>BSQW01000012.1:31731724-32931724 GCA_030161315.1 Eutrema japonicum
CAAAATTCTCATCACTTCATCAACATCTCAAAACTAAATTATTTAAACCTCCTACTCCATGAAATGTAAGTAGTAAAGTAACAAAATTGAGCTCTGAAAACCCTAACATCGTGAGTTTTGTGTTCAACCTAACAGTAAAAGGAGAAGGCTACGTACGGAGGAGGAAGAGAATAGCACTGCCTAGGCCTGGGGTTATTACCCGAACGGAAATTTTCGAACCGAACCCAACCGAGTTTTGGAGATTTCGGGTTCAGATTCGGTTATTAACAGTGAAGCATCTTCGTCGAACGGTACTGTTAATCGAAATATCTTCGTCCTCTGCTTGCCCTCGCCTCCATTATTTAGGATTTCCAGTTGACTGCTTTGTTAGGTTGAAGAAGGTGTCGATAGAGGTTGAAGATGGTTGAAACACATCGATTCTATCGTGGTTTTTCTTTATGAGATTGTGGATTTGGGCCATTAATAAAAGTAAAAAGAGAAAAAATTTATTGGGCCAAACATCCCAAAAATAAAACAATTAAATGAATTCATCAAAACATACGATCATCTTTTTAAACCTATTTATTAAAAAACCAAAAAATTAAAAACTTAACAGTCGCCATGGCTAGAAACAATACATATAAAAAAAAATTGTAAGAATGTTCGGTCTAAATCGACGTTAGGAGACGGGGACATCAGTAGCGTTGGGTGTACCATCAGATTTTGGGTTATTGGTAAATATGAAATTACCGAAATAACCGTTAACCGAACCGAACCAAAATTTTTATCGGTTAATATCGGTAGAAAATAGTTAAACTAAAATTACCGAATAAACCGATAAATTAAGTAAGGTTTACCCGAACTCAAAGGCCTAGCACTACCCAATTCGTAATTATATATGGAGATAGTGTTTTAAAAAAGGACTTCAGAATAAAAATAAAAATAGATAAATATGATTCAAATCGTAGGTAAACAATATTGGGGGAAAAAAACACAATATTAATTGAGGAAGTTGAGATTAACGATCCTAAAATCATCTGCAACTATCTACATTCCTACGCATAATATATGACCCTAAATGGACGATAAATTCACCACAAGCGAATGAGGTTTCAGATACCCGCGTCTAGGCCTACATCCGCCATAAGCCCCCCCCCCCCCCCCCCCCCCCCCCCCCCAAAAAAAACCAATCAATAACCGCAAAGATCTATTATCATTCACCAATAAGTTTAATAAAGAAAAAAATGAAAGCTTTAGATTTGACGTATTGTTTAAGACTCTTATGGTTTTAAATTTAAAATAACAAATTCTTCCGTTAAAAACTATTAATGCTTGCTATTTTATTGGTGTGAAGAAAGATTTTTAAATTAATCAATAGCATGTAACACTAACTCATACTAATATGATGACTAAATATATAAAGTTATTTCACAAATAAATTTGAAATACCATGTGTTTACTAATATATAGATTAAATATTAATCCATTTACTAACACGTACGAGTTGCGTTAAAACAAGAGATTTATAGTAAACAATTATAAGAAATTAAGGAACTAATAACAAAGAACAACTAAAAAATATACAATTCCCAAAACTTCCAGACAAAAACTTTCCTTTTAAAAACTAACTAATTGAATAAATAGATAACTAACGAAAAAGAAGATAAAAATGTGCATCATGTAATAGAAAAAAGAAGATAAAAATGTGTATCATCCACTAAACAAACACATAAATAAACATAAATTTAAGAAAAAAAAAACATAAAAAACAATCCACATTTCTTAAGCTAATAAAGACAAATCAATTAACTACTATACTAATAAAAGTAAAAACAATAATAAACAATAATTTTTTAAAAACAATTGTGTTAACGTATGCGCGTATCACGGATCACACACTAGTAATAACATATAATTTATAATCGAACCAAGAATGATGAACATGAACCCCGAAATAATACCTATTATTTTAATAAATTACACATGAACCTTTACTTTTTAATCTTCGAAAGCATAGCATAGAGTTTTAAGGTTTGAATCTAGCATTACAATTCGGAAAATTTTAAGAAATTTTATTTTTGATCATTTCTTTTCCAAAAGAACATTTAAAAGTGAGTTTTTTTCAAAAATATAATTTTACAATCTGTCTTATGCAAATTTATAAAAGACATTACATTTTACAAACTATTTTATAAAAAAATATGTCTTAATAAAACCTTATAAAACTTATAATAAACTAGATTAGGTCATGCTTGATATACAGATAAAATATAATATATTTGGACTCTAATATTAATAACCCGTATAATTAGATTTTAAATTAAAACCCTCGTTTAGTTTTTCAGAAATTATGTTTTGGAATTCGCAATTAAAAATTCAAAATTTGATCCATATCACCCATAAACATTTATTCTAAATAAATGAGAGGGTTCGAAAACAAATTTCAAATCTTATATAACTTAAAACTAAAGGAATTCTTTTTGGCTGCTTGGCCGATTATTGGAGACGATGTCACTGTGGCAGTCCAATCCTTCTTCTTGAACGGGTTCATGCCCCACGGGGTCAACGCGACTATCCTCACACTTGTTCCGGAGATCACGGATGCACAGTGTATGAAAGATTTTCGACCCATTGCTTGCTGCAACACTTTATACAAGATCATCTCAAAGCTCCTACTCAGCGGTTAAAGCAACTCCTCCCCGAAGCTATCAATCCAAATCAGAGTGCATTTATTAAAGGTCGGCTTTTACTCAAAAATGTTCTGCTTGCGACGTAACTGGTAAAAGACTCATAAAGACTCCATCTCTCCCTGAAAATCGACATCTCGAAAGCCTTTGACACTGTGCGATGGGATTTTATAATTGCAGCTTTGCAAGCCATGGAACTACCGGCTCTCTTTGTCTCTTGGATCCAAAGCTGTATCACTACAGCACACTTCTCCGTCTGTGTCAATGGTGAGATTGAGGGATTCTTCCCGAGCTCGAGAGGCCTTAGACAAGGATGCTCTCTATCTCCATATCTCTTCGTCATTGCTATAAACGTACTGTCTATACGGCTGAACCAAGCAGCTATGAGTGGAAACATTGGTTATCATCCGTCTTGCCAAGAGATCAATCTAAATCACCTAAGCTTTGCGGATGATATGTTGATCTTTATGGATGGCTCGGAGAGATCTCTTACAGCAACAATCGACATTTTAAATGACTTCGCTAGGGATTCGGGATTAGCCATAAACGCTTCCAAGTCTTCTCTATACATGGCTGGGCGTATACACGCTTCTCTACAAATACAAGCCATGAACTTGGGACTCCCAATAGAACATCTCCCCATCCGGTATTTGGGACTCCCTCTCACCACTAAGAGTATGAAGCGCCTTGACTACGAGCCTCTCATTGACAAAATCCGGACTCGTATGGTAAGCTGGTCAAGCAAATCATTATCATTTGCCGGTCGACTTCAACTTATCCAATCTGTCATTATGAGCATCACAAATGTTTGGAGTGCGGCTTTCCGGTCGGCTAAGAAATGTTACGACACCATTGAAAGTATGTGTTCAGCTTTCCTTTGGTCGGGGTCTCCACATCCCTCGTCAAAAGCGAAAGTATCATGGGACGATCTATGCACCCCAAAACGAGAAGGCGGTTTGGGTATTAGACGGTTACAAGACGTTTCTCGGGTATTCTCGTTAAAACTAATCTGGCGGTTACTCACAAATTCGGGATCCCTTTCGGTAGCTTGGACGCGTCACTACCTGTTGAGAGAAGCTTTATTTTGGGATGTGATTTAAGCGTTTTCACTCAGTCAATTAAAATTAAAGTTCACACTACCGCAATCATAACGGTTGTCAATGCAGTACTTTAGGATCGAATCCACAGAGACCAAGGTTACACTACTATTCTCACAATTATGAAATTAAGCTAAGACAGAAATATGGTTTTTTTTAGAAAAGTTACAAGAGCAATTTAAACGATGTAAATTCAATAAAGGAAAGGCGTTAGGGCGAGGGTTTATTCGCAGGAATCCAGAGATCATGAATCAGACAACTATTTAGGGAATAATTAAAAGCAAGTTTTAAACTCAAACATAAATATCTAACCAATCCACTCCCGTCCTCATGTTTACTAAATCTAGCAACCTAAAATCCTAACTTCCGTTGGCATAGAATTCTAGATCAGCATTAACGAGCTGGTTCAATATGTTCACGAATCGCCTTAACATCAACTTCCGCAGGCTAAGGACAATTCACTCACTTATTTTCTTTCTAGCAACCTAAGACACTTCCGCACTCTTAGATTGCCCTAGTTCATATACCTAGCGGTCAACTCAAGTCTAAACAATAAACACAACAATAAGCGAAAACCACAAAATATAAATCCCTATCTGTGTCTAATTCAATGATTCATGGACCCCCTTGAAAACCCTAACCTAACTATGGAACTACTCAGACATAATAACGAAGAACAAGCAAGGAGATGAAGAAATCATAATATAAATAAAGAGAGAAAAGGGTTTAGAACTCTTCTCAATAGATGCAAAGATTCTTCTCCAAAGCTTACAATGATTCAATAGCAAAAAGTCTGAATAGAACAAAAAGGTCGCTGCCTCCAAGAGGCTAAAAATATAGTATATATAGGTCTAGGTCGAATTAGGTCGAAACAGACAATTCTCAGGGCAAAATAAGGAAAACAGAAGTTTCCTTTCTTCTTCTCGTCTGCTGGTATCGGTCGATATCCTTCCTAGCATCAGTTGATGCCAACCTCTCTGGTAGGGGTAGCATCGACCGGTCTTCTTCAGCATCGGTTGATGCTAACCTCTCGGGTAGGGGTAGCATCGACCGGTCCATCGATCGTCTCCTCGGCATCGGTCGATGCCAACCTCTCGGGTAGGGGTGACATCGACCAGCTCCATCGACACCTCCACCGGCATCGGTCGATGCTAACCTCTCGGGTAGGGGTAGCATCGACCTGCTCCATCGGTATCGACCGATGCTGGTTCTTTCTTCACGGTTTTGTGCATTTTTTCCCCCGTAACTCCAATTTAATCCTTGAACGCCTTTTTACCTGTGATATCTAAATAAGAGACTAAAGGATTCTAAAAACAGAATTTGACTCGATAAAACGATTGAAAGAAACATTAAAAACATACGTTAGAAAGCGGTAACAACCAAGTATATCAGGATGTACGAGAAGGAAACTGAGGGTCTTAGATATAGAAAAAGCTACTCAGACGGAGACCTTTGGCTTATGAGTTCATATAAACTGAGGTAAAGGATGGGAATTCGACCTTTTCTGGTTTGATAATTGGGCAGAGATGGGTCGGCTAATTGATGTCATTGGAGATGTAGGGACTCGACTCCTAGGTATTGCTCGAACAGCATTGGTCTCTGAAGTTGGTAATGAAACTTCATGGATGTTTCGGCGATGTCGTGGTCCACTAGTACAACAAATGCTTCAGCGGATTCGAGCACTTCCACCTCCGGATCCTTTCATCCGGGCCTGATAACCATCTATGGAAGCAAGGGACTGATGAGTACAAACATCTCTTCTCAACACGGAGAACGTGGGACCAACTCCGTTTGTCGCGACCGGCTGTATCTTGCTACAAAACAATCTGGTTTGCTGAAGCTATCCCTCGCCAATCTTTCATAACCTGGTTGGTGATCCGGAACATACTAGCAACGGGCACTCGCACTAGAGCTTGTGGACTAATCCAATCATGCACGCTTTGCGGAGAGATAAATGAATCGCGTGATCATATGTTCTTCGCTTGCCCCTACTCATACACCTTATGAACTATGATATGTGCGAGACTTCTCGGCAATCGTATCTCTCCCGACTGGAACATGACCTTGCAATCTCTAAGCCGAAATCGACTCAACGCAATGGATTCACTGCTGATTAAAATGGTGTTTAAAGCTGTGATTTATGGAATTTGGAGAGAACGCAATGGAAGGAGACATCAAAGGTCGCCCACGACTCCGCTCAGAATGTCTCGTCTGATTGACAATGAGATGAAAAATCGCTTGTCCGTGTATACTGCAATGGCCGTCACCCAATCAAATCATCTCCTTCAACGATGGTTAGAGAGGGGACTACAGTTTGGCAGGTCACTCTGCATCTGAACATCCTACCGGGACTCCTGCTTTTCTGTTCCACAATGCTCTAAATCCTCTCTTAAATAAATTGATTTGAATTGCATTTCATTATGATCGGATTGCTCTCTTTAGCATTATTTTATATATATTTTTTTTCTTTGTTGATTAATAAATTTCACATTTCAACCCAACAAAAAAAACCTAAATATAACTGATAAAACCAATAGTTTTTATAACAAATTGTTATTTTATAATTTAATATATGAACCTTGTATATATTTAATAGTTTATATTTTTCGATTTGTGGTTTTTACTTGATTTTAAATTAAGGACAATACCTATAGTACATTTCTCAAATTCTACTAATTCATCTGCTATTATTTTTTTCTTATATTTTACTTTTTCAATTTATTAGTTTCTATATATATTTTTTAAGATAATTTGCTTTTTCTTTTTTATTATATTATTTTGTATATTAAAAAATAACTAAAATTTAGAAAGTTTATATTACTACATTAACACATATCACGATCTTAAATAATAACAACACATATCACAATCTTATGAATAAAAATTATCATATTTATATAATAAGAGATGTTATAAGATTACAAACATTCTTATAACATTTTATACATATTTTATAAACGACCTTATGCAAAGGTATAAAAATGGTATTTTTCTAACAAATAAAAGTATCATAAAAGAATGGAAGTTTTTAAATTCCCCATTTCCAATTTTTTTTAAAAGTATGTGGATAATCAAAAGAGTTGGAATCGAAATAAAGCATCCATTTGCCATCCAAACTCACGAAATTTCCTGCAATCATTTGCATTAAAACTCAGCATCCAAACTCAAAGTTCTAAATTTGACAAAACGAGCATCATCCTAATGCAAAACATCCAAACATAGAAACAAACATCACACTAATGTTTCCAAAATATTACTAACACTGTGGGTTATAATATCTCGTTGTGTTTCTAGTCTCCTCACCGAATTCTACATAAACCCAACTGGATAAGCTGTATGTACCTAAAGGGAAGGTTTGGAAGGATTTTTTAGGCAGAAGGGAAGTATTTGTGGAGATTGAAAGGAAGAGCATAGAACTCTTCGGTTCTGGGGTCACTCTTGAACGTCCAGAATCTGTCCCACCAATGTTTACCTCGGTCTTTCCTGATCGAACCATCTTTCTTGTGAAGCGTCGTGTCCAAGAAGTAAGCCACGCATCCTCCCACAAAGGCCTTGGAGGAGAAGGGAACATTGACCATGTCGTTGAACCATCTTGCTCCGGTATGAACCGGACCATAGCTTTTGATGGCTGTGTGCTCGTTGAAATACTGCGGAACTGATAGGCCTAGGAAGATTGAGAAGCCCAGTATGAACAACGTCCTGAAGCTATTCAGGTTGCAGAATTGCAGCAGACTCAGTCCTCCAGCACCTGATCAACAGTTTTTGTTTTTAAACATGAGATATAGCAACAACCAGTCTATATAGTCTCAACGTATATTGTAAAGGTGGGCACATAAACCAATCTGAACTGCAATGCTTATACCGAAACCAAACTGAAATAGATTTTAGCGTAACCAGACCGAACTGAATAAAACCGAAGCTAAAACCAAACCAAGCCAAAGCAAAATCGCATAAAACCGAAAACACTGAGCTGAAAGGTAAACCGAATTTGCCACCCTACTATACTGTTTGTTTTTGCTTATAGATAATACTTACCTACATATGCAAAGAAGAGACAGTACAAGGCGGCAATGATAGGAGCAGGTATTGATGCGAACACCGCCCCGAACTTCCCTGCATTATTAGATTTATATATAGCAATCAATTAACGAGTTCTACCTCAATTCTTGATGGATTTTATTGAATCAGACAGGCTTACCAAGAATGGAGAAGAAAATCATAAAGCCTGCAGATATTTGGACAACTCTCCTGCTACCAACTTTTGTAAGTGCTAGCAGACCAGCATTCTCGCTGCGACACATGTGAAAACAAACTCAACACACAATTCAAAATCAACTCATGTCCTAGGTTTGGAATAAGGAAATATGGGGTCTTACACAGAAACTGAAGACCCTATGCCAGTTCCAAACAACCCTGAAATCAAAATTGCAACTCCCTAAACAAGAAGTTAACATAGTTGAGACATGTTATCAATGACCGAGTATATTATATCGATGATATTTGTAAATGAAGCTTATGACTTACCTGCCAACCAACACCGCGGCTGATAACAGAAGGTGGCGGCATTGTGGCACTAGCATATCTTGAGACAGCAATAAATGCGCCCGTCGACTGTTTTTTTGTCGATAAACAAATAAAAAGGAGTAAACAAGACAAGCTAAAATAAACAGCAAGAAAATTCATAGGAATGAAGAGATGAGTCTCATTGGCTTTAAAATTACTGAGTATGCAAACTATGAAATTTATTAAACGAAGGAGCACATGTTATATATACATAGATATGAAATTAGTGCCATAACCTACAGATCTAAGTTTCGCATCTGTGTAACGTAACTACACTTGGTGGAGATGAGTGAAACAAACCTCAACAAGAGCAACAAAAGATGCCATCATCATGGCAAAGGCTTCACCGGCATCAAACAATGGTGCTCCCCACTGGAAAGGCCATGGAACTCTTATCCTGCACAGTAAGGTAAGCCTAAAATGGTAAGCCACACTTGAGCATCAAAGTCATTAAAGAAGATGAATTTATTGCTAGATATAACTCAGCAAGACACCCTATGTCCAAGCTATGTGGTCTCCTTTTACCATGGAGCAGCACTTATGAGCCCGGCACGATCAGTCCGACAGCTTCTTTGAGTATCTGCCCCAACACCATTATAGGCACCACCAATTGTAAGAAAGAAAGCATAAAGCCATACTATCCCCACAGAAAATATGACAGCATAGCGAGCAAACACATGTTTTCCACCCTTTATAACATGGGGCATGTACTGCAAAAAAGTATGATCCAGACGATAAGAAACATCAAAGATACTGGAAACAGGAAAGAACACATATCAGATTATGTAACTACAATTACCTGTGATATAAGTATAAGTATAATAAGCCCCGGCAGTCCAATCTCGATACACTTAGCAACCTGGCAGAAATAACAAAGAATTAAGATTCCACTAGTTTCATATATATGTGTTACAATGTACAGAACAAGATCACTTACACCGGGAAAGCCTAACTCATACAGGCCAAAACCAACTAATCCAACCAGAGGAGCAGCAGAAAGAGGACTTAAGAACCTGGAATAACAGAAGTTTAATAATGTGTTCTCGAGCGACACAGTGGAACAAGATTTGAGTCTAATGTAACTCAAAGACTGACCTTACAACATTACGCCAAAGGCCAGTAAAGCCAAGGATAATTTGAAGAGTTGAAGCAACAATTAGAGCACCTTGTGTTGCCCGGATGATCCTTGTAAACCGCTGATAAGGCGTCATCAAAAGGGTACTTTAGAGTACACTAATAATCAAGCTAACCAAAACTTTATGGATAGGAACAGTAGACCAAACAGATAAAAAACACGATTGAATAAGGAATAAGTGTGAGCTACGAACATCAACTGGATCAGCAACGTCATTGAATCGCCCGGAAAGCATGATTGAGATTATAACTGGGACAAATGTATAAGATGCTCCAATAACAGCGGGTAATCTAGTTCCAAACACCGTTTGGAGCAACGTGTTTATTCCAGCTACAAAGAGTATTGTCTGAATCAGCTTCGCCTTCTCTTCCTGCAAGAATCATAAACTTTTAAGTGCAATAACCAAAAAAAAAACTGAAAACGATAATTTGCACAAGTATTTTTTCTAGAAAAGAGACTTACATTTCTACCTCCCATTTGCGGAACAAGAGCCGATGGAATCAGAACTGTTGTTCCAAGCATCACAAGGTAGTGTTGAAACCCAAGTAGAATAGCCTCAGCTGAAAGATAAAAGAACAAACACTCTCGATCTCATATTTACCAAATAAGAAGCATTAAACAAGAATTACTCAAAAACCACTTACCAAATTAAAACATATCACTAAAAAAAAAACAGTTAGATTGAACACATATAACGACAAAATAACATCAGAATCTATGAGAAGAATTCACCGCCTAATTTTGAAGAAATGAGCCCAGAAAATTATTAAATAATAAACAGTATTCTCATATGTTAACAGAGAATGATCCCCAAAAACAGCTAGAAGATTCTCAAGGTAAAATGAACAATTCTAAAAGAAAAAAAAAGTAAGAATCTAATCCTCACGTTACAACAAAAAGCAAAAAAGTAATGATACCAAAATCAGACCCACTTTCAGAAAAAAAAAGAAAAAAAAAGAGTAAAAATGGAAGAATCTAATCAATCACAAAGGCTCCAAAACAATGGATATACCAAGAAGGTCTGAAGAACAATCAAGAACCAAAAATATTATGGAAAGGCAAAGGGAAACAAACTCACGCCATGGAGGAGGACTTGTAATACAGTAAGAGATATCTGGAAGCTGTTCTTTTGGAGGATGTGGTTGCGGCTCAGACGCTTTCGGTGCCGGAGCTGACATTTTTTCTATCTCTGTAACAAATAAAAATCAAAACTTTTTTATTTTTTGTCAAAAGGCATAAAAAATCAAAACTTTCACTAACCCAAATCCCAAAAGAAACAAAAAGTCACGAAATTAAGCTCGAGAAGCTTATATTCTGCCTGGAAATGGAAGAGGCGAAACAGAACACAAGAACCGAGTTTAAAAAACCTCAGCTTTGAGGTAACCCAGATCACAAGTAGAAAAATTTTAAGAATTTAGACAAGAGAGAGAGAGAGAGAGATGGAGATTTTACAGAATAGTGGGGACCAGCAGAAGAACTTCTTAGAAAGTTGTGAGTTTGTGAAGAAGAAGAAGAAGAAACTTAAGAGAGTACACTAGAAGAAGCTTGAAGAAGGAGTAGAGAGACAGGTGTGTTCTTCTGCACAGACTCCATTCGTTTTTATATCCGTTACTTGTGCACCGACTGACGTAAGCACGAAAACAACCTGCTACCTGTCTTACTGTAAATTAATGTAATTAGTTGCTCAAGCAAATATTCAAAATTAAATAAAGTAGAATTTTTTTGACAATACTTTAAAATAATTGTATTTGTTTGGCAATGAATGATAGATTTATATCAACGTGGCAGCGCCAACCGCTAATTACCTTTTAAATTTTTTATGTAAATATATATATATATATCGTCAAAAGAATAATATATATATATATTTACATAAAAAACTTAAAAGGTAGTTAGCGAAATATATATATATCGTTTGGTACTAGAATTATATATATATATATATTTTGTCAAAAAAATACTATATATATATTTACATAAAAACTTAAAAGATAATCTCCGATTAATTTTCATTTAATCTCTGATTTTATCGTTTAGTACTAGAATTAACCAGAACATCTAATCTGACTAGCGCCTAACAAAATTTTGAAATTGAATAAACCATAACATATACTTGGATTGAAGACTTTAGCGCAACAACTAATCAATTCCTCATATTTTTAAGCGTATATATAAGCTAAAAATAAATGCAATCATCGATTAAATAAAAAAATGTTATATATATAATTTGTATAGAAAATACAACACATGCTAATTTAGGTGGTGGGAAAACGGCTTATTCTCTTATGAACTAAGCAATTCCTAATTATTTATATACGATCTATTGAACAATGCCATAAAACACATGAACTACCTAAATATTTGAATTTACTACACGACCTCAAACAATATGGTCGATTCCACCAAAATCGTAGACGGCGTGAGTTTAACCGTTAGCGGTGGGTGACACATGGAAGCGTAAAACGACTTCGTTTTGGTTTGATTTATTTTCATATAATTTAAGTTTTTTATTTATAGGACCTCGTTGTGGTCTTAATGTCGCGAATTAACATAAGCCAAACGACGTCATAGTTTAATTTGGGGAAAATGTATTTAGGGTTCTTCCTTCTTTGCGGGTTTTAGAGATAGAGAGAAAGAGGCAAACTGATTAACATAGGTGCAATTTGAGTATTGTGAGTTAGGGTTAGTCGTGTATGTCGAATCAAATCGACCAACATAGGTGTTTCCCGAGTTAACAGAGGTGGTTTCGCGAGTTTGAATTGTGTTTCTTGATTTCAAATTCAACAATGAGGTAGGCCGAAATTGATTTTTGTGAAATTCTTAGTTTTGAGTAGATTTTAGGTTTCGAAGTATGTTAGTTTTCGTCTATGATTTGTTTAATTAAGCTAGTGTTGACTGTTGATTATGATAATCACACAATGGGTAAAACAGTAAACTTATGTTCGGAATCTCGTTTTATTGATTTGAACTCGGCAAAATACAAGATTGTTTGATCGGAGAAATTAACTCGGAAAAATAGGAAATAAGAACTAGTATGTGTAAGCTCTCGATCTCCTCTTATCTCTCGTGAAGATTGTGAATGACTTTGAATCAGGTGCGAGTATCCCTATTTATAAGATTTAAGTTGGTTTCGAAAGGGAAAACTTCCATTTCCTAGTTCCTTCAGGAAAAGGAAAGTTTCCCGAAAATCCCTTCGAGATTAGAAAAGGTCCGTAAATCTCGGAGGCCGGTCCTTGTTATAACGAGTTGGGCCCTTCTTGGGCTTCGAGGTCGGTTGTCGTGATGAAATGGGCATATCTCAAGTTTTAAGGTCGGTCGCTGATCACGGGCATTTCTTCTCGGCCCGAACTATCATGACCGGGACGAACTGATACGGTCTCCGGTTTAAATCGATCTAAATCGGGAATTGCTAAACTCACCACTAACAATGAGTCCCCCCCCCCCGGTTCGGCGAATGAATATTGTGAGTTCGGTGAATAACATGCAGGTTTAGCTCGGTTAGGGTTGATATATGTGGATTCATGTATCGATGAGTTATGTAATAGAATTTCCAATTATTAAGTTGTTTGAAGATCGGTATTTTGCCTTAGTCGTTTTGGCCCTACTGGTATTGTTGAGTTCGGCGAATCTTTCTTTTGGAAGATGTGTCGTTTCATTAATCGTCGCGGGAATCGAGGAGTCGCCATGATTACTTTTTTGCTATAAATTCCCCTTGCTGCCTTTGATTCTTCACTTCTCCCTTGCTAAAGAAAATGTACCACTTTCCCTCTCTAGCGCTCTCCCTTCTCTCTAACTTATTTTTATGCTTTTAGAGAATTCCGATCGACTTCCACCGCGACTCAGCCGATCTTTCTGAAGATTTTCGAGTTTTTCCGATCTATCTTCAAAATGTTCTTCCGTAGTTGTTGTTGATTTTGATTTATTTGATCGAGATGAGTTCAAACTCCTCATTAACTTCTGTTAATGACCAAACTCCTTCCCCCAAAGAAACTTGCGCCGACCTTGAATTATTTATCAGGTCGTCAGACCCTAATGATCCGTCTGATGACGGGCTAAGTGGTGTCAGGCATGAGTTAGTTCGACGCAACTTGCGCTTGAATTATGTCGTCCCCCAGTAGCTCATGGGCTGCTGCCCAGGTCCCGCATTTTATGGATATAGATTTTCGTGAAACGGATGCCCAAGTTTGGCTTGATGATGAGCATAACGTTGATGTGATCGATCGGGTTCGTCTTGACGAGGAGTGTGCCGTCCAATTGGTTGAAACCGAGAAAGAAAGAGTTCGTCACCACATAGAGGTTGCTCCGAACTCGACTCGTAAAGTCGTTACGCCGGCTTGTGTAGGTCCGACTTGATCTCAAAGGAAGATTGTCTTAAATACTTTGAAGCAATGCGGGGCTCCAGATGAAATCGTTTTTCGCATCCCGAACGCCAGTCAGAGACCGTGGGATGCACCCGAAGGTTATATTTGTGTATACGAGGATAACTTTAGAAGTTGCGGTCTCGAGTTTGCTATTCCTGAGCTGCTGTATAGTTACTGTAAACGCCGATGCATTGCCATCTCTCAACTCTAACCCACCACGGTTATCAACATCGTTGGACTTCTGACCCTTGGGGAAGATTGCGACATACTGATCAATTCGAAGGTGTTCGAGAGGCTGTTTCGAGTGAATATTACGAAGGAGAAACCGTGGTTCTTATCGGCAAATGTGAAACCAGAGTACGATCTTGTTTCGGGAAATAAACCGAGGAAGGTCAACAGTTGGGGATCTCGTTACTTATATATCCGTATTGATGAGCTCTATGTATCACGGTCTGATGGGAATTATCAGAGTCAATGGAGAATTCCTATTGGTAGACATCGGTATATTTTTATTATGTTCCTTGGTTTTTTCTGACTGTTTTATATCTTCCTTTTTCAGTTCGTCATACCCCGAGCTTCCTTACGACTATCCTTGGTTTCACTTCCGAGGACGAGAAGCAGTTGAGTTTGGCTAGGAAGCATCGTTGGTCGGAAGCGTATCAAGAGAAGATAAGTTTGAAGGCGAAGCGAGCTCTCAGAGGTACCTTGGAATATTTTTATCTTTCGTTTGATGTTATTGGATTTCTGATACCGTACTTACTTTTGCGCCGCTAACCCATGCGGTTGAAGAAAGAGGATGAAGATTGATGATATTCCTGACTTCGATTACGAACTGAAGGATCAACGGGATCCTGTCGATGCTCCTTTACTTGATTGTGGCGAAGGAGATCAAATTTTGGATGACCAACAACCTCTTGCTGAAGAGGAGCAAGCTCCAGCTGACGGAGCAAATCCTGGGGCCGAACTGGAGGCCGAGAGGCAGAGTAAAATAAAAAGAAAAAGCTCGACCCGTCGAGGCGTGAGACCAGGGGTCCGAGCGATGACGTGAATATGACGGATGTTCACGAAGGTGAAGGTAGAGATGAGGGCGCCGATCTCCAGATATCGGTGCGAATTGAAGCTGTCGAGGGAAGTCGCTCGGGTCGGTTTGCAGCTTCCCAGA
Source organism: Eutrema japonicum (assembly GCA_030161315.1). NCBI lineage: Eukaryota > Viridiplantae > Streptophyta > Magnoliopsida > Brassicales > Brassicaceae > Eutrema > Eutrema japonicum. Next base: position 31,746,709 of record BSQW01000012.1, read on the forward strand.
GGCAGCGACCCTCAGGCCCTTACGCTCATTCGGTCAATAATTACTAGTTGGCGTATGCCGACCTGCATCGTCAGTTGACCTTCGGTTCCCAGAGTCTGCCCCCAACCGAAGAGCTCTTCAATTCTGAGGCCTATAAAAAAACTGGCTTGCACCATGGCTGGCGTAAGTAGAACTTCCACATATTGCTTCTTTTTCAGATGGTGGCACAAACCAACGAGCTTGCTGGGGCATACGGCCGCGAACTGAGTTCGGCACGTCGCGAGGCTCTTGTTGTTAGTGTGGCTGCCAAAGAGTTGCAGGCCGAGCTATCCGACGAACGATCTCGGTTGGACACTGCCGACTTAGCTGTGGCGGGGCTTAAAGATGAGATTGCCGCGCTGAAGGCGGCTAACTCCGAGCTGAAAGCGTCTAATACCGAGATCATCCGTACTCTGAAGAAAGAGATGACTCGCTTGAGGGGGACTCATATACAGTAGATAATGAAACGCAAGGAGGTGACGAGAACTATCAAGTGCGTCTCCAGAAGGTGAAGGATCATCTTGCTGCTACCGAGCAGATGAAGAGGCCATTCCTTGTGCTCAACCAGATCCACGGGGTCCTCGGCTTCTGCGACGTTCTCGAGAAGAAAGATGGAATCGTTGTTCCTCCTGCTCATATCGAAAAGCTTAAGAAGCTTAAGACTGAGAGGTTGGCTGAATATGATGAGATCCCTCCTTGCGACCTTGCTGATGAGGATCTTTCGGTGTCGCCCTTTACCGGGACCATTTATCCGGAGGTTTTGTTGCCGGTCGAGGTGGATGTTCCGCTTGGACTCGACATGTTCGGCTCGAATCATCCAACGATCTTGGAAGATCGGGCAATTATCATTAGGGAGCAAGCCCCTTGATCACCATGTCGGCGCGTTATCTCTTTGTTAGGCTTTTCTTTGCTTGTTCGGTACTCTTTTTTTTGTTTTGCCCGAGGGGCTGTTTTTAGCTATGTAATATTTTCTGTTTGAACCTCCATATTTTTCGTGGCATATTGAATTATGTATTTTCTCGTATATTGATCTCGGTTTTATTATTTATGCTCTTTTTTATTCCGAGTTCGGCTGTTGTGAGGTCGTAATATGATACGAACCTCTCGAGGTCGTCTTACACAAATTTTGGGTCGTAAATAATATGGTCTTAGCTGGGGTGAAGAGGACGAACTCGATTCTACGATATGCTCGGGATCGGCTTATTTCTTTGTGATTGTTGAGAAATCGGCTTAGTTAGTTTGCGAGAGAAACTTTCGGCTTTTCCTTGGAGCTTAGCATAAGGATGCATTGGTAGCTCGTCTTAAGATACTCTAGGTCTTCTCAGATCGAATCGAAGTTTACGAGACGGACAGAGGGCGGATATGATGCGGGACTGGTCCCGACTTGATATGGAGGGTGTATTATCCATGGCATTATGGGATGCGTGTGAGATGAAGTTCGGCTTATTTTTGTGTATCGGTTGTTTGCTCAGGACGTCGATATGTGAATACGTGATGGTTTTTTAAGATTGATATTTTTCCATGTTTTGATGGATAATTCGAGTTCAGTTATCATGGATATTTATTCGAGTTCGGCGAGAGTGTTTTTTATTATTATGGATACGATCCATTCGAGTTCGGGAATCGTTTGAGTTCGTAATAATTCAAAGGAAGGAATTTTGGTAAAGTCATAGCTGAACCCGTGTGGGCTGCCTACATACTCTCAGAAGAAGGATCAAGCCATTCGTAGTTCAAATTACAACGGAGTTGGAAACTAGTTCGGCGAGTCTTTTTTTTTTGGGGGCTCTCGATGCCGAACCTAATAATAGTAACCTTTGAGGTTCATTGAATTCCACGATCTCGGGATTGGAGCTCCATCCATCTTCATAAGTTCATAAACTCCGGGTTTTACGACCCGCATTATCTGGTAAGGACCTTCCCAATTAGTAACGAGCTTCCCGGTGTTCTTTTCTTCAGTGCTTTGGAAAACGTTTCGTAAGGTAAGGTCACCGTCTTCGAAATGACGACCTCGTACTTTTTTGTTATAATAGCGTGCCGCTAAGTGTTGATAATTTTGAATTCGGAGTAATGCATGTCCGCGTTGTTCTTCGAGCGTATCTAAGTTATCGAGCATCATTACTACATTAAGGCGTATGGTCGGGATAACGAGTTCGGCTGGGCATATGACTTCCATTCCGTAGGATAAGGAAAATGGTGATTGTCCGGTTGATCGTCGAGGCGTAGTTCGGTGTGACCAGAGGACTCCATCGAGTTCGTCGGCCCAACGTCCCTTCTTTGCATCTAATATTTTCTTGAGTCCATCGATAATGGTTTTGCTGGTCGCCTCGGCTTGTCTGTTGCCTTGTAGATATCTTGGTGTGGAAAAACTTAGTCGGATTTTCCACTTAGTGCAAAAATCGCTGAATAATGTCGAAATAAAATGTGGTCCATTGTCCGTTACGATCTCGTACGGTACTCCATGTCGGCATATGATGTATTTTCAAACAAAGTTTTGGACGTCGAGAGCATGTATTTTGGCGTATGATTCAACTTCAACCCATTTGGTGAAGTAATCGGTCATTACAAAGATAAACTGCTTTTGCGTGGTCGATCGTCGCAACGGACCGATGATGTCAATTGACCATCGCATGAAGGGATATGGCGCTGTTGAGGTTGTTAACAACTCGGTGGGTAGATTGATCATCGGACCATGTCGTTGGCATTTTTCGCATTTAGCCACGAACCTTTCACAGTCCGCCAGCATGGTTGGCCAATAGTAGCTTGCTTTCTTTATTTTCAGGGCTAGAGATCGTCCGCCTGAATGATTGTCACCGGATCCTTCGTGTTTTTTCTTCATGACTTCAAGAGTATCGTTGCATGGTACGCAAATTAACAAAATAACTGAAGCACTCCAGCGGTATAAATTTCCCTTGTGAACGATGTATGAGGCAGCTCGCATTTTAAGTCGCCGAGCTTCCCACCAGTTCGTTGGAATATTCTGTCAAATATGTGCATTTTAAACTCGAATGTCCAATCTTTAGGTTCTTCTTCCTCTTCGGCCTCGATGTCCATTGGTACGTGGAGTCCCTCGGATTCCTCCTCATCATCAGGGGTAAAATAGTAAACTTATGTTCGGAATCTCGTTTTATTGATTTGAGCTAGGCAAAGTACAAGGTTGTTTGATCGGAAAAATTAACTCGGAAACAAAGTAAATAAGAACTAGTAAGTCTAAGCTCTCGATCTCCTCTTATCTCTCGTGAAGATTGTGAATGACTTCGAATCAGGTGCGAATATCCCTATTTATAAGATATGAAGTCGGTTTTGAAAGGGAAAACTTCCTTTTACTAGTTCCTTCAGGAAAATGATATTTTCCCGAAAATCCCTCCGAGATTAGGAAACGTTCCGTAAATCTCGGAGGCATGTCTTTGTTATGACGAGTTGGGCCCTTCTTGGGCTTCGAGGTCGGTTGTCATGATGAAATGGGCCTATCTCAAGTTTTAAGGTCGGTCGCCGATCACGGGCTTTTCTTCTCGGCCCAAACTATCATGACCGAGACGAACCGATCCGGTCTCCGATTTAAATCGAGCTAAACCGGGGAGTGCTAAACTCACCACTAACATTGACCTTTATGTTTGATTTTCATGATTATAGACTGAGATTGGAACATGTCCACCAAGTGTTCGATTAAATGTGTCAAAGAGTTTAAGTTGGTTTAATTTATGCTACTTTTTTGTAGTGATCATGCAGACAGACCGATAACTTTCGATTGTTACTACGATGGCAAGTTTGACATGGTTGAAGACAAAGATCTTTACATAGGTAGTGGTTATCAGATTCTTGAAGCTCGACCATATGCGTTGTTTCCAAAGCTAATGATTGTTCATAACACATGAAGATGTCATAATGTGGAGAAAGTGGAGATACACACAAAAAGATGTCAGAATGTTGTAATTGCTCTTTATCGACAACCTAAAAGGTGTTAGAAGATCGATATAATTTTGGTGAGGGATCAAGTCAACCAATGCAAAGCCAAGTGATTAACTAATATATTAGTTTCACATCTTTGAGATGACTTCATTTGGACAACAAAGAGAATAAGGTTTATCTATAGAGGCTTTGAAAGAATTTGGAGGATACAAAAAAATGCTACTTTGTAATGCTAATTAACGAGAGCTTTTTCTAGGATCAAATCAGAAGCAACACAAGAGCAGGAGATGAATGGTGAATATATGGGATTATGGTTTCTCATTATGAACCGTATGATCTTTGTAGACCGTCCACATAATTTTCTTACTCAATAATTGGGAATTTTTTTGTTTATTTATACAACTACTCAAATTTAGGAAGCAATCCTGCATATTTAGGAAGACTTTCCTAAAGCGTATAAATTATAACTTTTGTGTTAGATATGTCAACACAATATGACAACTAATAATCGTTTTATGTTTACTTGAATGTTTATTAAGTTCAAATAATTCATCCTAAAATATGTAATATGAACTTTTGTGTCCATTTATACAATAACTTAAATTTAGGAAGTCGTCTTACACATTTAGGAAGAACTTCCTAAAATATATAAACGAGAACTTTTGTGTCTATTTATACAACAACTCAAATTTGTGATATTTGGATATTATCAATTACCAAACGCTCACGTCATTGTAGCATTTGGGGATCAATCCAAGGAGGTACGAGAATAACACACTGAGAATGCGGGAAACTAATTGAGCTAAGTGATCCAAAAAAGAGAGTTTTCTAAAACTCTTAATAAAATTAAAGTTCAAACAAGCTAGATGAAAGCAATAAACAAAAGCAACTAAGTGACTAACGCGATTATAATTAAATCAAGCGGAAACATAAACAAGGAAACTAAAAACGATTAAACAATGCTAAACAAGCGAATCCTAGAGTGAGGTTATTGATTTTGGGTGATCATAGAGCTAATACATGATGCCAATTACTCAAAAAAATTGCTAATCCTTTGGTTTAGATCACTAATTAAGACTAATTCATTTATGTGGCCTTAATTGCTTTGTTAATTACCTAATTAAGAACAAAATTTGATTTGTAATCAAGCAATCAACAAACATTAATCTCAAGATCATATAACCAATACACTCCTTATACATCTATTTCCATAGGCTAAGTAAGTAAATTTCTTATAAGGTTCTTTAGGAAATTTCATCGAACACCTTCCGGGCGAGAAATTCTCTAAGTTCTAAATCAACCTAATCAAGATATATCTAGCATTAATCTCACTTAATAAGAAATGATCTTATATAATCTAAGCACTAACATCATGGATCTACCCTAAGGATCACCCTAATCTACCTCATCCCAAGGATCCTAAGAGATCTACTCACTAATCATAATAGAATCAACAAAACCCATAGATATGATGCAAATATCCATGATTAGTCGTAAGTGAAATATAGAATTAAAGAAAACACTAAAGAATTTGCATAAAAACTCAAAGATCCAATATAAAATGTATCCAAATCAAAAAAGGAGAGAGTTTTCAAAAAGAAGAAAAGATCCCCTACAAAGTTAGGTTTTTTTTAGCTTTTTTAGATGATCGATGCAGCCTGGTCGATGCAAGTTTCTGTTTTTGCTCCGGAGGAGACTGCATTGGCCCTGTGCAGCCTGGTCTATGTGGATTCTTGATATGTTTGGTTTTTACCGTTTTCTAACACATGTTTTGATGTTTCTTTTGAGTATTTTATCGAGTCAAAGTCCGTTTTAGAGTCTTTTAGTATTTTATTTAGTTATCTCAGGTAAAAAGGTGTTTACAGAAGAAATTGGAGTTGCGTGGGAAAAAACGCATGGAACAGTACAAAAAGAGCAAGAATCGATTGATGCAAGGAGTGCATCGATTGATGGAGCATGCCCTGAGAACCAAAATCGATCGATGCAACACCCTCCGAAGGGCCAGAATCGATTGATGCAAGGAGTGCAGCGATCGATGGAGCATGCCCCGAAGAACCAAAATCGATCGATGCACAATTGGAGCCGATCGATGCAACATCCTATGAAGAGCCAGAATCGATCGATGCAAGCCGGCGAGGAGAAAAAGGAAATTTCTGATTTTCCTGTTTGCCCCGGAAACTGCCTATTATGACCTGATTCGCCCAGAACCCTATTTAGACTTAATTATCAGCCACTTTATAGGCTTTCTCGCTTTTGACGTCTCTTTATTCTACTCATATTTGATATTTTCAAATTAATACCCTAAAAATACTAAGCAGTAGTTGCAGTATAGTAGGGGTCGAACACAAGGACTCACAGAAACACACAATAGATTATGAATAAATAAGACTTAAACTTAAACGATTGTAAATTTGATGGGAGAAATATAGATTCAGGGTATTTCTCAGGGAATCAATGAATGCAGATAAACTAACTAACAGGATTCAGATTTAGCGCGGTTCTTGAACTCAAATTACTAAGCTATAATTAACTAACAGTCGTTGCGAGAATTATCTAAATCTAAATCCTAGGAATTCCAAATCTCTTTGCGAATCCTAAAGTCTAAATCAGCTTTTAGATCAGGTTTGATTTGTTCACAAAACAACTAAACCAAATCTCTTTGCGAATAGTTATTTTGCTCTCCTTAGGTTCTATCAGGTAATTAATCGCACTGTTGTGCATAATCAATTATCCTAAGATCTATGTTCTAGGTAGCTAATCTAGAACAAGCTTTGAACACAACCTAAGGTGAAGAACTAATTCAGATGGTGAATCCTAATAACTAATCAACCTAGCATTCAGAGAAAACCCTTATGAGAACCCTGAACCTAAAGTGGATCTACTCAGACATGGAGAATGAAAACAACATGATTGAATAGATCATCAAAGAAATCAATAAAAACAAGAGTTCAGAGTTGTCTCTCCAAAAACCAAAGTAGAATCAAGAATAATGAAAATCTAGAACAAAGCATAGCCAACAAAGTGGCTGTAAAACCTAATTAAATAGTCTAAACACGAATTGGGGTCTTTTGTAAATATTAAAGTCTTATGGGCAAGTTCTGTAATTCTTCAAACTTCATTAAAAGTCACGGGTCGTGTCTGCTGCGATGGGTATCGATCGATACCAAGGGGTATCGATCGATGCTTGACGTAAAATCGGGAACTCAGCAACACGAACTTCAGCTTCGCTCCAGAAAGCTCCAATATATCCAATTATGCTCCAAACGTGCTACAACATGTAAAGGACTCTAAAACACTACGAAATAATAGAAAGACTCTATAAAATGGACTTATATCACGGCTTAAAAGTGGTAAAAACCATGATATATCAACTCCCCCAGACTTAGCATTTGCTTGCCCTCAAGCAAATAGAAGATTAAACCAGAGAAAGAGGTTTGAAAACTTAGAGACTCACCTGTTCATGAAACATTGCAATGACCCTTTTCCTTAGTGCTCCACATATCACCTAACCAGTTCCAAATCTAACCACCATGTACTTCTCCTTAGACATTCGCAGCTTCCCAGACTACACACATTAACTCACAGCATCGTTCAATCAAGCCTTCTTCGCCAGTTTCATCGCTGTGAATTAATATCAAGAACCTTCTAGATTCTTTCCCATACAATATCATGACAAGGAACCACCATTTTTCACACTTTTTAGTATTATTTCTCTTCCCCAGACTTATTTCCTATTATGTTCTCTTTTCTCTTTTTTAGATCTGCATATACATATCAAGGTATGAGACGCGAGTATTGATGGTGTTTGCCACCGAATCCCCGGTTCTTCCCTCTCTAAGTATCAAAGGATGTAGGCGAATAATGGCATCATAGAAAAATCCTAGCCTCGCTTCCAATCCTTTGTGTGATCATTTCCTCTGAAGTAGAATAATGGGATCGTTGGAAATTTTCCTAACCCTCTTCTCAGAAGAAAATCATTTCATCTTTTAATGCACTTATTAATTAACTTGTAACAGGGAGAGAAATACCGTTATTCTAAAACACATGGGTTCGTTTGTCAGATACGAATGAGAAATCAAGCTCTATGAATACTAACCACATCGATGAAGTGCAAAAATTTGGCTCAGGCTTTAAAGAACTTTGCTGGAAACATGAGTGTCTTCTGGTTAACTGGTCAGTCTTTGGATTTTTCATTAGTCGATCTAGAGCTGATTCTGTAACAATGGTCACTTAGAACAAGGTCAGCTCAATAGATTCAAGAAAAATATCACAGTCTCAGACAAAGTTTTGACTCAATAAAACAACGAATGACTCAAAAACGACTGACTCTAAGAAAAACAAAAACAAAGTCAGCGACTTCCTCCCCCAGACTTGAACAACACTGTCCCTAGTGTTATCTAGCCTAGATTAGGTAAAAGAAAACAAAAGAACAGAATGGAACGAAGAGAAACAATAAGTTACCGTGCTGGAACATTGAGTATCGATCGACACACAGCTTGGTATCGAACGATACCAGGCTTAAACCGATACATATCCTTTCATTCGCGTAGGGTGTCGATCGATAGTCAAGGGTATCGATCGACACTCTACGATTCCGAGTTTTTGCTTCTTGTTCATCCTGACACAGACACCAAAACTGAAAAAAATAAAAAGAAAAAGACTCAAAAACAGACTTACCAGTGGGTTGCCTCCCACCAAGCGCTTGTTTTACGTCACGGGCTTGACTGTACGGACGATCAGTCAAGAGAAACTTGAGAACTGACTCCAAAACAAGCTCCACAATTTGACATCACCAGCTTTAGAGTTCTGCTCATCATGCCCTCCACAAACTCCTTTCCTTTCTCTTTCAGCTCCGAGGTAAGAATAACTCTAGCCTTAGAGAATGGTTTCGAGGCTCCTTTGCACTTCACCTTGTATTCAATCGAATCCCCATCACACTTCTGAGGGATTAAAGTCATAGAGGCAGCATCCTTCACTCCTTTGCTTTTCGCCTTCTTCTTTCCGTTAGACGTTTTGGCTTCTTTCTTGTTGATAATAGAAGGACTATCTAGGACGCCTGTGACAGTTGGTTCGTCAGGAGGCTCTTCCAAAAGATCGATTACCAACGTCTCATCTGTAACTACATCGATGCAAGAGACACGTGTGGGAGTTCCTCTAGGGATAGCTTTGTAGTACACCTCCTTGTCAATGTATGAGAACGAGATTTGCTTGCTGGGTTGTTTCCATAATGTCACCAACCGTAGCCATGAACGGTCTTCCAAGAATCAACTGCATACGAGATTGTGCACTCATCTCCAAAACATGAAAATCAGCAGGAACCATACAGTCTCCTACTTTAACCAGCAAATCAGGAATTACACCATATGGAAGTGAGGTGGAACAATTCGCGAATGTGATAGATGACATGGTCGGTCGAATATCAACTCCTAATCTCTCTGCAATTGCCTTTAACACGATATTGACGCTAGCCCATGAGTCAACGAGAGACTTTTTGAATGCAACTCCAGAGATGGAGCATGGAACGGAGAATATGCATGGGTCTTCCCTCTTGGTAAACTGCCTCAGCGGTAGTGACTTGCTTCTTGCGCCGATGAAGAGTACTTCGATCTCTTCCAGGGTTTCTCTGCAATCTTTGAAGTGACTTAGTAGAGGCCAGCCCTCTAGAGCTTCTTCAAAACTGGATGAGTGGGGTATCCTTCGTACCATCTTCTCAAAGCCACACAGCTTCTTTGGAGTGATGGGAGCTCAGAGGTGTTGGGGAATAGGATTCAGCTTCTTGGGCTTGCGAAGTCTGTCAACACTCATACGCAGCTCCTTTTCAGTATCTAGGCAAGTATCGATCGATACAGAGAGGGTATCGATCGATGCTTGCTCTTTCGAGACGTCCTTGACAGATTTTTGGACGGGTGTCGATCGATACTTGAGGGTATCGGTCGATACAGGGGTGGTGTTCGAAGTCTCATCGTCCGATATATCATCAACAAAAGGCAACTCCACAACAGGCTTATCCAGCATAGCTTTGCATCTGGCATCCTCCCATTCCTTCTTTGTCATCTTAGGAGGCATAGGATAAGGTATTTAGGGTTTGTACACCCTCTCCGTGAAAATTTCGGGTTCCTTCTCGATATGCGTCTCAGCATCGATCGATACTGGAGGGGTATCGATCGACACAGGAGGGGTATCGATCGACACACGGGATTTTGGATCCTCTCGTGCAGGTGTCTGGACTGGTATCGATTGATACTGGCTGGTATCGATCGATACACGGGGGTTTTCAGTCAACACGAAATTTTCTGCTATTTGAGTTTCCAGCATCTTCTGATGAATACTGAGAGACTCAAATTTCCCATTCAGATCTGTGTACATAGCGTCTATCTTCCCATTGAGGTTTAGTGTCATCTTCTATTGTCCCTGAAGAAGTTGCTCAAGCATGGATTCCATCTTACTCTCAGAAGGTCTGGGTGGTGTGGGTGGGCATTGATACCTTTGATCTTGAAATCCATCTCCATCAATGTGGTTAACAAATTCCACTCCATCTTTTTTAGCAAAACGAACAACCTTCTACTGCTTGTCCATCAACAAATCTAACTTAGCATTCACCTCAGCAATCTGACTGCAATCCAAGTTACCAACTTGCTTCTTGCGCTCCATGTCTGCATTCTTGGTACTGTTGCTAGAAACAAAGTTCTCAATAAGCACATAGGCATCGTCAGGATATCTCGTGTAGAAATTTCCATTGCTCGCAGCATCTAGAGCCATCTGATACCTCTAATCGATTCCTCTGTAGAAAGTACCCAGCAGCTGAACCTGAGTGAAACCATGGTGCAGACAATCTCTCTGATATGACTTGAAACGAATCCAAGCAGCCTTGAGTGCCTCAATCGGTAGAAAACCGAGAAATCTTGTTCCTGAGATCCTCGGATCTCGCATCATCGTAGAAGTTGTTCAGGAACGCATTCTTCATCTCATCCCATGTAGTCAGCGAACCAGGAGACAACTGCTTCAGCCAGTAAGTTGCTTCTCCACCAAGAGAGTATGGGAAGAGCTTGCAGAAGAGGTAATCATAGGACACTCCATTGCTCTTGATGCTTGTAACCAGATCCTCAAACCTCTCAATGTGATCCATAGGGTGTTCATGAGGAAAACCATGAAAAAGATGTTGACCCACAAGAGTGTAGTATACAGGTTTCAGCTCAAAGTCATCCCTCTGAAAAGTAGGAAGGCGAATCGCTGATCGATTGGCATAGAACTGATCAGGCCTGTTGTATTCACCAATCGTTCTACCGCGAGCAGCCACAGCATTCCCTGCATTCACAGCAATTGCAGGGACAATGATATTTCCAGCGACAACAGGAGCAGGTGGAATGATGTTCCCCTCTCCATCCAGAAGTTGTCCTCTCTCGTTGCACAACTGACCCTATTGGTCTCTCAAAGTTCCAGCAGCATCCTGAATCTGAATCATCGTGTTGTTCATCTCTGCTGGCTTCTTTGCTTTCCTGATCACCTGAAACACACTAAGCAAAGAACGTAAGTAACAAAAAAAATACGTTGAGTATCGATCGACACTGGGTGGTGTCGATCGATATCAACAAAAGAAGACGACGACTATCGACCGATACTAGGTAGTATCTATCGATATCGACGAGCTTAGTCGAAATTCAACAGCTAAAATCTAATGGCGAAATTGAGTCCCCGGCAACGGCGCCAAATTTGATTTGCTCAAATTAATATCCTAAAAGTACTAAGCTGTAGTTGCAGTATAGTAGGGGTCGAACACAAGGACTCACAGAAACACACAATAGATTATGAAGTAGAGAATTACGCTAAGCAATCAATAATATTAAAAATAAGACTTAAACTTAAACGGTTGTAAATTCGATGGGAGAAATATAGATTCAGGGTATTTCTCAGAGAATCAATGAATGCAGATAAACTAACTAACAGGATTCAGATTTAGCGCGGTTCTTGAACTCAAATCACTAAGCTATAATTAACAAACTGTCGTTGCGAGAATTATATAAATCTAAATTCTAGGAATTCCAAATCTCTTTGCGAATCCTAAAGTCTAAATCAGCTTTTAGATCAGGTTTGATTTGTTCACAAAACAACTAAACCAAACCAAATCAGCTTTTAGATCAGGTATCATCTGGATACCTGGTGTTGAAGTTCCCATTATTCGCAGCATCCAAACCCATCTGGTACCTCCAATCGATCCCTCTGTAGAAAGTACCCAGCAGCTGAACTTGAGTGAACCCATGGTGAGGAACAATCTCTCTGATACGACTTGAAACGAATCCAAGCGGCCTTGAGTGCCTCTGTCGGACCTTGAGAAAATTGAGAGATCTTTTTCCTTAGCTCCTCAGATCTCGCATCATCATAGAAATTATTGAGGAATGCATTCTTCGTCTCTTCCCATGTAGTGAGTGAACCAGGAGCCAACTGCTTCACCCAATAAGCAGCATCTCCACCAAGAGAGTATGGGAAAAGTTTGCAGAAAAGGTACTCATTGGGCACTTCATTGTACTTCATACCAGTGACCAAATCCTCGAACCTCTCGATATGATCCATGGGATGTTCGTGAGACAGGCCATGGAAAGGATTCTGACTCACAAGATCGTAATAGGCAGGTTTCAGCTCAAAATCATGCCTTTGGAAAGTTGGGATGCGAATCGCTGCTCGATTGGCGTAGAATTGATCAGGTCTATTATGTTCACCAAGCGTTCTACCTCGATCAACCTTAGCATTCCCAACGTTGGCACGCCCAGCTGGCGCGACAATCTCACCAACAACAACAGGAGGGACAATGACGTTTACAGCTTCATCAAGTCGTTGCCCTCTCTCATTGCACACTTGACCCTCTTGGTCTCTCAAGACTCCAGCTTCATCAGCTCTTAATACCACTGGGTTTTTCATCTCTGATGTTTGCTTTGTCTTTCTGTTTGTGCGTTCCAAATGTGCTAGCTGCTCCAATGACAGTTCAACTAGCTGAGTGCTTTTGCTCCTTCTTGTTTGAGGATTAGGCATACACCTGAAAACAAAAGTCAAGCACGTAAGTAACCAAAAATACGATGAGTATCGATCGACACTGGGTGGTGTCGATCGATATCAACAAAGGAAGACGACGAGTATCGACCGATACTAGGTAGTATCGACCGATACTAGGTAGTATCGATCGATACCGACGAACTTAGTCGAAATTCAACAGCTAAAATCTAATGGCGAAATTGAGTCCCCGGCAACGGCGCCAAATTTGATATGCTCAAATTAATACCCTAAAAAGTACTAAAGCAGTTGCTGCAGTAAAGTAGGGGTCGAACACAAGGACTCAGAGAAATCACACAATAGATTGTATATTATCAAATCAAGCTAAGAAGTTCAGATGAAAGTAAAAGCAATAAGTAGTAAACGAGTTGTAATTCGATAGGAGAAATATAGGTTTAGGGTTTTTCTCAGGAAAACAATGAATGCAGGTAAACTAACTAACAACGTTCAGATTTAGCGCGGTTCTTGAACTCAAATCACTAAGCTATAATTAACCAACTGTCGTTGCGAGAATTATCTAAGTCATAGGAATTCCAAATCTCTTTGCGAATCCTAAAGTTTAAATCAGCTTTTAGATCAGGTTTGATTTGTTCACGAACTAAACAAAATCTCTTTGCGAATAGTTATTTTTCTCACCTAAGGTTCTATCAGGTAATTAATCGCACTGTCGTGCCTAATCAATTATCCTAAGATCTATGTTCTAGATAGCTAATTTAGAACAAGCTTTGAACACAACCTAAGGTGAAGAACTAATTCAGATGGTGAATCCTAATAACTAATCAACCTAGCATTCAGAGAAAACCCTTATGAGAACCCTGAAACTAAAGTGGATCTACTCAGACATGGAGAATGAAAACAACATGATTGAATAGATCATCAAAGAAATCAATAAAAACAGGAGTTTAGAGTTGTCTCTCCAAAAACCAAAGTAGAATCAAGAATAATGAAAACCTAGAACAAAGCATAGAACAAAGCATAGCCAACAAAGTGACTGTAAAACCTAATTAAATAGTCTAAACACGAATTGGGGTCTTCTTGTAAATATTAAAGTCTTCTGGGCAAGTTCTGCAATTCTTCAAACTTCATTAAAAGTTGCGGGTCGTGTCTGCTGCGATGGGTATCGATCGATGCTTGACGTAAAATCGGGTCCTCAGCAACACGAACTTCAACTTTGCTCCAGAATGCTCCAGAGAGCTCCAATATGTCCAATTATGCTCCAAACGTGCTACAACCTGTAAAGGACTCTAAAACACTACGAAATAATAGAAAGACTCTATAAAACGGACTTATATCATGGCCTAAAAGTGGTAAAAACCATGATATATCATTATTTTGGCTATTTATTTTTGAAGTAAGAAGAAATATCTCTGCATCTATTGAGAAGAATTCTAAACCCTTTCATCTCTTTCATTATTATTATGAGTTTCTTTATATCTCTTTGCTTGTTCTCCATTGCCATGTCCGAGTAGTCTCATAGTTAGGTTTAGGGGTTCAACGGGGTCCATGAATCATTGAATTAGACACAAATATGGATTAATCTTTTGTGGTTTTCGCTTAATGTTGTGTTTATTGCTTAGGCTTAAGTTGACCGCTTAGTCTCAGAACTAGGGCTTAATCTATACCACGGAAGTGTCGTAGGTTGCTAGGAAGAACATAAGCGAGTGAATTGTTCTTAGCATGCGGAAGTTGATGTTAAGGCGATTCGTGAACATATTGAACCTGCTCATTAATGCTCATCTAGAATTCTATGCCAACGGAAGATAGGATTTTAGGTTGCTAGGTTTAGTAATCAATACCACGGAAGTGGATTGGTTAGATATTTATGTTTAAGTTTGAAACTTGTGTTTAGTCATTCCCTGAATAGTTATATGATTCGTGATCTCTGAATTCCTGAGAATAAACCCTTGACCTAACTCTTTTCCTTTATTGAATCTACATCGTTTTAATTGCTTTCGTTACTTTTCCAAAACCAACCATATTCTTGTCTTAGCTTAGTTTCATAATTGTGAGAATTGTAGTGTAACCTTGGTCTCTGTGGATTCTATCATAAAGTACTGCATTGACAACCGTTACTATTGTGGTAGTGTACACTTTAGTTAATTGACTACGTGGTAATACACCTAAATCAATTTGGCGTCGTTGCCGGGGACCAATTGCGTTACCTTCAATTTTGAATTTGAAATTTAGTCTAAGATTTACTAACACATTCTACCTTGATCACTTGTGCGTTTTAAATGACTGACAGAAAAGCTGAATAGAGTTACCAGAAGCAGGGGCTCTGAAAACCTTTGTGAGCTCAGCAACGAAGAGCTAGCAAGGTTAGAACGAACGAATCGGAGGGCGAGGACAATTCATGTCATCATGGACGATCAGAACGACGACCAACAAAACGCTGTAGCTGCCAAACTGCAGAGGCTACAACAAAAAGTGCAGCAGTTGTAGCAGCTACAACAACAACAACAACAGCAGCAACAACAACCTGGCATTGGGGACTTGGACACGCCTCATGCATTCTACTAGAACAGAACTGCTATCCACCCACCGGCCATTACGAGGCAAGATTATGAGATCAAACCTCAGATGATCGCATTGGTAAAGCGGCACATGTTCCATGGCTTACCTACAGAGCATCCAATGGACCACATCAAAAAAATTGAAGAAATCTGCAGCACCACCAACTCGAATGGGGTATCGCCCGGTTACCTCAAGTGCAAACTCTTCAATTTCTCTTTGGCATACAAGTCGCTAAGATGGCTCAAGTCACTTCCACCTGGATCATTGACTATATGGAAAGAATGCAGAGCTATTTTCTTGGATAACTTCTACACCAAGTCTAAGACGGCTTCGCTACAAAATAAAATCACCACTTTCCAGCAGCACGCAGGAGAGTCTTTTTACGAATCATGGGAGAGATTCAGAGAATACCGCAGAGAGTGCCCTCATCATGGGTACTCGGATGAGCATATACGAAGCATCTTCTACGATGGAGTTGCTTGGGACTATAAGAACGCTCTCAATGCAGAACGAAATGGGGATTTCATGACTAAGACTAAGGAAGAGGCGTACCAACTGATAGAGAACTTGGCTTCAAGTTCCGGAAATCGATGCCCTGAGTACGACAGGACCAAACGTGTCAATGGCACATATTGGCAGAAGATTGATGAACTGACTGCGAAGGTGAACTTGCTACTGAAGGGAAATCAGAGAGGTGTGCAGTCTTGCGAGGAGGCAGGAGATGAAATTTTCTGTCAAGGATTAGCTGAACACGAGACCAATGAGCAATAGGAGGTGAACTACGTTAGTGGATAAGGGTACATGCAGAACAGAGGTTTCAACAAGAATTAAAGGAACCATCTGAACCTTTCTTACAGAAGCACCAATATCGAGAATCCCTAGGATCAAGTCTACCCCCAGCAAGTTCAATACCCGCAAGGAAAAACGTTTGTGTAAAACGCAGGCGTCTCAGAATTCTCTCAAGGTTTCCAGGGCCAGAACAGGTTTCAAGATGGGTTCCAGCAGAAATAACCGTTCAGCTCTTTCCAGACGACAAAAACTACCCCTTTCCAAGCTCATGCAAGCGCCGCAAATGAATCTCAGGACAAGCTTAAGGTTCTAATGCAACAACTCATGCTCAATCAACAGCAATCTTCTAAGGAAATCAATGTCAAGGTTGATAATATGTACAACGATCTCAACATCAAATATGAATATGTGTGCACTCATGTGAAGAAGTTGGATACTCAGGTTGCTCAAACTGCCGAAGCAATCAAGAGACCCCAGGGAACTCTTCCCGGGAAAGTAGAGCAAAATCCAAGGAATGAGTTCGTCAACACCATTACACTCAGAAGCGTGAAGGAGTTGGAATCAACCGCATGAAAAAGTGAAGATACTGATGTCGCCATTGATCTAGGAGATGTTGACAAAGGGACAACCGAAAAAAAGCTTTCGCGAGTACAGGCGCTATAGATGAGCCACAGGTGCTACCACCTACAAGTGTCTACACCCCAAGGATCCCTTACCCTACTCATTCAAAGAAGTCACGTAAAGACCTAGAAGAGGCCAAGTGTAAGGAAATGCTAAATGATCTTGTGGTGAAGCTTTCTCTTATTGATGCAATCCAAATGATACCTTCATTGAAGAAATTTATAAAGAGCTAAGTGACAAGTAAGGTGTCTACCGAAGATAATGTCATGATGGTCTCTAAAGATTGCAGTGATGTCCTCCAAAACAAGATATCAAAGAAGCTAGGTGATCCAGAAAAGTTCATTCTCTCTATGCAGATCGGAGCAATGACTTTTGCTTGCTCTCTATGTGATCTTGGGTCCATCGTCAACCTAATGCCATACTCTGTAGCTAAGCAGCTCGTTTTCACAAAGTTCAAGCAAACTAAGATCTCTCTAGTGTTTGCCGATCGTTGATATATCATGGTTTTTACCCCTTTTAAGCCATGATATAAGTTTGTTTTATAGAGTCTTTCTACTATTTTGTAGTGTTTAGAGTTTTTTACAGGTTTTAGCACTTTTGGAGCATAATTGGAGATACTGGAGCTTTCTGGAGCATTTTGGATCAAAGCAGAAGTTCATGTAGCTGAGTACCCGATTTGAAACCTCAGTGTCGATCGATACTGAGTATCAGTCGATACTCACTGCAGCAAGACACGATTCGCGACTTAAATGAAGAGTTGAAGAATTGCAAAATTGCCCATAAGACTTTATTATTTACAAGAAGCCCCAAAACGTGATTTATTTTATTTAATAGGATTTTACAGTCACTTTGATGGCTATGCTTTATTTTACTTTGGTTTTGTGAGAGAGATTTGGAAGGGAGACAAGTCTGAAACTCTGTTCGTCCAAGAAAAGATTTTGAACCCTCTTGTTACTCTTTCTTATTTATTCAAGTATTTATTCAATCATGTTTATTGATTCAATTTCTATGTCTGAGTAGATCTCCTGTTAGGTTTAGGGATTCTCATTAGGGATTTCTTTGAATGCTAGGTTGATTAATTGTTTAGGGTTCACCATCCGAATTAGTTCTTCACCATAGGTTATTCTCATAGCTAATTCTGGATTGATCACCTAGCACGTAGATCTTAGGATAATTGATTAGGCACGAAAGTGTGATTAATTGCCTGATAGAACTTAGGGTGAGCAAAATAACTATTCGCAAAGAGATTTGGTTTAGTTGTTTTGTGAACAAACCAAACTTGAACTAAAAGCTAGTTTAGACTTTAGGATTCGCAAAGAGATTTGGAATTCTAGGATTTAGACTTAGATAATTCTCGCAACGAGAGTTGGTTAATTATACTTTAGTGATTTGAGTTCAAGAACCGTCCATAACCTGAACCCTGATTAGTTAGTTTATCTGCATTCATTAATTTCCTGAGAAATTCCCTAGACCTATCTTCCTCCAATTGAATTTACAACAGTTGAATTTACGTATTTGCTTTCAATTACATTGATCACTTAACTTGATTTTCTTCTAAAAAAATCTATTGTGTGATTCCTTGAGTCTCTGTGGATTCGATCCCTAAGTATTACAATCGACAAATCTTTAGTACTTTTAGGGTGTAACTAAGCTTATCAATCGTTCTGTAAAGTTGCCTATTGGTGTTCTTGAGGATCTATATGTGCGAATTGGCAATGCATTTGTTCCCGCAGATTTTGTGGTGCTCAAGCTAGATGAAGAACCAAAGGATACTCTCATTTTGGGAAGACCCTTCTTGTGTACAGCATGAGCCATCATAGACGTGAGGAACGGGCGAATAGATCTCCACCTGGGAGACATTGTCATGAAATTTGAGATGGATAAGATGCTGAAGAAGCCTATGTTGGACGGACAGACATTTTCGATAGATGACTCACTAAAAGTCTCTGACGAAGTGGTGGAAGAGCTTCTAGTCAATGACCCGTTGGAGACCGTTTTGACAAAAGCAGAGAATGAGCATGGGTTTATGAGTGACGATGCCACCGGTTATGCTAAGATGCTAAACTCAAGCCAGACAATGGAGAAGATGATCGAGTACATCAGTTTAGATGGAGCAGCAGAGACGCTTCCAACAGCAAGTCTTCTTGCGCCTCCTGCTGATCCATGGAGCGAGCTGAATGCCCCGAAAATCGAACTCAAAACACTCTTAATTGGGCTAAGGTACACATTTATAGGCCCTAACTCCACTTACCATGTGATCATTGATTTATGTGTTTTACCACGTACAGTAAAACCCCAATAAATTAATAATGTTGGGACTTCAAAATTTTATTATCTTATAGAGGTATTAATTAATCGATAAATTAATAAATTATTAATTTATCGATAAATTAATAATTATTAATTTATAGAGATAAAAAAAGTTTGGACAACTAATGTTCATCAAGAGACGATAGCAAATTATTTTCGACACTGCAAGATTCGTTCAGGAGATGTCGTATCAAGGAATTTAGAAGATGAATCAAACGACATTCGTGAACTTGAAGTAGTGATTAATAATATCGGTTATCGAAACTTAACGGATGTCAATAGTCTACTCGACTACCCGGATGAAAATGATACATGCTCAGAAGTTCAGAGTTTAGAAGAAATTGTATCTACTATCCTTACTGAAGATGATGAAGTTGAAGATGATGTTATGGAACCTTTGAAAGTGGTTACACGCAAAGAAGAAATTATGGCGTCTAGAAGTCTTTACAATTTTTGGATGCAGGTCGAGAGGACAACACCAGGAGTTATGGATGCAATAAAGAAGATTAGAGATGAGCTCCAACGAGATTCTAACTTTAAGAATAAACAAACAACAATAGATTCATATTTTACTATATTGTCTTAGGTATGTATGCATAAGATTTATAATTATTAATTTATCATATTATTGGGACCATATATTTACATAGGGATTTATAAAAATTTATTATCTTATTATCTTATCAAATTGTGTTAAATTTTACATTGGCCCGACTCGGGACCAGAGAAATTTATTAATTTATAGTGATTATTAATTTATCGAGTATTAATTTATAGAGGTTTTACTGTAGTCAATGAACTAAAGTGTACACAACCATAATCGTAACGGTTGTCAATGCAGTACTTTAGGATCGAATCCATAGAGACCAAGGTTACACTACAATTCTCACAATTATGAAACTAAGCTAAGACAAGAATATGGTTGGTTTTGGAAAAGTAACAAAAACAATTATATCGATGTAAATTCAATAAAGAAAAAAAGTTAGGTCAATGGTTATTTCTCGGGAATCCAGAGATCACGAATCAGACAACTATTCAGGGGGCAACTACACAAGTTTCAAACTCAAACATAAAAGTCTAACCAATCCACTTTCGTTGCATTGATTACTAAACCTAGCAATCTAAAATCCTAACTTCCGTTGGCATATAATTCTATATCAGCATTAATGAGCAGGTTCAATATGTTCACGAATCGCCTTAACATCAACTTTCGCAGGCTAAGGACAATTCACTCGCTTAAGTTCTTCCTAACAACCTACGACACTTCCGTGTGATAGAGTAAGCCCTAGTTCATAGACTAAGTGGTTAACTTAAGCCTAAACAATAAACACAGCAATCAACGAAAACCATAAAAGATAAATCCCTATATATGTCTAATTCAATGGTTCATGGATCCCCTTGAAACCATAAACCTAACTATGAGACTACTCGGACATGACAATGGAGAACAAGCAAGAAGATAGAGAGAAACTCATAATAACAATGAAAGAAATGAAAGTGTTTAGAATTCTTCTCAATAGTTGTAGAGATTCTTCTTCTTGCTTACAAAATCAATGACCAAAAACTGAGTAGAATAGAGAGCCGTCAAAGGAGAGATAGCCTAAAAATTGGCTGAAAAAAGTATATATAGGGTTCTGGGCTAATTAGGTCAGAAAAGGAAGTTTCCGGGGCAAAACAAGAAGGTCCAAAATTTCCTTTTCCTTCTCGCAGGTTTGCATCGATTGATGCACATGCAGCATCGATCGATTTTGGTTCTTCTGTGCATGCTCCATCGATCGATGCACTCCTTGCATCGATCGATTATGGCTCTTCAGAGGGTGTTGCATCGATCGATGCCAATTGTGTATCGACCGATATTGGTTCTTCTGGACATGCTCCATCGATCGATGCACTCCTTGCATCTATCGATTTTGATTCTTCTGGTGATGTTGCATCGATCGATTCTGCTCTTTTTGTACCGTTCCATGCGTTTTTGCCCACGTAACTCCGATTTCTTCCGTAAACACCTTTTTACTTGAGATAACTGAATAAAAGACTAAAAGACTCTAAAAGCGGACTTTGACTCGATAAAATACTCGAAAGAAACACCAAAACATGTGTTAGAAAACGATTAAAACCAAGCATATCAATCATCAATGCTGAGTTGAACAATGTCGAAACTGCTTTGCTCCTATGTGAGCTTAGAAAGTATCGTAGAGTTTTATGCTACTCACTACATTCATATGTCCTTACGGCACATTTGCTTATCGCAGAATGCCATTTGGCTTGTGCAATGCGCCATCAATTTTCCAGCGATTCATGATGTCGATTTTCACCGACTTGATTAAGGACATAATGAAGGTTTTCATGGATGATTTCTCTATGTATGGATCCTCCTTTTCTGTCTCTCTTTATAATAATGCAGGGTATTACAACGCTGCAAGGAAAAGCATCTGGTGTTGAACTGGGAGAAGTGCCACATTATGGTCAGAGATGGGATAGTCCTGGGTCATCGGATTTCAGAGCAAGGTATCGAAGTGGACAAGGCAAAAATCGAGGTGATGACTAGTCTACAGCCGCCAGATCCTATCAAAGGGATTAGAAGCTTTCTGAGTCATGCTGGATTCTACAGGAGGTTCATCAAGGATTTCTCCAAGATCGCTAGACCCTTGACACGTTTGTTATGCAAGGAGGTGAGGTTCCATTTTGACATCGACTGTCTAGAGGCCTTTCACACCATCAAGGGAGCACTCGTCAGCGCGCCAGTTGTCTAACCACCAGACTGGGACTTACCTTTCGAAGTGATGACTGATGCTAGCGATTTCGCGGTATGAGCTATTTTGGGACAGCGAAGGGACAAGAAACTTCATGTTATCTACTACGCCAGCAAAACTCTTGATGATGCAGTGCAAGTACGCTACAACCGAGAAAAAACTTATTGCTATTGTGTTCACTTTTGAAAATTTCATATCTTATCTTGTGGGGTCTAAGGTTATAGTGTATACTGATCATGCTACTCTGAGGCACCTACTTACAAAGAAGGATGTCAGACCTAGGCTTTTGCGTTGGATTCTTCTGCTGGAGGAATTTGATCTTGAAATTAAAGACAAGAAGGGGATCGAGAATGGAGTTGCAGACTATTTGTCCAGACTATGTGTAGTTGAAGACCTTAGATGACAGCCTACTTGAGGAGAATGTGTACGCGATCAATATTGAGTGCAACAACTACTTCACTTCTGCACACCGCACCGAGCTACCTGAAATTCCCTGGGTTGGTGAGATAGCAAACTACCTGGCTGCAGAGAAGGAACCAAGTAACTTTGTTGGGAACAAAAAGAAGAAGTTCTTGAGAGACATCAGACGTTATTTTTGGGACGAGCTATACTTATACAAGCAGTGCTCAGATGGTGTCTTTCGGAGATGTGTTTCGGAGGAAGAAATTCCTGGCATTATTTTCCATTGTCATAGTTCGAAATACGCTGAACACTTTGCCACGTTCAAGATAGTGTCCAAGGCTCTGCAAGCCGATTTCTGGTGGCTAACAATGTTTCGCGATGTACATGCTTTCATCTCCAAATGTGATTCCTGTCATAGGCAGGGAAATATTAGTAAGAGGAACGAAATGCCACAAAATTTCATCTTGGAGGTTGAAGTGTTCGATGTGTGGGGTATTGATTTCATGGGCCCTTTTCCATCCTCTTATGGAAATCAATACACCCTTGTTGCAGTCGACTATGTGTCTAAATGGGTCGAAGCGCTGACTAGCCCAACGAATGATGCCAATGTGGTCTTAAAGATGTTCAAATTTGTGATTTTTCCTAGGTTTGATGTGCCTAGAGTGGTGATAAGCGATGGTGGGTCTTATTTCATCAACAAGGTCTTTGAAGGACTCTTGAAAAAGCATGGAGTCAAGCATAAGGTAGCCACTCCTTACCACCGGCAGACGAGTGGACATGTCAAAATTTCCAACAGGGAGATCAAAGGCATCCTACAGAAGACCGTGAACACAACGAGGAAAGATTGGGCTACAAAGTTGGATGATGCTCTTTGGGTGTACATGACTGCCTACAAGACACCTTTGGACACGACACCATTCCATCTTGTCATGCCACCTCCCTGTAGAGCTCGAGTACAAGGCGTCATGGGCTGTAAAGTTGTTGAACTATGACATAAAATATGCCTCTGAAAGGCGGACGATGCAACTGCACGAGCTTGAAGAGATTCGTCACATGGCCTATGAGAGCTCATAAATTTACAAGGAGAATACCAAGATCTATCATGACAGGAAGATCATTCCCAGGAACTTCGCTGCAAATGATCAGGTATTGCTTTTCAACTCTCACCTCAAACTTTTTCCAGGGAAGCTGAGATCGAGATGGTCTGGACCATTCACAATCAATGAGGTGAGACCGTACGGAGCTGTGGTGTTGTTGAGCACTACAGGAAACGAGTTTGTGGTTAATGGTCAGCGCCTAAAACCATACCTCGCTGGCGTAGAAATCGATGGGGACGAAAGCTTTCCCCTTGGTGACCCATCTCACTATTAAAAAGCTATACAGTCAAGCTAACGACTATAAACAAGCGCGTGGTGGGAGGCAACCCACCGGTACGTTTTATTTTCTTTAATTTTATATTTTTCTTGAGTCTGTTTTACATTCTTCTTGATTTATTTTCACTCCGAGACGGTGTGAACTAAGTCTGGGGGAGGGTCTTTATCGCTACTAACGCTATTTCTTTCTTTTGTTTTCTCTTTTGAGTCATTTTGATGTCTTCTTTTTGGTTATTCTGTTTTATTGAGTCAAGACTTGTTGGAGATTATGATCACAACCTTTGAATTTTTACCTAATTTTGCACCTAAGTGACCATTGTCGCAGGGCTAGTTTTAGATCAGATTAATGAAAAATCTAAAGGTTGACCAGTCAAACAGAAGCATCCATGTTTCCAGGAAAATTCAAAAGCTTGAGTTAGTTTCTGAGCTCTTGCTTTTCCCTTATCATCGTGATTGGCGTCTTCAGAGCTTGACTCCTCATTCGTATCTGACAAGACGACATGTGTAAAATTGTGGTACTCCTCTCCCTTAATTAAAATAAAAGCAGAAATGATGAAATGGTTTTCTTTCGGGTAAAGGACTAGGAAAATTTCCATCGATCCCATTATTTTACTTCGAAGGAGATGATCATACTAAGGTTGAAAGCGAGGTTGAGGAAAAATTCCAGGGATACCACTATTCGCCTACACCTTAGAATTAAAGGGTGGCACTTAAATGAACCGGGGATTCGGTGGCAAAAATCATCAATACTCGAGTTCCATCCGTCATTAACCTTACGAAAGAAAATGACAAAAGAATAAGTCTGGGGGAGGAAAAATTACCAAAGATTGTGTTGTTGTCTTGTCACGATATCGAAAGAGAAAGAGTCTAGAAGGTTCTTGGCACCATGATCTTTGATGAGACCCAGCGATGATGGCTTTTGATTATTCCGCTAAATAATGAGTTGAATCTGGGAGGCTGCGATGCTTGCAGAGAAGTACATGGTGGTTCGATCTAGAGCTAGTTTGGCAATACGTCGATTACTAAGGTAATGGTCATTGTAGAGTTCTAAAGGAAATGTGAGTCTCCATGTTTTTCAAACCTTTTCTTTTTGCTTAGTTTTCTGTTTGCTTGAGGACAAGCAAAAGATTAAGTCTGGGGGAATTGATATGCTTGGTTTTTACCGTTTTCTAACACATGTTTTGATGTTTCTTTTGAGTATTTTATCGAGTCAACGTCCGTTTTTAGAGTCTTTTATTCCTTTATTTAGTTATCTCAGGTAAAAAGGCGTTTACGGAAGAAATTGGAGTTACGTGGGCAAAAACGCATGGAATGGTACAAAACGAGCAAGAATCGATCGATGCAAGGAGTGCATCGATTGATGGAGCATACCCCGAAGAACCAAAATCGATTGATGCACAATTGGCATTGATAGATGCAACACCCTCCGAAGAGCCAGAATCGATCGATGCAAGGAGTGCACCGATCGATGGAGCATGCCCCGAAGAACCAAAATCGATCGATGCACAATTGGAGTCGATCGATGCAACACCCTACGAAGAGCCAAAATTGATCGATGCAAGGAGTGCATCGATCGATGGAGCATGCCCAGAAGAACCAAAATCGATCGATGCAATATGTGCATCGATCAATGCAAGCCGGCGAGGAGAAAAAATAAATTTCTGATTTTCCTGTTTTGCCTCGGAAACTGCATATTCTGACCTAATTCGCCCAGAACCCTATTTATACTTTATTCTCAGCCACTTTTTAGGCTATCTCGCTTTTGACGTCTCTTTATTCTACTCATATTTTGGCTATTGATTTTGGAAGCAAAAAGAAGAATCTATGCATCTATTGAGAAGAATTCTAAACCCTTTCATCTCTTTTATTATTATTATGAGTTTCTCTATATCTCCTTGCTTGTTCTCCAGTGCCATGTCCGAGTAGTCTCATAGTTAGGTTTAGGGGTTCAACGGGGTCCATGAATCATTGAATTAGACACAAATAGGGATTTATCTTTTGTGGTTTTTGCTTAATGTTGTGTTTATTGCTTAGGCTTAAGTTGACCGCTTAGTCTTAAGTTGACCGCTTAGTCTCTGAACTAAGGTTTAATCTATACCACGGAAGTGTCGTAGGTTGCTAGAAAAAACATAAGCGAGCTAATTGTCCTTAGCCTGCGGAAGTTGATGTTAAGGCGATTCGTGAACATATTGAACCTGCTCATTAATGTTGATCTAGAATTCTATGCCAACGGAAGTTATGATTTTAGGTTGCTAGGTTTAGTAATCAATGCCACGGAAGTGGATTGGTTAGATCTTTATGTTTGAGTTTGAAACCTGTGTTTAGTCATTCCCTGAATAGTTGTCTGATTCGTGATCTCTGGATTCCTGAGAATAAACCTTTGACCTAACGCTTTTCCTTTATTGAATTTACATCGTTTTAATTGCTTTCGTTACTTTTCCAAAACCAACCATATTCTTGTCTTAGTTTAGTTTCATAATTGTGAGAATTGTAATGTAACCTTGGTCTCTGTGGATTTGATCCTAAAATACTGCATTGACAACCGTTATGATTGCGATAGTGTAAACTTTAGTTAATTGACTACGTGGTAAAACACCAAAATCAATTCTCTATCTTGTTCTGGGTGACCTGCATCGGCCCCAGTTGCCCGATGTGGTTTGGCCGATGCAGGATTCTTGATTTGGCTTCTTCTTGCCTTTTTGAACATTTCTCTTCCTCTTAGCTATTTCATTTGCCTTCTTCAAGCTTCCTTGGGTCCATGATCTTCCTCCAACCATCATTAGGCCTCATAGTCCCCAAGAATACCTGAAAGACTCCAAAATACAGCAAAACTCACCATGACCAACCTAAGACTCACTAACGTCTATATGTGAATGCAAAGCCCAAGAAAACCATGAAAATGCAAGCGAAAGACACAAAAACTATCTAAAATAAATGCAAGAAATGACTAAATAATGCAACTATCAACTCCCTCGAACTTGTCTTTTATTTGTCCGCAAGCAAACAACACAAGAACAAGTCGAAGAAGAGGTTGGAAGGTGGAAGCTCAAATCCGAAAATATCAACAAAATAATTCAAATAAATGTCCTTGTGAGTAGTTATGTGATGCACAAACAACCTCTACTTCAAAATATTAGCCATACTCATTGCTACACGAATTGGGTCTAAGCCTTAACATCCACAAGTATTCATATCCTCCAACTCTTTAATATTCATTAAGTGCAATGGTGAATCATGCTTTATACAAATCAAGTGAACTCATTTGGCTTAGGAAAAAAGTTTTGAGATAAAAGTGATCTCAATCATGTGGGTACTCCAATGCAAAGGAATCTCTCATGGAAGAATGAATTTTGGCAAAATACTAAGAGTAAAGAACAACCGATGCATACAAGGATGAATTCCATCTACCAAATGCTCCATTATGAACTCAACTCCTATCTCTAAACCCATCAAGACCCATTCCTACACTACCCACATAACAATGCGTTTTTGCCTTCTTATGCCCACACTTTCCATCACTTTTCTTTTCTTTCCTTACTTAGGGGATTTCTTTCTTCTCCTTCCACAACAATTGGATTGGCTTCTTATCTTTTCTTTCGCTCTTCTTTGATTTCATAACTAGTCTCCCAATCATCATTTAGATGCCTTAGCCATATTTTTTTCTTTTCTTTTTGGCTCTTTCTTTCTTTTACACATAGACACTACAAGAAAACAACATTTTTTTGCAACGAACGATATCGTTGTAAAATCGTTGCAAAACAGGGTTCCAATCGAATTTGCGACGAAACAGAGATCGTCATTAACTGATCGTCGCAAACCACAAATCATCGTAAAATCGTCGGGAAAGTATGAGGGACAAAAATTCGTAGCGAAATCGTCGGTCAATATTCGTAGTAAAATCGTTGTAAATTTTACATTGAAATTACGACGAATATAAATACGTCGTAAAAACGATGGAAATTCGAAGGTAAATATTTCATCGTTAATTCGATGGCAAACAATAGTCGTCGTTAATTCCTTGCTAATTAATCGTCATAAAATCGTTGGAAATTTACGACGGCTTTACGACGATTTATAGTTGTCGTAAAATCGTCGCTAATAAATAGTCGTACAATCGTTGTAAATTAGCAACGATTTTATGACGATTAAATTAGCAACGAATCAACGAGGACTATTGTTTAACATCGAATTAACGACGATTTTTATAAATCATATATATGATTTTTATTATTATTTTTGAAATTTTATTAATTTCGAAATTATAAAATGAAAATTTTAAAAATAATATATAATAATATTTTATTAGAAAAAAATATATTATATTTTCTTACCAAAAAACAAAAATTAGAATTCGAAATCCTAAATCTAAAGAACTATATCGTAATCGTCGAGATTCAAATCTTCTTCGGGACGTCTCGACGAACCAGATGTGCATGCTGCTTGTGCCGCTGCCGCTGTCGCTGCCTCTGCCGCTGCCTCTGCCTCTGCCTCTGCCTCTGCTCGGCTTCGTTGCTTTTCCCGCAACATGGCCTGCATTCCCGGGTTCCCTTCTGCCAAGATGTCGAAGAGTGAGTCAGTCTGCGTAGCATCCATTTCAACCCGCTGCTGAAGACTCGCAATCTTCGCCTGATATGCCGTACACCGAGTAGCCTCGGTCTCAACCCGCTCATGAAGACTCGTAATCGTGGCACGTAAGACGACTGGATCATCTTCTGGCGATCGTCGTCGCGGAGCATATGAAGAGGCGGCTGAGACATCTCGAATAGATCCCATCCCGACAACCTTCCCCTTTGTCTTAGGGGCAACCTATATTTAAATTTACAATTATAAATTTTTAAAAAATTAAAAACTAAAAATTAAAAAGTACTAACTATTTTATATACCTGCTCGAAGATCCGGTCAATATCGGGTGTGGTCAACCCTCCAGACATGACCGACGAACCACCTGGAGATAGTTGTTGAGAGAGCTGTGTCTCTCGTTCGGTGACCTTAGAAGTCACCTCATTGAAGATCTGCTCGGCCGTCTCTGAAACAAAGGAACCATCCTTCTTTCGGTGCGTCCGCTCAAAAACCATGGTCATCGGAGGGAGTACACCTCCGTCTTCGGCGGCCTAAGGAAAAAAACTATGTTATTGACGAAGTAAATTACATAAATAAAATCATTTAAATAAATTTAATTACCATATGTAGACGAACACCCGCAAAAGGTGTTTGCCCGGCTGTATGAGGCAAAGCCTTGAGTTTTCCGTCTGAACCAACGGTGTTGCGGGAAGCCAAACACTTCTCCGAAGTTATGATGGACTTTGGATCCAGCCAATACCACACCAAGCCATCCCATACGACTTTATCCATGTGCAGGGGCTTTGCTAAATCGCCAGAATTCTTCCATGCTTTCTTCCATTCACCAACCACCCCTTGGATACGAAACTTCACTCTCTCGAGAAACAAAGTTTAAACCTCGCCATGAATCGAAAGATCCCAGTCATATTTTGCTGCATGAGAAACAAAAATAATTACATATTTTATACAATTAAATTAAATATATATTTAAATATAATTAAAATAATTATGGAAAAAAAATTATTTTTTCATACGTACCGTAAAAATCTTGAACCATGTCTCCTTGACGTGTGGCGGGAGCTGGGTAAAATTGGTATGAGGCTCGATAAAATATGACTTGATGATTTCAAAAATTGTGCGTCCAACTTTGGATTCAACTCCAAACCAGAAACAAAAAAATTAAAAAATTATAAATTGTTAGAAATAAATATAAATATGTAATAATAAATGTAAAAAAAAAAAAGAATATATATATATATATACCATTCCGACCCGTCAGTATGATCCGGATCTAATCTCTTAAGCTTATGACGGCCCGGCTGTACAAGCAAATCAAGAACCATCATGTGTGCATATGGGGTCGGGGCACGGCCTCCAGGTTGCGGAATCTGAGGTGGTTGTGTCGGCGGAGCACTCTGGGTTTGCGTCGCCGGGACAAAATCCGTCTCCGTAGCCTCAGAAGACACGGGCAATCCGGTACCTGATGTATCACCAATCTCTCTCAAAAACTGAGCGTAATGTGAACGATGATGGCTCATCTGCATAAAAATGAAAAAGCATTACTATCTATAAACACCCGGGCAGTCTGCTATTTTTCCTAATTTGATTCCGTTTCTACCGACCAAAATTGTTCCATTCCTATCTATACTAACTAAAATTAAAAACATAAAAAACAAAAATTACCTTTTTCGCAAGGTATTCGGGAGGAGGCGAGCAAGAGGAAGAGAGAAAATTGTGAGAGTGAATGAAGAAAATCTGAGCGTGTGTTTATATAGAATTAGTGGTCGTGCCTAAATCGTCGCAATCAGAACGTCGCTAATTTTGCAACGATTTTGTGAGAAATATTAATTTCTTATATTTTCCACACGCGGGAGTTTAATTTACCGACACGCAGTAAATTAAATTCATATTTTATGACGAGTCGTCACCAAATCGTCGCAAATTTTGCAGCGATTTTGTGAGAAATATTAATTTCTTGTATTTCCCACTCGCAGGAGTTTAATTTACCGACACGCGGTAAATTAAATTCATATTTTATGACGAGTCGTCACCAAATCGTCGCAAATTTTGCAACGAATTAGTGAGGAAATTTGTAAAATCTGTTTTAGGGTTTAGGGTATAGGTACAAAAACTGTAACGTCGATTGCAACATTCCAGAAACAACTTTACATGTTTACCGTAAATCCAAAATCATGAAATTATCTATAAGTTCATCGAGATTGAAGAATGAGTAAAACAGAGAGTTTGCGTACATGTTAGATTATTAATACAATGATTCAGTTTGTGGATATTACTATGATTGACCGAGTTTTCATTTCTGAACAATTCTCTAAAGTCAAGATCAATTTCATTGAGAGATGCATAATACATCAGTTATAGGAAGGTACCACATCCGCTGGAACGATACCTTACTCCGACCAGTACCTTGCGGCTTATATCTTGGCTTATGGCAAAATCGACATTCCTGCAACTTATCATCATCTTTCCAAAAAAGCATGCAATTGTCAACACAGACATCTATCATCTCAGAAGGCAACCCAAGACTATAAACCAGCTTCTGTATCTCATAGTAAGTTTCAGCAGCTAAATTGTCCTCTGGCAAATACTCTTTAATTAAATCAGCCCAGTCATCCATGCAAACCTCAGCTAAGTTATGATCAGTTTTAATAGTCATCATCCTAGCCGCCAACGATAATTTAAAATGTCCTTCTCTACATCCGTCGTAGAGTGGCTGATTTGCAGCATCTAGCATATCATAAAAAAAAAAATTCATCTAGATTGGGTTCCTCATCGTGATGATCATGTACAAATGTACTTACGGTTTCATGAAATGCATCCGTAACCATGTCATGAATCCTATCATTATCTTCACCATGCTGCTCCGCATGATCATCAAATTGATTAAAATTATTTGACTCATCAAAATTCGATTCTTGATCATTGCTACTACTAGCTGCATTTCCCCCATGACTATCTCCATGATAATACCATATATCGTAATGCGGCATAAACCCTCTATTTAATATATTCGACCACACCTTCGAGATAATGATAAATTTCATATTCAAGCATCTGGCACAAGGACAGTACATCTTACCACTAATAATCGTATTATGTATAATTCCTGCCTGATGCATGAATCCCTCCACCCCATCACTGAACTCCTTTGTTAGCGATCCCTCCGAATCAAGACGATTATACATCCATCTTCTAATTTCGTATATTGACATTTTTTTTTGTCAGAAAGAAGTAAATGTTTCTGAATATGAAATTTTTATTATGAAGTTGGCAACTATATATAGATTTTTATTTTCGTTACCATCGAATTACCTACGATTTTACATCAATTTTACAACGATTCTAAACATGTTTACATCGATTTTACAATGACTTTAAACATGTTTACCTAACCGTATACCGTGAACTTAAACGTGCTCACCTAACTCATTAATCGTCGGGAAATCGATGTAAAGTTCAACTTATAATAATCCTTGATAATTCGTCGGTAATTTTACGATGATATTACTACGTTTTATATAAATCTCGGTAAATCGTCGCTAAGTTACAACGATTTTACTTCGTCGGTAATCGTCGGTAACTTCGTCGGTAATCGTCGGTAATCGTCGGTAAATCGTCGCTATTTAGCGACGATTTTACAACGAAACTTTTCGTCCCAATTTTGCGACGATTTTACGACGATTTTAAAAATCGTCGTAAAGTCATCGTAAAAACGATTTGAATTTGCGACGAAATTAAATCGTCGCAAAAAATAGATGCTAAAACTGTGTTTTCTTGTAGTGAGAGACTTATACTTTCCAATACTTAAAGATATTTCACATTTTCATTCCAACCAATGCAAACTTTTGCTTTCCCCTATCCTTTCTCCACATTCTCTTTTCTTTTCTTTCCCATCGTTTTTCTCTTTTCTTTCAACAACACCAAAACCCCCAGCCTATCTAACCTAGCATATGTCTAAATCATTGATGTGTGAGCTAGTTCTACATGAAAGTTTCTCCTTGTCGTTCCAAACTCAACACTTTTTCTAAGTTGATTCAAAATTATGTCTCACGACACACACAAGAGATGAAGGCTTGAAGAAAGGCTTAGTTTAGGGTGTGGTTAACCGTTCTAAAGATGGGAATCATCTACTTGGGCTAACAAGATAGTGGTAAAAAGGGAGAAGATAGCCCAAATATGTATATGGTATCCATGAGCTCAACTTTTCAATGTACAAGCATGATAATTTCAAGTCAAGATTAATGTTCAATAAATAGAGTTGGATTCAAATCAAAGCATACTTCTACCAAGACAAACCGCGAGATCAAAGCATGGATCATCCTTAACTTTGTGATCGCTCAAATGCATCAAATAACTCCTAACGAGAGCATTATATCAAGTTCATCACAACCTGAGAACATGCATAAGCTCTTTGTGAAACCTAATTGAAGTATAAAGACAGTAAGGCTTATCACTAACTGAAGATATATACCTATGAGTTTTTCGAGCTTTGTTTGAAGTAGTAATCCTCCCTAAAATTATTACAGGAAAATGGGTATTAATAGCACTTCAAGATAACGGTTTATGTGTTTATGCTATGGTTGAGTTACGTCTGACTTTTTCATAGCGTTTCGGAAATAATAAACGCTATGAATTGTTTGGCGGTAAAAAATATTGTGGTCGCGCTTAATTTTTGGTTTCCAATTGCCCTGTAATATCACATACGAATTGTAAAACGTTATCCTAGGTTAATTGGGGGGGGGGATAAAGAAAATTTCATTGGCCGACCCAAATAAAATAAATTGAACCAAGTTAAATTTAGGGAAATTCTCAACCAAAAAATTGAGAGTAAAACCCTCGTAGTGCTCTTATCTGCAAAATTAGATCTCTCAATTTCAATCAATAGCGCCTAAGAGAAGGGCGAGAGTCACAAATGCTATCTTGGTTTAAAAATTGATCTCATGTTTCATCAATTAATCTAAGTGCCACTTTTAATGTAGTTTGACAATTGTGTCCTTAATGAACTTAGTCAACATTCAGCAAATATATATTATCATTTTAAATAATTACATTAAACTAAAAACGAAAAAGAAAACAAAAACAAAAAAGAAAAAGAAAATTAAATAATTACATATTTCATATCCTCTTCTTTTCCGATCCAATTTCCGCCGTCGATCCCCAGCTTAATCAAGCATCTCGCCGGCCCTCGCCTCCGCCTCCTCCTCCTCTGCAATCGGTTTCTGGTTCTTAGCTTTTCTCTCTTCCGCCATTGTTGAAGCTTCAAAACTGCGTGAGTTCTTCTTAGAAATTGTTATTTGGGGATTTCACAATTTAAGGATTGGATTTGAAAATTTCTTGCTTCGGTATGAAAATTGGGTTGGTAACCAAATTTTATTGGACGAGTAGGTCTTTGCATTGGTAATTTGTCGATTGTAGTTGTTGAATCGTAGTGATTCTTAGGTAGATTAGAACTCGAGTTCACCAAATCTGCAGATATAGGACAACTGGTACAAATGGTAAAACTGAGAGATATATGACAACTAGTGCAAAAAATGTTTTATTGTGATAACTTGTGTAATTACTAATTGAGTATTTTTATTGTATTTTAAGGAGACAATGAGCATCATCCACACAAACATTAATTTTGATTATGGAAAATACTATTCACAGAACGAAGATGAGTATAAATGGATTTCAAAAAATTGCATCTACATTATATCGTTTAAGACCTCATCTTTGGAGGATAGATGAAGTTAAACAGCTTTGGAGTAGATAACTTATGTGGAGTACGAATTGCACACATAGATGAAACTAAGTGGAGTATTCCTGATGATATACAAGAATTGTTCGCCTTACCGCCGGATTACACCAAAAAAACGGGAAAAAATCAAGATAAGCATTTTCCATCCATTGTAGAATGTCGCCGGAAGACGAGTAACAAGTCTATGATTGGCATAAACTTGGAGAGGTGGTTGCAGAGTGAAAGTAGCAGGGAAACTTAATTATGTATTGGTATATACCGGGTTTGTACAATTGTGTTCCTTAAGGTTCAACTAAGACCAATTCTGTATTTTTTTCTCTCATTAAGAACAATTTGGGTTTGTATTTGTACTTGTATTTCATATTGGTTTGTGTATGTATTTGTATATGTATCTATATATCGCACAAACTTGGTAAAATTGGATTCCTATAGTTCAACTACTAGCAACTACTTAATAAAAAATTAATAATAAAATTATATTCAACAAATATAAAAAACTATAAAGAAATCATCCACTTAAGAACTCAAAATAGATCTTAAACTATAAGAAAATGATTAAAAATATAGATAACATATTATTATTTTCCTAATACATATTCTTGTTTTCACATCAAACACGCCTTATAATATAAGGAAGACTTTATTAATGTTAACCACCTTATGATGCAAAATATGCAAAATATATGATTTTGCGCAATTTGTAATATGAAAACCTCGTAACTAAATATTAATAGTCGAAAATCATGTGTACAACCACAACATAATAATTTATATCAAGGTTCAACTACAAAAACGCTAAAATCGTAAAAGTACAACTATTAGGATCTTCGTACAACTGAACATTTAGGGTACAATTATGTACAAAATTAACGGCGCACATGTTATTTTGATTGTACACATGTCCCTTTTTGTCGGCGCACGTGTCTCCTTTTTATTATTTTTATTATTTTAATTGTAATTTTAAATTATATAGTTGTACGTAGTTGTACTAAGTTGTACCTAAATCCGCTTTTATTTCAAACCCAACACTTTGATTCTTTTGATTTTTCAAAGCTAGAAAATTGTAAATTATTTTCATAAAGACAATTACTTTATTTGTGATAGTAAGTAAAGATGATACTTTAATCTAAGCTTTGTCTTTTCTTCTTCAATATCCAAACTTAGTTTGATTCTGATAGTCTTGTAAATACATATCGGCTAATGCAGCAAATAAAATCATAGAACAAGAGCCAAGAGATTTGAAACCGCACATAAGATCGAAAGCCAGAAACCGAGCATTAAATCAGATCCTCTTGCACTCTCTGCAACCAAATGAATTAGGATAAAATTTCAGCCTTTTTACTCAAACCAAATAAGGTCCAAAACATTTGGAAAGAAAAAACGCAAAATGAAGAGTCTGAAATTTCTTTCAGTCTTGATTTTGGTGTCTCAAAACCGGTCAAATCAAACCAGTCGTAGTTGACCAAACCTAATGATAAGTGCAGGATCCCAAGCTGTGATCAGTCTTGTATTGCAGAGAGAACTTCACCCTGAACCATTATACTTAGTTGCTAAGGAGGTAAGCAAAACTCATAAACAGTCTCTTATAAGCAATCAAATCACATCAAACAAAAGTCTAAATCTTTCTCTGTTATCTTTTGCAGAACCTCACTTGGTTTTATTCTCTTTAAAGAAAGTATATAGAATTCACAAAATTAGGAAATTGATTCTTTATATTTTGTTTGTCTACCTGAACAAACTGGATGTTGGTGATTAGTTGGCCATTGTCATCAAGAACACATTAGCAAGGTACACACTCTTTATTGGATTCTGATATGAATTGAATCTCAGGTGTGAAAGCTATTTTTTCTCCAGGAAAATCCATGACCTACACTTTGAGAATAATATGAACACAACCAGAAATCTCAAGGTTCCGGAGACAAAAATCATCATAAAACTAGTAAATTTCTGTGATCGGTCTATCAATGATGTGTTCTAATTCGTAACTTGAGTCTTGAGCAACAGAAATATAGATATCAATGAAAGATTAAAAAAAAAAGAGCGATTAAATTCAAGGGAAAAAGGTATTAAGAAACGATCTAGTAGTGGATCCGGAATAAAAAATAGTAGATTCCATATTACTACATTAGTGATTAAAGAGTTAGCTATGAACTTTCACTTAAAAAAACTAAAGAGGATCAAATAATCTCTGAGTAAGAATCCGACATCATTAGAAACCGCTCATTTCCTCTTTTCATCAGGAAAAGATGTCGAATTCACAGTTCAACAAAAAGAAATGTCGAATTTTGCTTACTTTTGCATTTGAGAAAAAATCAACCGCCAAACAGATTACAACACGACGAAAGAGGAAGAGGAAATGACGGAGGAGAAAACGGGAAATAGGCGGAGGGGAAGAGAGACGAAGAGGATCGCGAAGAGAAAGAGGAGGCAGATATCGGAGAAATCGGAAACAAAATCGCCGGCAACAAGAATTTTTTAAATCTGAGTTTTTTTTCAGATTGTTTTTACTGAAATTATCTGATTATTTTGGAATAAATGGTGATAAATGGCTGGGTTGGTTGGATAGCCCGTGTATCTATGGATAGATGGGTATTAGTGTGGTTGGGTAGTAATTTTAGAGATGAATGAGGATGGTATGGACATTTCTCTCGTTTTTGTTATTAAAAAAAAATTAAAATTATATTGTTATTAGAAGGATGGTTTTTCAGCACAAGTTGGAAGACATTGTTCCCTAAGAGAATCGGATCCTGCAAATCCGGTGGTAGAGATTCGAACATATTAGCGAAGATTTCAAACTCCGAGATCGTCTCTCAGGGGAGACGCGCCGCGTGCGACGCTGTCTACGTGTCGAAGAAGCTGGTACGAAGTACCGGGAAAGCGGCGTGGTTCGCCGGCACGACTTTTCTCATCCTCCTCGTCCCTTTGATCATCCAGATGGAGCGGGATCAGTTATTAGGCGAGAGAGGGTTTCAGCAAGCCAGCCTCCTCGGGCCACAGCCCGCAGGTGCGCTAAACTAACTGTAGGAACCCTAATCCGTAGATGATATCATATTTCAATTTGGAATTTTCATGCTTGTTTCTGCTATTCGATTGGTTCCTTTTAGTTTTTTCTTGCGGTTTTTTTATTCTTGTAATAGTAGGTTTGCTCATAATGATAAAAATCGAATTCGTAGTGAATTCGCTATAAAGAATTGAGCTTGTTTGAGCATCTTCTTCGAATTTATTTGGCAGTTGATGGCTTGCAGAATATAAATAATTGAGCTTTTCCTGCACCAAGTTACGTAATTGAATAATCTTTTGATGAATTCGAATCTGTGCATCGTATCTTTTGATAACTTTGCTTCTATCACTGTTTTGGTTTCTCATTATACTCCAAATGTGGTTTCATTATCACACTCTTACAATGGACTTGCCAAAACATTGATGATGTTCCTTTTTGTTTCATGGATCTATCATAAACCTTGTGGAGTTCAAAGTAACGATCTTCGAGGCATGGTTGCCTGTCTTCTACTGCAGAACAATGGTAACAGAAGCATGACTCGAGTTGTCTAAGTGTGTCCTTATCGTCTCCAGATGGTAATGTCTTAGGTGGTTGTGTAGCTGGTTTTCTTATAGCAGCATCACTTGTTCGCTTCTCACTCATCTTCTAGTTAGATCAACTAATAATCTCTGATTAGAGCATCTTGCTGGATGGTCTCTATACATTTTACTTTGCCAAATACTAGCGAGAATTTTTGGAGAGTGAAGGCAAATTGAGATAAGAAACTTGTGTTCATTGCAGGTCAAAGAAGGTGGCTTAGATCACAGAGTGAGTGAGACTATTAAGTGTACCTTATGCTTCTCTCTTATATATGCGGATCTTTCTTAAATCAGGCCAGCATCCACAAAGCTTCCACCTTGGATGGGTCAGGCTGTTTCTCCTTCCAAGAGTGCTTCAGCCGAGAAAGTTGAAGAAATGTGTCTCTCACATTTACATTTCCCGGCTCATCAAAGCATTAAAGACCAGTAAGAGTAGTGGTCTTTTTTATATATCTATATCATACTCTTCTTTGTAATTTTCCCTATTTGTAGATAAGCAGGTAGTAGCATGCTATTTCAGGCAATTCTTATTACCAAGACATGGACCGTTTCATTGCAATGGAGAAAGCTCTTCGTACTTCGGCTTATTGGGTCGAAACCCACGTCGATAGATCCCGAAATGAATCAGTTTTTGAAGAGAATGTCCTCAAATCACTTGTATATGTTTTTGTGATTGATCAGCCCGAGTGACTGGGCGGCATCATCGTCTTCGGGATCCAAGAACTGCTACGGAGATACGAGGCGATCACACGAAATTTGACAACTTTTTGATAGAATGAATTGCCACCAAAAAAGAAAATTAGATACGAGATTCGGAACAAAAAAAACTTGTAAAAATACTAGTGTTGTTGGGATTGCATGCATGTGTGCAATAATATTCTAAGTATCGAATGTTTGTAACAACGTGTAATTTTCATGGTTTTAATTTCATGGTTGTAATTTTATAAATCATTTCCTTTTTTAGTGTATAGGGTTTACGGTTTGATTGAGTGTATATAGTTTAGGGTTTGATTTAATGTATAGAGTTTAGGGTATTTGATATAATTTCTTTGTAATTTATAATAGAATACACAATGAATTTTTGTCTAATATGGATAACATAATCTAAATCTATTATGTGTTAGAGATATAATTAAAATAAGAGTTAATTCTTCATTTAGGATTTAAGGCATTGTAATATAGCTTATGTTATGTTGATGTAGGGTTTAGGGTTAAAGTTATGTTGTCAATTGAGAAATGAAAATGATTAGAAAAGAATATTAAATAATTGCAAATCATTGCAAAATTATTGCAAAATGATTACAATGTTACAAACCCTACAAACTAATGATAACTTACAAAGTCTTTCATCTATAGTTTAGTGTCACACAACATTTAGAATATAGTTTTTGTTTTAATTTTTTTTTGTAAACTCCAAAATTACATATCATTATGAAAAGTAAATAATTTATCATAATCTCATTGATATAAAATATTTTCCAAATTAAATATAAGTAAAACATATTAAAAATCGTTTTATTTAGGGTATGAAAATCTATTATTATAAAAAAAAAAATACAACAAATATTATTTCATAAAATAAATAGAAAATCTATCATTATAAATCCTTTAAAAAATTTAAAATACAAAAATTTAAGTTAGATTAAAGATAAATTATTCATAAACTATAAAATATAAAATATTATTCATTAAAAACTAAATAAAAATATAAGGCCAATGATGAGTGAT
The DNA here is from genome assembly GCA_030161315.1 of Eutrema japonicum. Taxonomy (NCBI): domain Eukaryota; kingdom Viridiplantae; phylum Streptophyta; class Magnoliopsida; order Brassicales; family Brassicaceae; genus Eutrema; species Eutrema japonicum. Next base: position 31,786,062 of record BSQW01000012.1, read on the forward strand.
CCCTAAGATTGATGACGTGGCCAAATCTCATTCATTTATTGCCGCTGCTTTTATTTCTCTCCGTTAGATTACTCTTCCAATTCTCAATCTCTTGTCTTCCTTCTCTTCCTCGTCTCACTTCTCTTTCGGACGAGGGCATGATGAGGTCGAAATCGACAAGTGGGAGTTCACTGGAAGACATTGAGGATGAAAAACAAGAAGGAGCGGTGGAGAAAGAACAGTGACGGCGAAGATCTAGACTCGCCGTAGAACAGCTTGTTGGAGCAGTCGGTGATTCCTCCGCCGTCGCGGATTCGTCAAGATATTTGGGATTAGGTTTCGCAAATCAAAGGTAATACCTTTCCTTCTATTCTCGAACTAGAAACCTTAAAACCAATCCGTATCTATCTCACAATCAAAGGTAATACCTTTCTAATCGCAATCACACGATGTACATATCATATGTTTATGCTTCCGCTTCAATTATGAATTCGCTAAAATGTATGATATCACATTAAATTTCTCTTCTTTTTTTCTTTGTTTGATTTTATGTAGAAATCCTGCAAGGCGTATAGTTTCTGTGCTGCCGAGTCCGTATGGCAATTCTCTGAAAATTGGTAACTTCAAATGATTTCGGGGTTTAGGCTTTCTACATGTTGGAACTGAGTTGATTGCTGCTGAAGAGTATTGTTTCAATTTCCGGATTATTGATTTGTGTTTGATGCTTTAAGGAGTTTCGAGTAATGTTTTTGGATCCCCAATAAAACTTGACAACAAGGATCCTCTTTGTTCGCTTCTCCCTCTTGATTACGTTCTCACCATTGAAATTGAAGTAACTCATTGCATGTTCCTTTCTACGATTATTGATTTTGTTATTTAGTCATGTTAAACCAGCTTTCAAGTGCGTTTGCAAGCTGTATATATTACTCTTTTTTTCAGGTGAGAGTAAAAGCAAACCTGTACTTGTCACTGAAGCATATCCAGAGTCTGAATTCAATCCTACCCGTGATGTTTTAGAGGGTAAAGGCCTCATCACAGTGGAAGATCTTTTGGCGCCTCTTGAAGGAAAATATGGGTATCACCAACTAAGTAAGAGGATTTCCCGGTTGCACAAAGATACTCAATCTGTTGTCCATGCTCCATTGCCAAAGCCAGAACGAGAAAGACTGGAACGGAAAGCAGTGAGCGGACTAATTGAGAAGAAGTTTAATAAGTGGTTGCATTCACAAGTTTGGAGTGAATTCACAAGTTTAAATACAAAAGTTGTATGAACTAATTTTTTTAATTATGTACTTTTACTTTGTAATATAGGAATTTTGTAACATGGTTTTATATTAATATAATAAAATATGTTAAATATGCCAAATTATTAAAAAACCAAAAAACAAATCCCAAAAAATCGTAATTTAAATACAATTTACTGAAATAATTAAACGAATCAATTACAGATTTCGAATGCTATAGTAAAATTACAAAAATGCTATGAATAAAATAATTAATTACAAAGTACAATTGTTATCGCAGAAAATACAATTGCATAGAAAAAGCTATATTAGATGAAGATACAATAGCAATGCCAAGTACTGCTATCAAAAGTGACAGATCTATTATCGCGGGCTATGTCAGAGCGCTTTTCTTAACGCTATCGTATCGTTAGATAGCGTTTTTCGGGTGCTAAGAATACCTGTTTTTCCTGTAGTGATTGAAATCAACTATGGTTAAACTTAGGCCTTGATTAGTAGAGCATTTAAAAAAGCATTAAGCCTTTTATCAACCAATCAACAAAACATTTAGGAAAACAATTAGAAGCTGCAGATGCTCTGCAAATGCTTCTCCCTCTATGCTTTCATATGAAACTTTTGGTAGAGCATTAACCTATAAAATATCAAAAAAATTAATATAATTTTATATAATTAATTTATTTTGTTAAATAAAATCAAAAAATTATGTTTCTATTAAAGTGTAAATTTTATACTCTTAAAACCAATATTTACCATTATTTTAATTATTTTTATTAATTTTCAAATAAAATTTTAAAAATATATAATATAATAAATACAATTGAAATATATAAAAATTATTAAAAAGTATATTATAAATATAACGATAGATATAGTGTTGACGAATAAATATATTAAATAATTTTATATATAATCTTTCACAGCTCTGCCAATCACGACATTAATCAGAGCATACAACATCAGCATCATACTGCTTCTGCTGCTTAGTGATTCTGCTCTACTATCCGTTATACCAATCAAGGCCTTAGTCATGGGCATTCGGGTCCACGGGTCGGGTTCGAGTCGGTTTCTCGGTTTTCGGATACCCGAAGTTGGAGCGGATAGAACCCGTTTAGGACCCGAGAAATTTCGGTTCGGTTCGGGTCTTGTCGGGTTCGGGTCGGTTTTAGGATTTTAAATGAAACTCGGTATGGAACCGAAAATAAATTCGGATCGGTTCGAGTGGGTTTTGAACCTGAATTACTCGAGAAAACAAGACTTTCGGTTCAGTTGATGTAAAAAATGTATCCTAATAATTCGAAATAACCCGAATAAACCGAATAACCTGAAATAACCAGAATAACCCGAATATATATAAATTATATATGCATGTATACATAATATGATATATTTATATTTTTTCGGGTATCTGATCGGGTTTCGGGTTATACCCGAATCAACCCTTAAACTAAATTAGATTTACACAAGAACCGTTTGGGTTTTACACAAACCGAAACCGAACCGAACCCAATATTTCAGGTCGGGTCGGGTCCGGGTTTTATGCCCAAGTTAAACTCATACTACAAGATACTATGTAAAAGCAGAAATGATTACATCTTTGAAGGAGTTGATTACGATGCTCAACGAACCGTGGAGAAAGCCAAGTATGTTGCGGAAGAATGGGCAGGAAGCAAAGAGGTGGAAATGCAGAGAAGTGATCTGATCCGAGAGGCAAGCCAAGAGAGCATCAAATGGACTCCTCCTCCACCACTTTGGCTCAAGTGTAACACTGATGGAGCCTGGCCTAAGGAAGGAAGCAAGAGTGGACTTGGCTGGATTCTAAGGAATCACGAAGGCAAAGTTGTCTGGTTAGGAGCAAGAGCAATCCCGCGACTCAGATCCGCTCTCGAGACCGAAGCAGAAGCACTCAGGTGGGCTGTTACTACGATTGTATCTCTGAACTACCGAAACATAATCTTTGAAACAGATTCGAAGGAGTTAGTTGAAGCACTCTCAGAGAACAGTTCTGGGCCTATCCTCAATGCAGTTCTTCAAGACATAAAGCTGATGCTTCAACGAATCGAAAACCAGAAGGTGGAATTTCATCCTAGAGGAAGTAATGGTGTGGCTGACCGAATGGCAAGGGAGTCTCTTTCGTTTCAGAATATTGTCCTCAATTGTATTCGATTATGCCAGAATGGGTTAACCCCTTAGTTGAGTCTGATAAGAGTGTACTGAACATTTTGGATTAATGGAAAGTAGAAGTTGAGCCAAAAAAAAAACAAAAAAACTCATACTACAAGATCTCCTCCTAAGCTACTCAAAGCCTTAACACACTTATTGAGCAAAAATCAGATTTATCACCAAAGCGACGTCGGAGAAAATAGAAATCTGGGCCTGAACAGCCCATATTTAACCGACAGGAATAAAAATCAAATAAATATAGTCGAGTGGTTTGGGATCTTTCAGAGTATTCTCAATTGGCCATGGAGAAGAAGCAGCATAACCCTAATTCTTACAAGTTACCCAGACGAGATTCATCCAATTCCTGGTCCGAGCTTCCTCCAGATCTCTTCAATTCAGTGTTCGAACGCCTTGGCTTTGCTGATTCTAGACGAGCTGAATCCGTGTGTTCGTCTTGGTACTCCGCTGCGAGATGATGCGTGACCAAAAAGCAGAGCCCTTGGCTGATTCTCTTGCCCGACGAAGACGACAACAACAACAACCATTCGTGCACGCTGTTCAATCCTGAGGAATAAGGCAAGCTTTACAAAAGGCGAGATCAGGGTGTCAAATTCGCAAAGAGTTTTTGTTTAGCAACATATGGAAATTGGCTCTTTATGCTAGATCAGTGGTATAATCTCAAATGGAGAATTAGATGTTCTTAGCTTTGTATAAAGAATAACTCTCTTTATTATGTTTAGAAAATCTCTCAAAACTAAACTCCAAAAAAACTCTTATTGTTATTGTCACAACTCAACAATAACATATATATAGTACTAGCACATCTTTACTAATCCTAATCCTATTAGAACTAGGTATCTTCTAATCCTATTAGTAATACATTAAGTTTATCTTATCCTAACCAACTTGTTAGAGATAAGGATGATAATAAGTTTTAGAAGCTTATCCAACATTCTCCCTCGTAAGTTTCGATTTCGTCTTTGACATGTCTTGAACTCCTATCAAGTTCCTCATTTCACTAAACTTTATCCGCGCCAAGACTTTAGTTAAGATGTCTGCCTTTTGTTCAACTCCCGGCACGTGTTCCACATCGACAAACTCCCTCTCAATGCTTTCTCATATAAAATGGTAACGCTTGTGTATGTGTTTGCTTTTACCATGAAACACAGGGTTTTTGCTGAGTGCAATTGCAGACTTGTTGTCGATCTTGATGGGGATTTGCTCGGTCTTCCAGCCAGTGATCTCGCTTAAAAGATCTTGAAGCCAAATTGCTTGTCTAGCTGCTTCCGTTGCCGCCATGAACTCGGCTTCACAAGATGAAAGAGCAACTGTGTTCTGTTTTTGAGAACACCAAGTAATCGGCGAGGATCCAAAGTAAAAAATGTGGCCCGTGGTGCTTCTTCCATCATCTTGATCAATGTTGTGACTACTATCACTATACCCAATGATCTTCTTTGATCTCTCTCGATTAAATTTCAGACCAAATGAAACCGTTCCCTTAAGATACCGTAGTATATGCTTCATTGCTTCACCATGTGATTTGCGAGGACTTTGCATATATCTACTAGCAACTCCAACAGAAAAGGCCAAGTCTGGTCGTGTGTGTAGTAAGTACCTTAAGCACCCTACATTCCTTCTATAATATGTAGTATCTATCTCTTCCTCTTCTTGTGCTTTTGAAACTTTCAGTCCGAACTCCGTAGGTATTTGAGTCGGATTACATGTTTCTAGTCCAGCTTCTCTTAGGATCCTTCTAGCATAACCTTCTTGCTTAATCTCAATTCCATCTTCTCCTTGATACACTTCAATGCCGAGATAGTAAGTAAGTTTTCCGAGATCTGACATCTCAAACTTTGCTGACATCCCAGTCTTGAATTCACTTATAGCTTTGAGAGTGTTGCCGGTTATGAACAAGTCATCCACGTAGATAGCAACAATGAGAAGAGTTCTTCCTTCTTCTTTGCGATACACTGATGTTTCTTTTGAACACTTTTTTAATCTCATCCCTTTCAGGATTTGATCCAACTTAGTATTCCAAGCTCGCGGTGCTTGCCTCAAGCCATACAAAGCCTTTGAAAGCTTGTATACCTTGTGTTCTTCACCTCTTACTTCAAAACCTTTCAGGTTGTTCAACATAAACATCTTCTTTTAATTCTCCATGTAAGAATGTTGTTTTCACATCTAAGTGATGAATTTCCCATCCATGAGATGCCGCCAATGCAATCAACAATCGTATGGTTTCAATACGAGCAATTGGTGCAAAGACTTCATCAAAGTCTATACCAGATTCTTGTACGTATCCCTTAGCCACAAGTCGCGCCTTGTATTTGTTGATAGTACCATCCGCATTCTTCTTAATCTTGAAAATCCATTTGAGACCAATAACCTTTATCCCACTCAGTTTATCAATTAGAAGCCATGTCTTGTTCTTGTTGATTGAATCGATCTCCTCTTTGCATGCTTGTATCCACTTTAACAAACCTTTTGCTTCTTTAAAACAACTTGGCTCATCATTTATTGAAAGCAGAAGTCTCTCGCATTCTAAGGAGGCTTGAAGAACAAAATCATCAAGGTAACGTGGTTGAGTTACTTAACGAGTTGATCTTCTTAGCGGTTGCTCTACTTGCTGATGGTGTGCATCATTCTCATTAGTTTGATTGTTAGGAGGGTCTTCGTCGTCTGTGTTGTTGTCATCTTCATGTTTATGATCGAAATCATTGAACTCATTATTTACGGTTTCGTCATGATCTTGGTTTTGATCATAACCGATTACCGTAGGTCCTTCTCATATGTCTACAACTGCACCCCATATCATGTGAAACATTCCTGGATCCCTTCTCGGTTCATTTCCTGTTTCAGTCCAGCTCCAGCTCGTCTTCTCATCAAATACCACGTCGCGACTCACAACAATCCTTCTCGTTGTTGGGTTATAGGGTCTGTAGGCCTTGGAACCTGGCTCAATCCCAAGGTGTACTAGAGTTTTCGATCTGTCATCTAGCTTTTTGAGGTTTGTTGCTTCAACCTTTGAGTGTGCTAGACAACCGAAAACCCTTAAATGATCTATGTTCGGTTTCTTTTCTCCTAAGCATTCATACGGGGTCATGTTCTCAAGAGCTCTTGTTGGTACCCTATTTATTACATAGGTAGAGTGTCGTATAGCTTCTCCCCATAAATAGTTCGGTACTTTCATTGCCTTGAGAATACTTCTTGTCATCTCCACCAGCGTCCTATTTCTCCTCTCCACTATACCGTTTTGTTGCGGTGTGTAGGGTGCCGTGAGATGTCTTTTGATCATGTTTGTCTCGCAATAGTCATGAAACTCCGTTGATGTGAACTCACCACCTCTATCAGTTCTAAGAGTCATGATTTCTTTCCCAAGCTCCTTCTCTACTAGACTTATAAATGCCTTGAATCTACCAAACGCTTCACTTTTTTCTTTTATCAAGATTGACCACATGTATCTTGAGAAATCATCGATGATAACAAATATGTATTTGTTGTGAGCGATGGTTGGTGGTGTTATTGGACCACATAAGTCTGCGTGTAGGAGCTCTAGTGGTTTAGAGGCTCGAAACTTCGATGTCTTTGCAAATGTTTGACGAGTTTGTTTCCCCACTAAACATGACTCGCACAGCTTCTTCTCTTCTCTAATTTCTGGTAGCCCGTGAACCATCTGTTGTTGGGACATAGCTTTGATTGTTTTGAAGCTTATATGTCCTAACCTTGCGTGCCATCTCCAAGTATTGTCTTCAATGCTCGTTTATAGACATACCGGTTTTCCAATCTCTATACTTATTTTGTAAAGTCTATTGGATGAGCGTATGACTTTTACCAAGAGTCTTCCATCTGGGTCATGAACTGTTAGGTAATTTTGTCTCATCCTTACATCACACCCAGCTTCCGTAGCTTGTCCTAAGCTCAGAATATTACTCTTGAGGTCGGGAATATAGTAGACATCAATGACCAGTTTTTGATCTTGTGATTTGCTTTGAAATAGAATTGACCCTTTCCCTTCTATTTCAACACAAGATCCATCTCCGAACTTCACCTTGCCTTTTATATTTTCGTTGAGTTCAGAGAAATATTTCTTGTTGTCGGTCATGTGATTGCTAGCTCCATTGTCGAGGTACCAAACTCCTTCTTCCCCTTCCTTGGTTTCATAGTTCTTTGGTATGAGTTTCTCTTCGTTTAAGAACACGACTTCATGTAAATAAAGAGCACCATCAGCTTCTTCTGTCTCTACTTTATTTGCTTCTTGAGTCTTTTGTGTTCTTTCAGGACATACGGAAGCGAAGTGTCCAGGTTTGTCGCAACGGTAACAAATTACTTTTGATCTATCCTTCTTTCCTTTTGTTTGATTTTGATCATCTTGATTTGTTGTCCGTTCTTGTGAGTTGAATCTTCCTCTGTCTCGTCCTCTGTTTCCCCTTCCTCGTGCACCGCTTTGTTGATCTGAATTTGCATATAACAGTTTGCCTTGTGTTTCTTCATGATTCTCCACATCGAGAATCCTTTCTTCATAGGCCTTAAGTCTTCCTGTTATGTCTTCGAAGGCTGTTTTATTGAAATCTAGCACTTGCTCGAGAGACGCTATGATTTGGATGTATTTGCTTCTTGGTAAACTATTGAGAAACTTCTTCACAAGTTTCGGTTCCTCAATCGTTTGTTCAAGTGAGGCCGATTTTGACGCTAGCTCCGATAGCTTTCCCGCAAAGCCATCTATTGAGTCTGTGTCCTTCATCTTCATTCTTTCAAACTCACTCATTAGAGTTTGTAGTCTTGATTCCTTGACACGATCAGCGCCTAAGTGACGGGTTTTGATTGTGTCCCATATTCATTTTGGGGAGTCTTGTTCGCCTACTTGCAGGATAAGATTCTCCGGGATGGATTGAAACAACAATCCTGTTGCGACATCGTTCTTGTCGGAATCAGTTGAACCGGGTTCAATTGTTTCCCACACCTTATGAATTCGCAACAGTACTTTCATCCTCATGGCCCATACCGTGTAGTTTGTAGTGTTTAACATGGGGCATTGGATTGAAGAAGGAACAAATTCCTTCGTGCGAGGAACGACTACGTCTCCCATTGCTTGGTATTGTATGATATTCGTGATTGAACTTCCGACTTAGATCGAATCACCTTGAAGCTCTAATACCAATTCAAGTGGAGAATTAGATGTTCTTAGCTTTGTATAAAGAATAACTCTCTTTATTATGTTTAGAAAATCTCTCAAAACTAAACACCAAAAGCTCTTATTGTTATTGTCACAACTCAACAATAACATATATATAGTACTAGCACATCTTTGCTAATACTAATCCTATTAGAACTAGGTATCACCTAATCCTATTAGGAATACATTAATTTTATCTTATCCTAAGCAACTTGTTAGAGATAAGGATGATAGTAAGTTCTAGAAGCTTATCCAACATAATCTCTACATTTTGAATCTATTTACCCACGAGAGGATCGATTTGAAGATGAGAAATCTTGATTTAAAGATGCCGAAAATTCTCTCTATTACATTTCGCAAGCAAGAATGACGACGGTTGAACAACTCATTTTGATTTTCGGGATCTTTTCCTTGTCCTCTAAACTATTGGAGATAATAACGAGTACTTCGAAATGGAGCTAGAAAATTACGACGATTGGCATATCCACAATCAACCAAATAAAAATTTCCTGAAATTTACTAAAGTATATAAATACAAGTGAAAAATGCATTAAAAGAACATAATTTTTTTTTAACCATAACAAAAAGACGTACCTTCTGGAACTATTAATCTGTTAGTACTTCTTGTTAAAGCATCTTGTAATACATTTGCATCATGAGCTGAACTTTCCCATCCACTAAAAACATATATAAATTCTAAATCAAAATTACATGCAGCTAGAACATTTTGCGATAATTGTCCTTTTCGGTTGCGATAGCTAGCTGTTTCTTTTCTAGTTATCATCGCAAGAATATGCGTTCCATCAATAGCCCCCACACAATCCTAAAAAACAAAGATAAAATATTAAAAAGTTGTTAAATTAAAAAAAAATACAGAAGAAAACAAATTCATACCTTAAAATAAGGATAAAATCGTGTGTTGTCTCTTATTTTCGTAGGCACTGTAGTTCCGGGTTTAGACATGTAGCTTGGAGCGAGTGCCTATAATACCTTGAGAATTGTGTTATAACTCCTGCTTATTGAAAATCGAGGTCTCTTGAATCTATCTTGAGCTTGAATATACCTAAAATTTTGACCAACGATGAACAAAAACGTGGCAAGCATTTCTTCAACCAAAACATATCTCGTGTCTTTTAATCCCATCTTTACTCTAATAATAGAGCATAGCTTCAAGAACACATCAGGATATATACGATATAGATGTCGAAAATATTGAGGATCTTCAACCAACGCGTTTTGTATGTTTTCATGTCCAAGTCTCGTCGTTGGTTTTCTGATTGAACGTTCTATTTGTGGAATATGTGAAGTGAAATAACGATTCTTTGTAATAATTGACAAAATCAGTAACATGATATCAACATCTGACTTGAAATTTGTCATCCTTTTTCTTTTTCTTCTAGCTTGTAGCTCTTCACTTTCAGAAACAATACGATCCATATTATAATCCTACACAAAAACATAAAAATCAAGTCATAACAAATCTATAATTGGAGAGATGAAATATAAAAGCTCACGAGTCAAAGAAAGATGTGGAAAGCAACTCACGAATCAAATAAAGAATGGCGGCTGAGAAACCCTGAGAGAAAGAGAACGATTAAATAAGGGAAGGCAAACATTTCATTATTTGCCGCCAAAAAATGAGTATATGGTAAAAAAACAGAGACCTGGCGCAGAGTGTTGACTTTCTCAAGAATTGCAGCAACCTGCTAATTATAGTTAGTGGTTTATATTATATTGTATGATCTCCAGTAGTGAATCATGTTGATCTACGAGCTATTGTAGGTGGAAAACCAATCAATTTGGCTGGTCTGAAATTGAAAATACAATATAAATAAAACACATAAAGTGTTGCTTAAACAAAGAACAAAAAACCATAGCAGTTCGTTAAAAGTAGTAATAAATTCAAACTTAAAGAAAAAAAAACTCCAAAATCAAGAACCATCTTCAAGACTTCAATCCATGTTAATGCATCAAACTTCATCGACTTGGTTTATGAAGATTTCGTTTAATCCATCCACAACGGTCTGCTATGGACATATTCACGAATCCTGATTTCATACCTAAACTGTGAACAAGGGTCATTGCCTCGTAACGTAAATCGTCATCCAAATCAGGAATTTCTTTGATAACATCCCAAACATTGTTAGCTTTGTCCTCAACTTCTTTTTCTTCAGCTTCTTTTTCCCATCTTTTTTGTATCATGCCAAAGATCTGGCTACTGATTTCTGTCACTTCATCACAAACCTTGTTCGAATTAAATGCATCAGTTCTAACTTTCTTTTTTTGGGGAAGCTTTTCTCCCACGATTTTTCTGATGAAAAAGAACTTCATGTTCAGATCCTTGCTGTTGTATTATTCCTTCAGTATCATTCATCATTCAGACAAAATCTGTATCGTTTGTCTCCTCGGTGTCTTCAACTTGGTAGCTATGTGCATCAGCAGTATCACCTAATCCCACTGAATTCTGCCCAGTTGCAGTATGTTTTCCATATACCATTCTTAAGTCCTCGAAATCCTCAAACGAATCATCACGCATATGTGTATTACCTGGATGAGCCTATTTAAAAATAGAAAAATATCATTCTATTAAGAATCATACACAAGCAATACGACCATATTCATAAAAATTTTGTTACCATTTTTACCTTCAAATAGACATTCCATACTTCATCATCTGCTGTGAATTTTTTCGTCTCAGGGTCCCATCCAAAACCAGAACTACACCAAAGAAAATCTGGAAGCTTTTGTACCTAGCCTTCAAAATTTTTGTCCTATTTTTATATTGGTTATAGGTTCTCTTCGAACCAAGCTGTTGGTTTAGATGTGCTAGTATTCTGGTCTCTATAACTAGTTTGTTGAATTTACCATCAGCATCACGGTAACCTTGATTGATTGCATCCACTAGTAGTCGTAACAACAATTTGTGTTCAGGTTCAGACCAGCTGTGATATTGACCCTTACTTTTTACATCTTCTGGGTCTCCCATTGTTGGGAGGTAACTATAGCCATTGAATACAATAAAGATCGGAAGAGCCAAACTATTCAATCTACAATCTTTTTAAAACCAAATCAGAAAACACAAAAAAACAGATTTTAAAGTGATTGCCAAAACCATAAAATTATACATGATGAGCTGTGAGCTGTGATTTATACCATAATTATATGAACATTAATGAATTGCAAACTCACAATTATATGAACGATATTCAAAGACAACTATCATCCAAACTCTTGAAGAATAAACAAACTATTGAACCAAACGTGGAAGTAAGCAAAAGTATATCAAAAGTAATACTTACTTTGACAAAGAAGGAGATGAACCTTGAAGTATCGACAAAAATTTGGTAAGCAAGCCTCTCCCCTTTAAAATTTGATATGTAAAGAATGAAGATATCAACAAAGTAATTATTTATATTTTTGTTGAAGCCCTTAAACTACTAAACCAGAAGCCCATATTTATATTTTTCCTAAACGAGCAGCCCATAAAGATATCAACATAAGTAATTATTTATCCAATATCTCAAGAGATCAAAGGGAGGTAGGTAAAGTATGGAGGATGCATCGAAGTTGAATATCCAAAAGAAAACAAAACAAAAGCAGAGCCATAGTTGATTGTACCCTGTCTTTGATCCAATTTTGATTCCCCAAAACCAAAAATAAGCAAGATAAAGAACAATTGATTACAATCTCAAAATATTGTTTAAGATCGAGCAACTTAACAATAAAGAAGAATCTTTGACTCGATTGAAAGAAGGAAGAACGTATTCACAAAGCTAAGCTAAGACTTAATAATAATCAAATCATCATAATCTCAAAATTTCTAGCCTAATATCAAAGAACGATCTCAAATCAATCAATTATTATAGAATCTAATAGGAGAATATCTAAAAATGTATTTTTTTTCACCTGGGTCATCGAGATGGCAAAGCATGAGTATCGACGCCATCCATGGAGCTGACTCTAGAGCACAAAATCGATTCGAAACGCAAAATCCAGATCAAGAAACTCTCATTGGAACATGGATTCTGCTTAGTAAGGTAGAAATTGAAGGATGAATGAAGAACCCAAATGCATTCGCCATCTTGATAATAGAGGCATATAAACGAAATTGTTACAACGAAATCGAGGATTGTTAGAGCGAAATTGAGGATCTCTGTCTGACTAACTCTCTCTCGGCTCGAGAAAAAGAGGGATGATCTATTTCCATGGTTTTTGTTTTTTTTTTGTTTTTTTGAAAGAGGGAAGAACCACTTCGACCAAAAAAAGAACGGCAAGTACAACCCTTTTTTTTTTTGTTTTTTTGTTTTTTTGTTTTTTTTTTGGAAGTCTCTCCAAATAACAGCCGTATATGTGTGATTTTCTTGACCACTATTTATCACTATTTTTAACTAAAAATGAATTTAAGTCTCCCGAAATCCTTTTCACTACTTTTTCTTTAAAAAAATGTTTAGTTTTAAATAACAGAGGATTTGATTTGGGTTTTAATAATTGTTGATTGAATAACGCCGGATTGGAAGTGTTTTTAAATGATTTTACATAAATTTCATTTTCAATAACACGAGATTTGGTAAGACATTTAGAAATCATTAATTGCATAACATGGAATTTTAAAGAAAACCCCAAATCTTCAAAAATCTCTAATCCAATACACCTCCCTCAGAGTATTTTGGGTGATTTGGAAAGATTATTGTTCTGTTTTTGCCGAGTAAACAAGACTTTTCCAAAGGTAATACAATACCAGCTTTAACTCTTGTTTACATTTAAGTTGTTGACTAATTGATGAATGTTCTGAGAAGAAATGTGAATCATATCCTCAAAATCAAATGATTGTGTATGAATCTCAGTTTAGGTGAGGATACAAATATGCCGCATAAAGCATGTACTGAACGAGAGAGTAATTGAAGAACCGGATCCCAGAAGATCAGCCGAGATGAAAAGAATGGTATACGCTATGTGAAACTTCTCTCGCCCTTCTCTCTCACATCCGCTACGCCTATTCTTGATTGGTCTATTGCTTCATCAAATGGCAAGATCAACACCATTTATAAGTTTTTGCTTCATGCCAGTGTTTACCAATTATGGAAACAAATGAACTCAAGATTTCAACCTCAAGACCTTCACACCTTATCATCAAGGATATTCAACTCACGGTGAGAATCATGCCACTAGAAATGATAAAAATGATAATCCTAACATAAAAGTGATAAAACTCAGAGGCAATTGAGAAAAAACAAACCTTGAGCAACCTAAGTTTATGTCCTTGTAATTAGAAACATGCAATTAGAAACGTCTCCACCATCAATTGTGTAATGGTGATGCAGATTCTCTAGCTAAATCAACTTTGGTTTGTTTAAACAATTCCTCCCTTAGGGCAGTTTGAAGGTTTAAATAAAATCTAGTTTGGCCAAAAAAAAAAAAAGTCTCAAGAAATCTGTTTCACCACTTTTTAGTTAAAAAAATGTGAGTTTTGAATAACAGTGGATTTGATATAATTTTTACAAATTGTTGATTGAATAACAAGAGATTGCAAGTGGTTTTGAATGATTTTACATAAATTTCATGTTCATTAACACAAGATTTGGGATGACATTTAGAATCATTAGTTGAATAACATGAATTTTTCTTAAAAAAAAAAAACCAAAATCTCCTAAAATCTCTAATCGAATACACTCCACTTAATGTTTATGGTGTGGATCATTGTTGTTTAATATCACAAGTGCTATAACATTCACACAATTGTGTTAGGAAATAACGCCAAATTTTCGATCGTCAAATTTCTGATAAATCATAATTATGAGAACGATAAGACACACACAATTTGTTAACGGAGTTCGGCCAATATTTCCTACGTCTCCGGACCTGCTGCAGATCTTTTATTATCAATCGGGAAATTTTACACCACTCTCAACTCATATCCAAACCCAAATACACTCGAGAAATTACTCTTAATTTCCTCACAAAGAAGAATTTTTTTTTCTTTTCTCTCTCTCACGTTTCTACTTGTTCTCTTGTTTGGGATTTTGGGATGATATTGAAAGAGAAGATCACCATGTATTTATAGGAGAGGTTTGGGTTTGGTGAGACACAATTCTTGACAAAATGAAACCTCCATTGTTGACAAAATGAAGCTTCCTTTGTTGACAAAATTCCATCGTCCAAAAGAAACGTAAGCCAACAAATGTTGACTAACAATCTCCCACTTGAAGACTGATTTCAATCTGTCTTCACACCTTGATCAATGCAGCAAGTCTTCTAGGCTTGTTACTCTAGCAAGCCAACTGAGGTTGTACGGCACGACCTTTGTTAACATGTTTGCCGGATTCTTACATCCTGGGATCTTTTCAAGCACCAACACTCCATCTTCCAAAGCTGATATGATGAAATGATACCGAAGTTGTATGTGCTTTGTCCGAGCATGGTAAACTGGATTCTTTGTCAAATCAATGGCACTCTTACTATCACAGTACAACACATTATTCTCTTGGTCGAGGCCTAGCTCTCTTAGAAATGACTGTAACCACATCATCTCCTTTGTTGCCTCTGTCACCGCAACATACTCAGCTTCACAGCTTGATAAAGTTACAATTTTCTGCAACTTTGAAATCCAACAAATTGCAGTACTACCAAAAGTGTAGACATACCC
The DNA here is from genome assembly GCA_030161315.1 of Eutrema japonicum. Taxonomy (NCBI): domain Eukaryota; kingdom Viridiplantae; phylum Streptophyta; class Magnoliopsida; order Brassicales; family Brassicaceae; genus Eutrema; species Eutrema japonicum. Next base: position 31,801,261 of record BSQW01000012.1, read on the forward strand.
GGGATGTGCTCTTCCTACTGTCAATGTCACCTCCATTGTCAGCATCAACATATCCCTGCAATCCCATCTCAGACTTCATGAAACACAATGATAAACTTGGATTTTCCTTCAGATATCTGAAAATCCACTTAACAGCTTCCCAATGTTCCTTGTCGGGATTGATCATAAACCTGCTAACGACTCCCACTGCATGTGCAATGTCTGGCCTTGTACATGCCATCGCGTACATCAGGCTGCCAATATCAGAAGCATATGGGACTTTATCCATATATACTATCTCGTCTTCAGTCACTGGGGACTGATCTCTGGATAACCGAAGATGACTTGCCAGGGGAGTACTACCTGGCTTCGTGTCATCCATATTAAACCTCTTGAGGACTTTCTTCACATACTCCTCTTGTGATAACTTAAGACCCTCCTTTCTTCTACTAATTCTCATCCCAAGAATTTGTCTTGCTTCTCCAAGGTCTTTCATTGCAAACTCTTCTGAGAGTTTCGTCTTCAAGTTATTGATCTCATGCAAGTCTGCTCCCACTATAAGCATGTCATCAACATACATGAGCAATATCAAGTAGGACTCTTAAAGCCTGTTGAAATAACAACAGTAGTAAGCCTCACACGTCAACACACCATCACCTTTGATGAAGCTGTAAAACCTTTTATACCACTGTCTTGGAGCTTGTTTCAAGCCATACAAACTCCTTTGAAGCTTACAAACTAGCTTTTCCTTTCCTTTGACCTCAAAGCCATTGGGTTGCTTCATGCAGATTTCTTCATCCAAATCACCGTGAAGAAATGCTGTTTTTACATCCATCTGTTGAAGATGTAAGTCTTCCTTTGCTACCAGGCCAAGAACAGTTCTAATTGTCACCAACTTGACTACATGAGAGAAGATTTATGTGTAGTATATGCCTTCTTTTTGTTGGAATCCCTTCACAACAAGCCTCGCTTAATAACGCTTGCTTCCATAATGTTATTCTTTTATTCGGTAGATCCACTTGTTGTGCAATGCCTTTTTCTCCTTAGGCAACTCAGCTAACTCCCACACGTGATTGGACATCAACGAGTATATCTCATCGTTCATTGCAAGCTCCCGCTTAATCGATTCATCAACTTGCATTGCCTCTTCATAACATTCAGGCTCGCCTCTATCTGTGAGTAGAATGTAGTTGAGCGATGGAAAAAATCTTACAGGTTTCTTGATGATTTTGTTTGACCGTCGCAACTCTGTAACTAGCGTATGTGGGATCTCTTCCGAATCATCATTCTCATCTGCCTCACTATTCTCTTCTTGAGAAATATGTTCTTCTAGTGTTGTGGTATCCTGTTGAAACTCTGGTGCTTGGATATCTCCCAAATCAACAGCTACAGACTCCTTCCTTTCTGAGCTTTCTTTTTGCTTATCCTTGTATAAGGCTCCTTCATTGAACACAACATTCTTGCTGCGGATGATCTTCCGATTTTTGTCATCCCAAAACCGGTAACCGAACTCCGTGTTACCATAACCAATGAAGTAATACTTCTTAGATTTTGCATCAAGTTTACTTCTTGCAGCATTATCATCATGAACATAAGATAAGCAGCCAAACACTTTTAGATAAGAAATATTTACTTTCTTTCTGCTCCAAACTTCTTCAGGGATCTTGAATCCCAATGGAACAGACGATCCTCTGTTTATTAAGAAGGCTGCGGTATTGATTGCATCCGCCCAAAATGTCTTAGGCAATTCACAATGCAATCTCATGCTCCTTGCATGCTCATTCAAGGTCTTGTTCATCCTTTCAGCTATTCCATTTTATTGAGGCGTTCCAGGAATAGTCTTCACCATCTCTATCCCATTATCAGCACAGTATCCTCTGAACTCTTCGCTAATGTACTCTCCACCATTATCAGACCTTAGGCACTTCAACTTGAGATTCGTCTCAATCTCAACCATGGCTTTCCATCTTTTGAAACCGAGAACACTTCATACTTGTTCTTCATGAAGTAGACTCACACTTTTCTTGTGGAGTCATCAATAAATGTCACATAGTAGTACGAATCTCCTAACGATGCGACAGATGCGGGTCCCCACACATCAGTGTGCACCAGCTCCAACTTTTCAAATTTTGGCTCTCTAGCTTCTTTTGAGAAACTAACCCGTTTCTGTTTTCCAAGGATGCAACTTTCACACATCTCATGATCCACCGTCTTCAGATCCGTAAGCACGCCATTTGCTACCAAAAGCTTCATGCCTTTCTCACTCATGTGTCCCAATCTACAATGCCACAACTTGGTTTGTTTGACATTCTCGACAACATCAACTGTATCTTGATAACTCATCGTCATATAAAGAGTGCCTCTTTTATGACCTTTAGCAACCACCATAGAACCTTTCTTTTCTCTCCAGGCTCCACCACCAAAATTGACAATGTGCCCTGTATCATCAAGTTGTCCTACTGAGATCAGATTTCGCATCAACTTTGGCACATGTCTAACCTTTGTGATCTTCCACACGCGTCTATCTGACATCTTCAAGTTGATATCTCCAATACCAACTATGTCCAAAGGTAAACCATCGGCTAGATATACCTTTCCATAATTTCCAGCAACATAATTCTCCATAATGTTGTGGTGTGGTGTGGAATGATGCTCCAGAGTCAAGAACCCAAGAATCTATCGGGCTATCAACATAGGAGATTGTTGCTTTGGCGGTGTTTACAACTGCATTATGAGCTTCAATTTTTCTTGGAGAATCAACAGACACTAACAATGCATCAACAATTTCATGTGTGACTGCATTGGCTCCGCCTCCCTTGTTGTCTTCCTTCTTCGGTGGTGCCCAACAATTTTTTTTGATGTGGCCTGTCTTTCCACAATTCCAGCATTCAGTAGGCTGCTTGAATTTGGAATGACTTGTTCCATTCCTTGACTTTGATATGCCTCTATTCCGGTTGTTTCTGTCTTGGTTTTTGCCTCTGTTTTCCAGGTTGAAAGCATAGCTCATTGATGTTTCGCCAGAGTCTATCCTACGAACTTCTTCCGCAAGGATACGATCTCAAACATCATTAAATTTAAGCTTCTGAGTACCCACATAATTACTAACCGCTGCCTTTATTGGCTCCCAACTATTTGGCAGAGATGCCAGCAAAATCAGTGCTCGCACTTCATCAACAAACTCAATTTCAACGGATGATAATTGGTTGACAATCGTGTTGAACTCGTTCACATGTGCTGCAACAGGGCCACCTTCTTCCATCTTCGAGTGGAAGAGTTTCTTCATGAGAAATACCTTGTTATTTGCTGAAGGTTTCTCATACATATCCGAGAGAACTTTCATGAGCCCTTCCGTGGTCTTCTCCTTCGCAACGTTGTGAGCAATGTTTTTCGACAGTGTTAACCTAATAACACCCAGAACCTGTCTGTCAAGGAGATCCCACTCTTCCTGATCCATCTTCTCAGGCTTCTTGCTCAGTGGTTGATGAAGCTTCCTTCCGTACAGATAATCTTCGATTTGAATTCTCTAAAATGCATAATCGGTACCGTCAAATTTCCAGATACCGTGTGCCGAACCATCTTCCCTCCCATCGTTTTTTATTATTTTTGCGAACCACCGTGTATTTGAACACCTCCGTCGACAAACCGATGTCGCCGACAAAATTTCACTATTCACTATTCACGTAAACAGTAACCTCGCATGAAATTTGACTGAAATTACCCAACCCGCTCTGATACCAGAATAACGCCAAATTTCCGATTGTTAAATTTCCGATAAATCAGAACTATGAGAACGATAAGAGACACACAATTTGTTAACGGAGTTCGGCCAATATTGCCTACGTCTCCGGACGTGCTGCAGATCTTTTATTATCAATCGAAAAATTTTATACCACTCTCAACTCATACCCGAACCCAAATACACTCGAGAAATTACTCTTAATTTCCTCACAAAGAAGAATTTTTTTTTCTTTTCTCCCTCTCACGTTACTTCTTCTCTTGTTTGAGATTTTGGGATGATATTGAAAGAGAAGATCACCATGTATTTATAGGAAATTTTTGGGTTTGGTGATACACAATTCTTGACAAAATGAAGCCTCCATTATTGATAAAATGAAGCTTCCTTTGTTGACAAAATTCCACCGTTGATAGTTGCATAATTTAGTCCATTTTAGTATACATTTTAGTTAGCATTTTGTGACTTTGTGCATTCATTTCATTGTTTTTGGTCTAGTTTGCATCCATTTTAGAGTTAATGAGTCTTAGGTTAGTTTTTGCATATGTTTGTGTGCTATGGAGTCTTTTAGGTACCATTTGGAGCTTATGGAATCATTTTGGAGCTTGGACCAAGATCATGGGGCAAAATAAACCCAAACAATCAAGAAAAATGCAGAAGCCATCCGATGTGCTCTAAAGATTGGGTCAGAAGAAGCTCTTGCGCTCAGATTAAGCTTTGGAACACTTGATAAAGTTTGTAGGTAATTGAGTCATCTTTCCAACGGACGTTGTTTCATCAAGTTCTGAGCTGTATTGCGGAAGTTATCACCATTTCACTGAGCATACGTCCGTCTGGCGCGCGAATGAGCTACATGGAGCTCACAGCGGTGTGTGGCAGCGGTCTACAGTGACCGCTGCGGATCCTCCCGTCAAAAACACAGAGATTCACAGCGGTCATGCAGCGGGGAGAGCCAGACCGCTGTGGTTCCCTCCTGAGCAAAATGCAGAGTCCGTCCGAAGTGCTTCGAAGATCGACTCGGAAAGACAGTTTCCATTCGGATTTAGCTTCAGAGTACTTCATGAAAGTTGTAGATATGTGAGTTAGCGTTCTAATGGAACCAGTGTCAAGTCATTCAGATCTGGGGTTAGAGAGATAAGACAACTTTAGTAAGCGCATGTCCGCCTGACCTGCAAACGGAGCAAAACCGGAAATCCACAGCGGCCAGCTGCATCGGGCAACTGTAGACCGCTGCAACCTACGACCTGCTTTGATATTTAGGCCAAAAACCTTGTTGTTTGAGGATATATATCATTTTAACTTCTCAAAAACACTCTTCTTAGAGAGAGTTTGGAGTTTTTAAGAGATTCTTGGTGTTTTTATGAAAGTTCTTGTTTGTTTTCATCTATCTATCTATTTCTAATCATCTAACCATGAATCTAAACACCTCCTACATAAGATTTGTTGAGATTATCATGGTTTGTGAGTAGTTTCTTTAGAACTTTGGGTATGGTAGATTAAGATGTTTTCTTGCTAAATCATGATGCTTACGACTTAGTTTATGAAGAATCCTTACTTGTTAGGTGTGATTAATGCTAGATTAGCCTTGACAAAGTTGATTTAGAACTTAAGGAATTTCATGCCCGGAAGGTGTTCGATGAAATTCCTCAACCAAACTTAGCAAGTGTTTTACATTCCTAGCCTATGGAAATAGATGTCTAGGGTGTTTAATGGCTATTTAGACTTGAGATTAATGCTTGTTGATCATTTAATTGCAAATGGAAGTTTGTTCTCAGTTAAGTGATTAGTGAAGTGATTATTTTCATGGAAGTGGATTAGTCTAAATTAGTGATCTAAGGCCTAAGGATTAGCATTGTTTGAGTATCATGGTTTAGCTAGAGAATGTCCAAGTCGATTACCATTACCCGAAGTTCGTTTGCTTATTCTTGTTTAAATCGTTTTCGTTACGTTTTAGTTCAAAACTTGTTAGTCTTTTAATTACCTTTGTTATATGCTTGGTTATTTATTATCTTGTCTTTAAATTGATTAGGATCATTAGAAAACCTTTATTTGATTAGCTTAGATTAAGAAGTGTCTCGTATTCTCTGTGTGTTGTTCTCGTGCCTCCTTGTGGATTCGATCCCTAAGTGCTACAATGACATACCATTAGATTGTGGTATTGTGCACAATGGGTTAATTGTGCGAACCGTAAGAAGTTCACTATCAATTTGGCGCCGTTGCCGGGGAGGTTTAGCAATAGCCATAGGGATTAGGACTCTTTTTGAGACTAAGTTTTATTTTTCTTTGTTTACTAATCTTTCCACCTTGTTTGCTCTTCTCTCTATAGGTGCATGAACTTTCAAAGGCGAGGTATGAATATGAATCTAGCACCACCGGTTAGAGATGAAAATGAGAACCGAGAAGAGGTTGCTCAAAGGATTAGAGCACCGAGGTTGATTGGAGCGGGTGATGCTCCCAACGCCCATGGAAATCGCGCCGGTATACATCCACCACCGGTGGAGAGTAATAATTTTGAGATCAAGGCGAGTCTCATTTCCATGGTGCAAGGAAACAAGTTCCACGGTTTACCGGTGGAGGATCCCTTAGACCACTTGGATCAATTCGATCGAATTTGTGGAATGGTCAAGATCAACGGAATTTCCGAGGATGGGTTCAAGCTTCGATTATTTCCATTCTCTCTTGGAGACAAAGCCCACCAATGGGAAAAGAACCTACCTCAAGGATCCATCACTTCTTGGGATCAATGTAAGAAAGCCTTTCTTGCCAAGTTCTTCTCTACTACAAGAACATCAAGGTTAAGAAACGAGATCTCGAGCTTCACTCAAAAAGGGAATGAGAGCTTTTGTGAAGCGTGGGAACGATTCAAAGGCTACACAATGCAATGCCCACACCATGGCTTCTCCGAAGAATCGCTCTTAAGCACTCTATACCGAGGAGTTTTGCCCAAGTTTAGGATGCTCCTTGATACCGCAAGCAATGGCAACTTCTTGGGAAAAGAAGTTGATGATGGGATGGAGCTTGTTGAGAATCTTGCCCAAAGCAATGGGAATTATGGTGAGGATTATGATATAGCTTTGAGAGGAAGTGGAGAGTATGAGGAACGAACAAGAAGAGAGATGAAAGCCCTAAATGAGAAGTTAGACAAGGTCTTGGAAGCCACACAAAGGCGAGTGAACTATGTAAGGGATTGCAAAGGTTACCAAGAGGAAGTTCACTTTGTGGGAAACCAAGACGGTTACAACAAAGACTTCAACTCCAACTTCCCGCAACAAGGGTTTATTCCTAGAAACCAATTCCAAGAAAACCAAGGTGGTTACCCAAGCAAACCATATTTTGCACCTCAACTTCAACAAGAGCAAGGAAGCAACTCGACACAACAAGATGTCGAAATGAAGGGTATGCTTCAACAACTCTTGACGGGGCAAGCTCTTGGAGCAAATGAGTTGAATAAGAAGATGACCGAGATTCACAATAAGGTGGATTGCTCATACAACGATCTCAACGCAAAATTTGAAGATCTATCCTCTAGAATCAAACGCTTGGATCAACAACACACTCAAGGAGGTTCCCATTCTAGTAGACCCATGGAGAAATTAAAGGGCAAAATCGATGCAAACCCAATGGAGTATTGCAATGTTCTCCTCTCAAGTGACGAGATTGAAGAAGCTATACGAGAGATCAAGAGAGTTCTCCATGAATCCAAAGATGAAGTCGTAGTGGTTGCTAGCAACGAAGTAGTTGAGAAAAAAGATGTGGAGGCCAAGACAATTGTGAGGAAAGAGACTTCTTGCATTGAACCTCCTCAACGTGAGCCCAAATCGATTCCCAAGCTTGGAAATCCGGGTAAATTTGTCATCTCTTGCTCCCTTGGTGATTTGAATGTTGATGATGCCATGTGTGATTCGGGATCAAGTGTGAATGTGATGTCACTTGAATTGGTGAAGAGTCTTGAAATCAAGAGCATGAAGCACCACCCATCACACATCACTTTTGGAGATTCTTCTTCTAAGCAACCACTTGGCATTGTTGAAGATTATCCTCTCAAGATCGGAAATTGTCTCATTCCAACCGATTTCATAGTTATGAAGATGAAGCAAACCAGCAAACTCCCGCTCCTCCTTGGAACTCCATTCCTCAATACCACCGGTGCAAGCATGGACTTCCAAAACAAGAAGGTCGTTCTCAAGAACGTGAATGACAAAGTCTTCTATTCCATGAAGCCCTCTTCCACCAAGCTTTGTGGCACCATTGTTTGTAAGGATGATGAAGTGGAAGTTAAAAAGGTTGAGTATGTGGGAAGTTGTGAGAAGATGAATTTGGTTTCACCCCCAAAAGCTTGTAAAAAGAAGAAAGATTCTCATGAAGAGAAAGCTTTGGGTTATGGTAATGTTGAAGAAGCCTTAGCGCTGGATGGTGTTTGCTTGGAATCTCTTTTCCATACCTCTATGGAAAATGAGGTTGAGAGTATAAAGGTTCAAAAGAAGGGTAAGGGCACTAAGGCCAAAAAGAAGAAACCCAATGATACCCACCCTCCCACCCTTGTCAAAGGCGTGACGAGCAAGCCTAATGAGGTTAGATCAATTTTTCCCAAACTCGCCACTATGACCTTGACACCGTGGAGATATGAAGATGGTGTGGTTGAGTACAAGATCAAGTGTAAGGGAAGGTTAAAACCTTTTGCCATGGTTAGAGCAATCATCACACCCGAGCTCAAAGAAAAAGGTCCAACGGGAATTCAAGAGATCATGAGCAAGGTTCTCACACTCAAGCTCGAAGACCCGCCATGGAGTTCCACTACTCCTTCTCTCCAAGCCTAAAACGGTTTGAAACGTTAAGCTTAGCGACGTAAAACAAGCGCTCTTGGGAGGCATTCCCATGACTATCTTTGTATATATTTTCGTTCTTTCTTGTTCCTTTTGATGTTTTTGTTTGATGTTTATAGTTTTCTTGGGTCCAAGGTCGTGGTGCTTAATGCATGAATGGGTAGAGCTACAGCACGTCACACTCCTCTCAAATCCAAAGGTATGATCCAAACTCCATTTCATTGTACATACTTTTGCATATTTTTACCTTCTCTTTGATTTTTGTTGCACCGAGACGTTGCAATTCAAGTTCGGGGGAAGGATTTGTGTCTTTTGATCTTGTGTTTTGTGATCTTATTTTTATTTTTCCATCTTTGAGTCTCATTCATTCATATAAGTGCATATAAAAACCATAAAAAAAAAAAAATTAGTTGCATTTTGCATGTTTAAGATTGAGTCTAGATGCATATAGGTTTGCATTCACTTGCATTGGGAGAATTATCCATGTAGAATATAAACTTAAGAGCTTGAATTAATGCCCTCGTTAGGAGTTCTTTGATGCATTTGAGCGATCACGAAGTTAAGGATGATCTATGCTTTGATCTTGCGGTTTGAATGTTTTTGTCTTGGTTGAAGCATGCTTTGAATTGAATATAACTCTATCTACATGAACTTTAATCTTGACTTGAAATTATCATGCTTGTACATTGAAAAGTGAATTCATGGATACCTTATACATATTTGAGCTATCTTACCCCTTTTCACCACTCTCTTGTTAACTCAAATAGTCGTTTCTCATTTTTGGAACGGTTAACCACACCCTTAACTATACTTTTCCTTCAAGCCTTCATCTCTTGTGTGTGTCGTGAGGCCTAATTTTGAATGAACTTAGCAAAAAGTGTTGAGTTTGGAACGACAAGGAGTTGATAGATAGGTTGGTGATTTGGGTGTTGATGTAAAGAAAAGAAAGTGTGGAGAAAATAAAAGATTGGGAAAAATGATAGGGGAAAGTAAAAAGTTTGGATTGGTTGGCATGAAAGTGTGGAATAGCTCTAGGTGTTGAAAGTATAAGTCTCTATGTGTGTAGAAGAAAGAAAGAGCCAAAAAAGAAAAAAATATATATATGGCTAAGGCATCTAAATGATGATTGAGAGACTAGTTATGAAAGTGAAAAAGAGCTAAAAGAAAAAGATGAAGAGCCAATCCATTTGTTGAAAGATAAGAAGAAAAGAATCCCCTAAGTTAGAAAAGAAATGTGGTCTAAGAAGGCAAAATGCCTTGTGATATGGGTAGTTTAGAATGAATATTGATGGGTTTAGAAATAGGAGTGAAGTTCATATTGGGGCATTGGGTAGACGGATGTCATCCTTGTACGCATCAATTGTTCTTTACTCTTAGCATTTTGCCAAAGTTCATTCTTTCGTGAGAGATCCCATTGCATTGGAATACCCACATGATTGAGATCATTTTTTATCTCAAAACCTTTTCCCTAAGCCAAATGAGTTCACTTGATTTTTATTAAGCATGATTCACCATTGTACTTAATGAATGTTAAAGAGTTAGAGGATATGATTACTTGTAGATGCTAAGGCTTAGACCAATTCGTATAGCGACGAGTATGGCTAAATTTTTTGAATTAGAGGTTGTTTGTGCATCACATAACTACTCTCAAGGGCATTGAATTAAATTATTTTGTTAATATTCTCGGATATGATCTCTCGCATTCCAACCTCTTCTTCGACTTGTTCTTGTTTGTTTGCTTGCGGACAAGCAAAAGGCAAGTTCGGGGGAGTTGATAGTTGCATAATTTAGTCCATTTTAGTATACATTTTAGTTAGCATTTTGTGACTTTGTGCATTCATTTCATTGTTTTTGGTCTAGTTTGCATCCATTTTAGAGTTAATGAGTCTTAGGTTAGTTTTTGCATATGTTTGTGTGCTATGGAGTCTTTTAGGTACCATTTGGAGCTTATGGAATCATTTTGGAGCTTGGACCAAGATCATGGGGCAAAATAAACCCAAACAATCAAGAAAAATGCAGAAGCCATCCGATGTGCTCTAAAGATTGGGTCAGAAGAAGCTCTTGCGCTCAGATTAAGCTTTGGAACACTTGATAAAGTTTGTAGGTAATTGAGTCATCTTTCCAACGGACGTTGTTTCATCAAGTTCTGAGCTGTATTACGGAAGTTATCACCATTTCACTGAGCATACGTCCGTCTGGCGCGCGAATGAGCTACATGGAGCTCACAGCGGTGTGTGGCAGCGGTCTACAGTGACCGCTGCGGATCCTCCCGTCAAAAACACAGAGATTCACAGCGGTCATGCAGCGGGGAGAGCCAGACCGCTGTGGTTCCCTCCTGAGCAAAATGCAGAGTCCGTCCGAAGTGCTTCAAAGATCGACTCGGAAAGACAGTTTCCATTCGGATTTAGCTTCAGAGTACTTCATGAAAGTTGTAGATATGTGAGTTAGCGTTCTAATGGAACCAGTGTCAAGTAATTCAGATCTGGGGTTAGAGAGATAAGACAACTTTAGTAAGCGCATGTCCGCCTGACCTGCAAACGGAGCAAAACCGGAAATCCACAGCGGCCAGCTGCATCGGGCAACTGTAGACCGCTGCAACCTACGACCTGCTTTGATATTTAGGCCAAAAACCTTGTTGTTTGAGGATATATCTCATTTTAACTTCTCAAAAACACTCTTCTTAGAGAGAGTTTGGAGTTTTTAAGAGATTCTTGGTGTTTTTATGAAAGTTCTTGTTTGTTTTCATCTATCTATCTATTTCTAATCATCTAACCATGAATCTAAACACCTCCTACATAAGATTTGTTGAGATTATCATGGTTTGTGAGTAGTTTCTTTAGAACTTTGGGTATGGTAGATTAAGATGTTTTCTTGCTAAATCATGATGCTTACGACTTAGTTTATGAAGAATCCTTATTTGTTAGGTGTGATTAATGCTAGATTAGCATTGACAAAGTTGATTTAGAACTTAAGGAATTTCATGCCCGGAAGGTGTTCGATGAAATTCCTCAACCAAACTTAGCAAGTGTTTTACATTCCTAGCCTATGGAAATAGATGTCTAGGGTGTTTAATGGCTATTTAGACTTGAGATTAATGCTTGTTGATCATTTAATTGCAAATGGAAGTTTGTTCTCAGTTAAGTGATTAGTGAAGTGATTATTTTCATGGAAGTGGATTAGTCTAAATTAGTGATCTAAGGCCTAAGGATTAGCATTGTTTGAGTATCATGGTTTAGCTAGAGAATGTCCAAGTCGATTACCATTACCCGAAGTTCGTTTGCTTATTCTTGTTTAAATCGTTTTCGTTACGTTTTAGTTCAAAACTTGTTAGTCTTTTAATTACCTTTGTTATATGCTTGGTTATTTATTATCTTGTCTTTAAATTGATTAGGATCATTAGAAAACCTTTATTTGATTAGCTTAGATTAAGAAGTGTCTCGTATTCTCTGTGTGTTGTTCTCGTGCCTCCTTGTGGATTCGATCCCTAAGTGCTACAATGACATACCATTAGATTGTGGTATTGTGCACAATGGGTTAATTGTGCGAACCGTAAGAAGTTCACTATCAACCGTCCAAAAGAAACGTAAGCCAACCAATGTTGACTAACAAATTGCTTCCAAAATTTTGATCCATTAAAAATGCAAATAAACTGCTACGCTTCCTTTTGCTAATGTTATACTGTGCTTTACTTGGTATCTTGTTCTTGGTATCTTTTGAGGTAATTTTGGTTAGATCTTATGCTTTAGTTTTAGTTTTGGTATTTCAGTCGCTTTTAATTTTGTTAGGTTTTTAAGGGTAGCTATTCGATACAAGAACATACTGCACAAGAGATCCTCGGTAATGTTCATGGCAAACATAACATAGAACAAGCATAAGTAGAAAGATAAAATGGCAAACGTTTCTATGTTGTCTTATGTTTGCGGAAAGACATGAATGTTTGTATGTACTACGAATGCAGAGAGCATGTACGAAAATGAGGTGTGTGTCTCTATATCCTCTCTACAATTTTAGGGCAGTTGTAAATTCTCTTATGAAAACAAAAGGATCAAATTCACTTAGATAAAAGTAGCTCTGAATTAGTGACTCCAACCAACTCTTGTTGCTGCAACTCCATAGCCATTTTAAGATCGGGTTTGCGTTTTTATGATAAAAACCAAAACAGAATCTTAAAAATGCTACTAACTGTGTTCATAAAAATCCAGAAGCAGGAAGAGTGTTCATACCGCAGTATTACTAACTGTGTTATGGTCATCCCATTATCGACTTTCGCCCTTGTTTCTCAATGACCTTGAAGTTATCCGTCATGAAGACAGAATCAACATTAACCTAAAGTATTTAAACCAAAACCACATCAATCAAGAGACTTCAATATAACATAATTTTCTCCTCATGTTAATGGTGAGTTTAGCACTCTCCGGTTTAGCCTAGTTCTAACCGAGATCGGCCCAATTGATCCCGGTTTACGACGGTTCGAGCTTAGAAGAAAAGCCCATGAGCGCGGTTGCCGGTTTCCAAGCCCATCAAGGCCCAACTCGTCATGGATACCATCGACCTCTGAGATTTGCGGAATATTTACAGACCTCTGAGGGATTTTGGGAAATATTCATTTTCGTGATGGAACTAGGGAAAGGAAATTATACCGTTTAGCCGACTCGGAAATACTTATAAAAGGAGGAGCGCTCAACTACTTTCGAGACATTCACAATCATCTGCGAGACAAAGGAAATAGAGAGCTCAAGTTTATTGATATTTGTTTCCTTAGTTTCTTGAGTTCTTACTTCCGATCTCAAAATACCCTTGTAACTTCGCCGAGTTCAATCTAATAAACGAGATTCCGATCATAAGTTTACTGTTTTAGCCCTTGTGTGATTTTCATAATCAACAATTGGTGCCGTCTATGGGGAATTTTTTTTAAAAAACATAACTTACGGATCTCGGTTGATAAGCTCGGTGATGGCAGATCTTACCGATAACTCAACACTCGTTGATGACAACAATACAACCCACAATCAAAACACCGGGGTCGGCAATCTCAGTCCAACTATTGAAACCTCTCCGGACTCCCACTTCCACCCGCGGTAAACGCCACTTATACTCCCACTGTTCACCCTGACCAGTCCGCTCTCCTACAAACTTTGGCCGCACAACTCGCAGAGATGAACAAGAAAAATAATGAGCAACTTGACGCATTGATCACAGCTCATACTGAATTCAGAGATCAGATCAGCCAACTCCGACAAAGCCAAACAACTCTCCAGCCCGGTAACGAAACTTCCGCTCCACTGCAGCGAAATATGTTCCCCGACCTGCCTCCAAATCAAAGCGCATCAATCCAACTTCCGTACCAAGGGTCCATCGGGAATAGAACGATACAGTCGGCTACCGAGCAAGCTTCCCTAGATCAGCAAATCAAAAGCTTACTCGGTAGCCGACTATATTGAGTGCGATCTCTTTTCGGAAATCGGACTTGTACCACATCGTTTCTTCAATGCAATAAGCGCGGCTCGGTCGCTTACACCTTCCACCTTTGATACCACCGTCTTGAATCGTCCCACGAAATTTTGTAATGACTCCGTTGGTACTTGTACCATGGTCCACAGGTCGGCGTCAGAAGTTTTTCGTTCCATTAATACGGAGTACTGTTTTAAGAACTCGGCGGAGAGTTGCTGGAAGTTGTTGATCGAATTTCTCTCCAGCCTTGAGAACCAATCGAGGGTAGCTCCCTTTAGATGTTCCACGAACAGAAGGCATAATCCGGCATCTTTCTCGCTATCTTTGAGTTTGGACCGGCCCATCGCAATTCGGAAAACTGTTATGTGAGCCTTTGGGTCGGTTGTTCTGTCATAAAACGAGATCCTGATTTTACTGGGGTCGGACACAACTGCATCGGTGATCCGAGCTGTAAAGGGGGTTCTTTGCATTTCCTCTAGCATCCAGTCTATCTCGGGCGCCGCACTGATCGCGTGAAGCACTTTCAAACGGATAGTTCACATCTCGACATTGTTACGGGCTAGCGAGGCATTGATCTCGTTCAGTTCCGTTATCTGGGCTCAGCCCGACTCCGTCAGCTCGTGTTGAGTTTGTCTTGTCCTGCTCAGCTTGTTGCATCTATTCCACCCAGAGGAGGTTCTCTTCTTCTTGTGTTAGGTTGTTTCCGAGCTGACTCTAGTTAGGGACGCCTCCTGCGGGTCTTGCCCCTTCTGTTGCCGAGGTGAGCTCAACCCTTGTGATACGTCCCGAGACGTTGATTCTTTCGATTCGGATCACTCCTTTGTTGGCAGTTTCGGTTGTTCCGAGGTGAGATCCTACGGGCTCGGCGGTTTGTTGCTCTGTTCTTCGATCCGACCGAAGTGGATCGAACAAGAGTGGCCTCGCGCTGCGGGTGTCGCCTCGTCAGATGGGTGCAATGGTGGCAGTCTTCCACTTGGCGAGGTTGCCCGAGGCATTGAGAAGTCAAGTGTTGTCGGGTTGAGGCTGAGTGTCCTTATGAGCATTTTTGGTGGAAGCATGCCCGAGCCGAGGTATCCAGTTTATAGGTCTATGGTTCGACCTTCCGATGCCAGCATCTCGACTCTTTTTCTATAGGGTTTTGTTCATCTTATCTTGCTCGTCCGCCTTCTTTAGCAACGCTGTGAGCATATTATTCAATTCGGCTAAAGGCGCCAAGGTCGTCTCCATGGTTGCAGGGGGAGTGTCACTGGGTTCAACTCTAACATCACCAGAGCCGCCGCTGTTGTTGTTCACGTCGTCTCCGGCCATCTCTTAAGATCTGGTTCCTGGTGTTTACCGTGAGTAAGAAAGCTTCTTAATTCCCCACAGACGGCACCAAGTTGTGTGAGCCGAAACTCGCACAATCGATTTTTGTTATGGACTTTTAAGAGAACATAAGTTTCTGGGGAAAAACACAAGCAGAGATCCAAAGATGGTTTTTATTGCTGTTTGTAAGCGTTTGAGTACAAGAGTAATGTTACTAAGAGCTTATGCTAGAGTTTCCAGATGTGTGTTACAATGGATTATGTCTACTGATAACACCGTATTTTTACCCGTTTTGCTATATATTTTAGAACACTTTAATAAATGTTCCACTTGGTTTTATGTGCTTTTGTTACGGGTTTTGCATGTTTGCGGTTTTAAGACTCTTTTCAGGGATTTCCCTTGAACCCTCTTGTTCGATTTCTTATCTATTGATTGTGCAATTCAGAAGCTTGATTTTTTCTTGAATTGTCGTGGCTACGTAGTTCTCTCGTTGGGTATAGGAGTTTGAAGGGGCTCTCATGGTTCGATTCTTATTAGGTTTTTAGTCAAGGATACCGATTATTAGGGTTCTTCGTTCTATCCTTGTTGTTAATGCATTGCTTGACTAACCGTCTTATCAATCGATATTAGGTGTTTAGAGCCACAGAAGTGTTGTATCTAATCGCTTGACCTAGGGTAGACGAGCAAATCCGTCGTAAGATTTCGGGAGTATACTTACGGAGGAATTGGGTATAGGGGTTTGAAGGGGCTCTCATGGTTCAATTCTTATTAGGTTTTTAGTCTAGGATACCGATTATTAGGGTTCTTCGTTCTATCCTTGTTGTTAATGCGTTACTTGACTAACCGTCTCAGAAATCGATATTAGGTGTTTAGAGCCACGGAAGTGCTGTATCTAATCGCTTGACCTAGGGTAGACGAGCAAATCCGTCGTAAGATTTCGGAAGTATACTTACGGAGGAATTGTGGGCATAAACGACATTTAAGAATATCATTCACTACTTGCGCGGGTGATATTCCCATATTTTATATGTTCTAGCATGCATTTTAGTTTGCATTTTCTAGTCATTTACATGCATAACCATAGCTTTGTTTAGAATTTCGGTCCCTTTTAGAGTTTAGGATGTTGCATTAGGTCCTAGAGAGTTTCAGATGTTTTGGAACGTATTTTAGGTACTTTGGAGAAGACTCGAGACTAGGGACGTGAGGACGATCAGATTGGAAGCAAGGAGAGGAAGCCAAAGGCATGAGGAGGCTTGGCAAGCCAGGACACCGAGGTCACATATCGGTGTGACTGATCGGTATGGAGACAGGAGCCAATCGTCCTTAGCACCGACGTCCCACACCAACCAGAGAAATCGGTGTTGAAGCCTCAGGGGATTACACCGAGGTCACAAGTCGGTGCAACAAATCGGTGCAGCTCCAGGGGCAAATCATCCTTAGCACCAACGTGCAACACCGATGTGTGACATCGGTGTGTCTCACACGAACTTCGAGCAACTTCTACTTCTACACCGAGGTCACAAGTCGGTATGCTACATCGGTGCACAAACCCAGGTCCAACACCGAGATGTTCACCGATGAGTACCATCGATGTTGGCCTCCGACCCCCTCTTACCCCACTCAACCGGGTCCTAGGTCGACCCGGTTCACCTCTGTTCACTATTTAAACCCAAAAACCTAATTTTTATGGGTTAAATCTTTTTTCCTAAATTTTCCTAAGGTAAAAAACCTCTCTTTTATTTTGTTCTTAGACTTTTGCATTAGACATTTTGATTTTAATGCAATCTTGAGTTTAATTATTCTTAATCTATCTAATCTTTCTTTCATTTTAATCTTTCTAATCTCTAATCATGGATTCAATCACCTTTCTTATGGGATTTGAGGGTTTCACCATGATTAGTGAGTAGGTCCTTTTAGGGCTCATGGATGAGGTTGATTAGAGGTTTTCTTGTTTGATCTATGATGTCTAGTGATTAGATTACATGTTTCGTCTCTTATTTAGGGTTCATAATGCTAGATTAGGCTTCAGAAAGCTAATATAGACCATATGGCATTTCATGCACACGAGGTGTTTGATGAAATGCCCCAAGAACTAAATAAGAGATTTTACTTGCTTAACCTATGAGAGTAGTTGTTTAAGGAGTATTATGGCTTTATGAATATTTACTTAATGCTTGGTAATCAACTTTTCATAAATAAGAGTTTGTTCTTGATTAGTTGATTAGCAAAGTGATTAGTGCCATGAGAGTGGATTGGTTTTGTTTAAGTGTTCTAGGCTAAGGAAAACATGTTTGATTATGTGTTTAGAAATCATAGGTTAATAATAGAACTCCCCAAAGTTTATAACCTCATCCAAGAGCTTGCCTTTATTAATTTTTAAATCTCGTTTAAGCTATTTAATCTTGTTTGCTTGTTGCTTGTTTAAATTTGAATTAGGTTGCTAGAACCTAAACTCAAAACACTTTATTTGCTTGAATTAGAGAGTATCTTTCATTTTTGTTGCATTGAACTAGACCCTAGATTGTATTGACACCTAAAACACTACAATGACATGTGTATTTAGGATTGATTATAAAGTAGGTAAAATCCTATTTATCAATTGGCGCCGTTGCCAATTTGGGATTCTAGTTTAGTCAATAGGATTTAGATTCTTTTTGAGATCAAGCTTTTTATTTTCTTTGTTTAATAATCTCTCTATCTATCTATCTCTTGTAGGTGAATGAGCACTGACAAACACCCACCACCACCCGCCCACAATGCTGTTGGCGCGGGTGATGCGGCCAATGCTTATGCAAACCACCAAGGCATAAGACCACCACCGATGGAGAACAACAATTTTGAGGTCAAGATGCGTCTCATTAACATGGTCCAAAGTAAAAAGTTCCACGGCTTCTAAGTGGAAGACCCTTTGGATCATCTTGACCATTTTGATAGAGTTTGTGGTTGACAAACATGAATGGGATCTCCGAGGATGGTTTCAAACTTCGTTCGTTCCCGTTCTCCCTTGGCGACAAAGCACATCAATGGGAAAGTTTTTTGCCTCAAGGGTCTATCACTACATGGAATGAATGCAAGAGATCCTTCCTTGCCAAATTATTCTCACCTTCAAGGACGGCCAAGCTAAGAAATGAGATCTCGAGCTTTACTCAACGTTCAAAGGAGACTTTAAATGAGGCGTGGGAAAGGTTTATGAGCTACACCATGCAATGTCCCCATCACGGTTTCAATGATGCTTCTCTATTGAGCACACTCTACCGTGGAGCACTTCCAAAGATAAGAATGTTGCTAGACACCGCTTCCAATGGTAATTTCTTGGCCAAGGAGGTGAATGAAGCAATGGAGCTGGTAGAGAACCTTGCCCAAAGTGATGGAACCTATAGTGACGAGTATGATCGGGCCACATGAACCACAAGCGATTTTGAAGAGCAAAGGAGGGCTACGGAGATGAAAGTTCTCCATGACAAGATTGACAAGCTTCTCAATGCTTCTAAGAAGTCGGTTCACTTTGTTGGTAATTTTGAGGGAAATCAAGGGTCCCATGAGGAAATGGTGGATTTGAGTAACCAAGAGGAAGTGCCTTATGTTGGGAACCATGGTGGCTATCAACGGGGTTTCAACGACAATCAACACCAAGGTGGCTACTACAACAAGGCTCCATTCATCCCACCACAAGCTCCAGGTAAAAACTCCATGTCTCAAGACCTTGATGTGAAGAATGTTCTTCAACAACTTCTTCGAGGTCAAGCCAATGGAGCACTTGATATAAGTAAGAAGATGGAGGAAATCAACACCAAAATGGCGTGCTCTTATAATGATCTACATAAGAAGCTTGAAGCATTGAGCTCAAACGTGCAACAAATGGAGACCCAAGGGGCCGCTCCTTCATCACCTCACCCTCAAAATTCTTCACATGGAAAAGCCATAAAAACCTCAAAGGAGTATTGCAATGCCATCCTCATAAATTAATCACGTCCCATCGATGAACATGAAGCCGCTATTAGGGAAATAGCTTCTACTCTATGGTTCACAAGTCAAAGAATTTTCCCCTAGCCACGTTCCCTTGAAGCTCAATGTGGACATTGAGGAACAAGGTGAGGGGTGACCTTTGGGAATGATGAAGACGTGACCATGTTGAAGACAAGGGTAGTGTTGCTTGCTTTGATTCATAAGGATTGACAAAGGTCGCGCCTAAGATTATCCCCAAGCTCGGGAACCCCGGTAAATTCTCTATAGCTTGCTCTCTTGGAGATTTGGAGATTGAGGATGCTCTATGTGACTCCGGTTCAAGTGTAAACGTCATGTCCCATGAGATGCTTAAGAGTCTAGGGATAAGAAACATCACCAATCACCCATCTCCCATCACTTTTGGAGATGCTTCTTCACGGAAGCCTCTTGGTCTCTTTGAAGATTATCCGCTTAAAATTGGGGAGTGCATAGTACCAACGGATTTCGTTGTTATGGAAATGAAGAAGGCCAAGAAAATCCCACTCCTCCTTGGAACACCATTCCTCAATACTACCGGTTCAAGCATGGACTTCAAAAACCAAAGGATAGCTCTTATGAATGTGAACGACAAGGTTTACTACCCAATGAATGCTTCTTCCACCAAGCTTTGTGGCACAATTACTATTGATGATGATGAGTTTTGTGTTGATGAAGTAAAGTATGCGGGTCGTTGTGAGATGGTTGATGAAGCTCCAATTCCAAAGGGTTACGAATAGAAAGAAAAGTCTCTTTAGAAAAAGAGTTTAGAGTGTGGTGATGGTAAAGACACTCCAAGAGTTGAATACGTGGGCATTTGTGCAACAATGACTTATGGTGATAATGAGGAAGCCCTTTCTTTGGATGGTGATTGCTTAGAATCCCCTTTTCACGCCACAATGGGGAATGATGGTGAATGTAGCAAATGTGTTAAGAAGAGGACAAGGACCAAGGTCAAGAAGAAGACACCAAGCAAGCTCGTTGAGTCTAATTCCGAGCTACGCCAACTTCCCACGATGGCTCTCACACCGTGGAAGTATGAGGACGGGATGATTGAATACAAGATCAAATGCAAGGGCCGGTCCAAGACTTTTGCCTCGGTCAAAGCCATCCTCACAAGTGAGCTTAAGGAGAAAGGGGAAGCCGGTCTTCAAGAGGTCATGAGAAAGATCCTTAAGCTTGAATTCAAGGATCCACCATGGAGTGCGCACACTCCTCCATCACCCGCCTAAAAGGGTAACCAAAGTCAAACTTAGCGACTTTAAACAAAATGCACTTGGGAGACATTCTCATGTTTATCATTGTATATATTCTCTTTGCTTGCTAGTTTAAATTTTGTGTTTGTTGGGCGTTTTGATCTTTTGTTGAGTATTTGAAAGGTTTATTGGTGATCTAGTAGTCATGAGCTTCAAGAAAAGATGTGAGGAACCCACGTGATGAGTATGGCTTCTCTTGGCCTTTCGACCACTCCCTTCTCTCCATTCAAAGGTTTCAACTACACTCCATTGCATTGTACATTCATATTTTTGCATTATGTTTGCTCTCTCTTTGACTTGTGTTGCACCGAGACGGTGCAATTCAAGTTTAGGGGAGGGGTTTGTGTCATTTGACCTTGTGTTTTGTTTTCTTATTTTTGATTCTTTGCATACTTGAGTCTCATGCATAGAAAAACCACAAAAATTTGAAACTTTTGAACATAAAAAGAAGCATGTAGCTGCATTTCACATGATTAAGATTGAGTCTAGATGCATATAGGTTTGCACTCACTTGCATTGGGTAGATGGAAGTCATCCTTGTATGCATTAATTGTTCCTTACTCTTAGCATTTTGCCAAAGTTCATTCTTTCGTAAGAGATCCCTTTTCTTCGAAATACCCGCATGATTGAGATCACTTTTATTTCAAGACCTTTCCCTAAGCCAAATTAGTTCACTTGGTTTGTATAGGCATGATTCACCATTTGCACTTAATGAATGTTAGAGAGTTGTGGGTTTAGGAATGCTTGTGATTGTTAAGGCTTAGACCAAATCCGTGTAGCAACGAGTATGACTAAATCTTTTAAAGTAGAGATTGTTTGTGCATCATGTAACTACTCTCAAGGGCATTGATTCGAACTGTTTTGTTAATATTCTCGGACTCTATCTCTCACTTCAACCTCTCTCTCTTCTTGCTCTTATTTGTTTGCTTGAGGGCAAGCAAAGGAGTAAGTTTGAGGGAGTTGATATTCCCATATTTTATATGTTTTAGCATGCATTTTAGTTTGCATTCTCTAGTCATTTACATGCATAACGATAGTTTTGTTTAGCATTTCGGTCCCATTTAGAGTTTAGGATGTTGCATTAGGTCCTAGAGAGTTTCGCATGTTTTGGAACGTATTTTAGGTACTTTGGAGAAGACTCGAGACTCGGGACGTGAGGACGTGAGGCCGATCTGATTGGAAGCAAGGAGAGGAAGCCAAAGGCATGAGGAGGCTTGGCGAGCCAGGAAACCGAGGTCACATATCGGTGTGACTGATCGGTATGGAGACAGGAGCCAATCGTCCTTAGCACCGACGTCCCACACCAACCAGAGACATCGGTGTTGAAGCCTCAAGGGATTACACCGATGTCACAAGTCGGTGTGACTGATCGGTGCCACTACTTCGAGAAAACTTCACCTCAACACCAAGGTCACAAGTCGGTGCAACAAATCGGTGCAGCTCCAGGGGCAAATCATCCTTAGCACCGACGTGCAACACCGACGTGTGACATCGGTGTGTCTCACATGAACTTCGAGCAACTTCTACTTCTACATCGAGGTTACAAGTCGGTATGCTACATCGGTGCACAAACCCATGTCCAACACCGAGATGTTGCACCGATGAGTGACAACGGTGCTGGCCTCCGACCTACGCTACCCAACTCAACCGAATCGATATCCGGTTTGTCCCGGGTCGATCCGGTTCACCCCTATTAACTATTTAAGCCCAAAAACCTAATTTTCATGGGTTAAATCTTTTTTCCTAAATTTTCCTATGGCAAAAAACCTCTCTTTTATTTTGTGTATTTAGGATTGATTCTTAAGTAGGTAAAATCCTATTTATCAGCGGGCGGAGTCGAAAGCTACCGTCCGAGTACTGAAGTGAGTAGGTGTGTAGGATTACAGAAGTAGACTACATGCAGCGTACGTGTTCCAAGTTCAAGAACGCAAAGTCGACAAAAGTCGCTTTAGAAATCCTAGAAATTTCCCCGTAAAAATCGGCCATAAACCTTAGAGAATTCCCGATTGCCCAACGCTTCGTTAATTGATTTACAAGCTCAAAATAATTATTGCTTGCTACTGTTCACTTAGATTAGATTTATTTATTCGGTTAGTTTAGCTTAGTTTACTCTCGTTCGCTTTCTTATTTTCTCGCTTAATTTAGTTTAGTCTAGTTTAGTATAGTTTAGAGTCCTAGTTTCGAGTTCGTGAAAAAACCCTATAAACATATATTCGTCTTAGGTTTATTTACTATACAATGTCTAAGGTCTCGCAGAACATCATTCCCTCCCTGTGGATCTATACCTTAAGTACTACAACGCACATCTTTGCACTTGCAGGCTTTAAGGTTTATAAATTTAAAACATGAAGTTCCAGAGACGAATCCGATACACATAATCTATTATTTATACAATTTCGTAAGCAAGAATCTCGGAGATAAAAGGAATATTTCCCTTTTACTTCGCGCATCCACCAACTCGGGCTTCGACTAGGTGATATACTCATATATTGCATGTTTTAGTACGCATTTCACTTAGAGTTTTGTGTCATTTACATGCATAATCATGGTTTTGTCTTGCATTTAGCTCTAATTTACGATTAGGAAATTTGTATTAGGTCCTAGTGAGTCTTGCATGCATTTGGAGTGTTTTTAGGTGTCTTGGAGACAATTGATGATGTTTGGAGTTATGGAGCATAAGAGAAGGAAAAGTCTATCCGGAGTGTCCGAAAGAACGGGTCGGACGAAGGGTTTTCAGTCAGATTCAGCTTTGGAGATGTTCATGATAGTTATATAAGAGTCAGTTATCTGTCTACAGGAGTTAGATTCAGGTCATTTGGATATGTGGTTCGAGAGATATGACCGATTTTCTAAGGAGTCTCCGTCTGGCTGCGAACCCGTTGCACCATACCGGACCAATCTTGTCCGGCGTCACAGTCAGGTGTTCAACTTCAGCTTGGACAGGAAGATTACCTGCCCACAACACCCCTCCATCCCTGACTGGTACTGCTCCTTCACTCGACCAGGGGAAATACTGGCCTCTTGTGCCGGCCCAATCTCGCCCGGCGTAGAAGCTCTCGCCGAAGCCAGCCAAAGTGTCTGAAAGACCAGGCTGGACGAAGGACCTACGCTCGAATTTAGCTTCTGAAGCCTTCATAGAAGTTGTAGGTAATTGAGTTAGCTATCTTCTGTAGGTTGTCGAAAGTCATTCTTATCGATGGTTTGAAAGATACACCAGATTTATCAGGGACATGTCTGACTGGCGCCCAAACGAGTTATGCTCAAAGAAGTAAAGTCTCCATACCAGCCCCAATTTGGCCGGTATTAGAACTTCGACTAGAACTTGACCGCGTCAATACCCGGTTTATCCCGGGTTGACCCGGTCAGACCCAACTCAAGAAACACATTTAAATATTGTTGAAACCCATTTTTAGATCTATCTCCTTTTTTTTATGTTTTTTCTCTCTAGAACAAGACCTTGTCTTTTTAGGGTTCTTGGTATTTTTTCCAAGGATTCTTTTGATTTATGCAAGTTTTGAGTTTATATCTTTCATCTTTATCTAATCTTTCACTTTCTTATTCCCTAATCATGATTAACATCACCTCTTTTACAAGATTTGGTGTGTTCTTCATGATTAGTGAGTAGTTCTTTTTAAGCTCATGGATGAGGTAGATTAGATGAATTTCGTGATGGATCTTGATGCCTAGGACTTAGTTTACATCTTCCCTCTCTTATTTGGTGCTCATAATGCTAGATTAGGCTAGATATAGTTAATCTAGATCTTAGGGAATTTCATGCACACAAGGTGTTCGATGAAATTCCCCAAAGAACCAAATAAGGGATTTTGTTATCTTAGCCTATGAGAGTATTTGTCTAAGGAGCATTAGGGCCATAGGAACCTATGTTTATTGCTTGTTAATCATCCTATCACAAACGATGGTTTGTTCTTGATTTGGTGATTAACAAAGTGATTAAGACCATGAGAGTGACTTAATCTTGTTTAAGTGTTCTAGGCTAAGGGAATAGCTTGTTTGTGTGAAATGACATCTAGATAGATCATGGAAGGATCCGAAATCAATAACCTCATCCAAGGTCTTGCCTTTATCTTATTGTTAATCCCGTTTTTGCTTTGTTTACTTGTGTTCTTGCCTTCAATTTGAATCATTTAGGTTGTTAGGAAGCCAAAAACACATTTGTTTGTTTAGCTTAAGTAATTTCTTGCATTCCTAGTGTGTTATTCTTTTGCCTCCTTGGACTGATCCCCAAGTGCTACAGCGATAGCATTTGGGTAATTGGTTTGGATACACACAAGTATCTACTATCAATTTGGCGCCGTTGCTGGGGAGGCAATAGCAATAACCATTAGGATTTAGATTTTGCTTGAGACTAAGCTTTTATTTTCACTTTGTTAATGCACATCACTAAGAGTATGCATCTCGTTGAGATGATGAATTTTCTTTTATTTATTGTTACTAACTTGTCTTCCTTAGCTTTTTTGTGCTTTCAAAAGTACCAAAATCAAGGGAAGAGACATGGGAAGACAAGATAAATTGAGGTGTTTGAGGTGGTCAATCAAAAAGACATTCTTGAAGATCTTCAACCTCAAGAGATGGACAACCAAGGTAGCATCCCTCAAGCTCCAACACCTCAAGAAATAACACAACTTCAAGGAAAGCCATGTCCTCAAGAGTTGGCATCAAGTCCGACCCAAGCTCCAAAGGACAAGCCAACGGTTGGAAGCTTTGACACTCCTTGTTGTCGTGGATCGAGATATGGGATCCACCCTCGTCTAATTGAAGCCAAGGCCTATGAGATCAATGCAAGCTTGGTTAGGTTGATTCAAGTGTCTAGGTTCTTGGGGGCGGAAGTGGAGAACCCTTATGATCACTTGGATTCCTTTGGGAGGTTGTGTGACACGTTTAGAACCGGAGGAGTACCCCATGATAGCATCAATCTCATCTTGTTTCCGTTTTCTCTTGGAGGAAAAGCAAGCCAATGGGAGAGAAAGTTGCCATCTCACTTGGTAAATTCTTGGGATGATTGTAAGGAGATTTTTCTCAAAAAGTTCTACTCCACACAAAGAACGGTCTAAACTAGAAGGGACATCTCGAATTTCAAGCAAAGCATGCATGAAAGCTTTCATAAGGCATGGGTAAGATTTAAAGGATATACTCGAGATTGTCCCCATCACGGGTTCAAGAAGGAAGCCCTCCTTAACATCTTCTATTTGGGAGTTGATCAAGAGCACAAATGGACATTGGTTGGGGCTAGCAATGGGCGTTTTACAAATCTCAGCGTGAAACAAGGAGAGCTACTAGTGGAGAACTTTGCCCAAAGCGAAGAGAACTATGGTGATGAGTATGCTCGGGCTACAAGGACCACGAGTGATAATGAGGAGCAAGGGAGAACTAAGGAAATGAAGGCTCTAAACGAAAGAGTGGACAATCAATCCACATTGATAGACAAGCTCATCAATGCCTCTCTAAAATCCGCTCACTTTGATGGAGATTTTGATGCCACTACATGGTTTGAGGATGATAATGTGGATTTGGGTATACAACAAGACCTTGAAATGAAAGGCATGCTTCAACAACTCCTAACCGGGCAAGCTAATAGAGCAAATGAGTTGAATAAGATGGTGGCCGAGATTCATGACAAGGTTGATTGCTCTTATGATGATCTACACCGAAAGGTTGGAGCACTATATTCTAGGATCATGCATCTAGATCATCAAAATGCTCAAGGACGTTCCCTTTCTAGTAAACACATGGAGAATCTTGAAGGAATAAATAATGGGAGCCAAGTGGAGGAGCATTTGATTGATGAGAATGAAGAGTCTCTAATAGAGAATGAGGAAGTCCTCCACGGCTCTAAATATAAAGAATCGATGGTTGCTAGCAAGGAGAAGGTTGAGGAACAAGCCGTGGTATTGATGACAATTAATGAGCATGAAAAGGCAATTGATGAGATTTCCAACCTTCTCTACGTTTCCAAGGTCGATGCTAAAGAGGTAATGGTTTGCAAGGATGATGAGGTTGAAGCTCCAAGAGTTGAGCGTGTGGGTAGTTGTGCAACAATGGAGGTGGTTTCACCCCCAAAGGCTAGTTTTGAGAAGAAGGGATCTTATGGAGAAAGAGCTTTTGGTTATGGTAATGGTGAAGAAGCCCATGCATTGGATGGAGATTGTTTAGCATCCCTCTTCCACACAACGATGGAATTTGAGGTTGAAAGTAGCGAGGTTGCAAAGAAGAGAACAAGGACCAAGGCTAAGATGAAAAACGAACCAAGCAAGCTTGATGGGTCAAAGTCCGTGCTAGACAAGCCCTCCATCATGACTCTCACTCCTTGGAAGTACAAGGATGGAGTGATTGAGTACAAGATCAATTGCAAGGGACGGCCCCAACCTTTTGCCTCGGTCAAGGCGATCCTCACACCCGAGCTCAAAGAGAAAGGGGAAGCCGGTCTTGAGGAAGTCATGAGCAAGGTGCTCAAACTTGAACTCAAGGATCCACCAAGGAGTACTTACACTCCTCTCTCACCCGCCTAAAAGGGTAACCAAAGTCAAACTTAGTGACTATAAACAAAGTGCTATTGGGAGACACCCCAAGCTTATCCATGTACATGCTTTCTTTCTATGCCTTCTCGTTCTTTTTGATGGGTTTGCTTAGTGTGATTAGGTTTTTGATGGTCTAATGGTCGTGGACTTAAGGACAAAGGTGTGTAGGATTGAGGTGATCACTCTCGTTCCCTCCATTCATTTTCAAGGTAATACTCCAAACATTGCACATAGCATTTAGAATCATATCTTCTTTCCTTCTTTCATGCATTGTTTAACTTTCTCTTAAGCTTTTCTTACACAAGGGACTGTGTAATTTAAGTTTGGGGGAGGGTTTGTGTGTTATCCAACTTTGTTTTTGGTGTTCTTATTTTGTCTTTTGCATCTTGAGTCTCATGCATATCATGCATTTTCAATAAATTTGAAAAATTTTGAATTTTTTTTGCATTTCATATCTACGATTGAGTCTAGATGCATATTATATTAGGTAGCTTTGCATGAGCATTAGGAGCAATGATAGATTTATCCTTGTAAAGTATCATTTTTAGAGCTTGATTCAATGCCCTCGTTGCTTGTTGTTTGATGCTTTTGATCTCGTGTTGAAATCAAGGATGAACCATATTTTGATCTTGCGTTTCATTACTAGGGTCTTAGCTAAAGCAAGTTTTGATTTGATTCCAATCCTACCTAAGTGGAAACCATAATTTGACCTTGAAATTATCATGCTTGTGCATTGCATAGTGAATTCATGGTTACCATATACATATTTGGGCTCTCTTATCCTTTTCACCACTCTTTTGCTAGTCCAAGTAGCCGATTCCCATCATAGGAACGATTTACCATACCTTTAACCTACCCTCCTTTCAAGCCAAAAATCTTTAGTGTGCATATGTGAGGCCTAATCTTTCGAGTAAGCTTAGCAAAAAGTGTTGAGTTTAGGGCGACAAGGATAGGTTTGCATGTAGATCTAGCCGAACATCAAAGGCTAGACTAGGTTAGGCTCGTGGGAAAGGGAAGTTTTGGGTTTGGTATGACCTGAAATGTGTGGCTAATGGATTGTGGATAAGAAGAAAGTGAGTTCAAAAAGAAGGATGTGAAGGTGAAGGAGGAATGCAATAATGTAATGTGGTTAGTGCAAGTTAACAAGATTAGCTCTTAGCAATAGTTATAGCCTCATAGAAAAAAGAAAAAAAACCAAAAATTGGCTAAGACATCAAATGGTAAAAGATGAGGCAAGGCAAAGAAAAGGAAAGAAAAGAAGAGCTAAGGAAATAACAAGAGAAGCACAAAAACACAAGAGTCAATGTAGAAGAAGAAATTCCTCAAGTGAGAAAAGATGAAGAAGTTCACGTATGGGACATGAAGGCAAAAAGGCCTTGTGAGATAAGGGTAGCTTAGGATTGGTACATCACGGGTAGATATGCTTGGGTTAGAGACGATTTAGGAATTGAGTAGATGTGAGTCTATCTTTGTATGCATAGATTGCCTTTTACTCTTAGCATTTTGCTAAAACTTGCTCATTCATTGAGAGATCCCTTGCATTGGAGTAATCCCATACATTTGAAATCATCTTTATCTCAAGACCTTCACCCTAGCCAAATGGATTCACTTACCTTGCATGAGCATGATTCACTTGAAACAATTAATGAATGTTAAAGGATTGGTTGACATGAATACTTGTGTGGGTTAAGGCTTGAATTTGATTCATATAAGGAAGAATATGGCTAGCTCTTTTTGAGTAGACTTGGTTGATCGCATTTTAGAGCTAGTAATTTGGACATTGAGTTGAATTCTTTTCAGGACACTTTTGGATTTGAGCTCCCATTTTTAGTCCTTTCCCTTTTCTTATTCTTGTTTGCTTGAGGGCAAGCAAATGTTTAAGTTTGGGTGAATTGATATACTCATATATTGCATGTTTTATCATGCATTTCACTTAGAGTTTTGTGTCATTTACATGCATAATCATGGTTTTGTCTTGCATTTAGCTCTCATTTAGGATTAGGACATTTGCATTAGGTCCAAGTGAGTCTTGCATGCATTTGGAGTGTTTTTAGATAGTAGATAATTGTGTGTATCCAAACCAATTACCCAAATGCTATCGTTGTAGCACTTGGGGATCAATCCAAGGAGGCACAAGAACAACACACTAATGACTTAAGCTAATCAAACAAAGGTGGTTTTGGCTTCCTAACAACCTAAATGATTCAAATTGAAGGCAAGAACACAAGTAAACAAAGCAAAAACGGGATTAATAATAAGATAAAGGCAAGCCCTTGGATGAGGTTATTGATTTCGGATCCTTTCATGATCTATCTAGATGTCATTTCACACAAACAAGCTATTCCCTTAGCCTAGAACACTTAAACAAGATTAAGCCACTCTCATGGTCTTAATCACTTTGTTAATCACCAAATCAAGAGCAAACCATCGTTTGTGATAGGATGATTAACAAGCAATAAACATAGGTTCCTATGGCCCTAATGCTCCTTAGACAAATACTCTCATAGGCTAAGAAAACAAAATCCCTTATTTGGTTCTTTGGGGAATTTCATCGAACACCTTGTGTGCATGAAATTCCCTAAGATCTAGATTAACTATATCTAGCATAATCTAGCATTGTGAGCACCAAATAAGAGAGTGAATATGTAAACTAAGTCCTAGGCATCAAGATCCATCACGAAATTCACCTAATCTACCTGATCCATGAGCTTAAAAAGAACTACTCACTAATCATGAAGAACACACCAAATCTTGTGAAAGAGGTGATGTTAATCATGATTAGGGAATAGGAAAGTGAAAGATTAGATAAAGATAAAAGATATAAACTCAAAACTTGCATAAATAAAAAAAATCCTTGGAAAAAATCCCAAGAACCCTAAAAAGACAAGGTCTTGTTCTAGAGAGAAAAAACATAAAAAGGAGATAGATCTAAAAATGGGGTTCAACAATATTTAAATGTGTTTCTTGAGTTGGGTCGGACCGGGTCAACCCGGGTATTGACCCGGTAAAGTTCTGGTCGAAGGTCTAATACCGGCCAAATTGGGGCCGGTATGGTTGGGCCGGTATGGAGACTTTGCTTCTTTGAGCATAACTCGTTTGGGCATCAGTCAGACATGTCCCTGCTAAATCTGGTGTATCTTTTAAACCACCAATGAGAATGACTTGCGACCAACTCCGAAAAACATCTAACTCAATTACCTAAAATTTCTATGAAGGCTTAAGAAGCTAAATCCAAGCGTAGGTCCTTTTTCCTGTCTGGTCTTTCAGACACTTTGGCTGGCTTCGCCGAGAGCTTCCACGCCAGACGAGATTGGGCCGGCACAAGAGGCCGGTATTTCCCCTGGTCGATTGAAGAAGCAGTACCGGTCAGGGATGGAGGGGTGTTATGGGCCGGTAATCTTCCTGTCCAAGCTGAAGTTGAACACCTGACGGTGACGCCGGACAAGATTGGTCCGGTATGGTGCAACGGGTTCGCGGCCAGACGGAGACTCCTTAGAAAATCAGCCATATCTCTCGAACAACATGTCCAAATGATCTGAATCTAACTCCCGTAGTAAGATAACGGACTCCTCTACAACTCGCATGAACATCTCCGAAACTGAATCTGACTGGAAACCCTTCGTCCGACCCGTTTGTTCGGACACTTCGGACAGACGTTTCCTTCTCTTATGCTCCATAACTCCAAACATCATCAATTGTCTCCAAGACACCTAAAAACACTCCAAATGCATGCAAGACTCACTATGACCTAATGCAAATGTCCTAATCCTAAATGAGAGCTAAATGCAAGATAAAACCATGATTATGCATGTAAATGACACAAAACTCTAAGTGAAATGCATGCTAAAACATGCAATATATGAGTATATCACTAGGGTAACTGATTGTCCATGCTTCTAACTCGGCCCAAGAGAGTTGATGAGTGGATTCTGCTTGGCCCATTGAGTGCTTATCTTGGCCCATTAGCGGTCTTAGTGGATTTGGCCCCTTCTTCCGGTTCGAGGTGGAACGACTTGATCGTTCTTGGTTTGATCTCGGTTCAGTAGTTAGACAACGTCGTTCCAACCTCGGCTTTGCTCATCTTGGGATAGGTTCACCCATGTGAGACATCCGAGGTAGGTCGTTTGGGGTCGTCATGCCTCGGCTCAGAGGCTCTCCAATCTTCTTCTCCTCGGCGTACTTGGCTGTGCTGATCAGTTGATCTCGAGCAGGTGAAATCCGACCCCAACAGAGAGCGTCGTATCCTTGAATCCTCTCATCGTATCCTTGGATCTTCTCATCGTATACCACTTGTTTCGCCCACAAAGTGCTGATCTCGGAGTGGACGATTTTTAACTCGTTCTGCAGCACAACTGGATCCTCGAAAGAATAACGTGAGGAAGACGAGGCGACGACACTATCTCGGATCGATCCCATCCCTTAAATTCTGTCATTTCTCTTCAGGACAACCTTAAAAAAATAAACGCTAAATTTAATAAATTGAATACAAAATAATTCCGTAAAAATATAATTTAATTATTATTACCTCTTCGTAAATCGCGTCCATCTGGGTTGTGGTCAAAGCCGATGTGGATTGGACCGAACTACCGCCATGTGATAGCTGCTGAGAGAGCTGAGTTTGACGCTTATAAATCTTTGCCATAGCGTCATTGTAGACCTTCTCCGTCCGAGCATCCACAAAAGAGCCATCTTTCTTTTTGTGAGTTTTTGAGATCAATTTATTAATTATAATATATGTATTAAATCAATCTACAAGAGTCCTTTGGATATCATAGAACAAACGGTTATAGTTTTTGTTGATTCTCTCAGCTCCACGCATGATCTTCTTGCAATCTTCATACCAAAGCTTAGGCTTAAATCCTATCAACTTCAAATGAGGGTCTTTTATATCGATGTTACTTTATATCTATCTTGCAGGTAAAACATGTTTGTGCCAATAATCATATTAGTGAATATACCAGAAGATACAATAACATCGATTATGTTTAAAGTGGTGGTGAATCACAACTGCTAATTTTCTTTCAATATAATCTATAGAAGAATATACACTCTGCATTTTTATATTAATCGAAAACAATAAAATAAAATTTTAAACAATTTCTATGTTTGATATATCTAGAGTATTTTGATAGTTTTAAATGTAAAAATGTTAGTTTTCAAACTTTTTAAAACAGAGGTTAGTTTTCAAAATATATACTTTTTTAGAATATTAAACCAAATCTCCCTTATTTTAATTGCTGTGGATTTCCTTGTATTTAAAAATCATTTAGATTTTACAAAATCAATTAAAAAAAAAAGTTCTCCACATAAATCTCAAAGACTCCGGTGGAGGCGATGATAATGTGATAATGTGAAAACGTATGATCAAATTCTAATATTTTCTTATCACCACTATTTTCGAGTTGAAACTGGAATTTCATGAAACTCAAATACTTTATGTAACTTTTATCAAATATATAATTGAATAACACTAAATTCACCGTGAATTTAAAATAGGTTATTTTTTTGTCAAACTAAAAATACATTCATTTATATTTAAATACAACATTCAATAACACTACCTAAGTGTTGAATTTTGGTATTTGGATATATATAATGATAATATATTTTGTTTAGGGTTTAAAGAGTTTACAATATAAGATCTAGAGTTTTGATAAAGGGTAAGAGGTTTAATTTAGCGTTTAGATTTTATGGTTTATATTTTCGTATAAACACGTATAAATTTGGGGTAAATTCGTGGCTATCACATTACAAAATTTACAAGTTTTTGATATTTCAAATAGCCACTAAAAGTTCGTGGCTTTTTCGTGATTACTTAGCTATGGATTATATTCGTGGCTGAATTTTGCCACTATTTAGCTATGGATTAGATCCGTGGCAGCTAATTTAGCCACATAAATGCTACGAAATCCAGATTTTTGAATCCGTGGCTAATTTGTAGTTTTTTCGTGGCTTATTGAGAATAGCTACAAATTGCCAGTGGCTATTCCATAGCTATAAGAATTTTTTTTAGTAGTGTTATGATATTAATATATTTGATTTGTCATAAAAAATAATTAAAAAAACTTTAATTGTTGCATCAAAAGAAACCAACCCTGCATCAAATAGAAACGAACAAGGGTTAATTGAGTGTATATGTTTAGTTGACCAAAAAATTAGGTAAGTATTAGTAATTTTTATGTAAAATAAGTAAGTAAGAAAGAGAAAAAATGATTAAACCCAAAATATCCTTTGGACTTTTTAATAATTACTGAAATGCCATTGGTCTGAAACTCATTTTCTGACAGAAGAATCTGACAACACTGTTCATCAAACGGATTGTGGTACTATTCATCAAAACTCGACGACCATTGTTCATTACCAGAAAACACATATGTTACTATCATTAACATTGTCATGTTAAACCAGTTAGCATCGTTAACATTGTCATGTTAAACCAGTTATCATATTCATTTTTATGAAATTGTCAAGTTAATCCAGTTATCATGTCATAAATTATCAGGTTAATCCAATTATCATCGCCGGTATTATCGTCGGCGGTCGGTGTTATCGTCACCCGCCGGTGTTATCATAACACCGCCGGTATTATCGTCGCTCGCGGGTGTTATCATCGCCCGCCGGTGTTATCGTCGTCCGCCGGTGTTATCACATGCCGATGTTATCGCCGCTCACCGCTGTTATCGCCCACCGTCGTCCGTCGTCTGCTTCTTCTGTCTTCTCCGACGTGAATAGTTAATCACGAGAGAGAAAGTAAGAATGTAATTAGCTATAAAGTAGAAGGGTGAATTGGACTTTTTAATGTGAATAATTGTAGGTGAATAGTTGATATTCATGCATTTTACATGTTCTAGCTTGCATTTTAGTTAACACTTTTAGTCTCATGCATGTGTCTTCCATAGTTTTCATAGCATTTTGGTCAAAAATAGAGTCTAAGGTGTTTTCATTAGGTCCTAGTGCGTATTGCATGTTTTGGAGTGTGTTTAGGTACCTTGGAGGCATTTTGGGGATATTTTGATTGTTGGACCAAAGTAGGGTGCAAGGATCGATTGCGGTTGGACGAAGGCCTTCCGATCTGAATCAGCTTCAACGGTATTCATGGAAGTTGTAGAGGAGTGCGTTATCTTTCTAAATGAGTTGTAATCAGGTCATTCGGATGTCAGGTTCAGGAGTTATGACAAAATCACTAAGGCAATGTCTGTCTGGCCGAGCCAATCTTGCGACACCGACTTTGGACCATCACCCGGAACAGGTGATCCACCGTCCTAGCACATCGGCCAGCTCCTGCCCGGTGTGGAGGACCTCGCCAAGACAGGAGATCCACCGGCCTGTTCCATCGGCCAGCCCTCACCCAGTGCAAGCATCCGGTGTAGCACTTGCCAGCCGAAGCCAGCCAAAGTATCTCAAAGATCTGGCCGGAAGAAGGCTCTCCGTTGGGAATTAGATTCGGAGGTCTTCAACTAAGTTGTAGCCCAGCGCGTAAGCTCTCTACAGGAGGTGGTTGGAGGCCATTCGGACATGTATTCCAGGAGATATCATGGTTTTACCAACCGGTGTTCTTCTCAGCTCGACCCACTTTCAACTGGGTTAATACCCGGTTTGTCCCAGGTTGACCCGGTCCGCCCAGCTTCTTATAAATTGCAAAAAGACCCAAATTTCATTCTAAGGCAAAAACCTCTCTTTTATTTTGTTCTTGGATTTTTGGAAGAGACCTTTTGATTTTAATGCAATCTTGAGTTTAATTCTTCTTAATCTATCTAATCTTTCTTTCATTTTAATCTTTCTAATCTCTAACCATTGATTCAATCATCTTCCTTATGGGATTTGAGGGTTTCTCCATGATTAGTGAGTAGGTTCTTTTAGGGCTAATGGATGAGGTTGATTAGGGGTTTTCTTGTTTGATCAATGATGTCTAGTGATTAGATTACATGTTTCCTCTCTTATTTAGGGTTCATAATGCTAGATTAGGCTTGGAAAAACTAATCTAGATCATAGGGAATTTCATGCACACAAGGTGTTCGATGAAATTCCCCAAGAACTAAATAAGAGATTTTACTTGTTTAGCCTAAGGGATTAGTTGTCTAAAGAGTATTATAGCCATTAGAACTTGATATTCATGCTTGTTAATTAACTTTTCACAAATGGGAATTTGTTCTTGATTAGTTGATTAGCAAAGTGATTAAGACCATGAGAGTGGATTAGTATTGTTTAAGTGTTCTAGGCTAAGGAAGACATGTTTGATTGTTTTAGACATCATAGGTTAATCATGGAACTCTCCAAAGTCCATAACCTCATCCAAGAGCTTGCCTTTATTAAGTTATTAATCTCGTTTAAGCTTGTTTAGTCTTGTTTGCTTTGTTACTTGCTTAAATTTGAATTAGGTTGCTAGATTAAATCACCAAACCACCTGATTTGCTTAGGTTATATAGTTTCTTGGATTCCTAATGTGTTAGCCTCTCATCTCCTTGGTTCGATATCTTAAATACCACAATGACATGAGTGGGATTTGAGTAATTGATTAGTAAAAATCCTACTATCAATTTGGTGCCGTTGCCAGGGTGGTTTAGTGTTAGCCATTAGGATTTGGATTCTTAATAAGACTAGGATTTTATTTACATTATGTTAATGCACATCACTAAGAGCATGCATCTCATCGAGATGATAATTTTTCTCGTGTACATTGTCACTAATTTGTCTTCCTTAGTTCTCTTGTGCTTTCAAAGGTACCGAATCAAAAAAATGAGCAATGGAAAGACAAGATCACTTGAAGTATTGGATATGGACGATCAAAGAAGGTACCAAGTCCAAGGGAAAAGTGATGGAGAGACAATGTCACTTGAGGTGTCGGAGATGGACTACCAAAGGAACATTTTTCAAGCCCCAAAATCTCAAGAAATGCTACGACCTCAAGAATTGGCATCGAGTCCGACCCAATCTCCAAAGGACAAGCCAACAGTTGGAAGCTTTGACACTCCTTTTTGTCGTGGATCGAGATATGGAATTCACCCACCACCGATCGAAGCCGAGGTATATGAGATCAAGACAAGCTTGGTTAGGTGGATTCAAGAGTCTAGATTCTTGGGGACAAAGGTGGAAAACCCTTATAATCTCTTGGATTCCTTTGAAAGGTTGTGTGATACGTTTAGAACCGGAGGAGTGCCCCATGATAGCATCAAGATCATCTTGTTCCCGTTTTCTCTTGGAGAAAAAGCAAGCCAATGGGAGAGAACATTGCCATCTCACTTGGTAAACTCTTGGGATGACTGCAATGATATTTTCCTCAACAAGTTCTACTCCACACAAAGAACGGTCCAAACTAGGAAGGACATCTTGAGTTTCAAACAAGGCATGCATGAGACCTTTCATGAGGCGTGGGGAAGACTCAAAAGATACACTCGAGATTGTCCCCATCATGGGTTCAAGAAAGAAGCCATTCTTAGCATCTTCTATTGAGGAGTTCACCAAGAGCACAAATGGACGTTGGATGTCGCTAGCAAAGGGCGTTTTACAAACGTCAACGTGGAGCAAGGAGAGCTACTTGTTGAGAACTTTGCTAAGAGTCTAGAAAGCTACTTTGAGAAGCATGATACAACCCCTCTAGAAGGATCATGTCAAGACTCCAAATTGAAAGGCTTGCAAGATAAATTGGATATAATGGAAAAGCTCATAAGCTTGCAACAAAGAGGAGTTTGTTTGGGTCTTGAGCAACACCGAGATGAATCCAATCTCGTGGTCAACAAGGAGAATTACAACCAATGAAGGCTTCTAAATCAATGGTCTAACCATGAAGTTCAATGCTATCAACAAGGCTACCAAGAGAGCCATGAGTATGTTCAAATCTCTAACCAAGAGGAGAAACAAAGAGAGGTGCTCAATCAAATCCTAGAAGTTCAACAAATGAATGATATCAAATTTGGCAAGATGATGGGAGCAATGAATGACAAATTAAAGGGCTTGCACGATGAGATCACCAATAAGATTGAACAACTAGCCTTCCATTTGGACGCCTTAGAACCCAAATTGGCCAACCTCTCTTTGCCATCCGAGAAACCAAAGGATGAGACGGTTTTACCAATTGTCAACG
Source organism: Eutrema japonicum (assembly GCA_030161315.1). NCBI lineage: Eukaryota > Viridiplantae > Streptophyta > Magnoliopsida > Brassicales > Brassicaceae > Eutrema > Eutrema japonicum. The sequence goes on from BSQW01000012.1 coordinate 31,838,406, forward strand.
AAGAGATTGATAAAGAAGAAACTCCCAAGGGTTCTAATGAGCAAATTGGAGACTCCAAGCAAGAAGAGGAAGCCAGGGACGTGGGCATAACTCCAAGGTATGCTTTAGCCTCCATCCCACATATTCATGAAGAAGAGAGTTGTTTTTAGAAGAACAAAAGGGAACCAACTTTTGGAAATGCTATTGCCGATGAATTTGCTCTAGAGAGAACATGCCTAAGGTCCTTCTTCTTTCCCTCATTTGAGATTATGGAGAATGATGAACAAGAGAAGAATGATAAGAAGGTAAAATACATGGGTAGTTGTGAGAAGATAGAAAAAGCTTCACCCCCAAAGGCTCGTAGGAAGAAAGAAGAATCTCATGACAAGAATGCTTTGGGTTATGGTAATATTGAAGAAGCTTTAGTATTGGATGGAGCTTGCTTTGAATCTCTTTTCTCTACCACAATGGTGAGAGAAAAAGTAAGTACCAATGGTGAAGGCACTAAGACCAAGAAGAAGAAACCCAATGATAACCACCATCCCACCCTTCTCCCACCTTCTCACACAATGACACTCATCCCTTGGAGGTACAACGATGGAGCCGTTGAGTACAAGGTGAAGTTTATGGGAAGATCTAAACTTTTTGCCAAGGTTAAAGCATTCCTCAGGACCGAGCTTAAGGAGAAAGGGGAACCCGGTCTTCAAGAGGTCATGAGCAAAGTTCTCAAGCTTGAACTCAAGGATACACCATGGAGTGCTCACACTCCTCCATCACCCGCCTAAAAGGGTAACCAAAGTCAAACTTAGCGACTTTAAACAAAGTGCACTTGGGAGACATTCCCATGTTTATCATTGTATATATTCTTTTTGCTTTCTAGTTTAAATTTTGTGTTTCTTGGGCGTTTTGATCTTTTGTTGAGTGGTTGCAAGGTTTCTTGGTGGTCTAGTAGTCATGAGCTTCAAGAAAAGATGTTAGGAACCCACGTTATGAGTATGGCTTCTTTTGGCCTTTCGACCACTCCCTTTTCTCCATTCCAAGGTTTGAACTACAATCCATTGCATTGTACATTCATCTTTTTGCATTATGTTTGCTCTCTCTTGACTTTTGTTGCACTGAGACGGTGCAATTCAACTTTGGGGGAGGGGTTTGTATCATTTGACCTTGTGTTTTGTGTTCTTATTTTTCTCTTTGCATACTTGAGTCTCATGCATACAAAAACCACAAAATTTGAAAATTTTCATTCATATAAGTCATCTAGTTGCATCTCATGTTAAGATTGAATCTAGAGTTCATATAGGATTTTTATTCATACGCATGAGTGCAATGATGAAATTGTCCTTGTAAAATGTCAACTTAAGCTTTAGTAGTTAAATGTATTTGAACAACTTGAAAGTAAGGACTCACCATACTTGGATCATATGCATTGATGTTGTCGTCTTGGTTGAAACAAGCTTTGAATTGAACCCGATCCTAACTATTTGAACCCTTAATTTTGACTAGTAATTATCATGTTTATGCATTGAAAAATGGACTCATGGATACCATAGACATACTTGAGCTATCTTCTTCCTTTTTACCACTATTGTTAGCCCAAGTAGTCGATCCCCATCTTTTGGACGGTTATCCTCGCCTTGAACTTACCCTACTTTCAAGCCTAATTCTTTAGTGAGTGTTGTGAGGCCTATATTTTTTTGAAAGGACTTGGAAAAAAGTGTTGGGTTTAGAGCGACAAGGAAAGACTTTCATGTATATTTAGCTAGCACATCATCGGGCTAAGCATATGTTAGGCTAGATAGAATGGGAGTTTGGGGTGGAATGAAAAGAGAAAGTCTTGGGCGTGCAATAAAAAGAAAAGGTGGAAACAAGGAAAAGAGGAAAAGAAGAAGGGAAAAAGCTAACGATTGAAATGGTTGGCAAGAAAAGGTGGTCTATACCTACAAAAAGAAGAAAAGAAGCCAAAAATGGCTAATGCATCCAAAGGATGAAGAAAGAGACCAAATAAGAAAAGCAAAAGATGAGCTAAAGAAGAAAAGGAAATGAGCCAAGCCATTTTTTGATCAAAGGTGAAAAAGAAATTTTCTCCAAGACCTTAAATGAAGAAGAATCGATGAGGTATGTGATCTATGAAAGGCAAAATGCCTTGGAGAAAGGATAGCTTAGGAGTGATCTCCATGGGGCTTAGAGGTAGGGGTTGAAGTCATTTGGGACATTGTGTAGATGAAAGTCTATCCTTGTATGTATCAATTGTTTTTTACCCTTAACATTTTTGCCAAAGTTCATTCATTTGTTGAGAGATCCCTTGCTATGGAATTGCCACATTTATTGAGATCATTTTTATCTCAAAACCATTGTCCCCTAGCAATGTGAGTTCATTTGATGTTCATAAGTGTGATTCATGATTTTGTTTAATGAATGTTAAAGGATTGGGGGATATGAACGCTTGTGTAGGCTAATTCTTGAGCTTGATTCATATTGTGATGAGTATGGCCAATGTTTTTGGAGTAAAGATTGTTCAAGTGCATTTTAGAATCACCATTGAATGGTTTTCTTTTGTTGACATGTTTTGGACGCTATCTCATTCATTGCTCTCTCTTTCTCCTCTTCTTGTTTGTTTGCTTGGGGACAAGCAAATGAATAAGTTTGGGGGAGTTGTTATTCATGCATTTTACATGTTGTAGCTTGCATTTTAGTTAACACTTTTAGTCTCATGCATGTGTCTTCCATAGTTTTCATAGCATTTTGATCTAAAATAGAGTCTAAGGTTTTTTCATTAGGTCCTAGTGTGTATTGCATGTTTTGGAGTGTGTTTAGGTACCTTGGAGGCATTTTGGGGATATTTTGATTGTTGGACCAAAGTAGGGTGCAAAGATCATCCGAGATACCAGAAGATTGCGGCTGGATGAAGGCCTTCCTATCTGAATCATCTTCAACGGTCTTCATAGAAGTTGTATAAGAGTGAGTTAGCTTTATATAGGAGTTGGAATCAGGTCATTCGGATGTCAGGTTCATGAGTTATGGTAAAATTACTAAGGCAATGTATATCTGGCCAAGCCAATCCCGCAGCACCGACTTTGGACCATCACCCGAATCAGGCGATCCACCGGCCTAGCACATCGGCCTGATCCTGTCCGGTGTGGAGGACCTCGCCAAGACAGGAGATCCACCGGCCTGTTCCATCGGCCAGCCCTCACCCTTTGCAAGCATCCGGTGTAGCACTTGCCAGCCAAAGTGTCTCAAAGATCTGGCCAGAAGAAGGGTCTCCGATGGGAATTAGCTTCGGAGGTCTTCAATAAAGTTGTAGCCCAGTGAGTTAGCTGCCCACATGAGGTAGTTTGAGGCCATTCGGAAATGTATTCCAGGAGAAATCACGGTTTTACCAACCGGTGCTCTTCTCACCTCGACCCACTTTCAACTTGGTCAATACCCGGTTTGTCCCGGGTTGACCCGATCCGCCCAGCTTCCTATAAATTGCAAAAATACCCAAATTTTATTCACTACAAGAAAATGTAGTAAAGATAGCATAAGAAGATATCGTTTTGTACATGAATGCTATCTTTGATATAACACTCGGTTTAAGATAGCGTTTTCAAAAACGCAAATGCTATGTTTGTGTTTTCGGATTCTAAGACTTAATAACTCTTTATTTTAGATATCACTTGTATCTTTGAAACGTTGTGTTTAGTTTAGGCGGAAAAATTAATTCATTTTCCGGCTAAAACACTTAGGTGAAAATTTCATTCTCTTCTAAATTTTTTTTAACTCCCCCCTCATTTTTCATTTCCCACAAACAATTTCATTGTTCGACCAAAAAAAATGAACAAAAATCTCTTCCCCATTTCGTTCATGGATTCTCTCTAGAAAACCCTAGCCACTGTGGTGTACGGCTCTGGGCTCCGGTGGACGGACTCCGACTACAGATCTGGGAAACTCTCTTTCGCCTCTCTCCTCTCCAGTCTCTGTCTAGACGTATCTCCGCTACTTCGCCACTAAAGCTTTTGTGGTGCTTCACGAAGGTGGCGGTGGTTTATCGGTATCGGAGTATTCTCCTCTCCTGTGACGGCCTTCGTCGTCTCCTCTCTCCATCTTCACATCTATTCTCTCCATTTTCCTCGACTAATCGACGGGAATCGATTAAATCTGCTTCCCCAGGTACCTTCTGATTTTCTTGTTGATATCGTCTGCTTAGAGGCTTCTTTGGTACCAGATGATAATGAACTGAGCTTCAGGTATGGCGAGTTCGGAGGTTTCAACGGATCCAAACATCGTGGGTTTCTTCCAGGCCGCGGATCGGGACGGTAGCGGCTTCATCGACGATAAGGAGCTTTAGTATTGGATGGAGCTTGCTTTGAATCTCTTTTCTCTACCACAATGGTGAGAGAAAAAGTAAGTACCAATGGTGAAGGCACTAAGACCAAGAAGAAGAAACCCAATGATAACCACCATCCCACCCTTCTCCCACCTTCTCACACAATGACACTCATCCCTTGGAGGTACAACGATGGAGCCGTTGAGTACAAGGTGAAGTTTATGGGAAGATCTAAACTTTTTGCCAAGGTTAAAGCATTCCTCAGGACCGAGCTTAAGGAGAAAGGGGAACCCGGTCTTCAAGAGGTCATGAGCAAAGTTCTCAAGCTTGAACTCAAGGATACACCATGGAGTGCTCACACTCCTCCATCACCCGCCTAAAAGGGTAACCAAAGTCAAACTTAGCGACTTTAAACAAAGTGCACTTGGGAGACATTCCCATGTTTATCATTGTATATATTCTTTTTGCTTTCTAGTTTAAATTTTGTGTTTCTTGGGCGTTTTGATCTTTTGTTGAGTGGTTGCAAGGTTTCTTGGTGGTCTAGTAGTCATGAGCTTCAAGAAAAGATGTTAGGAACCCACGTTATGAGTATGGCTTCTTTTGGCCTTTCGACCACTCCCTTTCCTCCATTCCAAGGTTTGAACTACAATCCATTGCATTGTACATTCATCTTTTTGCATTATGTTTGCTCTCTCTTGACTTTTGTTGCACTGAGACGGTGCAATTCAACTTTGGGGGAGGGGTTTGTATCATTTGACCTTGTGTTTTGTGTTCTTATTTTTCTCTTTGCATACTTGAGTCTCATGCATACAAAAACCACAAAATTTGAAAATTTTCATTCATATAAGTCATCTAGTTGCATCTCATGTTAAGATTGAATCTAGAGTTCATATAGGATTTTCATTCATACGCATGAGTGCAATGATGAAATTGTCCTTGTAAAATGTCAACTTAAGCTTTAGTAGTTAAATGTATTTGAACAACTTGAAAGTAAGGACTCACCATACTTGGATCATATGCATTGATGTTGTCGTCTTGGTTGAAACAAGCTTTGAATTGAACCCGATCCTAACTATTTGAACCCTTAATTTTGACTAGTAATTATCATGTTTATGCATTGAAAAATGGACTCATGGATACCAAAGACATACTTGAGCTATCTTCTTCCTTTTTACCACTATTGTTAGCCCAAGTAGTCGATCCCCATCTTTTGGACGGTTATCCTCGCCTTGAACTTACCCTACTTTCAAGCCTAATTCTTTAGTGAGTGTTGTGAGGCCTATATTTTTTTGAAAGGACTTGGAAAAAAGTGTTGGGTTTAGAGCGACAAGGAAAGACTTTCATGTATATTTAGCTAGCACATCATCGGGCTAAGCATATGTTAGGCTAGATAGAATGGGAGTTTGGGGTGGAATGAAAAGAGAAAGTCTTGGGCGTGCAATAAAAAGAAAAGGTGGAAACGAGGAAAAGAGGAAAAGAAGAAGGGAAAAAGCTAACGATTGAAATGGTTGGCAAGAAAAGGTGGTCTATAGCTACAAAAAGAAGAAAAGAAGCCAAAAATGGCTAATGCATCCAAAGGATGAAGAAAGAGACCAAATAAGAAAAGCAAAAGATGAGCTAAAGAAGAAAAGGAAATGAGCCAAGCCATTTTTTGATCAAAGGTGAAGAAGAAATTTTCTCCAAGACCTTAAATGAAGAAGAATCGATGAGGTATGTGATCTATGAAAGGCAAAATGCCTTGGAGAAAGGATAGCTTAGGAGTGATCTCCATGGGGCTTAGAGGTAGGGGTTGAAGTCATTTGGGACATTGTGTAGATGAAAGTCTATCCTTGTATGTATCAATTGTTTTTTACCCTTAACATTTTTGCCAAAGTTCATTCATTTGTTGAGAGATCCCTTGCTATGGAATTGCCACATTTATTGAGATCATTTTTATCTCAAAACCATTGTCCCCTAGCAATGTGAGTTCATTTGATGTTCATAAGTGTGATTCATGATTTTGTTTAATGAATGTTAAAGGATTGGGGGATATGAACGCTTGTGTAGGCTAATTCTTGAGCTTGATTCATATTGTGATGAGTATGGCCAATGTTTTTGGAGTAAAGATTGTTCAAGTGCATTTTAGAATCACCATTGAATGGTTTTCTTTTGTTGACATGTTTTGGACGCTATCTCATTCATTGCTCTCTCTTTCTCCTCTTCTTGTTTGTTTGCTTGGGGACAAGCAAATGAATAAGTTTGGGGGAGTTGTTATTCATGCATTTTACATGTTGTAGCTTGCATTTTAGTTAACACTTTTAGTCTCATGCATGTGTCTTCCATAGTTTTCATAGCATTTTGATCTAAAATAGAGTCTAAGGTTTTTTCATTAGGTCCTAGTGTGTATTGCATGTTTTGGAGTGTGTTTAGGTACCTTGGAGGCATTTTGGGGATATTTTGATTGTTGGACCAAAGTAGGGTGCAAAGATCATCCGAGATACCAGAAGATTGCGGCTGGATGAAGGCCTTCCTATCTGAATCATCTTCAACGGTCTTCATAGAAGTTGTATAAGAGTGAGTTAGCTTTATATAGGAGTTGGAATCAGGTCATTCGGATGTCAGGTTCATGAGTTATGGTAAAATTACTAAGGCAATGTATATCTGGCCCAGCCAATCCCGCAGCACCGACTTTGGACCATCACCCAAATCAGGCGATCCACCGGCCTAGCACATCGGCCTGATCCTGTCCGGTGTGGAGGACCTCGCCAAGACAGGAGATCCACCGGCCTGTTCCATCGGCCAGCCCTCACCCTTTGCAAGCATCCGGTGTAGCACTTGCCAGCCAAAGTGTCTCAAAGATCTGGCCAGAAGAAGGGTCTCCGATGGGAATTAGCTTCGGATGTCTTCAATAAAGTTGTAGCCCAGTGAGTTAGCTGCCCACATGAGGTAGTTTGAGGCCATTCGGAAATGTATTCCAGGAGAAATCACGGTTTTACCAACCGGTGCTCTTCTCACCTCGACCCACTTTCAACTTGGTCAATACCCGGTTTGTCCCGGGTTGACCCGATCCGCCCAGCTTCCTATAAATTGCAAAAATACCCAAATTTTATTCACTACAAGAAAATGTAGTAAAGATAGCATAAGAAGATATCGTTTTGTACATGAATGCTATCTTTGATATAACACTCGGTTTAAGATAGCGTTTTCAAAAACGCAAATGCTATGTTTGTGTTTTCGGATTCTAAGACTTAATAACTCTTTATTTTAGATATCACTTGTATCTTTGAAACGTTGTGTTTAGTTTAGGCGGAAAAATTAATTCATTTTCCGGCTAAAACACTTAGGTGAAAATTTCATTCTCTTCTAAATTTTTTTTAACTCCCCCCTCATTTTTCATTTCCCACAAACAATTTCATTGTTCGACCAAAAAAAAACGAACAAAAATCTCTTCCCCATTTCGTTCATGGATTCTCTCTAGAAAACCCTAGCCACTGTGGTGTACGGCTCTGGGCTCCGGTGGACGGACTCCGACTACAGATCTGGGCAACTCTCTTTCGCCTCTCTCCTCTCCAGTCTCTGTCTAGACGTATCTCCGCTACTTCGCCACTAAAGCTTTTGTGGTGCTTCACGAAGGTGGCGGTGGTTTATCGGTATCGGAGTCTTCTCCTCTCATGTGACGGCCTTCGTCGTCTCCTCTCTCCATCTTCACATCTATTCTCTCCATTTTCCTCGACTAATCGACGGGAATCGATTAAATCTGCTTCCCCAGGTACCTTCTGATTTTCTTGTTGATATCGTCTGCTTAGAGGCTTCTTTGGTACCAGATGATAATGAACTGAGCTTCAGGTATGGCGAGTTCGGAGGGTTCAACGGATCCAAACATCGTGGGTTTCTTCCAGGCCGCGGATCGGGACGGTAGCGGCTTCATCGACGATAAGGAGCTTTAGTATTGGATGGAGCTTGCTTTGAATCTCTTTTCTCTACCACAATGGTGAGAGAAAAAGTAAGTACCAATGGTGAAGGCACTAAGACCAAGAAGAAGAAACCCAATGATAACCACCATCCCACCCTTCTCCCACCTTCTCAAACAATGACACTCATCCCTTGGAGGTACAACGATGGAGCCGTTGAGTACAAGGTGAAGTTTATGGGAAGATCTAAACTTTTTGCCAAGGTTAAAGCATTCCTCAGGACCGAGCTTAAGGAGAAAGGGGAACCCGGTCTTCAAGAGGTCATGAGCAAAGTTCTCAAGCTTGAACTCAAGGATACACCATGGAGTGCTCACACTCCTCCATCACCCGCCTAAAACGGTAACCAAAGTCAAACTTAGCGACTTTAAACAAAGTGCACTTGGGAGACATTCCCATGTTTATCATTGTATATATTCTTTTTGCTTTCTAGTTTAAATTTTGTGTTTCTTGGGCGTTTTGATCTTTTGTTGAGTGGTTGCAAGGTTTCTTGGTGGTCTAGTAGTCATGAGCTTCAAGAAAAGATGTTAGGAACCCACGTTATGAGTATGGCTTCTTTTGGCCTTTCGACCACTCCCTTTCCTCCATTCCAAGGTTTGAACTACAATCCATTGCATTGTACATTCATCTTTTTGCATTATGTTTGCTCTCTCTTGACTTTTGTTGCACTGAGACGGTGCAATTCAACTTTGGGGGAGGGGTTTGTATCATTTGACCTTGTGTTTTGTGTTCTTATTTTTCTCTTTGCATACTTGAGTCTCATGCATACAAAAACCACAAAATTTGAAAATTTTCATTCATATAAGTCATCTAGTTGCATCTCATGTTAAGATTGAATCTAGAGTTCATATAGGATTTTCATTCATACGCATGAGTGCAATGATGAAATTGTCCTTGTAAAATGTCAACTTAAGCTTTAGTAGTTAAATGTATTTGAACAACTTGAAAGTAAGGACTCACCATACTTGGATCATATGCATTGATGTTGTCGTCTTGGTTGAAACAAGCTTTGAATTGAACCCGATCCTAACTATTTGAACCCTTAATTTTGACTAGTAATTATCATGTTTATGCATTGAAAAATGGACTCATGGATACCATAGACATACTTGAGCTATCTTCTTCCTTTTTACCACTATTGTTAGCCCAAGTAGTCGATCCCCATCTTTTGGACGGTTATCCTCGCCTTGAACTTACCCTACTTTCAAGCCTAATTCTTTAGTGAGTGTTGTGAGGCCTATATTTTTTTGAAAGGACTTGGAAAAAAGTGTTGGGTTTAGAGCGACAAGGAAAGACTTTCATGTATATTTAGCTAGCACATCATCGGGCTAAGCATATGTTAGGCTAGATAGAATGGGAATTTGGGGTGGAATGAAAAGAGAAAGTCTTGGGCGTGCAATAAAAAGAAAAGGTGGAAACAAGGAAAAGAGGAAAAGAAGAAGGGAAAAAGCTAACGATTGAAATGGTTGGCAAGAAAAGGTGGTCTATAGCTACAAAAAGAAGAAAAGAAGCCAAAAATGGCTAATGCATCCAAAGGATGAAGAAAGAGACCAAATAAGAAAAGCAAAAGATGAGCTAAAGAAGAAAAGGAAATGAGCCAAGCCATTTTTTGATCAAAGGTGAAGAAGAAATTTTCTCCAAGACCTTAAATGAAGAAGAATCGATGAGGTATGTGATCTATGAAAGGCAAAATGCCTTGGAGAAAGGATAGCTTAGGAGTGATCTCCATGGGGCTTAGAGGTAGGGGTTGAAGTCATTTGGGACATTGTGTAGATGAAAGTCTATCCTTGTATGTATCAATTGTTTTTTACCCTTAACATTTTTGCCAAAGTTCATTCATTTGTTGAGAGATCCCTTGCTATGGAATTGCCACATTTATTGAGATCATTTTTATCTCAAAACCATTGTCCCCTAGCAATGTGAGTTCATTTGATGTTCATAAGTGTGATTCATGATTTTGTTTAATGAATGTTAAAGGATTGGGGGATATGAACGCTTGTGTAGGCTAATTCTTGAGCTTGATTCATATTGTGATGAGTATGGCCAATGTTTTTGGAGTAAAGATTGTTCAAGTGCATTTTAGAATCACCATTGAATGGTTTTCTTTTGTTGACATGTTTTGGACGCTATCTCATTCATTGCTCTCTCTTTCTCCTCTTCTTGTTTGTTTGCTTGGGGACAAGCAAATGAATAAGTTTGGGGGAGTTGTTATTCATGCATTTTACATGTTGTAGCTTGCATTTTAGTTAACACTTTTAGTCTCATGCATGTGTCTTCCATAGTTTTCATAGCATTTTGATCTAAAATAGAGTCTAAGGTTTTTTCATTAGGTCCTAGTGTGTATTGCATGTTTTGGAGTGTGTTTAGGTACCTTGGAGGCATTTTGGGGATATTTTGATTGTTGGACCAAAGTAGGGTGCAAAGATCATCCGAGATACCAGAAGATTGCGGCTGGATGAAGGCCTTCCTATCTGAATCATCTTCAACGGTCTTCATAGAAGTTGTATAAGAGTGAGTTAGCTTTATATAGGAGTTGGAATCAGGTCATTCGGATGTCAGGTTCATGAGTTATGGTAAAATTACTAAGGCAATGTATATCTGGCCAAGCCAATCCCGCAGCACCGACTTTGGACCATCACCCAAATCAGGCGATCCACCGGCCTAGCACATCGGCCTGATCCTGTCCGGTGTGGAGGACCTCGCCAAGACAGGAGATCCACCGGCCTGTTCCATCGGCCAGCCCTCACCCTTTGCAAGCATCCGGTGTAGCACTTGCCAGCCAAAGTGTCTCAAAGATCTGGCCAGAAGAAGGGTCTCCGATGGGAATTAGCTTCGGAGGTCTTCAATAAAGTTGTAGCCCAGTGAGTTAGCTGCCCACATGAGGTAGTTTGAGGCCATTCGGAAATGTATTCCAGGAGAAATCACGGTTTTACCAACCGGTGCTCTTCTCACCTCGACCCACTTTCAACTTGGTCAATACCCGGTTTGTCCCGGGTTGACCCGATCCGCCCAGCTTCCTATAAATTGCAAAAATACCCAAATTTTATTCACTACAAGAAAATGTAGTAAAGATAGCATAAGAAGATATCGTTTTGTACATGAATGCTATCTTTGATATAACACTCGGTTTAAGATAGCGTTTTCAAAAACGCAAATGCTATGTTTGTGTTTTCGGATTCTAAGACTTAATAACTCTTTATTTTAGATATCACTTGTATCTTTGAAACGTTGTGTTTAGTTTAGGCGGAAAAATTAATTCATTTTCCGGCTAAAACACTTAGGTGAAAATTTCATTCTCTTCTAAATTTTTTTTAACTCCCCCCTCATTTTTCATTTCCCACAAACAATTTCATTGTTCGACCAAAAAAAAACGAACAAAAATCTCTTCCCCATTTCGTTCATGGATTCTCTCTAGAAAACCCTAGCCACTGTGGTGTACGGCTCTGGGCTCCGGTGGACGGACTCCGACTACAGATCTGGGCAACTCTCTTTCGCCTCTCTCCTCTCCAGTCTCTGTCTAGACGTATCTCCGCTACTTCGCCACTAAAGCTTTTGTGGTGCTTCACGAAGGTGGCGGTGGTTTATCGGTATCGGAGTCTTCTCCTCTCATGTGACGGCCTTCGTCGTCTCCTCTCTCCATCTTCACATCTATTCTCTCCATTTTCCTCGACTAATCGACGGGAATCGATTAAATCTGCTTCCCCAGGTACCTTCTGATTTTCTTGTTGATATCGTCTGCTTAGAGGCTTCTTTGGTACCAGATGATAATGAACTGAGCTTCAGGTATGGCGAGTTCGGAGGGTTCAACGGATCCAAACATCGTGGGTTTCTTCCAGGCCGCGGATCGGGACGGTAGCGGCTTCATCGACGATAAGGAGCTTTAGTATTGGATGGAGCTTGCTTTGAATCTCTTTTCTCTACCACAATGGTGAGAGAAAAAGTAAGTACCAATGGTGAAGGCACTAAGACCAAGAAGAAGAAACCCAATGATAACCACCATCCCACCCTTCTCCCACCTTCTCAAACAATGACACTCATCCCTTGGAGGTACAACGATGGAGCCGTTGAGTACAAGGTGAAGTTTATGGGAAGATCTAAACTTTTTGCCAAGGTTAAAGCATTCCTCAGGACCGATCTTAAGGAGAAAGGGGAACCCGGTCTTCAAGAGGTCATGAGCAAAGTTCTCAAGCTTGAACTCAAGGATACACCATGGAGTGCTCACACTCCTCCATCACCCGCCTAAAAGGGTAACCAAAGTCAAACTTAGCGACTTTAAACAAAGTGCACTTGGGAGACATTCCCATGTTTATCATTGTATATATTCTTTTTCCTTTCTAGTTTAAATTTTGTGTTTCTTGGGCGTTTTGATCTTTTGTTGAGTGGTTGCAAGGTTTCTTGGTGGTCTAGTAGTCATGAGCTTCAAGAAAAGATGTTAGGAACCCACGTTATGAGTATGGCTTCTTTTGGCCTTTCGACCACTCCCTTTCCTCCATTCCAAGGTTTGAACTACAATCCATTGCATTGTACATTCATCTTTTTGCATTATGTTTGCTCTCTCTTGACTTTTGTTGCACTGAGACGGTGCAATTCAACTTTGGGGGAGGGGTTTGTATCATTTGACCTTGTGTTTTGTGTTCTTATTTTTCTCTTTGCATACTTGAGTCTCATGCATACAAAAACCACAAAATTTGAAAATTTTCATTCATATAAGTCATCTAGTTGCATCTCATGTTAAGATTGAATCTAGAGTTCATATAGGATTTTCATTCATACGCATGAGTGCAATGATGAAATTGTCCTTGTAAAATGTCAACTTAAGCTTTAGTAGTTAAATGTATTTGAACAACTTGAAAGTAAGGACTCACCATACTTGGATCATATGCATTGATGTTGTCGTCTTGGTTGAAACAAGCTTTGAATTGAACCCGATCCTAACTATTTGAACCCTTAATTTTGACTAGTAATTATCATGTTTATGCATTGAAAAATGGACTCATGGATACCATAGACATACTTGAGCTATCTTCTTCCTTTTTACCACTATTGTTAGCCCAAGTAGTCGATCCCCATCTTTTGGACGGTTATCCTCGCCTTGAACTTACCCTACTTTCAAGCCTAATTCTTTAGTGAGTGTTGTGAGGCCTATATTTTTTTGAAAGGACTTGGAAAAAAGTGTTGGGTTTAGAGCGACAAGGAAAGACTTTCATGTATATTTAGCTAGCACATCATCGGGCTAAGCATATGTTAGGCTAGATAGAATGGGAATTTGGGGTGGAATGAAAAGAGAAAGTCTTGGGCGTGCAATAAAAAGAAAAGGTGGAAACAAGGAAAAGAGGAAAAGAAGAAGGGAAAAAGCTAACGATTGAAATGGTTGGCAAGAAAAGGTGGTCTATAGCTACAAAAAGAAGAAAAGAAGCCAAAAATGGCTAATGCATCCAAAGGATGAAGAAAGAGACCAAATAAGAGAAGCAAAAGATGAGCTAAAGAAGAAAAGGAAATGAGCCAAGCCATTTTTTGATCAAAGGTGAAAAAGAAATTTTCTCCAAGACCTTAAATGAAGAAGAATCGATGAGGTATGTGATCTATGAAAGGCAAAATGCCTTGGAGAAAGGATAGCTTAGGAGTGATCTCCATGGGGCTTAGAGGTAGGGGTTGAAGTCATTTGGGACATTGTGTAGATGAAAGTCTATCCTTGTATGTATCAATTGTTTTTTACCCTTAACATTTTTGCCAAAGTTCATTCATTTGTTGAGAGATCCCTTGCTATGGAATTGCCACATTTATTGAGATCATTTTTATCTCAAAACCATTGTCCCCTAGCAATGTGAGTTCATTTGATGTTCATAAGTGTGATTCATGATTTTGTTTAATGAATGTTAAAGGATTGGGGGATATGAACGCTTGTGTAGGCTAATTCTTGAGCTTGATTCATATTGTGATGAGTATGGCCAATGTTTTTGGAGTAAAGATTGTTCAAGTGCATTTTAGAATCACCATTGAATGGTTTTCTTTTGTTGACATGTTTTGGACGCTATCTCATTCATTGCTCTCTCTTTCTCCTCTTCTTGTTTGTTTGCTTGGGGACAAGCAAATGAATAAGTTTGGGGGAGTTGTTATTCATGCATTTTACATGTTGTAGCTTGCATTTTAGTTAACACTTTTAGTCTCATGCATGTGTCTTCCATAGTTTTCATAGCATTTTGATCTAAAATAGAGTCTAAGGTTTTTTCATTAGGTCCTAGTGTGTATTGCATGTTTTGGAGTGTGTTTAGGTACCTTGGAGGCATTTTGGGGATATTTTGATTGTTGGACCAAAGTAGGGTGCAAAGATCATCCGAGATACCAGAAGATTGCGGCTGGATGAAGGCCTTCCTATCTGAATCATCTTCAACGGTCTTCATAGAAGTTGTATAAGAGTGAGTTACCTTTATATAGGAGTTGGAATCAGGTCATTCGGATGTCAGGTTCATGAGTTATGGTAAAATTACTAAGGAAATGTATATCTGGCCCAGCCAATCCCGCAGCACCGACTTTGGACCATCACCCAAATCAGGCGATCCACCGGCCTAGCACATCGGCCTGATCCTGTCCGGTGTGTAGGACCTCGCCAAGACAGGAGATCCACCGGCCTGTTCCATCGGCCAGCCCTCACCCTTTGCAAGCATCCGGTGTAGCACTTGCCAGCCAAAGTGTCTCAAAGATCTGGCCAGAAGAAGGGTCTCCGATGGGAATTAGCTTCGGATGTCTTCAATAAAGTTGTAGCCCAGTGAGTTAGCTGCCCACATGAGGTAGTTTGAGGCCATTCGGAAATGTATTCCAGGAGAAATCACGGTTTTACCAACCGGTGCTCTTCTCACCTCGACCCACTTTCAACTTGGTCAATACCCGGTTTGTCCCGGGTTGACCCGATCCGCCCAGCTTCCTATAAATTGCAAAAATACCCAAATTTTATTCACTACAAGAAAATGTAGTAAAGATAGCATAAGAAGATATCGTTTTGTACATGAATGCTATCTTTGATATAACACTCGGTTTAAGATAGCGTTTTCAAAAACGCAAATGCTATGTTTGTGTTTTCGGATTCTAAGACTTAATAACTCTTTATTTTAGATATCGCTTGTATCTTTGAAACGTTGTGTTTAGTTTAGGCGGAAAAATTAATTCATTTTCCGGCTAAAACACTTAGGTGAAAATTTCATTCTCTTCTAAATTTTTTTTAACTCCCCCCTCATTTTTCATTTCCCACAAACAATTTCATTGTTCGACCAAAAAAAAACGAACAAAAATCTCTTCCCCATTTCGTTCATGGATTCTCTCTAGAAAACCCTAGCCACTGTGGTGTACGGCTCTGGGCTCCGGTGGACGGACTCCGACTACAGATCTGGGCAACTCTCTTTCGCCTCTCTCCTCTCCAGTCTCTGTCTAGACGTATCTCCGCTACTTCGCCACTAAAGCTTTTGTGGTGCTTCACGAAGGTGGCGGTGGTTTATCGGTATCGGAGTCTTCTCCTCTCCTGTGACGGCCTTCGTCGTCTCCTCTCTCCATCTTCACATCTATTCTCTCCATTTTCCTCGACTAATCGACGGGAATCGATTAAATCTGCTTCCCCAGGTACCTTCTGATTTTCTTGTTGATATCGTCTGCTTAGAGGCTTCTTTGGTACCAGATGATAATGAACTGAGCTTCAAGTATGGCGAGTTCGGAGGTTTCAACGGATCCAAACATCGTGGGTTTCTTCCAGGCCGCGGATCGGGACGGTAGCGGCTTCATCGACGATAAGGAGCTTCATGGAGCTATCTCTTTGTATAATCAGAGCTTCAGCTTAAGAACTGTTAATCTCCTTATGTACCTCTTTACCAACAATTATCGGTTATGAATGTGTTTGAGCAAGTTTAGAAACTTGTAGAAGCTCGATCTTCGTTTCAACAATCACTACAAGAAAACCGGGTTTTTACTACTGCAAAAAGAATCGGAAATCAGTAGCAAAACACCCCGTTACGACTGATTTCTGTGGTAGCTAAAGGTCTCGTCGCAAAAAAAATCAGTAGCGATTTTGCTACTAATTCACGACTGATTTACGACTTGTATTAGGCGGTCACTATTCAGTCGTTAATTAGTAGCAATATTGTCCGACTGATTAGTGACTAAATAGTGACTTAATTTTGCTACGACTGCTGTAGTCGCTAATCAGTAGTAAAATGTTACGACTGATAAGTGACTGAATAGTGACTTTAATTTTGCTACTACAGCCGTAGTCGGTAATCAGTCGTTAAATTTGACTACTGAATTGCGAGTGATTACCTACTATTGCAGCTACTAATTTACGACTGATCTGAGCATCTATATTATGTATATTGGCATAATTTATGTCGGTTTGCCGACTATCTTGCGACTGATTTGTGTTTGTTTGTACGACTGATTTGCTACTGAATACATACTACTACATTTTTGAATTCCTGATTTGGTTTAGCTTTGTTTGATTTAATTTATTGACTAATTGGTTTGTTAATTTTAATTTAAATATGCCTCAAAACAAAAGTAAAGTAAAACAAATTGAAGAACACAAATCCATACACCATAAAACCGAAATTACAAAGTAACATAAGTTTCAAGTTCTAAAACAAATGGAAAGGCAACTCCCATTTGCAAAACATAACATAAATTTAAAGTTTCAAGTGATATAAAGAAGGGAGAAAGAAGTTAGCTTAAGCTGTGGAGAGGAGATGATGGACCATCAGCATGAGTTTCTTGGGCAAGGAATGTGAGGAATCGGGTGTCGGTTTTCAAGAACTTGTTCACAATCGCAAGCTCGGCGGTGTGGGCCTTTTGAGCAGCTGCAAGTCGAGCATTATATGCTTCTTGCTGGGCTATATGAGCAGCTTGGTCCTCCAATTTTCTTTGAGCCGCTTCAAGATGTTGTTGCATCTGGTGGAAAGAAGCAGAGGTTTCCAGGTGTATTCCCTTTCCCTTGAGATGATTCTTGAGGCTTCCAATGCCAAACAGGTCTCCTCTATCGTTTTTGAACGTAGACTGCCAAAATAAAAGAAAGCAAATTAATACCAAACACTATATCATCAATCAAAATCCAAAACATAACAAATTAGTGAAGGAATCACTTAACCTGAATAAAAACCTCGTTATCCTCTTCAATGTATAGCGCTGGATGACGACCATCAGAAATCTATGTGGTCCCAGACTCAAGGTTAGACAACTTCTCTTGCTTTTTCTGCATATAGAGCTCAGCAACTTGCTCAGCTTTTTATCTGCAAAGGTTCCATCTTTCTTCGTATTAGCCCTGATGAAAACCTCACCGAAACTCACTGGTCTGCCTAATTCCTCAACCTAATATGGAAAAATTATAAACAGTAAACTAACTCAGTCAACGCAAATGCAACAGTCAATTAACACTCAATGAACACTCAATCAGATTTAAACTTGAATGCAACACTCAATCAGATTTAAACCAACTCAGTCAACTTGAAAAGCAATAACAAAATACCACCATTTATCACAGATTGAAGCAAACTTATAGTTTCAAGTGACTTACCATTTCTTGTTCGATTTGTCGGTAAGACTTCTGTCCAGAGGCGTGTTTGTGATGCCCGAGACCTTTTCGTTCAGACATTCGAGCTGTTGAGGTCGTTGCACTCTTTGTTATTTGTTCTTCGGTGCTCCAGTGTGCTTTCATTTCTTCCCATATCTTATCAGTCATCCATATAGGTTGCTCATCATTACTCCTTGCAGTGCTCACCATGTCTTTCAAGCGAAGTTGAAGTATGGCTTCGAAATGCCCTGAACTAAACCTGTTAAAGATGGACCCCATCTGTGTTTTTTCTACAAACAAAAGAGAAAGATTGGTGTTAGTCTATATAAAGCACATACACGTATTACACAGAAGTTAGGTGTTACATGGGAGAGAATGTTACCGCGAATTCAACGAACCATCGTTCTACTCTTTCCCTAGGCACACAGGATAAACTGTAGTAGGGGCCATCAAACTTATTAGTGAAACACTTTGTAACCTGCCTGGTCAGTGAGGATCGATCAAAACCAAACCTACAAAAACAGAAAAAGCTTCATATTATCTATAATGAAAGTAAGAGTTAAGAGAGAAACGTAAAGAAACTCAAGAGAAAGTATGAACAGTTGTATTAAGATAAACATTTCACAGAAAAATGGTAGCTAAGTTTTAAAGTTTCACTAAGCAAAACGTTTATGTCTTCACCTTGCCATCTATTTAGAGAGGGTAGCCTTAAGATATCAAGCCAAAGGTTAGTTTAGTGAGTTACATTTATACTACATATACTATCAAACGTATAAGTCAGCGGTATTAATGTTTTGATTTCTTTATGTTGCGTGAATTCATGCCTGAACGCAAAGTAGTGAAAGCACAAACAAAGAAAACAATAAATTACCATGTTGAATTAGGCTGGACGAGGTCGGGATCGAGGATGGTGATTTGCTTCGGCCTTGGCGCAAGTAGCAGCGAGTTCAGAGCCTCCATCTGGTCTTGGGAGAGATTAGGCTCTATCGGAACTTCGACATCTGCTTCTTCTACTGGGTTGTGAGAATTTTGGGTTTGAGAACTGTGATGAGAATGATTTGGTAGATATGGAGGCGATTGACCTTGTTGAACTTGAGGCGCTTCAGATGGATCTTGAACCGTTGGAGCTGCTCGATTCGCAGAATAAACAGGTGCGGGTGGATTCGCAGACGATGCAGGCAGTGGAGGTTGAGCAGAATGAGATGATCCAGAAAGTGGATTTGCAGACGATGGAGCGGGTGGATTCGCAGACGATGGACGCAGTGGAGTATTTAAGCTCGGAAAAAGCGTCCTCGGTGGAGGGTAATCTTTCACAGGCGGGCGATTGTTGTTGGGGAGAACCGGCGGGACAGTTTCTGATGTCGGTTTTGGAGCGAAATCATACCGAGTGGGTAGACTGGCCGGTCTGGATCTCGACGCTGTTGGTTTCACTAGAACTCGCTTCCTCTTTCCACCCATCGCAACAGGAGATGATGAATTAGGGATTTCGAGAGATAAGCGAGGAATAGGAGAGTGTATTAGGGTTTGTTATTTAGGAGAAAAATGTGTGTGAGGATCGGAGAGTGAGATAGACAGAGCTTCGATGAAGGAGATCTAGCCAGAGAATCGAAGAAGACGATGCGATTAGGGTTTACGCGAAAGGTAAGAGAATAGAGAGAAGAAATGAAGCAATAAGGCGAATGTGTTTTGGAGTTGAAAACAAATATGGGCCAAAAAAGTTTGGCAAAACATTTTGGCGGTATATTTTCCCGGGTGAATAGAGTCGAACTTTTTAGTTTTTTTGGCCCAATCAGTCGGAAATCAGTAGGTATTTAGTAGCAAAATTTTTAATAAATTTTTCATAATTAAACTTAAATAAAATTATAATACACAAAATAAGTTTAATTTCTTCATAATTAACCTTAAATAACATTATAAAACATTAAATAAGTATAATTTTTTCATAATTAACATAATTTGATATTGAAATAATAAGTTATGCATCGCTGACATCTCGTACTCGAGGATTACTCCTGGTAGTGAATTCTCGACTACGAGATCTTCAATTGTAGTCAGCATTACATGATCATCAGTTTCCCCTCGGGTTTAGGGCGATTTAGGATTTAGGGTTTAGGGTTTAGGGTTTAGGGTTTAGTGTTTCTTGTTAACAAAACCATCTTTTTCCACTAATCAACAAATTCCCCTATGAATCAAATCTTACGAACACCAAGTTTAAAAACTCTAATTGCGAGAAATGCAAGTTATTGAGCAAGGTAGACGTCTAGATAACATGGGTTTAGGGTTTAGGCTGGTTTAGGGTTTAGGGTTTAGGGTTTAGGGTTTAGGGTTTAGGGTTTAGGGTTTAGGGTTTAGAGTTTAGCGTTTAGGTTTAGGGTTTAGGGTTTAGGGTTTAGAGTTTAGGGTTTAGGGTCATTAACCAATTTAAGACCCGATTAGGATCCGATTCCAGACCCGATTAAAATATAAAATGGGTTTGAGAATAACCCCGCACCACGAGACTCGAACCCTGGTCTTATGTGTGGTGCGCGTTACCGCTAGGCTAGGTAACTCATTCGGGATTTATTCAACAACGCTTTTATTTATCTAACTATTTACCTTTGTCTTCATTAATTCGCGAAACCCTGAATTATCTTTGTCGTAAAATCCTTTTGTCTTAATTTCCCCAAATCGAAGCAAGTTAAGAACCCTAAATCTCAAAACCATGAAAGTAGCCGCTCCATAAATCTTGTTTTCGTAGAGAGTGGAAGCAAGGTAACATAACTAAATCGCAAAACCAGAGTCTTAACACAAGTACAAACTAAATTAAGTTCAAACACATAACATACACATAACATAAGTTCAAACACATAACAGAAGTTTAAAGTAAAAACCAGAGTCCATGCATTCTCTAATCGGCAGCATGCTCCAGAGTCCAGGAAAGCGCTCTAGATTCAAAAACCGCCCTATCCTCTGTGTAGAGCATGGCAATCTCCTTCTCCACATGGTCGTCTTCACTTATCAATGGCTCAGCCAACATCTCGTAAATGCAAGTGAGAAGCTGTTTAGCACAAAAATTAACATTATCAAGTGATTACTCTATTGTTTGTTTTTCAATACACAAGTAATCGTAAGGCTTTTCTTACACGGGGGATGGTATAGAAAGGATTGTAATGGTCAATCGTCAACAGTTTGTGGAAGATGTGCCCATAGTCATCAACGTTTGGATGAAACACCTTTGTCTTGAAAAGGATCTGCAAAACCATACAAGTAAATCGAAACATTTTATGAACACGGTTCACCATATAAGTTTCTTGATTAAGACATGAGACATACTGAGAAACAGAACATGCGAATGTACAAATTGCAATGACTAAAGCTAATGAAGTCACAAGTCAGCTATGAATCCAACTGTCCACGAATATGTTTAGTTATGAAAATGAATAATTTTAAATTAGATTTCAGGAACTGGATGAAGCTGAAACTAAGTACCGGTGAGAAATAAAATATGAAACAAGAGAAATAGAAAAAGAGTTGTCTCTGAAAAGACAGAGCAAGTTTGATTGAGTATCCACTTTCATGTACGATTAAGAAACATCAGGAATCAAAATCAAAAATAAAGCAAAATTTCAGACTACTTACCTTCGGAGGTTGGATAGGATATTCTGGACTAAAGAAAATGTCGAGTTTGAAGACTCCTCCTTCATAAGGTGTGTCTTCAGGCCCCCTGAGAATTGCTTCCCAATGGTGATCGTCATCAACACATGGTCCTAGGCAAAAATGGAACAAAAACATTACTATAAATAGGAAAACAATTGTTAAATCGTTCTACCAAATCCAGACTACTTACATGCGGTTAAAAACGGTGATGGATTCCGGCGGATTGCTTTGAGTTGCATCGATATTGCCTGAGAAGCCATTTTTGAAGTTGAAATTAAAAGGAAAGTTATGATTTTGCTTTGCTTAGCAGGAAGTTCAAAGGAAACTGCTACAAGCAGGAAGTTATGATTTTGCTTTGCTTAATGAAACCGAAAAGGAAAAGAAAAGATATTGATGTCGATTGTGTCACGAGAAGGTGTTTGTTATTTTCAAGGTATTTTATTATGAGAACCTTGACCGACTGACGATTCAGAGTTGAAAAGAAAGCGAATCATTTTTTCTTCTCTTACACAGTCGTGACTCGTCACACCTTTACATTATGAGAACCTTGACCGACTGACGATTACTCATCCTTTACAATACATAGTCGTGACTCGTGTCCAAACCCGATTAAAATATAAAAAATGGGTTTGAGAATAACCCCACACCACGAGACTCGAACCCTGGTCTGATGTGTGGTGCGCGTTACCGCTAGGCTTGGTAACTCATTCGGGATTTAGTCAACAACGCTTTTATTTATCTAAGTCTTTTCCTTTGTCTTCATTAACTCGCGAAACCCTGAATTATCTTTGTCGTAAAATCCCTTTGTCTTAAAATCCCCAAATCGAGGCAAGTTAAGAACCCTAAATCGCAAAACCCTGAAAAATACACTCTCTATATCTTGTTTTCGTCTATGATTCAACATGGGTGACTCTTCTGGAAGTTCGAGTGGAACATCAAGGGGTCCCTGGGGAAGAGGAAAAGTATTTGGCTTTCCAAAAATGTGTTGGTGTGGGCAGAGAATCGTGTCCAAAATTGCACGATCTGAACCGAATCCATTCCGGCGATACTACCGGTGTGGTTATGCTGCACAACGCAAGGTGAGCATTGGTTTAAATATAATTTATATATTTTCAGATTGCAATTATTTATGGTGGTCTTCATTAAATGGAAAAATGAGTTTTATGTAGCTAAAAAATGATGAGCATGTGTTCAAGTGGGTTGATCAGGCAATTATTGATGAGTTACAACGAGTGGATTGTAGAATATGATGTCTTGAAACCGAGATCAAAGAGATGAAGGTGGTGCGTAGGTTGGGGATTGATGAAGACGAGTTTGAGAAGAGGTTTGAGGATCGTTATAATGAAGCCAAATAAAGCTTCCTGAAGTTATCATTGTTCTTATTGGGTATTTGCTAGCTCTCGTTGTTGGTGGCATAGTTAAGGCTAGTATGATTGTGTAAGTTAGATATGTTATTGCTAAAGCTAGAATGATTGTGTACTGTTCGATTACTTGAAGTCTTGGCAATATGACGGTGGCATTTCCATTGCAGTGCCTGTTGATGTGTTTGTCCGTGGAGTACCAGGATGCTTTTGCTAATATTTCGGCAACTTAATTAGAGCAAGATTGTGTAAGTTAGATATGTTATTGCTAATATTTTGGCAACTTATTTAGAGCAAGATTGTGTTGTTTTTGCTTAATTTTAAAAACTTCTCATATTTATTAGCCAAAGTCCGACCCTTGCAAAGGTAATTAAAGCCATTACAAATTACAAAACTTAAGATATCACATAACATAATAAAGCAATAAATAACATCGGTACCATATAATCTTCTAATAAATAGTACGGTTCTACACCTTCTACATCTTCGTCATCAGAATCGGATAAGTTACACTGGAATTCGTCATCTCGTTCCGCATCGCCGACATCGTAATCGAGATGTACTGGGTTTACTCCTGCTAGTGAATTCTCGACTACGAGATCTTCAATTGTAGTCAGCATTACATGATCATCAGTTTGTTGTTGTAAAAGAGTAGGTTCCGTGTATACATATTCTCCTGAAATATTTCCCCTCGGGTTAACTTTAACAACATTGTGCCACACTTTCTTTGGTTTCTTCTTGTATGGATACGGGATATAACAAACCTGATCCGCTTGAGAGGCTGTGCAATATCAATGTATAAAATCAGACATATATATAAAGGGTATCGAGAAAGTGATAAACGGGCTGGGGAGATATACGAGCGAACGTACCCAGAATAAATGGTTCGTATTTATTGTATCTTTTCGATGGAAGAATGTCTACAATGCCACAATTGCCTCTCCGAGTGCCTCTACCGATCAGAGGGTCGTACCACATACACTTAAAAAGTGTGATTTTCAAATTAACCACCCCCTCATACTCGAGTTATATGATAGCAGTTAAGATACCGTGGAAATCAGCTCTGTCAGCTGCATTGCCGTAATTCTCTCCAGTAACACATACACCATAGTTACATGTCTTTCTTCCCGCGTTGTGATTCTGGGTATGAAACAAATATCCTCTTGTATAGTAGATGGGCCAAGTTTTGGCCCTTTTCAGGGGTCCATGACTTATGTCGTGCACCCACGTTGGAAATGTAGTTGTGGTCTTCCAGTAAGTAACCTGCATATAAAAAGTCAATATAAAATATATTGAAGTACCAATAGTGAAATTAAATATCAAACATTTATAGACTAATATATTCTTTGATCCATGAAGGAAATTCTTCAGCTTTTTTCGCCATGATTTCTTTCTCAGAGAGGTCCGGATATTGTGTACTAATATAATCTTCGAAGAAACTATGTAACACCATAAAAATATATGAGAAATCGAGTATGGACTACAAAACATTTTAAGTTAAAGTCATTCCAACTTATTCCTCTCAAGTGGCTCGAAATAACCACAATTTCGCAAAACATATACATGTGCGCATCGGTAGTCTTTATCTGGAAGCCAGATTTCCTCCATTTCGCCACTAGGCCGACCTATGTGAGTAAATATAGCGGGGACTCCATCGAAATGATATTCGGGGACTTCACCTTCAGCAAATCGCCTTGACCTGACCAAAGTAGTGAAACTCATTTTATAAAAGCTACGAGGTGTATACCAAATGGATTAGTGAACATGCGAATAGTTATAGCTTTTACCTTGATTTCGTTTGTATACTCAAGGAAAAATAGTGCTCTGTGAAATAATCGATCCCTTAGATATGATTGAACAATCGATCCTGCTGCATATCTTTGGTTCTTTGCTTTTCCTTTCAACTTTTTGAAAAACCTTTCAAAAGGGTACATCCACCTGTATTGCACGGGGCCTCCTAATTCAGCTTCGTAGGGGAGATGTATAGGTAGGTGCTCCATCACGTCGAAAAAGGATGGTGGAAAGATCTTTTCCAAATTGCATATGATTAAAACTATGTTTTGTTTAAGAATTTGGACGCGACTTTTCTGCAAAGTTCTCGAACATAAGTCACGGAAAAATGCACCAACCCCTACGATACAAATTGAAACAGCAAATGGTTAATATAAATTACCATAATCATATTTAGGTGATTTATGTTCCTTAATTTTTAAGTAATTAGTACCTGATAACGCAGTGTGGATGTTCCGGTCTAGTAGTTCTGCAAAGATAAATGGAAGTATCCGCTCCATAAAAACATGGCAGTCATGACTCTTCATCCCAGAAAACTTTTCATTCGCCATATCAGCACAACTAGCTAAGTCTGAAGCATAACCATCTGGGAATTTTACCGATTTTTTCACACATTCCAATAAGCTTCTTCTGGCTTCGTCTGTCAATGAGTATTCAGAAAAAGGGGCTCTACCCTCATCATCAATATGTAAGTGTGGCCGAGAACATAATTCTTCTATATCCAATCTTGACGGGATGGTGTCTTTCGATTTACCCTTCACACGCATAAGAGTATTCATGATGTTGTCAAAAAAATTCTTCACTATATGAATCAGATCGAGATTATGTCGAATAGTGAGCTCCCTCCAATACGGCAATTCCCAGAATATGCTTTCTTTGTGCCAGTTATGCTCTTTCCCAAATCCAGGGTTTTTCTTATCGTGACCGTTGCCACCAACATCCTCTGTTTTCCGTGGCTTTACACGTTTCAACCGGTATAAATAAATTTGCTCACTGGTCAAAGACTCTGGCGGATAGTCTTTCTTAGCGTTTCTCTTCTTCAAAAAGTCTTTTGTATTCTTCCTTACAGGATGATCATGAGGAAGAAATCTTCGGTGACAATCGAACCAACACGTCTTTCTTCCATGCTTAAGATAAAAAGACTGTGTATCTTCCATGCAAATTGTACAAGACAATTTGCCATTGGTGGTCCATCCTGATAACATGCCATACGCCGGAAAGTCGCTTATCGTCCACAACAACACTGCTCTTAGTTTAAAATTTTGATTCAACGAGACATCGTATGCATCGACTCCAGTAGACCCAGTTCTTTTAACTCATCAATGAGAGGTCGGAGGAAGATATCGAGACTACCTCGAGGATGATTTGGCCCATAATTCATAATTGTTAGAAACAAGTACTTTGTATTCATGCACATACCAGGGGGGTAAATTATACGGAGTCAAGATCACGGGCCACAATGAATGATTTTTTGACATGCCAAATGGATTGAACCCATCTGTACACAATTCAAGATAAACGTTTCGGGGTTCTTCGGCAAACTGGGGATGTTGATCTTGAAAATATTTCCACTCCGCCTCATCAGACGGATGACACATTTCTTCCTCATTTGCTTCGTGCTCGGCATGCCATCTCATTGCCGCTGCTGTCTTCTCGCTCTGATACATTCTCTTTAATCTGTCAGCAATAGGCATATACCACATACGACTATATGGTACATTGGTCCTACGGTTTTGCTCGTTCGGCATCCATCTTTTTGAATTACAAAAGCGACACTCATCTAACCGATCATCATCTTTCCAGAAGATCATACAATTGTTAATGCAAACATAATTTGCATGACATGGGAGCCCCAAATTGCGCATCAGTTTGTCTGTCTTGTAATGTGAACAGGGTGCCTGGTTTCCTTCTGGTAAATAATCTGTCAAGATTCCGCATACCAAATCCACTAACTTTTCACTCATATTATGATCTGCCTTATTTTGCATGATTCGAGAAGTTAAGGATAACTGCGACTGACCTTCACGACAACCATCGTATAATGGAGTATTCGCTCAATCTAACAAGTCGTAGAATTTTTTTGAATGATTACGTACCGGTTCTTCTACATTCTGATAACTAACATCCTGATGATAGTAGTTATCAAAACTCACGTTATCACGAAACGCATCATTCACCATATATATCCACATATCTATCTTCTACTACATTACCCACATCTTCACTCCCACTTACATTTGTCCTATCAACAAATCCATATCCAGTTCTTCACCATGCTTATACCAAATATAATAATCTGGCATAAATCCTCTACTATACAAATGTCTCAAAACTCTTGTACCCGGGATAAATTTCTCATTCTCGCAAACAAGACAAGGGCAGTGAAACATACTGCGATTTCTCTGCGCTAAAGGCTGGCTATTTGCAAATGCCACGAATTGATCCACCCCCTCTGTGAACTCTGCCGAGATATTTCCCGTCGCTTCATCGAACCTATTATACATCCACTCCCGGAAATTACCGTAATTGTAATTTCCCGACATTCTAAGTTGAGAAACCGATCTCTTTGATTTGTGTTTATAAAGTCTTTCTTTGCTTTGTATTTCTACAATTGTGACAAGAAAATTCGAGTTTCGCAAATATATAGAAAATTTCCCGACTGATTCCCTATTGATTAACGACTGCAAATCAAATTAAGTACACCAACCACCAAATGAATTCCACGTGATTTACAACTCCTTTTTGCTACTGTTTTGCTACTGATTTGCTACTGTTCTACGACCCACCGAATTCAGTAGCAAATGAGTCGCAAAAATTACTACTGATTAGCTACTGCATGTTTCCGACTACAATTCAGTCACTAATCAGTCGTAAAACTGTTACTAATTAACGATTGATATTTTTAGTCACTAAATACCTACTGATGTCCGACTGTTTCAAAATAGTCGCAATTCCGTCGGAAATCAGTAGCGAAACAGTCGGTAAATTTACCGACTGACTAATCAGTAGCAACAATCAGTAGCAAAAACCCTGTTTTGGTGTAGTGAATCTCACTGATCTTCAGGTATTACACTCTTATGTGCCTTTTCTCAACCAAATTGATTTATAATTTCAAATGACAAGATAATAGTATTCGAAATTTGAAGATTAGAGGCTTATGTTCACGGTTGATTGGTTCTAGGGACTGAAGTCTTGTGTGAATTTGAAGTGGCTATCGGTTGTGAAAAATTAATTGCAGAGCTTAAATGGAATCGAAGGATTAACTAAGTTTACAGTAAGTTCCATGGAGTGATGCAGTTCTTTCTAGGAACCCAATCAGTGAAATTGGAGACTCGCTTTCCAAGTTGAAAGACCTCTCAAAAGTAAGTAAAGCTCGAGTTTCTTTTCTTTCTCCCGTTTCGCGGAATCACAACTAATCTTGAGATCAATGTCCTAATCGCTGTTTGTTTCAGATTTCTTTGTCTGACTGCAGAATAAAAACTATTGGCTCTTCTCTCAAGTCATGCTCTGATTTAAAAGAACTAAGACTCGCTCACAATGAAATTAAGGTAATCTTTCTTCCATAGATACACACAATCCTTTTTTATATACTACTAATGACTATTTCCTTTACGCTTAAATGTTTAGTCTCTCCCAGTGGAACTTGCACTCAACAAAAGACTGCTGAATTTGGATGTCGGAAACAATATGATCACAGGATTATCTGCTTTAGAGGTATATATATATATGTATAAGTGAAAGCAAACTTTTCGCCTTGTCTAGCTCGTGACAAGTATCTGTGTTGATCTAATAATAAACCGTGTTACCAAACGTTAGGTTTTGGGTACGCTATCTTGCTTGAGAAACCTGAATATTAGAGGCAACCCGATCTCTGATAACGAGAAGTCAGCTAACAAGGTAAAACCTCGTTTTTTACTTCTCTTTCGATTATGATTAATGTAAATGTGTGGGGTAGTCAAGTGAGACTTTTAAACTTGCAGGGGCCAAACCTAAGGAGGAACTTGATGCTATCGATGATGCTAAAACCTCATTATCTTGTTTCTGTAGTTTATAGTTTCTTGTAAATGTAATTTTATTGTAATCTAACTATGAGTGTTTTTATTTGGTAATAAGATTTGATTTTTATCAATATATTTCTTTAATGATCAAAATAGAACAGAAAACATAAATCCGGTAAAAGAAAAATCCCGATCAAAATAGCCCAGCTAAAAATTATTGAAATGAACAATAAATAATAGCAATTATTATGTGCTATTATAAGTTATACAATTGCAAAACGAAAAAACGCCATCGAAAGAATTAATTAACATAGCACATGTAAAAACGCTATATAAAGTGCCAGAGAAAAGATAACGGGGACAGACACAGCGTTCACCAAAACGCTATGCTATCCTATCATAGCGTTTTACGGACGTTATCTATGTAACATTTCCTGTAGTGATTCTAAGTCTTTTTCCCTAAATCTCCCTAAGGCAAAACCTCTCTTTTGTTTTGTTCTTGGATTTTTGGAAGAGACCTTTTGATTTTAATGCAATCTTGAGTTTAATTCTTCTTAATCTATCTAATTTTTCTTTCATTTTAATCTTTATAATCTCTAATCATGGATTCAATCATCTTCCTTATGGGATTTGAGGGTTTCTCCATGATTAGTGAGTAGGTTCTTTTAGGGCTCATGGATGAGGTTGATTAGGGATTTTCTTGTTTGATCTATGATGTCTAGTAATTAGATTACATGTTTCCTCTCTTATTTAGGGTTCATAATGCTAGATTAGGCTTGGAAAAGCTAATCTAGATCATAAGGAATTTCATGCACACAAGGTGTTCGATGAAATTCCTCAAGAACTAAATAAGAGATTTTACCTGTTTAGCCTAAGGGATTAGTTGTCTAAAGAGTATTATGGCCATTAGAACTTGATATTCATGCTTGTTAATTAACTTTTCACAAATGAGAATTTGTTCTTAACAAATTTGATATTTTAATAAAGATTCTTAAAAATACATGTACAACAAATTATTTAGCTAGTAAAAATATTTAGAAAAACTAAAATTATAATAAATCATGTAAAACAGAAACTAATTATCGAATATCAAACACACAAGCAAAATAAATAAAAAATAAAAAATATAATGTTTTCTAAATCTATCATTAGATAACATTAACTCAACTCAAAAACATTTGAAACCATAAAAGAAGAACAAAAGTCTGCATTGAGAACCATCGAGATTTTGGAGCAAAAACGATTGTGATAAAATGTGATTTTCATTTTTTTAGAAAGAAGAACAAAAGATTACCGTTGGTTACATAGAGATTTTGGTGAAGGAAGAAGTAGGGAGAAGAAGGAGAAGAGGAAGAAGAGGAAGAAGAGAGGATATGTAGAGGATGTCAGGGTGAGAGAGTGGTGGTTTCGGGGGTCGAAAGGAGAAGGCGAAGGAAGAAGTAAGGTGAAGAGGGAGAAGAGGAAGAAGAGAGGATATGTAGAGGATGTGAGGGTGAGAAGCCGAATAATTGGTGAGAGATAAGATCGCTCACTCTGTTTTCTTTAAACGATCCACCTTCGCTTTCTCAATAATTTACGAAACTGCCATCCTGTCTTTCCCATTTATTGTCGTCTTCTGTGATTTATAAAACAAAATGATATTTATTTATTTCTCTTTTATTTATGTTTTCAAAGAACGATTGGTGGAGATCATCTTTTTCCCCTTAGACAAGGAGCTGTGTACATCGAGATTTTGGAGCAAAAACGATTGTGATAACATGTGATTTTCATTTTTTTAGAAAGAAGAACAAAAGATTACCGTTGGTTACATAGAGATTTTG
The DNA here is from genome assembly GCA_030161315.1 of Eutrema japonicum. Classification (NCBI taxonomy): domain Eukaryota; kingdom Viridiplantae; phylum Streptophyta; class Magnoliopsida; order Brassicales; family Brassicaceae; genus Eutrema; species Eutrema japonicum. The sequence goes on from BSQW01000012.1 coordinate 31,868,791, forward strand.
GTGAAGGAAGAAGTAGGGAGAAGAAGGAGAAGAGGAAGAAGAGGAAGAAGAGAGGATGTTAGGTTGAGAGAGTGGTGGTTTCGTGGGTTGAAAGGAGAAGGCGAAGGAAGAAGTAAGGAGAAGAGGGAGAAGAGGAAGAAAAGAGGATATGTAGAGGATGTGAGGGTGATAGAAGCCGAATAATTGGTGAGAGATAATATCGCTCACTCTGTTTTCTTTAAACGATACACCTTCGCTTTCTCATTAATTTACAAAACTGCCATCGTGTATTTCCCATTTATTGGCGTCTTCTGTGATTTATACAACAAAATGATATTTATTTATTTCTCTTTTACTTATGTTTTCAAAGCACGATTGGTGGATATCATCTTTTCCCCCTTAGACAAGGAGCTGTGTACATCACTTTAATATTTCTACTGCTTTGAATCTAACCAATCATGCTCTAGAAGTTTGTGAATTAGGTGCAAAATATGCGTTATATATTCTTTGGATATTATAATATGGGATCCATATCTCATTGGATGCCGTATTAAAAGAGACATAGTGATATCTTTGTGGAGTTCCAATATATAAAGGAGCAAAATATAAATAATTGCGGTCGTTTTGAAGAGGTATATCAATTATCACCATTATAACCTATTGAAACAAACAAAACAAATTAATATTATAGTCTTAATTAATTCATAACAAATTTGATGTTTTAATAAAGATTCTAAAAATACATTTACAACAAATTATTTAGCTAGTAAAAATATTTAGAAAAAACTAAAATTATAATAAATCATGTAAAACAGAAAATAATTAAAAGTTTGCACATATTTTAAACAATGTGATTTTCATTTTTTGTTAAAGTGTAGAAAGAAGAAGATATAAAGGGTCTAAATGGGAAGACGTTACAAAAGTGGATCATCTGCAAAAAAGGTTCGCCCGCATAAAGTTCTCATTCACACATAAATTATGATCTGCTTTTTTATCAATTAAAAAAAATTAAAAATATTAATAATTCAACTTGTACCGCATGCAGATCAAATTTTATAAGTAAAAAGTAGGATCTGCCATCAACAGTAATCCCACAGCCAAATTGAAGCAGATCAGATGTGTTTCCTATAAAAAATATATATATATAAAAAAACTATTTTTGACCAATAAATTATTTCAAACTAAAATTGTTTTAGCCAATCCAAATATCAAAAGAACTTAGCTAAAAGTTAATAGTTATTATATTTACACTATACTAAAATAATATATAGTTATCTATATATATAAAGGAAGTTTTTTTCTCTTCTGGTGAAGACACATCATCTGTCACCTCAGCAGTCGATACACAATTCAACATGATAAAATAACTAATAAAAAAATGAAGAACACAAACAAAAAAATCCTTGAAGCTACGCATCTTGCTCAAAATTGAAAAACAAAAAAAAACTTATTCATCTAACCTACACCTCTTGCTCAAAATTGAAAAACAAAAAAACTAATTCATCTAACCTAAGCCTCTTGCTCAAAATTGAAAAACAAAAAAATACCTTCAAGGTACGCCTCCTCCAAAGCAAGACGCCCAAACCCTTCAAGGTCACCTCTACATGTAATCACCGCATACGGAATATCACTCTCTATGTAATCACCTAATTCAAACTCTACAAGAACGCTCAAAGCCTCGCCGAGACGGTAGCCGCGAAAACCCTAGACAGGATACCTAATCCCACTTCCTCTGGTTTAATTTTTGTAGGCCCACAACAAATAAATAAAAAAACACAAGAAGAAGCCCAAACTTTTACTAAAACAAGACAAATAATCCTAACAATAAAAAGGCCCAATATGAATAGGCCCATAAATAACAAATCTCATCATCTTCTCCATACCCTTCACCACCGCTTACATGCCGCCGAGCGCCATTCTCATATGCCACTTTTGTTTAAAAAAAATTCTGCCATGCCATGTACCATTCTACATGCCACTAAGCATGTGTAATGCCAAAATTACCATTAATGATATTTGTTAAAAAAAAAAAACGAAAAAAGAAGACCAATAACCGAGCCCGCCCGAGACTCACCTCCCGTCACCTTCCGTCACCTTCCCTCCTCCTCCCCGAGACGCCATTGTTGCTGAAACCGAGGTCATTACATCCGCCGTCCCCTCCGGTGAGTTCGTCGTTCTTGTTGTCGTCGGTTTCTTCCACTTTGTCCATCGGATTTGGTGAGTTCATTGTTAGGGGATTTGGGGATTTTTTAGATTTAGGGATTTGAAAAGGAATTTGGTTGTTTTGGTAGCACATTTGGTTCAATTTGGTTTGTAATGATGTTTAATGGTAAGAATAGCTATTTCCATAGGTTATTTATCGAATTTAGCTGCTGAATAGTGGTAAATCTAGAGGAAACCCAGATTTAGAATCGATCCCAAATCTGGAAATCTGCAGATTTATGACAACTGGAACATATGGTATAACTGAGAGATAGTAGGACAACTGGTTCAAATTGTATATAACTGAGAGATATTAGGACAACTGGAACAAATGGAATAACTATGACAAATTATGTAATTCGTAATTTGTGTTTTTTATCTTATTTCCAGGAGGCGATGAGGAAGAGGCACACAAACGTTCATTTTGACTATGGAGGATACTATACAAAAGAGCATGAATGGGTTTCAATAAATTCCGTATACGCTATATCATTTAAGACCGCATCTATGGAAGAGATAACTTATTCGATGTTAGTAGAGAAAATATGCAGGAAGATTGCGTTAGATGAAACCCCGAGGAAGCTGAAATTGAGTTATAGCGTATCTAATGCTGCGAGAGAGTCATATATTGTAGATGACGAGGACGTTTTTGTTTATTTGACGACATCGGATGAAAAGGGACTTCGACATGTTATGCATGTGGAGTTGTCGAATGATGATTTGGAAAAAAGTCAGTGGGTCGATCAAATTTCAAGAGCGGGGCGAGGAAGTTCATTTGGTAAGAATTATGGGGAGCCGGCTTCAAATGGGAGAGTTGATGATGCAGATAATGGTGGAATCCTTACTATTTTCAGAGCTAGCGAAATATCAGAACAAAATAACGAGAATATCAATGAAGAGCCGATGAATGATGGTAATGAAGGTTGTGAGAATGATTCACGTAACGATTTTGAGGCTGTGGATAGCCCAGTGGATAACCATGTGGATGACGGTTTCGATGGTAGGCATGAATATGTTGAGCTGCCTCCTCCTGTACAAGATAGTCAGTATGTTGAAGAATGGGAAGATGGTACGGGTCTTGAAAAGGGTCAAGAATTTTGTTCAAAGGAGGCAGTGCAAGAACTGGTTCATAGAGCTGCAAATTTGAACTGTTTTGGGATTCGTACGGTTAAGTCGGATACGGAGCGACTTATGCTACGATGTGGTCAAGCTGCACAAGGTTGCAAATGGTATTTACGAGCTGCGAGAATTCAGAAATCAGAATTTTTCAGTGTCAGAGTACATAGAAAGATGCATAGCTGCTCTCGGGCTGTTGCGAGCACAAGCAGTTGTAAACAGAAAGGCACACCAGGAATGGTAGCAGCTCTTTTGCATGAAGACTATCCAGGTCTATTAGACACCCCGAGTCCTAAAAATCTCATGAGTATTGTTCAAGGAAGACTCAGTTTGCATTTGTCTTACGCTACGGCCTGGAGAGGAAAAAAACAACATGTAAGTGATGTGCGAGGGAGTCCTGAAAAAAGCTACAAGATGTTGTATTCCTATCTGTACATGTTAGAGAAGGTGAATCCTGGATCAGTAACAGCTGTGGAATTGGATGCAGAGAAAAGGTTCAAGTACCTATTCATTGCTTTGGGAGCTAGCATTGAAGGGTTTAGGGCTATGAGGAAAGTGATAGTTGTAGATGCAACTTTTCTTAAGTCTGTATATGGTGGTATGTTGGTTTTCGCAACAGTTCAGGATCCCAATCATCACCATTACCCCATTGCGTTTGGTGTAATTGATAGTGAGAAAGATGCTAGCTGGACCTGGTTTTTCAAAATGCTGAAAACAGTTATACCAGATGTTCCTGGAATGGTTTTTATAAGCGACAGACATGCAAGCATCATCAAGGCAGTCTTTGAGGTGTACCCGAGCGCATATCATGGACATTGTATCTGGCATTTGTCTCAAAACGTGAGAGGAAAGGTGAAGAAACAACACAAGGATCATGTCGCGATGAAATTCAGGGATTGTGCTCATATTTATACGGAGAGTGATTTCAACCGAGAGTATGCTGATTTTAGGAGTAGGTATCCTAAAGTCGCCGAATATCTCGATAAGAGCATAGAGCCGGATAAATGGGCAAGGTGCAAATTCCCCGGAGACAAGTACAACATAGACACCAGCAATTCCGCAGAGTCAATGAACAGTGTGTTTAGGGAAGCAAGGAAGTACTCTCTATTACCTATGATTGATGCGATTCTTGAAACAATTTCTGAATGGTTTAACAAACATAGGAAAAAAGCTGGTGCTGCATCGGACCACAAGAGAGTGGTGCCTTTTGTGGAGAACGAGCTGCACACACGATGTGCAATTGCATCGAAATTAGTGGTGACTGAGCTAAACGGCTTCCAACTTGAATACAACGTTATTGGACGCGATGGGAAGAGTTATTTGGTGGACCTGAAAATGAAAAGTTGTTCTTGCAGATGTTTTGATATAGACAAGTATCCGTGTGTCCACGCAATAGCCGCAACGAGAAACCTAATGAGGAAGGATGGGAGAACCGCGAATATCCAAATCTATGATCTCTGTTCTCAATATTACTTGATTGATACATGGGCGTTGGCATATTACAGAACGATTTATGTCGTCCCGCATGACTCTAACTGGATGGTTCCTGCTGAAATAGAAGAATTGTTCGCCTTACCGCCGCAATACACCAAACGATCTGGAAGAAATCAGGAAACGCGGTTTCCATCTACCGGAGAAGGTAGCAGGAAGAGGAGAAACAAGTCTGTCCCTGGCATTAACTTGGAGAGGTGGTTGCAGCCCGAAAGTCCTGATGAGTAAACATATTTTCTTCTTTGTAATTCTCGAATTTAACTAAGAACATGTCTGTTACTAAGTATAACTAAGAACATGTATGTTGTTGTATTTCTCGGATCTTGACAACCAGATTTAACTAAGTACTACTAAGAACATGTATGTTGTTATATGGCATCGGATTTGTACAATCAGGTTTAACTAAGTACAAATAAGAACATGTCTGTTCAGCAGTTCTCGAATTTGTACAACCAGGTTAAACTAAGTACAGATAAGAACATGTCTGTACTTGGATTTGTACAACCGGGTTAACTAGTACTTAACTAGTACAACTACGAACAAAATATTTACACAATCATAATTATTAATATAATATCCAACTAATAATAAAAATGGTAAATTAAGTTGTAAAAGGATTCGTAATACCTTAAGAAACGATTTATAATCAATAAAAAACGAATTAAACATTTTCCTAATACATATGCTTGTTCTCACATCAAATACTCCTTATAGTATAAGGAAGACTTTGTTAATACTCACCTCTTACGATGGAAAAGAGTTCAAAAATTCGATTTCGTGCAAATTGTCTTATGAAAACCTCCTAAATGATACATAAATGTGGGAAGTCACGTGGACAACTACAACATAATCATTTATATTAAGGTCCAACTTAAAATACGCAAATATCGCCAAAAACACAACTATGATGTTTGGTGAACAACTGTACATCTAGGGGACAACTATGTTTAAACCACACCAACTTTAATAAATACATTCTGGAACTTCCCTCCTTTTTTTCGGAACTTCCCTCCCTTCTTTTCCACAATTGGTTCATTTTTTTATTTATTTTTAATCAATATACCTTTTTGTCGGCACACTCCTCTCACTCATTTCTCATTTCTCACCATTTTTAGTTTATTCCTTTTAGAGAGAGCGAGAGAGGAGTGGCGATTTCCGCGATTTCTAGGGTTTGAGAGAAAAGGGAAAAGTTCTCAAATTTCTGGAATTGGAAGGTGGAGTTCAACAATCGACATCGGTAAGTTTTCTATTTCTGGGTATTAAGGACGTTTCGCGATTCTGGCTTTCGCGATTCTGGATTTTCTGGGTATTAAGGAGCTTTCGATTCTAGATTTATGAGGTATTAAGGAGGTTTCGATTCTAGATTTATGAGGTATTAAGGAGGTTTTCGATTCGCGATTTCGATTTTGGATTTCGATTTTGGATTTCGCGATTTCTGGATATTAAGGAGGTTTCGATTTCTGGGTATATAGGATTTCGTTTCGATTTCTGTATAACTATTAATGAAAATGTTTTCCCGTTACAGTGATAATGCCAATAAGTGCAAGAGAGACTGATTCCTCAGAAGAAAGTTACGAGGATCTCTACGCAAGAGAGGACGCTAATTTTGGTATTCCTTCAAAGTGTTGGTGCGGTAAACAAGTGAGAGTCGACGTGGCTAAAACTCCGGGGGATGAAGGAAGAAGATACTACCATTGCACAGCGAGTGGTGGTAGAGACCTTTGTTATGGTGGAGACCACCTTTTTCAGTGGTGGGATCATGCAATCCAAGAGCAGTTTACAAGAGTAGAGCTCCGACTAGATGAGCAGAGAGCTTCGTCTCACAGTGCTTTCAAACTCCATTGTGAGATGCGTATGGCCGTTGCCCAAATGCGTCAAGAAATTGATGAGATCAAGGAAAGCTTAGCCCAGGAGGACCACGAGATCCATATGCTGAAGGAGAAACTTTCGGGGAGAAGGAAGTGACTTTAGTTTATGCGGCTGAAGGTCCTTTTGTATTACGAATCTTATGTTTATGTTAATGTTTCTGTGGCTTTATAAGACTTGAAAACCTTATGTTTTGAAGGAACTTAAATAAGTTGAACTTATATAAACCAGTTGTTCCTTCATAACTTAAATAAGTTGAACGTATATAAACCAGTTGTTCCAAAAAACTCAATTCAGTTGAACTTATATAAACCAGTTGTTCTGAAGGAACTTAAATAAGTTGAACCTATATAAACCAGTTGTTCCAAAAAAACTCAATTCAGTTGAACCTATATAAACCAGTTGTTCCAAAAAACTCAATTCAGTTGAACCTATATAAACCAGTTGTTCTGAAGGAACTTAAATAAGTTGAACCTATATAAACCAGTTGTTCCAAAAACTGAAATACATAAAAACGATAAGTAGTGTGTTTCCGCCCAAACAATTCATAACCAAAGAACCAAACTACTACAAACCCCTACTTCTTCAAACCCCTACTTCTTCGCAGGCTTCTTCGCAGGCTTCCTCGCAGGCTTCTTCTCAGGCTCCTGCTCAGGCTCCTGCTCAGGCTTCTTCTCATCAACCCACGGTGTCCTTAGATAGTCAGACTCTCCCCTTCTTCTCTTCACTCCGGTTGGTATTGGAGTGACACTGGGATCCTTCGCCTTCCTCTTCTTATTGTCTTTCTTTCCTTTTCCTTTCTTCTCTTTTTGAGCCTCTACCTCAGCTGCATAAAAAAATAAACAAAGTTAAACACAACAAGGAAATCACCAAACCCAAAATCGTAAACCAAAAAAACTGACTTATATCCTCGATGATTGGTGGAGATGGGTCAGGGACTCCACTGAAAAGAACCACACCAGCTGCATATGGAGTCTCATAAGCTCCACACTCACTTGTCTCCTTGATGATTGGTCGAGTTGGCTGATAGGATGGAGTCTCATAAGATCGACTCTCTCGATGTGTTGAGACAAAATTCTCAAGCTCTTTCAGTCTCCCATCCATCGCTTTCTCCAAGTCCATAGCCTTCTCTGTTATTTTCTCCGTGATCTTCTCAAACCCTTTCTCCATCGCTTTTTCCATCCATTTCTTCATCTTCCTCTCCAAGGCTTCTCCAGACTGTGCAGGTACATGCCCAGGTACCTGAGAAACTCTGTCAAGGCCAACATCAACTCTCGCAGTCTCAGGGATTGCATCACTCCGCGAAGCCACGTCCAAATCAAAGAGATCTCTCCAAAATATCTTCTTCTTCTCAACAGTTAGACGCTCTCTCCAACTTTCAACAATGGGATCGATGAAACCTATCCCATCATCATAGTCATCGTCTATGATCCGCTCCAACAGATCATTCTCCTCTGAATCTGGTTCCAAGATGCTAGAGATGTCCTGTAAAGATTAATAATTCGATCATCAAATGAAACTCTAAAAGATTACAAATATTACTAACTAACTATGTTCACAAACTCTTACCTTGCTGAGACCGACCGCTTCATTGATGTCATCCAAAGGATGACCTTTCATTAAACTTTCTGAGAATTTACTTTTACAGCACCTTGGACATTCCTACTCTGCGGGTACAGATTCCCAAAATCTTCGTCCAAGATATGGAATCGCCTCATATGCCATAATCTACACATATCGTTATATTATCTCAGTGTTAAAATCTTTAAACTAATATTTAAAATCATAAATTACTCTTAAATATTAACCTCGAGAGGAAGAACAAAGCCACCAAACGCCGCTTGCTGTTTTGGTTTCACGACGCCTTTGAAACTTTTCACAAAGCGTCGGATCTCTTTCATGATTTCGTCGAATGTAAACCGACCCCAAGGAAATGTCTCACAAGCGTGGACATCATCAACAACACTCAGCAGCCACGAATCTATGTTACCATCAACCTTAGACTTGGCTTTCACTACCTTGCATAATAAATACAAGATAGTGAGCTTCAACCTGTCTCCCAAGGTCTTCCTCACTGCTGAGGTCTTCTTCTTCACTCCTTCGGTCTTCTTCTTAAGTTCCTCAAGCTTATCCTCCACATCTTTGATTGTTACCTTCAGGTCCTTACCAAACATCCGCTCAGCAAACTCCAAATCCCCCAACGCCTTATAGTTGTCGGGGTAATCGTGGCAGTCCAATCCAGTAAGGAGGGCGTGCTCTCTCAAAGAGTACCTGATAGGCACTCCGTTCACCACAAACCAGGCTTCGCTCTCCTTCTCCGTAGATGCTGTCCGAAGGAGAAGCATCCACATGCCTTGAAGCATGTGGTTTGCTTCCTTAGGCATGTGGAACAGATGTTTGAATTGAGAATGATTTCGAAACCATTCCAACTCTTCATCAAGACCATCCTCAATGTACTCCACCGTCGATTTCAGCTTACACCTACTTCCGACCTTGCAAGTCTTGCTGTACTCACTTGGACCAAAAACCATCTTCTCCGGCGGCAGTGGTTGGCTGTCATCATCATCATCATCATCTTCATCAGCATCACTATCGTAGTCCTGCAAATAAAAATAACACTTATTACTATCACTTATCCACAGTTGAACTCAGATGTTCCAGTTAGCCAGAGTTGTCCCTACATCACTGTTGAACTAAGATGTTCTAGTTAGCCATATATGTCCCTACATCACAATTTCATACCTAAGATGTTCCAGTTAGGCAGAGTTGTCCCTACATCACAGTTTCGATGTTCCAGTTAGCCAGAGTTGTCCTAACATCACTGTTTCAAACCTAAGATGTTCTAGTTAGACACATTTGTCCCTACATCACAGTTTCAAACCTAAAATGTTCCAGTTAGCCAGAGATGTCCCTACATCACAATTTCAAACCTAAGATGTTCCAGTTACCTCTTTTTCCTCTTCTTCCTCCACAACATTGTCTTCCCCTGCGATAGAAATGTTTTCTTCAACGTTTTCCACAACGTTTTCTTCGTCGTCAGCAACTGTTTCTTCCCTTTCATCCACGTTTTCTTCCTCTACTCTCCTTCCATCCACGTTTTCTTCAACTAATTGCTCTTTAGTAACTTCTTCTTCTTCTCTTTCATTAACCGTCACTTTCGGATCGTTTCATGACAATCCATTGCTTCTCCTTCTATAATTGCTTCTAGGTAATTCCTAAAACAACCAAAACTAGATACAAGTTAGACAACACATCCACATACCATTTGTAAATAATCCAAACTAATTCGAGAACAATTTCATATCAAAACCGAAAGGAGATAAATTAAGCATAATGGCGCTCATCGAAAATCGAAAACTAAGGCATCGGAACTAGCATTTGATTCCGTTACCTATTGACAAGTCTGAGAGGGAGAGGAAGAATGAAGGATATGAAGAATGAAGGATATGAATAATCGGCTTTGCTCTTGTCGAGGGAATCGACGAAATCTAGAAATCTCCAGACGAAATCGAAGACCAGAACGGCGACTCCACCGGCGAGGGAACCGGACTTGACCTTGGGAGTTCTCGGCGGCTTCGCTCTTGTCGGATTTCGTGGTCGGAATGATTCGATCCTCAGGGGAGACCGATGAGTTCGCGTAGCATGGGGAAGTGGGAGGGATTTTTTGGTTTTTTTTTTTTTTTCAAATTTTAGTTAACTGCATATGGGTTTCGGTCGGATTGTTGGGTATGGGTGGGTTTTTCGTCGGATCCAACTGGTTGGGTCTGTAATTCTCTATTTTTGTTTTGGGTTTTTGAGTTTTTCCCTCATTTTTGATTTAAAAATAATTATTTATTAAAAATACCAAAAAATAGTGGCATATGGGAATAAATTTTGAGAAATGATGGCTTTCCAGCAATTGATCCCATGCCGCCATCTCCATTACTCTTCCCTTCACCTTACCCTCTCCTCACCACCACCACTTCCAACAACTCCATAAAACCCAGACTACATACACCGACATCGGCCACACCTAATTAAATCCCGTACAAAGTCCCACAAAAAACCCGTACAAAATACACATCTAATTAAACACCCCCCCCCCCCCCCCCCCCCCTCCCCATTTCGTTGCGAACCGTAAGGTATATGTGTTTCTAACACACTTATTACATGTATTAATTCATTTTCGCCCCAACATCGGTTTCAATTTTAATCATCATCAAGATATGCGTTATTCAATTCCATCTTTTAAAGACGTCACCGTAATTTCAGCCCCACTACTCCACCTTCCCATTCACTCACTACTCCTATAAATATATGAACTTCGCAAAGCTATTCCTTCATTCCTTACTTCATAATATTTTATCTTCCAAAACCTGAAAACATGGCTGCACCCAATGTCGCATTCTCTGACCTTAAGTCCGGCCTTGTTACGGTTCTGGGATGCCCGCAACAACAAAAAGGAGGACATCTCATGGGTGTGGACTTCCTCATTGACGAAAAGGTAATTCACGGTTACCTCTAACTGAATACAACTTTCGTTCGAATATAAACTTCCTACAGTCTAATGTGATGCAAGGTTCCATACACATACAACATCTTCCCAGGTTTCAAGAATTTCTGAACGAAGGATCAGTATATGTTATCATTGCCTTCCAAGTTACAAAGAGCAACGCACTATTCAAGCTTACTGATTTTCACTTGTCCATACGCTTCAATGCAGCCACTACTATGGAGGCAATTGATGAGTCATTCAGTGAAATCCCTAAAGAGCAATTTAGGTTTCGTTCTCATGAACAATTGGTCACTTTAGGCAACACCAACAACGAACTACCAGGTACGTTTTGCTCATAAAAATGCAGCGACCCATTTTCTCATACTACTCATCAAGCTTTTAATCCCTTCCTCAAATAAATTCCTTACGTAGATGTGATTCAGAGGTTGAGGCTACCCGTGCGTTTGTTAAGAGGTACATCTGTACCCTTATTTTCTATTACAATACCCCATTCTCACCGTATATATCATTTCATTCAATTCTTACACCTCCCAAACAGCTTGAAACTCAGCACCAGAGAAGGCAACAATTTGGTTGAGCAATACAGAGGAGTGCAGAAGATAGAGCAAGTATCAATTGTCGAGCTCAATGACTTTGTCAACAATTCAAAGACCTAGGTATTCATGAAACTAAAACTCTAAATTCTATTATGTATCACCAGCCTAATCATAACTCACTCTTTTCCTTAAATTCAACGTGTAAAAACAAAGGAGGCTGAATTCCTATGCACATCAAAAGTAGTGGCCATACAATCTCTTAACGGTTGGAGTTACATCTCATGCTCAAACTGTGGGAAGAAAATGGTTAAAAACCAATCAACTATGTGCAACGCTTCTATATTGACAATGCTGTAATAATCAATGCTAAATATTTCTATTAAATGATAAATACATATAAATTGACAAAACTGTTACCAAAACAATCGCACAAATTGAATAAATTAAAGGCATACAATTACTACTATAGACTATTCTACAAATACTAAGTCAACTGTGAAAATACAAACACAAAGTAAAACAAGCATTACTCTCAAATAAACACATTCGTGGAAGCATCACCAAAATTGGCAAAGGCTGCTAAAGACAAATGAGTTTACAAGGCTATCAACCTAAGACCACTAGCCCTCCATCCATTAGCAACAATGAGAAGATACCGAGACATGATGGAAAGAACTCTTTCAAACGGAAACGTGGAAGCTCACTACTTCAATGGTATACAAGAATATTTCCAAAACAACAACAAAACCACATGATTACAATATCTAAAAGCAGTAGCAGAAGTATCCTACAACGACGGTATATACCTATATGGAATTATAATGTTATGCTGGAAAATAGATGAAACCACTGCTTCTACTACAAACAGATGGTCAAGTTTGTGTTCATCATTTAGCCAAATATAAATAGTTGCTTCTATGGAATCATACCATCATATACTTCTTATACTATAAAAGAAGTCATTTATATTTATTTGTACGATCTCGGAAAGCACCATACAACAAGGAATAAGAGTACTAATTTTGGCCACATACACATAAATGGTACTATTAAAAACAAGAAAAATCACAATCTGAACTGTACCGCCGAAAAAAAGCCAGATAACAAAAAGGTAGCAAAGAACAAAACCTAACTTCCATATAAATCCAAAACAATTTAACGATAAGGATGCTCCACATAAGATCGAATAAGATTAAACCTATTAATCCGCATCACGAACTTGCCAACAAAGGATTATCAGTGGGTTTAACCACTAATAGTGTTTTGCTTCAATGCAAACAATTAAGAATGGGTTCGCAGGTGACAGAGATTACATGATCATACAAAACCGCATGCGATTCATGACACTTAGCAAGTTATATAAGCATGAACCATCGTTACCCTTCAAACAAAAAATAGAACAATTAGTGAGCAATCAACTAAATTATTTCGGCACCCCAAAAAATGCAGGTTCTGAATTACCTCGATACATGTAACACTGCTCTGAAATCGAAGTGACCGAAACCAACACATAATGCTGACGGTCTGCCCGACGCAAGCAAGCCCTTCGTCTACTCCTACTTTCAATTCAGCTATCCTCAACTTATTCCAAAAATTCTACAAATTGACTCCCAAAATTGTATCTCATAATTCATGTTGGGTCCGGGTGGTAAAGCCCGCACGGATTTATTTTTGGGCTCCTTCCCAAAAGGCCTCATACTAATTGGAGTTGGACATTACTTATATACTAGACAATATTTGTCTAAACTTCCGGTGCGGGACTTGGATTGATATCCCAACAATCCTCCCCTCAAACCAAGGACCACGCAAGCCCTTTGCCTATCCTCCGGCGAAACCTTGCATACATCTTGTACAGTCGTAATCACCAACGGAACCCGCCGCCTGATCTTCTACTTCATCAGGAAGACTTTCGATACAAGGCACCGACACCCCTAATGGCGAGGTCACCTTGAGGGCTCTCCCTCCCACAACGAACATGCAGCCCACACCAACTTCTCCAGGTCCACTTTTTCTGAACCCGGACTCTGATACCACTGTTGGGGCTTTTCAAGCCCATATACAACTCCCCATTAGTATGATATTGTCCGCTTTGGGCGCAAGTGGCAAAGCCCGCACGGGTTTGTTTTTGGGCTCCTTCCCAAAAGGCCTCATACTAATTGGAGTTGGACATTACTTATATACTAGACAATATTTGTCTAAACTTACGGTGCGGGACTTGGATTGATATCCCAACAATCCTCCCCTCAAACCAAGGACCACGCAAGCCCTTTGCCTCTCCTCCGGCGAAACCTTGCATACATCTTGTACCGCCGTAATTACCAACGGAACCCGCCGCCTGATCTTCTACTTCATCAGGAAGACTTTCGATACAAGGCACCGACACTCCTAATCGCGAGGTCACCTTCCTAATCGCGAGGTCACCTTGAGGGCTCTCCCTCCCACAACGAACATGCAGCCCACACCCACTTCTCCAGGTCCACTTTTTCTGAACCCGGGCTCTGATACCACTGTTTGGGCTTTTCAAGCCCATATCCAACTCACCATTAGTATGATATTGTCCGCTTTGGGCGCAAGTGGCAAAGCCCGCACGGATTTGTTTTTGGGCTCCTTCCCAAAAGGCCTCATACTAATTGGAGTTGGACATTACTTATATACTAGACAATATTTGTCTAAACTTCCGGTGCGGGACTTGGATTGATATCCCAACAATCCTCCCCTCAAACCAAGGACCACGCAAGCCCTTTGCCTCTCCTCCGGCGAAACCTTGCATCCATCTTGTACCGCCGTAATCACCAACGGAACCCGCCGCCTGATCTTCTACTTCATCAGGAAGACTTTTGATACAAGGCACCGACACTCCTAATCGCGAGGTCACCTTCCTAAACGCGAGGTCACCTTGAGGGCTCTCCCTCCCACAACGAACATGCAGCCCACACCCACTTCTCCAGGTCCACTTTTTCTGAACCCGGGCTCTGATACCACTGTTGGACTTTTTCAAGCCGATGTCCAACTCCCCATTAGTATGATATTGTCTGCTTTGGGCCTAGGTGGTAAAGCCCGCACGGATTTATTTTTGGGCTCCTTCCCAAAAGGCCGCATACTAATTGGAGTTGGACATTACTTATATACTAGACAATATTTGTCTAAACTTCCGGTGCGGGACTTGGATTTATATCCCAACTATTCGTCTCCTTATTTTCCTATACTGAACTGAGCGATTCAGAAACAGCAGGCCAAAAGCACTTCAGGCAACCATTCACAGGAAAACAGTGAAAGAGCCGAAGAAGCCGGTGGCATAGAGGGCAGTATACAGAATAAGAATAAAAGGATTTGGAGAGTAAAAAATGGAGTGAGACGGGGGTACGCCGACAGATACGTATCTGCCATTACAGACGATCCGACACTGTTTGGGAATTACAGATTGTGCGAACAGACCCAATGTCAATCCAACCCAAATTGTCATAACATCCCCCAACACTTTTAGGCTGATAAGCCCATTTACAGTGCAAGGCTCAATCACCTACAAATGGTTGCAAAATATGATACAATAAAACCGATTAAATAAAAACACAAATCATGACAATGAAACCTATAGAGAAAAATGCACCAATTTGGGCTTTTAATTAGAGAGGGCCCATTAATTTGAATACAATAGTCCATATATTTGTGAACTAAACTATTATACACACATACAAACGTCTAATATTTAAGGTAATCCCTTTAGATAACAATGATATTAACACGTGATATAATCAGATTAAAAATAAAAACTGACAGAAGCAAAAAAACCAAACAACATGAAAAATAAAAATGAAGCTAATAATCAGATTAAAAAAACAAGCAAAGATGGAAGAAATAAAACACGAGAAGGGACAAAAAAAACAACAGAATGAAGACATGCATGTTACCAAAAATTGGTTAACACGTCCGCGCGTAGCGCGGATCGAACCCTAGTATATATAAAAATTAAATATTTTTTTGTAAAATATAACCAAATTTCATTAAAACTGAACTATTTTTTTAAAGGTTTTAAGAGTAGTTTTAGTTAGTTCGGGTAAGAGTAACTGAAACCGAACCAAAATAATTTCGGTTTCTAATTCGGTTAGACATTAACTATTCATATTGAAGCAAACCGGAAGATACTCAAACCAATTTTATTTCCGGTTCTTGACTAGTTCTTAAATGTCTATATCCGAACTATTCAAAACCCAAAAGAACATATTGCAAATATGATATGGACAAATCAAAAGACATGATCTTAATTTTTTTGTTTCTTACCGGTGTATTAGATTAGAAGTAATTTTATGTATAATATATTATACATATTTATAACCATAACCATATTTATTACATTTATATTTAATTCAAATATACGTTATGTACCGCTTTTCCCATTCAACCATATATTTTGAACCGTTTAATCTGCTTGATCCGCATTTGTTCCGCCTGATCCGCACTTGATCCGCCTGATCCGCTTGAACCGCTTGATCTGCACCGCCTGATCCGTTTTCTCCATTCGAAGCCAAAATGTACCAAAGACAAGGAATATATATATATATATATATATATATATATATATATATATATATATATATATATATTGAGCAAAAGGATAATATATAATACAGAGAAGAGAGAAACAACTCTGCAAATTATAAAATCCTTCTCATAATGGCGAATTGATATGTGCCTCCAGAACAAAGCTAACAAGAATGGATCTTGCTGCTGAAAGAAAAGGTATTTTTCTTCTATCGAATATCAAACACACAAGCAAAATAAAAAAACAAAAAAACATCATGTTTTCTAAATCTATCATTAGATTACATTAACTCAACTCATAATCATTTGAAACCATAAAAGAAGAACAAAAGTCGGCATTGAGAACCATCGAGATTTTGGAGCAAAAAAGATTGTGATAAAATGTGATTTTCATTTTTTTAGAAAGAAGAACAAAAGATTACCGTTGGTTACATGGAGATTTTGGTGAAGGAAGAAGTAGGGAGAAGAAGGAGAAGAGGAAGAAGAGGAAGAAGAGATGATATGTAGAGGGTGTCAGGGTGACAGAGTGGTGGCTTTGGGGGTTGAAAGGAGAAGGCGAAGGAAGAAGTAAGGAGAAGAGAGAGAAGAGGGAGAAGAGGAAGAAGAGAGGATATGTAGAGGATGTGAGGGTGAGAGAAGCCGAATAATTGGTGAGAGATAAGATCGCTGACTCTGTTTCCTCTAAACGATCCACCTTTGCTTTCTCATTAATTTACGAAACTGCCATCCTATCTTTCCCATTTATTGGCATCTTCTGTGATTTATACAACAAAATGATATTTATTTATTTCTCTTTTATTTATGTTTTCAAAGAACGATTGGTGGAGATCATCTTTTTTCCCTTAGACAAGGAGCTGTGTACATCATTTTAATATTTCTACAGCTTTGAATATAACCAATCATGCTCTAGAAATTTGTGAATTAGGTGCGAAATATGCGTTATATATTATTTGGATATTATAATATGGGATCCATATCTCATTGGATGCCGTATTAAAAGAGACATAGTGATATCTTTGTTGAGTTCCAATATATAAAAGAGCAAAATAGAAACAATTGCGGTCGTTTTGAAGAGGTATATCAATTATCACCATTATAACTTAATGAAACAAACACAACAAATTAATATTATAGTCTTAATTAATTCATAACAAATTTGATGTTTTAATAAAGATTCTAAAAGCACATTTACAACAAATTATTTAGCGAGTAAAAATATTTAGAAAACACTAAAATTATAATAAATCATGTAAAATAAAAAATAATTATCATTTTGCACACATTTTAAATACTGTGATTTTAATTTTTTTTGTTAAAGTGTAGAAAGAAGAAGATATAAAGGGTCTAAATGGGAAGACGTTACAAAAGTGGATCATCTGCAAAAAAGGTTAGCCCGAATAAAGTTGTCATTCACACATAAATTATGATCTGCTTTTTTATTAATTAAAAAAATAATAATAATAATTCAACTTGTACCGCATGCAGATCAAATTTTATAAGTAAAAAGTAGGATCTGCCATCAATAGTAATCACAAAGCCAAATTGAAGCAGATCAGATGTGGTTCCTATAAAAAAAAAAACTATTGTTGACCAATAAATTATTTCAAACTAAAATTGTTATAGCCAATCCAAATATCAAAAGAACTTAGCTAAAAGTTAATAGTTATTATATTTACACTATACTAAAATAATATATAGTTATATATATATATATATAAAAATTAAATGTTTTTTTGTAAAATGTAACCAAATTTCATTAAAACTGAACTATTTTTGTATAGGTTTTAAGGAAGTTTTAGTTAGCTCGGGTAAGAGTAACTGAAAATGAACCAAGAAAATTTCGGTTTTAATTCGGTTAGACATTAACTATTCATATTGAACTAAACCGGAAGATACCGAAACCAATTCTTAAATGTCTATATTCGAACTATTCAAAACCCAAAAGAACATATTGCAAATATGTTATGGACAAATCAAAATACCTGATCTTAATTTTTTTGTTTCTTACCGGTGTATTGTATTCGAAGTAATTTTATGTATAATATATTATGCATATTTATAACCATAACAATATCTATTACATTTATATTTAATTTAAATATACGTTATGTACCGCATTTCTCATTCAACCATATATTTTGAACCGTTTAATCTGCTTGATCCGCACTTGTTCCGCCTAATCTACCTGATCCGCACTTGATCCATCTGATCCGCTTGAACTGCTCGATCTGCACCGTCTGATCCGTTTTCTCCATTCGGAGCCAAAATGTACCCAAGACAAGGATAATATATATATATATATATATATATATATTTTGACCAAAAGGATAATATATATTGTAGAGAAGAAATAAAAAACTCTGCAAATTCTAAAATCCTTCTCATAGTGGCGAATTTAAATGTGCCTCCAGAACAAATCTAACAAAAATGGATCTTGCTGCTGAAAGAAGAGGCATTTTTCTTCTATCGAATATCAAACACACAAGCAAAATAAAAATATATTATGTTTTCTAAATCTATCATTAGATAACATTAACTCAACTCGGAATCATTTGAAACAAAAAAAAGAAGAACAAAAGTCGGCATTGAGAACCATCGAGATTTTGGAGCAAAAACGATTGTGATAAAATGTGATTTTTATTTTTTTAGAAAGAAGAACAAAAGATTACCGTTGGTTACATGGAGATTTTGGTGAAGGAAGTAAGGAGAAGAATGAGAAGAGGAAGAAGAGATGATATGTAGATGGTGTCACGGTGAGAGAGTGGTGGCTTTGGGGGTTGAAAGGAAAAGGCGAAGTAAGAAGAAAGGAGAAGAGAGAGAAGAGGAAGAAGAGAGGATATATAGAGGATGTGAGGGTGAGAGAAGCCAAATAATTGGTGAGAGATAAGATCGCTCACTCTATTTCCTTTAAACGATCCACCTTCGCTTTTCCATTAATTTACGAAACTGCCATCCTGTCTTTCCCATTTATTGGCGTTTTCTGTGATTTATACAACAAAATGATATTGATTTATTTCTCTTTTATTTATGTTTTCAAATCAATATTGGTGGAGATCATCTTTTTCCCCTTAGACAAGGAGCTGTGTACATCACTTTAATATTTCTACAACTTTGAATCTAACCAATCATGCTCTAGAAGTTTGTGAATTATGTGCGAAATATGCGTTAGATATTATTTGGATATTATAATATGAGATCCATATCTCATTGGATGCCGTATTAAAAGAGACATAGTGATATCTTTGTGGAGTTCCAATATATAAAGGAGCAAAATAGAAACAATTGCGGTCGTTTTGAAGAGGTATATCAATTATCACCATTGTAACCTAATGAAACAAACACAACAAATTAACATTATAGTCTTAATTAATTCATAACAAATTTGATGTTTTAATAAAGATTCTAAAAAATACATTTACAACAAATTATTTAGCTAGTAAAAATATTTAGAAAAAACTAAAATTATAATAAATCATGTAAAACAGAAAATAATTATCAGCTTGCACATATTTTAAACACTGTGATTTTCATTTTTTTTAAAAGTGTAGAAAGAAGAAGATATAAAGGTTCCAAATGGGAATACGTTACAAAAGTGGATCATCTGCAAAAAAAGTTAGCCCGCATAAAGTTTTTATTTACACATAAATTATTATCTGTTTTTTTATCAATAAAAAAAATTTAAAAAAATAATAATTCAACTTGTACCGCATGCAGATCAAATTTTCTAAGCAAAAAGTAGGATCTGCCATCAACAGTAATCCCACAGCCAAATTGAAGCAGATCAGATGTGGTTCCTATAAAAAAAAAAACTATTGTTGACCAATAAATTATTTCAAATTAAATTTTTTTTGCCAATCCAAATATCAAAATATCTTAGCTAAAAGTAATAGTTATTATATTTACACTATACTAAAATAATATATAGTTATATATATAAAAATTAAATATTTTTTTGTAAAATGTAACCAAATTTCATTAAAACTGAACTATTTTTTAAAAGGTTTTAGGGTAGTTTCAGTTAGCTCGGGTGAGAGTAACTGAAACCGAACAAAAAAAATTCGGTTTTAATTCGGTTAGACATTAACTATTCATATTGAACCAAACCGGAAGATACACAAACCAATTTTATTTCCAATTCTTGACTGGTTTTTAAATATCTATATCCGAACTATTTAAAACCTAAAAGAACCTATTGCAAATATGTTATGAACAAATCAAAATACCTAGTCTTGTATTCGAAGTAATTTTATGTATAATATATTATACATATTTATAACCATAACAATATTTATTACATTTATATTTAATTCAAATATATGTTATGTACCGCTTTTCCCATTCAACCATATATTTTGAACCGTTTAATCTTCTTGATCCGCATTTGTTCCGCATAATCCGTCTGATCCTCACTTGATCTGCTTGATATGCACCGTCTGATCCGTTTTCTCCATTCGGAACCAAAATGTATCAAAAACAAGGATAATATATATATATATATATATATAATTTTTTTTTTGCCAAAAGGATAATATATATTGCAGAGAAGAAAGAAACAACTCTGCAAATTATAAAATCATTCTCATAGTGGCGAATTGATATGTGCCTCCAGAACAAAGCTAACAAGAATGGATGTTGCTGC
Source organism: Eutrema japonicum (assembly GCA_030161315.1). Taxonomy (NCBI): domain Eukaryota; kingdom Viridiplantae; phylum Streptophyta; class Magnoliopsida; order Brassicales; family Brassicaceae; genus Eutrema; species Eutrema japonicum. The sequence continues at coordinate 31,889,654 of BSQW01000012.1, forward strand.
TGAAAGAATAGTGCATCTTTCTTCTATCGAATATCAAACACACAAGCAAAAAAAAAAAAAAAAAAATATCATGTTTTCTAAATCTATCATTAGATAACATTAACTCAACGCAGAATCATTTGAAACCATAAAAGAAGAACAAAAGTCGGCATTGAGAACCATCAGTATTTTGGAGCAAAAACGATTGTGATAAAATGTGATTTTCATTTTTTTAGAAAGAAGAACAAAAGATTACCGTTGGTTACATGAAGATTTTGGTGAAGGAAGAAGTAGGGAGAAGAAGGAGAAGAGGAAGAAGAGGAAGAAGAGGAAGAAGAGAGGATATGTAGAGGATGTCAGGGTGAGAGAGTGGTGGCTTTGGGGGTTGAAAGGAGAAGGCGGAGGAAGAAGTAAGGAGAAGAGGGAGAAGAGGGATAAGAGGAAGAAGAGATGATATGTAGAGGATGTGAGGGTGAGAGAATCCGAATAATTGGTGAGAGATAAGATCGTCCACTATGTTTCTTTTAAACGATCCACCTTCGCTTTCCTATTAATTTACGAAACTGCCATCCTATCTTTCTCATTTATTGGCATCTTATGTGATTTATACAACCAAATGATATTTATTTATTTCTCATTTATTTATGCTTTTAAAGCACGATTGGTGGAAATCATCATTTTCCCCTTAGACAAAGAGCTGTGTACATCACTTTAATATTTCTACATTTTTGAATCTAACCAATCATTCTCTACAAGTTTTTTTAAAAGCCACAGCCAAATTTCTAGTTTTCGGCTTTACGAAGCCAAATTTCTTTATAAAATTTATCTACTACACTTATGAAATAGTAACCATCCTTATAAGTATACATTTCATTCACAAACTAAACTATATTATAACGTATAAATTGAAAGTTAAAACTCATTCCGTGCACAAACACGGATCAAAATCTAATTGAAAATTTAAACTCATCATCTGCACAAACACGGATCAAAATCTAGTCTTAAATGAAATGCACAATGTGAAGGAAATAATTGAGTGTTTATGTTTCACTCTTCTTATTGGAGGAATTAGAGACAATACCTAGTAATTGTTCGTTTCTATTTGATGCATGGTTGGTTTCTGTTTATGCAACAATTAAAGTGGTTCTTTTTTTTTGTCAAAAGATTAAAGTGGTTCTTCAACATCAAAAGTAGAAGAAAAAGACTAGCAAGTTAAGCACAAAAATTTATCCATCTCTCTCTCTATATTTTGGTTTTTAATTGTTTAGCATTGTGTTTTGGAATATTTATTGGGAGTTTGATACTCACTACAAAAAATGCCTAATTTCCGAAAGAAAAATCGTATAAAAACCGTCAAAAACACTTTAAATAATAATAAATAATGGAATCACGTTTAAAACATGAAAACGTGAAAAATGGTATAACATTCATCACCATAATGAATCCAAAAATATTAGAGCTCATACTAATAAATGACACAAATTATTACCCAACTATTTAGCGATTCTACAAATATTGTGAAGGGTGCACCTTAATTTTTGTTTAAAAGGTAAATAATTTTGTGGTATATTACTTTAAATATTAAGGGTTTTACGTGGGGTTTAAACAAATAATAATACGTTATTTTATCAAAAAATGTAAAATATTCAAATTATTTTCTGTGATAACACGTTATTTTATCAGATGATACGCTGCTCTATATATATGAAAATAGAAAGAATTTTATAAAAATGAGAAAACAAAAGAAGTCGATGGCAGCTTTTGGTATCTAAAGGGACCCACTCCTTCTTCCCATTTTCTTTGGGACTAATTACCATCTCATTCTCCCGCGTACACTAAGCTCTCTCTACTCTCAACCCCATGGAGCCATGTGTATGATCGAATATGAACCATCGACACGTATACTAAGATTAAGAAAGTGAGAGAGCGGTGGTTTTGGGTTGAAAGGAGAAGGCGAGTAATTGTGAGAGATAAGATCGCTCTTTCCTTATAGCATTTATTTTAATTTATTATTATTATAATATATGCATATATATGATTATATAATAATGATTATTTTTTTTTGTTAATTACTAATAATCATTATCATAATTAGGTGAGAATCCGTGCTAATGCGCGAGTATTTTAATTTTAAATTATTTTATAGTTATATATTTTTTTAATTGTGTATTTTTATTTGTTTGTTTTGTTTCATGATATATTTTTTTTTATGAATTTGTTCAGTTGTTGAAAACTTTACTTTATAATTTTTAATTAAGTCGGATCGCTAGATCCAATGGTTTATTTCCGACGATGTAATATATTTGTTTCACAGTAAATCTAATGATCCTAAATCCCAACTAAACGAAATATCGTTTGGATTGATTATTATTAAAAAATAGTTGAAAGTGTCTTTTCATTGCTGTTTCTGTCCATGCTGAAAGTTTATACTTCATCTTACTCCTTATGAATAGTCTTCAATTTCTTTAGTCGTGAGTATTTAGTCCATTGAACCCATGTTTATTTTTTTTGAAATAGTATATATTTGATGACTAACCTATGATCTTTTCCTTTGTTTTTTTCTCAAATATTTTGGTCAACGATTACTATCTCTCCGATTATCAAGACCATGAGACTAACCAATGAATGAATCATTCGCAAAATTGTCAACTAAAACAAATTTTATATAGTAGATACTTATCTCTTTAAATATTATATATTAGATATTTTTAAATATAATCATTTTATAAATTCTAAATTCTAAACCTTTAACCCTAAACTCTAAACCCTATACCTCTAACCCTTAATCATAAACTCTGAATCTTAAATTGTAAACTCTTACACATAAACATCAAATAATATACAAAAAATCCAACACTTACAAATAATATACAAATAACACTTACAAATAATATACAAATAACCGTTTAAAAAGAGACTGACTTCTCATTGGTTACTACATTAACACGAGTATCACAGTTTTTTTAATCCTCCACCAATCATAAGATTAAATCTAACGGACATAAATCTTCTCTTTTTGTTTCTCTTAAACAATTTGCTTATCTCTTCTCCTTCCTCCTCCTCTCCCTCTTCTTCTTCAGATCTAATCCCCTTATTTTCAGATCTCGCCACCATTAACGACATATTTTCCTCTGCTCCTTGGCATTCATCCGCACTCGACGATGCAAGAGGAGTGGTTGAATCGACGCGTCGCGGTGAGTTCTGTACTCACCGCTCACCTTCGGTTCTGTGCTCACCGCCGGTTCTGTGCTCACCGTTCCCGTCCTCGCCGCTCATTCCTCCGCTTCTTCTTCTCCACGTCGTCTCACTCCTTCTCTCCTCCTCCTCCTCCTCCTCATCTTCTTCAGATCTAACTCTATTTTTTCAGATCCAGTTCCGATGCTCACCATCGGTTCTGTGCTCATCGCTCCCATCCTAGCCGCTTCGCTCCGATGCTCACCAGCGGTTCTGTGCTCACCGTCCTCGCCGATCTGTGCTCACCGTCCTCGCCGATCCGTGCTCACCGCCAATTCATATGGGTTTTTCAGCGGCAACGTCACGGAGAAAGCCACGAAACACGCTTTTAGTATTTTTTTCATTTTGTGTAATTAATTTATTTAATAAATATTTTTTTTTAGAATTAATGAGGGGGGGGGGGGGGGGCTAACTTGTCGGCCTGACAATGTTACCTTTTCATACTTCTTATATATCACTCTATCACATTGATACAAATCTTTATCGTAACACACATCTAGATATTTAACAAAATAAAAGATTTTACTCACAAAAAGCTACAATAATTTTTTTTACTACGATAATGTTGTGTGAATTACATATCTAATATATATAGTATATACACTTAATCCTTCGATAAATGTTGTAACTGTTTCTCTTACTAATTTATGTAGATATACATTATGTAATAGTAAATATTAATGTTTGATCAAAAAAGGAGAAGAAGTAAATATTAATGAAGTAGTATTAATTAAAAAAAAATATTAGTGGATATTTGCTAGTTTTTACACTTAGCCAAATTTTGAAGCATTTAAACTTTCAAAGTTATCCATTTTGGATCTCCATTTCTTATTCAAATCAACTCAGATTTTGACAAGTGAATACACTATGTTATAGTGCTCACGGCAGGAATTTCATCGTGCCCGAAATCTGGTCATTCCGACAGACGTCTCCGCCGGAAAATCCACCGGAAAAATGGTCAACGCCATTTCGTCAAAAACGAATTCCAACACCTATAAGCACACTGTCAATAATTCGTAGTCAAATGATCAAACGACTAGCACAATGAAAACAACTTGGAAACAAAAAAAGAATTTTATTTTATAAGAAAAGCCCTATAAAAACAGTTGTACAAATTGGACTGGACCAAGCCAAACTTTAAAAAATAGGCCTGGATTTTTTTCAAAGCAAACAAGTTTGAACTTAAATATATAGAGATTTTACGGGTTTTGGATAAAAGCATACGCGACTAACCCGATTGCCTAATAACAATTGACTACACGCAAATATATATATTCATAAGTTTTTTATATGTAGTATGCACGCACTACATTCACTTTACAAATTTTGCAACAAATTGGATAGTGATAACAAATCTCACTAAAAAAAATCATAGATAAAAAAGTTTCCTATATGCAGACTTTGATTTTCTTATTATTTAAGTGTCCAAATTTTGGATGGGAAAATGTCTTGAGACATCACATGTTATAATAGAAAGATGTGGAAGAGAGCATATTACAAACAATTTTGATCACGTTTGATTTATTATATTTTTTGTGAAGTGATTTGAGCTGTCGTTCAAAACTCATTTTTTGGTGTCGTTTTGATTAATGAAAAAGATAGAATTTGATTGGTGGGTGAAAATAACTTAATCTGATTGGTTGGTTCATAATTAAATAAAACAATTAATTCCGTGATTAAAAAAAAGAGATATGGATAAGCGTCGGGCTTGAAAATAAAGCGGCCCAAAACCAATTTTGTTGGTCTACAATATAGTATATTCATGACGGTCGATGGTTTTACAAAAAATATACGATGGTTGTGTTGGTTGTAGATCTAAATTTATTTCTCGCATGTGGCATGTTCGAATCCCCCGTTATTGAATTAATTATTTTAGCTAAAAACAGATTTTATCCGAAATGAAAGTTTTCTTAATATAAAATAACTGAATCTTTGGGAAATAGAATGATAAAATCGAATCTATGTTTATCTTGTTATATATGATATATAAAAATGTAAAAACGCGTTTATGATAATAATAAAGGATTATTCGATCGTGTTCATGATTATCGTAAAGAAAAGAAACAAGGAAAAATACCTAAATCCTAAATCGTTTTTGTATAAATATATGGTTTCTACTACCGCATTCTTCACATTCTCTTTTTTTTTTGTATTGTTTTAGAGTTTAGGCGATTATTCTTCGTAGTTAACGTCTTCCGTTTTCGTTTTCTCTAACATGTTTATTTGTTTGGAAGCTAATCTATCTATGTGCTCTTCTAGATACACGTTTTCTAATCCATCGAAAGTTATGATCAGTTGGGAGCTTCCCCGCACGTCATCAGGTACCATTTAATAGTGTCCTTTATATGTTAAATCGTTTTTTGTTTTGTGTTTTTATCTTTTAGTTTATCGGATGTTTGTGTAATTCGTTAGGTATTTCTATGTTGTCTTTTGCTATAGTTTGTTTTGACGCTAGCAGTATCAGATCTCCTCTCTTTGGCTCCAATGAGGCTCAAACTAATAGTTTGAGACGTCATTTCGTGACTCCATACGTTTTTATCGACGTTTCTAAGAAATTTTTGTGTGTGTTTCAGACGTTTGTCTTTTCGGTTCTGTTTTGATTTTTCTGATTGATATTTTGTTTTAGTGTTTTCGTGTCGTTTTTTCTGGGATTCGGAGCTTCGGTCTTGGATTGTATGTCAGGGCATCCCGGCGATTGAAGGTTATTCAAATTTTTTTATTGTTCTATTAAGTTGTAATTCTTTCAGTTTCTTATTTATTCGGTTATTTTTTTTAAAGATGTAGATCGGGATTCTGCCTTCAAGATCTGGATTCTCAACCAATGTTGTTTAGGTTTTGGATCTGTAGAGCCGAGTCCAGTTTTTCTTAGTACCTTCGTTTGGGACTTTGAGAGCAAGACTTGGGTTGTACGCAAATACTTTTTAGAACCCGAAGGTGGTTTTTATTTTTTTATTTTAATTTTTTGTTCGCGCTATTTTTTGTCGTTGTTTGTTTTGTGTCTGTCTTGGTTTTATCCGTTGTCTGTATTAATAATTTTGTTAATTATGCAGATGGTAGTGTTTCAGATGATGAGTATGGGTTTGTTGATTGTGTTGGATAAGGTGATGATTGTTTATTATATTTTTTCTCTTTTTTTTGTTTTATTGATTTGTTGTTTGTTTTAGGGTATCCATGTCGTTTACTTTGGGATTCATGGCTTGAGTTTCGCGGTTTGCGTCAATATAATGCCATAATTGAAGGTTGGTCATTATGTTTGTCCTTTTAGTTTTGGTACTGTTTGGTTTTATAGTTTTGTTTTTTATTTTTATATTTTTTTGTCTTTTTTTGTTTCTGTCTTGGTTTTTTTGTTGTCTGTATTAATGATTATTTTTATTTTGCAGATGATAGTGTCTCGGAAGATAGTGACACATTGTCTAGATGTGGAACGGATGATGACGATGGGTTTGCTGATTATATTGGGTAAGGTCATGCTTTGGGATGTGAATCTAAAAGTTGCGATGAATCGGAGGTCGATGATATCGATGATGGTTTTACCGATGGAGATGATGATTCTGATGGATCAGAAGATGTCTCTGTGGATGATTGTGATGATGAGGATGACGATTCTGATTCGTGTGATGATGACGAGGACTCGGGACGTGATGAAGATTTAGATGTGGATCTTGATGTTGATTCCTCTGGAGATAATGAAGATACATAATGCAAAGAAGATTTAGACGATGATTCTGATGCCTCTTCGTTGTCTGATAAGGACGACTTGGATAGTGAGGGATATTTGGTTGATCATCGCGATGTTGATCCCGAAGATGTTTGTGTGAAAAAAGAAGTAGCTCATCTCGATGGTCGACTACGTACCTGGTCCTATACGGTTCCAGTTAATGTAGATTGTCATGGGGGAGGTGTTGCGCGTTTGAGGCCTTCTAAGGTTGGAAGTCGTGTGTTTGTTAAAGTTTTACAAAAGTGGTCGCAAACGTCGGCTTTGAACTGTTGTTCTTTGGAGCTCATATTGGCGGATGAACATGTTGTATTTTCACTCTATTTTTGAATTTTTTATTTTGTATTTAAAATTATCTTTTTTTATTAAATGTATGTTATTTGTTTTTAGGGTTTGAAAATTCAGGTTTCTGTTAGAAGTAAACAAAGTATTGTTTTTTTTGGGCGATTAGCTGTGGGAAGCTGGTATGGTATTGGTAGCTTTGCTGTAATCGATCAGGTTGGTTGTTGTCGAGCTACCTCGCATCGCTACAAGATAGTGTTTCTCTCGTCGTCTCCGGTCGATAATTGTTCGCGACGTTGTGAAAACAATTTTTTTAGTTTTGACGATTTTCGGAGGATTTTGGATCTTGTTCACGACGATGATTATTTAGTTCGTTTATTTTGCGTTTGTTATTTTCTTTTTCGTTATTTTGATTTTGTGTCGTTTCAATTATGCTGATACTTTTATTTTCAGATCTAATAGGTAAGGTTGTTGAGTTTAGACGTTCTGAATCTTGGGGTGGTTTGTTCGCGGGACAAAAATCCATGTCTCATTGTGGGTGTGCTGGTGTTGCCGATGAGGAGCCTGAAACATGGGGTGAATATTCAATTGTATCTTTTTGTTTGAGAGATTCATGGTATTAAATGTTTATTTTTTAATATTTTATTGTTATCGTTTTTTTTATTTGTCGGTGATGACTTTTTGTTTGGTTTGTATTTGTTAAAGTGGTGTTGACTTGAGTTGTGAACTATCTGGCTCGAGAGCTAAAGATTTTTGGATGTCTTGGAGGATATGCGGTGGTGGTGTAGTTGTATGTGTGTTTAGATAGGCGATTATTGATTATTTTGCAGGTGAATTTGTTTGAAATGTCTATTTTCTTTTAAGGTCAAACTATTTTGTATTATAATTTATTTCGTTTGTGTTTCTTATTCAGGGAAGATAACTATCTCATCCTACTCGATTTGAGTTGAATCCTTCTATTCCCGAGGTCGATGATTTTTTAGAGATGTAAGTGATCTCTGTCTCTTATTGTTTTGATTTTGTATAATTCGTATGAAAACATCACCAGTAATTGGCTTGTTTTTCGTGTGTTTCGGCAGGCTTCCGCGTAAGAAGATGTGTCTAGGCGTCGACATGAATAAGGGTGGAGATTGATTTGTTGTTCGGGCGACGGTCTTCTATTATTTCGACATTAGTTGATTTAGAGATAGCAAATTTTTTTTATGTGAATGTCATAGTCGTTATGGATATGGATTCTTAAAAAAAATATATATGTTTTGTTTATGTCTTACCATTCCTCTCAATATAATTATTATTTTTTTGTTTGTAATATTATATGCATATTGTTGCTCCTTTGCTTATTTATAGTGATCGATGGTGTGATCTTTAAAATTTGATTCTGGGACATGCGAGTTTTACTGGTGTTGCCAAAGATAATTACCGTAAAACAAAGTAGTGTAATATATATATATCGTCCTTTGTTGGTTTGAGTATTTGAGGTTTTGGTGATATTATGGGTTCTTTTTGTAACGAGCGATGATAACGAATTAGTCGGTTATTAGTTGATCATTGTTATTGGGTTGTGACATGTTAGTGATTTGGTTGGTTATGGCGGTATAAGTTTCTTTGACGTTCGTGAAAATCGAGCTTTGCTTTTAATACATTGTCGGTTTTTTTTAATGTAAAATTAAATATATATGGATAAATTCCTTTTTAATGTTTATCGAGACGAAAAGGAAAAAAAATAAAACTTGGTTATTAATGTAAGTCACGATATATAATATCGATCTTCTTTGTTATTTATACTCATGTAATTGGTTGAATATAGGTTTCGTGATATCCTCGGTGCACTGGGTTTCTAATCGTATACCCTCAGAGATGTGTGCTCATAAAGTTTCCGACTTGGCGGCTTTGAAGAATATATGGAGGATCCAAGTTAAAATACTCCGGAAATACAAGCAGTTAAATAGGGTAATAAGATTCAGGCCATAATGAATATTGAGTTTGCGCGTATCTTTAATCCGTTGTTCGCTGAGGGTGATTGGGTTATTTTGGAGAATTTTGATTTGGTTCCAATGATTCTATCATCTTTTAGAGTTGTTTCGCATCATTTTAGGATCGTGTGGAAGCCAGAAACATATTTTACCAAAGTTTTCGCGGGTATCCCTAATAACTATTTCTCTTTTGTTGAGTTCGAAAGTATCGTGACTGGATCTTACCATCCTGAGTATTGTGTGGGTGAGTGTCTTTTGTTGTTTTTTTTGTTTTTTTTAGTACAAAATTGATGGTTTGATTTAACTAACAGTTTTTTTTTATTTTTCGTTAATTGACTATAGATTCAATTGGTCGCGTTATGAGTGTTGGAAATTTTGTTGATCCGAAAAAATCTTTTGAAAGTTACATAATCGGTGAAATTTATTTGGAGTTGGAGAATCAAAGGTAATTATCTGGTTGTTTTTACACTTAATTATACATAACTTTCACGATTTTATATATATTCTTTAAATTTGTAGAGGGTGTCGCTTACCGTGTCGATTGTACAAGTCTTATGGTCGTGGGTTCCTTGATTCTTTAGCACATTGTGATGATAATATTATCGTATGCATCATAAGATTTGCAAAAATTAAATTTTATCAAGGTAATTTTATCTAAACAATTTATCATGGTTATTTTTCGTTTGGATGTTTTGTTTATTGGTCTGATACATGTATATGTCTTTTTTGCTTTTTGCTTTTTGCTTTATAATTAGATGTAGGTTTGATGGCTACAACAGTCTCTAATTGTACACATGTTATGTTGGAGCCACAACTTCCTGAAGTTAGCGAATTATGGGATGTGTTGACGGCGAATGGCCATGCATGAAGATTTCATGATATATTTATTTTATTTTTAACACGGTTATTGGTATCGTGTTTCATTGTTTTTTGGATTATGAAATACTTTTGTCGTTTTTATATTTTTTCTCTATTTTTAGTTGGATCTTTGGTTTTGAATGTTGTCTTTGTTTAATATAGAAACTGGGTATTCTTAATATCCGATTAAATAACATGTTTCTCTTACGATGATCCTGTTAATTGTTCAAACTTTACCCGACTACGTATATATGTCACCAGTTTCGATACATCAATAATCATAAAAACTATCCCACTACATGTCATCAAGAGAATAGCCAAGAGCTTTGCGATACTTGCGCAGCTTGCTCAGCAGTAAGGCAATCTCTGCGTTGTTCAAAGAAGCATTAATAATTACTGGGTATGTGGAATTAGGACCAAGAAAATCATACCTCAGATTCGCAGGAAGTGGCTTGAGTTCCACCTTAGGAGCATCTTCCTCGCTCCAATCTCCGAGCACAGCAACTTGCTTAGAGCTTTAGGCCAACCCCCTTTCTGGTCGCAGGGTATCGACCGATACTAAGGGAGTATCGATCGATATGGGCGATGCTGAATCGAGAATTTTTGAGTATCCAGCAGTATCATCACACGAATAAACCTCTGACTCAGTTGAACATACCAATGCTCTCTCCAGTGGATATTCAGGATGCATCTCCAGGAAGTACTCTTCAGCTATGTCACTGAAGGTGTCGACAAAGAAAGTCTGTCAATCGATGGTTGGTCTCTTCATCATCTTCTCCATGTTGAAAGTCATGACCAAATCACCAATGTTGAGAGCCATCTTTCCATTCCTGCAATCAATCAAAGCACCAGCTGTTCCAAGGAATGGTCAGCCTAGGATAAGAGGATCCTTAGGCTCAGCATCATACTCCAGGACGATGAAATCAGTTGGGATCAAGCAATTCCCAATCTTAATAGGAACATCTTCGAGTAACCCCTCTGGAAGTCTAACTGACCGATCAGCAAGTATCAGGGAGATTCTTGTGGTTGTGAAGTATCAGGGAGTATGGCATGAGGTTGACACTTGAGCCAATGTCACAAAGAGAATGCTCAAATCTGTCTGTGAATATCGTACAATCCAACACAAAACTCCCTGGATCTGGTAGCTTCTTTAGGATCATGTTGGTCAGGATTGCACTGCACTCATGAGTAATCATCAAGCATCCATCTTCAAGGTTCACATTGCTAGACACCATTCTCTTGACATATCTCATGAAAGCTGGAGAAATCTTGATAGCATCGATGAAAGGAAGTTCCACAATCAATTTATCCATAATTGCCTTGCATCTAGAGTCTTCTACCTCCTTCTTAGTCTTCCCAGTAGCCCTGAGATAAGGTATCCTCGGTGTGTAAACTCTCTCTGCAACTACATTAGGCACTTCCTTCGAAACCTTAGGTGTTGAGTCGACTGCAGGATTAATGTCGATCGATACAGGAGTGGTATCGATCGATACACGGGGTTTTGATTTGTCCCGTGAAAGAATTTTGACAGGTGTCGATCGATACTGGAGCGATTTCAGAATCCTCATCGTCAAGATCGACGAAAATATCTGCAGTTTGGCCAATTTTCACTCCCGGAGTGACTTATTTTCCACTCCTCAAGGTGATTGCATTGATGTGAGTCATTGGGTTCTCTGCTTTCCCTGGAAGAAAACCTTCTTGCTTTTTCACAGCCTCTGAAGTCTAAGCAACCTGAGTTTTCAGCTTCTTCTGCTGAATATTAATAGCGTCAATCCTTCCACTCAGATCGTTGTACATGACATCAATCTTTCCATTGAAATCCACAGTTAGCTTCTGTTGTCCTTGAATAAGATGTTCAAACATAGACTCAATATCTTACTATCTGGGATCTTAACAGGTATAGGTTGATAAAATGAATTATCATAGTTCATGGTATACCCACTGTTATAAGATGGTTTATGGACAAACTGATTCGAACCTCCTTGCTGAGAATTGTTGTTGAAGTTTCGGTTGTTGTTGAATTGATTCATCTGACCTTGGAAACCAGAACCACCAATGTAGTTAACATCCTTTGTTTCATCCTCATTAAACACCTCAACATCTTCAGCAAAGTGAACAGCCTTCGTTGTCTTGCCCATCAGAATATTGTGCATAGAAACTAACTTGGCTTGAACCTCAGCAATCTGTGAACCTTCCATGCTACTAGCTTGCTTCTTGCGCTCAAAATCTGCATTCTTGGTGTTATTTCTAGACGCCAAGTTCTCAATCAGCACATAAGCATCTTCAGGATACCTGGTGTTGAAGTTTCCATTGCTCGAAGCATCCAAAGCCATATGATACCTCCAATCCATTCCTCTGAAGAAGAAGCCCATCAGCTGAACATCAGAGTACCCGTGATGTGGACAATCTCTCTCATATGATCTGAATCTCGTCCAAGCAGCCTTGAACGCCTCAGTAGGGCCTTGAGAAAACTGGGAGTCTTGTTCCTAAGATTTTCGGATCGTGCATCATCATAGAAGTTATTTAGGAAAGCAGTCTTAGTCTCTTCTCAGGTAGTCAGTGATCCAGGAGGTAACTGCTTCAGTCAATAAGTCGCATCTCCACCTAAAGAATAAGGGAAAAGCTTGCAGAAGAGGTAATCATAGGACACTCCATTGCTCTTGATTCTAGTGACCAAATCCTCGAACCTCTCAATATGATCCATGGGATGTTCATTGGAAAGACCATGAAAAGGGTGCTGACACACAAGAGTGTAGTATGCACGTTTCAACTCAAAGTCATTCCTCTGAAAATCAGGAGGGCGAATCGCTGATCGATTGGCATAAAACTGATCAGGCATATTGTACTCACCAATTGTTCTACCACGATTAGCTACAACATTCACTGCATTCGCATTCCCAGCGACAATCTCCTCGACAACAGGAGCAGGTGGGATGATGTTCCCCTCTCCATCCAATCGTTGCCCTCTCTCATTGTACAATTGACCCTCTTGGTCTCTGTAAGCACCAGCTCCATCTTGAACCAAAACCACTGGATTGTTGTTCATCTATGATGGCTTCTTTGCTCTTCTGTTTGTGCGTTCCAAAAGTGCTAGCTGCTCGTTTGACAGATCAACTAGCTGAGTGCTCTTGTTCTTTCTGGTTTCGCGAATAGGCATACACCTGAAAACAAAAGTCAAGAACGTAAGTAACACAGAAAGTCACGACAGGTATCGACCGATACCACTAGAGTATCGATCGATATTGCGGCGAACTTAGTCGAAATTCTCAAACTAAAATCTAATGGCGAATTGAGTCCCCGGCAACGGCGCCAAATTTGATTAGCTCAAATTAATACCCTATAAGTACTAAAGCTTTGTCGATTGTAATACTTAGGGGTCGAATCTACAGAGATTCAAAAAAACACACAATAGATTGTATAGATGAAAATTAAGCTAAGTGATCAATGGAATTGAAAGCAAATACGTAAATTATACAAGTTGTGATTCGATTGGGAGAAATTTAGGTTCAGGGTATTTCTCAGAAAATCAATAAATGCAATTAAACTAACAAATCAGGGTTCAGGTTAAGCACGGTTCTTGAACTCAAATCACTGAAGTATAATTAACCAACTCTCGTTGCGAGAATTATCTAAGTCTAAATCCTAGAATTCCAAATCTCTTTGCGAATCCTAAAGTCTAAACCAGCTTTTAGTTCAAGTTTGATTTGTTCACAAAACAACTAAACCAAATCTCTTTGCGAATAGTTATTTTGCTCACCTTAAATTCTATCAGGTTTCCCAATTGCACTCTCGTGCCTAATCGATTAACCTAAGATCTAAGTTCCAGGTGATCAATCTAGAGTTAGCTTTGAGAACAACCTAAGGCAAAGAACTAATTCAGATTATGAACCCTAATCAACAATTCAACCTAGCATTCAAAGAAATCCCTTATGAGAACCCTAAACCTAACAGGAGATCTACTCAGACATGGAGATTGCAACAATAAACATGACTGGATAAACACTTGAATAAATAAATAAGAAGAGAGTAAAACAAGGGTTCGAAATCTTCTCTCAGACGAACAGAGTTTCAGACTTGTCTACCTTCCAAAGCTCTCTCACAAAACCAAAGTAAAATAAAGCATAGTCATCAAAGTGGCTGTAAATCCTAATAAATAACCTAAGTCACTTTTTGGGGCTTCTTGTAAATAATAAAATCTTCTGGGGCAATTTGTAGTTCCTTAAATCTTCAAATAAGTCGTGATTCTTCTGTTTCTTCGACGGGTATCGATCGATACTCATGCATCAAATAGGTGTCTCAGCTACATGATCTCTGCGTGGCTCCAAAATGCTTCAGTATTTCCAATAATGCTCCAAACGTACCTAAAACCTGAAAAGACTCTAAAAGACACAAAAATACTAGAAATACTCTAATAAAAGGACTTATATCATGGCTTAAAACAGGTAAAAACCATGATATATCAATGGTCTCAATGTCTTGCCGGATACCCATCTTAACCAATGCGTAGGAGCTTGCAAATTGCATGGGGCACATCTCTACGGTTAACAGCCCGTTGTAGAACATGCTCTCATACGCAGTGCTCGGTTTTTGTAGGCATTATCCTTCTGTAACTCCTTCTTGGTCATCATCGAAATCGGAAAAGCCAATCCAGCATGTCGAGGCCAAGGCGTCTTATGTTTAACTTCATGTGCTTTTTCCTTGCCCTTGTCTTTGTTATGCTGGTTAATTTTTGACATTTTTCTTGAAAACGAACAACAAAATTTTTACAAAGTGAGTTCCAAGTGCAATGACCAGCACACAGATATATCAAGATGTTGTTTTGCGATAGCAAACAGCCATACATCATAATCTATTGGCCACAACAGATAATCTCAACAACTCAATTCCATGACTCGCGACGCATATGAAATTTACGAACCTAGATAATCTAAGAATTTGTGAATTCATGGGGATCGAGGGTGTGCGCTTATGAAAAGTGACAAGCGGAGGATAAACACAATCCGTCTACGACTCACATCGAATTTCCGCAAGAATTAGGCTAAACCCGCAATTCTCCTAAGAACATAAACCCTAGGTATTAAAATTTCTACAAAATCTCACAAAATTAGCAAAGGGGTAGTCGAAATTCATGCCCTAACAGCCTACAAGGTAGATAACACAGTGTATCCACTTGTGGATGCATGAATCAAAGTAACAAACCTTGGGTGATTTTCTCACCAAAATCGTGACTGTAAAGGGGGATTTCAGAGTTCATACCTTTGCTAATCGAGAAATATAGCTTTGGGGTTTTGTAGAACACGAAAAATCGGTGGGGATAGACACCAAAATGGCTCAAAGAAGTTATGGGAGATTGAAGGTTTTGTTTTTGTGAGAGACAATAGCATCGACCGATTTTAGAGTAGAGCAGAGAGAAAATCGCGAGAAGGAAGTAGAAGAATAAACCGGATTAAACTGGAATTGAAACCGAAATACTTACCTGGATTGAAAATCGATCGATGCGGAGGTTGCATCGATCGATTTCTGCTTCGCGGAGCCTTTGGCAACGATCGATGCACACCCTGAATTGATCAATTTTCGGACTTCGGACTCTTCTGCATCGATCGATGCGCCTCCTGCATCGATCGATTGCAACCTTATTTTTTTTTTCTTGTTTTTTGAAGAGACATCAATCTAAAAAGAAAATTTTTATTAAGTCAGTGTCCTAAAAATCTGAAACATATATATATAGCTTACCGGTGGGTTGCCTCTAGGGGTGGGCATTTCAGTTTAATTTCGGGTTCGGTTCGGTTCGGTTGATTCGGGTTGAATAAAACTCTAGCCGAACTCAACCGAAATAAGTTTGGTTCGGTTTGTGTTCGGTTTGGGTTTAGTTCGGTTTGGTTTAGTTCGGTTTGGTTTTAGTTCGGTTTTTAAAAAATCAACTTATAAAAACAAGAATCCTAACGAAACGTAAACAAAACGAAGTCATAAAAAAAACCATTCCCTAAAAGTTTAAAACCAACCTGAAATTATTCCACTTAATCAAAATAAAAAAATGAAAAAATATATGGCTTCGTCTCTCCCATGCCACTAAAATGAATATACAACAAGCCAATAACTTAAATATAAGTTAATTATACAAGTCAATGTTTATTCATCTCTTATATGAGCCATTATAGGCTTATAGCATTAATATAAAACTACCACCATATGTGTTATTATTTTAAATATTATTAATTAACTAATTAACAAAAACACATTGGTTTATCGGTTCGGTTCAGTTTTAAACCGAACCAAACAAACTGAACCGAACAGTTCGGGTTGAGAAAAACTTCAACCAAATGGTTAGGTATTAACTCTGGTTTGGTTTGGGTCGGTTTGAGTTCGGTTTGGTTCGGTTGGTTCGGTTCGGTTAAAATGCCCACCCCTTGCTTCCCACCATGCGCTAAGCGCTTGTTTAAAGTCTTATAGCTCTACTCCTTTTGTGTTCTAGGTGAATGATAGATCTAAGGGGCTTGTGTCTCCCTTAGCACGCCTTGGCTTCTTTCTGCGGCTCTCTGTATCTTCATCCTCGTCTAAACAATCGTCAAAGGTGTCCTTCACTTTGCATCATCCTCCGCCTTCGATTGTGTAACGAATATGTTAAGAGGTGAAACCGGGAGGTGCTGCTAGGTAGAAGGTTTCTTTGTCAACATTTGCTAGACACATTCTCCTATTTGGCCAATCCATAATGGCTCTTGATGTCGCTAAAAATGGTCTTCCAAGAAGTAAAGGTTCATTCTTCATGCTACGTATTCTTGCTACCTGAAAATCGATCGGGATGGTGCAATTTCTAAATTTGAGGGGGAGGTTTTCGATCATGCCAACCGTGGTGGTGGTTGAACCATCTGCAAGTCCGATTCTCATCCTTGAAGGCTTCATGGTGTCGATTTTCAATCGCCTTGCATCTGATTCTGACATAAGGTTTATAGCGGCTCCCGAATCACATAGAGCATTGTTGGTGTAGGAGCCAAAAATCTCACATGGTACGACGAAGCAGCCTGGTTCTTCGAGTTTATGCAAGGTTCTGGGTCTAGACAGTGTTTTCCTAGCTTCGTCAAACAAGTCTTTGATCTCATACTTATCTTCCTTGCTATAAAAAAAGAGCCTCTTCATTTATGGTTATTTCTCCCAAGTTTGGGTAAACGAGAAATGAAGTGGAATTTTCTTCACAGTGGAGTGGAAATCGTCTAGCAGCTTTCTGTTTATAGAACGAGTTTCCCAATCTTCGTGTCCGAGAGGTTGTTCTCGGCTGACCAATGGGTTCCTTCGCGTGGCCTTTTGCCTCTGATCCTCGCGGTATGTCTTACCATCATGCATTGATGATCCACCTTTGATTTGGAGGTGTTATATGTATCTCTTGGCGCTATTGTAGAAATCTCTTCTTCCCCTAAATATCTCAGAACATGAACGGCGTCCACTGAATCTTATCCAAGGTGAAGGTTGATGGTGTCTTCAACATCGGATAAACGCTTTTGGAGCGTCTTCAGTTCCTCAGAAAGGTCAGAAGAAATGACTCCGAGTCCCATGGTTTTGCCAAGGATATCACTATACCTTTCATCCATGTCTAAACGAATCTTTTGGAGCGTTTCCCCTGCTTGCCTTTTCCCGTCGCAAAGGATATGAACGATCGAATTAGTCTCTCTTCCTTGCCTGCCAATCTTCTTCATCTCTCTCTCAACCTTGTGTGCCTTGTTTGCAGCAGTGATACTTGATATTTTCGTGTCAATTATCCCAAGTGTACTCATGTCATTGTAGTACTTGAGATGTCAATCCATAAGGGGTTAAGATTGAGGCACTAAGAATGCAAGAAACTTCTTAAGCTAGAGCAAACATTGTTTTTGTTTTTTTATGTTTATGAGAAAGAAAACAAATGCAAGAAAGAAAACAAAACACAAGACTAAAATGTTGGATCATGAACTAAGCTATCAATGAGATGGGTAACAATCAAACAATGAATCATTTGGAAGCATTAATCACTATCTTAGAACATGGAATTCACAAATATGACTAATCCATTTCCATGGCACTAATCACCTTGTTAATTATCTAATCAAGAACAAATTTCCATTTGTGATTAAATAATCAACAAGCATTAAGAAACAATTCCAATTAGTTCACTAAACACCCTAAACATCAACTTCCGTTGGCTAGGATATGCTTAGCTCACAAAAGGTTCGGGTCAAGCAACTGAACTCGGGTCATGAGTGAAATGCCTAAGATCTAGAAATGAATGAACAATCCTAATCTAGTACTAACACCGCTTACTCGAATCTATCCCTAATGCATGGGATGAGACCAAAAATCTAACTAATCTAAGGTGTAGCACTAGGTTTCGGTTTATCATGACAACTCTAGCATTACGAACCAACCTAAGTGAAAGACTCATCCAAGATCATCCTAAATAACCATTATCTAACCATCAAGACAATTGACTAATGATGCCTAAACATTCAATGCACATTCATTCTTATGACATGGATCACACAAGTAGATTAGTTCACTCACATGATACTAATCCATTTACAAATCATCTAGTTATCAAGAACTTCCGTTCAAAACTAAATGATCCATAATCATTAAGCATTAGTCCATACAAGTCAACAATTCACCTTAATCATCAATTTCCATTGGCCAAGAATTGAATTGCATGCTTAGAAGTTTTCTAGACATTTCATCGAACACCTTCCGGGCGAGAAATGTCTTAAGTTCTAGAAATGAGTTGTCAATTCGATTCTATCATTAAGATCCCTCCTAACATGAGAACAAATGATTATCTAAGCCTAAACATCAACAATCAACCATCAACCATCCAAATCAAACATTATCTAAAATCCAACAAAAAGTCAACTCACAAGAACATGAAGAACACAAGAGAAAAAGACATAGAAATGAAGAACAAGAATCAAATAAGCATAATATAAAGATAGAGTGAAGAAATCTTCTCTAGAATGGCATTTGTATGAAGAACAATCCCAAAACATCAAGAAGAGAGAGTTGGGGACGAGCCCCCACTCTTAGAAGAAGAAAACTTCTAATAAAATTAGGTTTTTTGGCTTTTAATAGAGTTTGGGTCGAATTTTTGAGTTTCAGATGATCCACAGCGGTCAGCTCATACCGCTGCATGACCGCTGTGATTCTCTGTTTTTTTTCGACGGATGAACCCGCAGCGGTCACTGTAGACCGCTGCGGTACACCGCTGCGAGCTCCACTGAGTTCCTTCGCGCGCCAGACTGGACCGTCGTCACGGAAATTGGCATAACTTCTGATCGCACCGTTGGAATTGCCTCAAACCACTTCCAAATGAAAGCTAATCCATTGATATATCTCGTGTTAAAATTTGAGCTCAATCCATCGGTGGAAAGTCCTTCATCCAATGCCAAACTTATGACGTCTCAACCTGATCCTGCATCTTTGTATTCCGAAATGAACTTTTTGATGGCTATCTTCACTCCTCCAACTCCTATGACTCCAAGAACACCTGAAAATGGCTCAAGCAAGCCAAAAAGAATGCAAAGACAACCTAGGACATCTAAAATGCAATGAGACTCAAGTTGGACCTAAATGCATGAAAATATCCAAAAACTATACAAATTGGAACTAAAAACCTATGAAACTAAACCTTAAAAACATGTAAAATATGGTGTTATCAACTCCCCCGGACTTGCCTTTTGCTTGTCCGCAAGCAAACAAGAAAAGACAAACCGAAAGAGAGGTTTTAAAGAGTGGGAATTCATAACTAAAGGACATGTCAAAGCATTCAAAGTGGGAATTCTATGCCCAAGATAATACCAAGACATTGCAAAAACGTATCTCAATTATGACTCTAACTTCTCTAGACTTATCGCAACTCCTAATCTTTTCTCTTAACAACAATGCCTCATGCCTACAAGTCCTCTTCTCAACCAACCCTCACATTCATTTGATCTTTCTAAAGGTGCGGTCTCACAAATGGGCAAGTGATCAAGTCCAATCGGTTTGGAAGAAAAGGCAATTGGCACTAGTAAATGTGAGTGCAAGGAGGTTCATTCTCTTTTTGGGTGACTTACTCTCAAGAAAAAGGAATGCTATATGTTATGCAAAAGCAAGGAAGACTAGAAACAATTTATGCATACAAAGTTAAGCTCACATTGTTCTACCCTCCTAGCAAAGCATTCTACCCAAATGGTGATTCCATTTCCTCTTCTTATCTTATTTTCTTGAAGCTCATTAAACCCTCAAAGCCCTTTTGGCTAAATCAAAACTCCCTTTTTAAACCCCTTTTCTTTTCCAAACACCAAACTCCTAGAGACATTTTTAATCGACCCCTTTCTTTTCTTCTTACTCCCCCTAAACTTTTTATTCTTTCTCTTTTTCAAACATGGAGAGTGTTTTTCTTTTTCTTTTTCTAGGGTCTTTCTTTTACGCTCTTCTCTAGAGTTTTCTTTTCCAACCAAGGATTCTTTTTCTACCATTTCTCATTTCACTTTTCATGAGCTCATGCTCCCCAAAACCAAATACCATTCAATCCATTGATCCCCATCTTGATGCTAGCCTCTTTTCTTTGAACAACAATGACTAGCTAAAAATGAAAGCTAACCTTTGTCGTTTCCGATACTTACAAGATTTTACACACAATAGCATATCAAGAAAAGGCCTCACTCAATAAAAAAAACAAGGGGTGGAAAGGAAACGGTTATGGTGAAAGGTAGGGAACCATTCTAAAAATGAGAATGGCCACTCGGGTTATTAGAGAGTGGTAAAAGTGGATAAGATAACCCGAATGTTTTCTTTGAACCATGGTTATGTATCACAAGCCCATAAGCAAGAAGATTATATTCATTTAAGTCCAATTATCAAGGGGTTGATTTCAAATTAAACAAGTATTTACAAGACAAAGAGTTAAGAGTAGAGAGATCAAAGTACGAAGTTTTCAAGTCTTTTGAAATCGTTTAAGCAATATAAAACCATTATCGAGAGCATCACAATGAAAGCTTATCATACATGTTTTATGAACTCTCATGCACATGAATGCAACCAATATGATCTAGAAATGAGTGATCAAGTCAAGTCTAGAATGCACATGGACTAATGCAAACTACATGATGATTTTTTTTGTTTTTTTGTTTTTTGTTTTTTTATGCAATTAAAAATATACAATGCAATGACTCAAGAAAATGAAAATAAGACAAAATACACAATGTCAAAACACAAGAACCTCTCCCCCGGACTTAAATCACACCGTCTCGGTGTGAATTGAGCCAAAGAGAGAGTAAAACAAACATAAAAACGAAATGGTATATACAAAGGGAAAAGTTAGTGGTACCTTGGAGTGGAGTGGATTCACGAGGAGGAAGCATTGTGCGTTGAAGCTCACGGACTTAGACCATTCCATCCGTCCCATTTATTCACCCTTATTGCTCCTACAAAAACATGAAAACAAAATTTATCAAACAATAAAAAGGCATAAAACAAGAAGTAAAGGATAGGATTGATTGTTTTATGTCTCTAGCATTGACGGTGGATAGGATTGGGGGAGTCCCCAATGGCGCGTTTAACGTCGCTAGCTTGACGGTTGCGTCCTCTTATTCACTCTCTCCTTGAATGTTTCCTTTACTCCTAGTTTCGAACCTAAGAGATCAAGATCACAAGAAAAGAGAAAAAAGATTAACAACAAAAGAAAATAAAAAGCTCTAGTCTCAAGAAGAATCCAAATCCTAATGATCAATGCTAAACCCCAATGGCAACGGCGCCAAATTGATACGGGATATTTTCGTGTCAGTTTTCCCAAGTGTACTCATGTCATTGTAGTACTTGAGATGTCAATCCATAAGGGGTTAAGATTGAGGCACTAAGAATGCAAGAAACTTCTTAAGCTAGAGCAAACATTGTTTTTGTTTTTTTATGTTTATGAGAAAGAAAACAAATGCAAGAAAGAAAACAAAACACAAGACTAAAATGTTGGATCATGAACTAAGCTATCAATGAGATGGGTAACAATCAAACAATGAATCATTTGGAAGCATTAATCACTATCTTAGAACATGGAATTCACAAATATGACTAATCCATTTCCATGGCACTAATCACCTTGTTAATTATCTAATCAAGAACAAATTTCCATTTGTGATTAAATAATCAACAAGCATTAAGAAACAATTCCAATTAGTTCACTAAACACCCTAAACATCAACTTCCGTTGGCTAGGATATGCTTAGCTCACAAAAGGTTCGGGTCAAGCAACTGAACTCGGGTCATGAGTGAAATGCCTAAGATCTAGAAATGAATGAACAATCCTAATCTAGTACTAACACCGCTTACTCGAATCTATCCCTAATGCATGGGATGAGACCAAAAATCTAACTAATCTAAGGTGTAGCACTAGGTTTCGGTTTATCATGACAACTCTAGCATTACGAACCAACCTAAGTGAAAGACTCATCCAAGATCATCCTAAATAACCATTATCTAACCATCAAGACAATTGACTAATGATGCCTAAACATTCAATGCACATTCATTCTTATGACATGGATCACACAAGTAGATTAGTTCACTCACATGATACTAATCCATTTACAAATCATCTAGTTATCAAGAACTTCCGTTCAAAACTAAATGATCCATAATCATTAAGCATTAGTCCATACAAGTCAACAATTCACCTTAATCATCAATTTCCATTGGCCAAGAATTGAATTGCATGCTTAGAAGTTTTCTAGACATTTCATCGAACACCTTCCGGGCGAGAAATGTCTTAAGTTCTAGAAATGAGTTGTCAATTCGATTCTAGCATTAAGATCCCTCCTAACATGAGAACAAATGATTATCTAAGCCTAAACATCAACAATCAACCATCAACCATCCAAATCAAACATTATCTAAAATCCAACAAAAAGTCAACTCACAAGAACATGAAGAACACAAGAGAAAAAGACATAGAAATGAAGAACAAGAATCAAATAAGCATAATATAAAGATAGAGTGAAGAAATCTTCTCTAGAATGGCATTTGTATGAAGAACAATCCCAAAACATCAAGAAGAGAGAGTTGGGGACGAGCCCCCACTCTTAGAAGAAGAAAACTTCTAATAAAATTAGGTTTTTTGGCTTTTAATAGAGTTTGGGTCGAATTTTTGAGTTTCAGATGATCCACAGCGGTCAGCTCATACCGCTGCATGACCGCTGTGATTCTCTGTTTTTTTTCGACGGATGAACCCGCAGCGGTCACTGTAGACCGCTGCGGTACACCGCTGCGAGCTCCACTGAGTTCCTTCGCGCGCCAGACTGGACCGTCGTCACGGAAATTGGCATAACTTCTGATCGCACCGTTGGAATTGCCTCAAACCACTTCCAAATGAAAGCTAATCCATTGATATATCTCGTGTTAAAATTTGAGCTCAATCCATCGGTGGAAAGTCCTTCATCCAATGCCAAACTTATGACGTCTCAACCTGATCCTGCATCTTTGTATTCCGAAATGAACTTTTTGATGGCTATCTTCACTCCTCCAACTCCTATGACTCCAAGAACACCTGAAAATGGCTCAAGCAAGCCAAAAAGAATGCAAAGACAACCTAGGACATCTAAAATGCAATGAGACTCAAGTTGGACCTAAATGCATGAAAATATCCAAAAACTATACAAATTGGAACTAAAAACCTATGAAACTAAACCTTAAAAACATGTAAAATATGGTGTTATCAACTCCCCCGGACTTGCCTTTTGCTTGTCCGCAAGCAAACAAGAAAAGACAAACCGAAAGAGAGGTTTTAAAGAGTGGGAATTCATAACTAAAGGACATGTCAAAGCATTCAAAGTGGGAATTCTATGACCAAGATAATACCAAGACATTGCAAAAACGTATCTCAATTATGACTCTAACTTCTCTAGACTTATCGCAACTCCTAATCTTTTCTCTTAACAACAATGCCTCATGCCTACAAGTCCTCTTCTCAACCAACCCTCACATTCATTTGATCTTTCTAAAGGTGCGGTCTCACAAATGGGCAAGTGATCAAGTCCAATCGGTTTGGAAGAAAAGGCAATTGGCACTAGTAAATGTGAGTGCAAGGAGGTTCATTCTCTTTTTGGGTGACTTACTCTCAAGAAAAAGGAATGCTATATGTTATGCAAAAGCAAGGAAGACTAGAAACAATTTATGCATACAAAGTTAAGCTCACATTGTTCTACCCTCCTAGCAAAGCATTCTACCCAAATGGTGATTCCATTTCCTCTTCTTATCTTATTTTCTTGAAGCTCATTAAACCCTCAAAGCCCTTTTGGCTAAATCAAAACTCCCTTTTTAAACCCCTTTTCTTTTCCAAACACCAAACTCCTAGAGACATTTTTAATCGACCCCTTTCTTTTCTTCTTACTCCCCCTAAACTTTTTATTCTTTCTCTTTTTCAAACATGGAGAGTGTTTTTCTTTTTCTTTTTCTAGGGTCTTTCTTTTACGCTCTTCTCTAGAGTTTTCTTTTCCAACCAAGGATTCTTTTTCTACCATTTCTCATTTCACTTTTCATGAGCTCATGCTCCCCAAAACCAAATACCATTCAATCCATTGATCCCCATCTTGATGCTAGCCTCTTTTCTTTGAACAACAATGACTAGCTAAAAATGAAAGCTAACCTTTGTCGTTTCCGATACTTACAAGATTTTACACACAATAGCATATCAAGAAAAGGCCTCACTCAATAAAAAAAACAAGGGGTGGAAAGGAAACGGTTATGGTGAAAGGTAGGGAACCATTCTAAAAATGAGAATGGCCACTCGGGTTATTAGAGAGTGGTAAAAGTGGATAAGATAACCCTAATGTTTTCTTTGAACCATGGTTATGTATCACAAGCCCATAAGCAAGAAGATTATATTCATTTAAGTCCAATTATCAAGGGGTTGATTTCAAATTAAACAAGTATTTACAAGACAAAGAGTTAAGAGTAGAGAGATCAAAGTACGAAGTTTTCAAGTCTTTTGAAATCGTTTAAGCAATATAAAACCATTATCGAGAGCATCACAATGAAAGCTTATCATACATGTTTTATGAACTCTCATGCACATGAATGCAACCAATATGATCTAGAAATGAGTGATCAAGTCTAGAATGCACATGGACTAATGCAAACTACATGATGATTTTTTTTGTTTTTTTGTTTTTTGTTTTTTTATGCAATTAAAAATATACAATGCAATGACTCAAGAAAATGAAAATAAGACAAAATACACAATGTCAAAACACAAGAACCTCTCCCCCGGACTTAAATCACACCGTCTCGGTGTGAATTGAGCCAAAGAGAGAGTAAAACAAACATAAAAACGAAATGGTATATACAAAGGGAAAAGTTAGTGGTACCTTGGAGTGGAGTGGATTCACGAGGAGGAAGCATTGTGCGTTGAAGCTCACGGACTTAGACCATTCCATCCGTCCCATTTATTCACCCTTATTGCTCCTACAAAAACATGAAAACAAAATTTATCAAACAATAAAAAGGCATAAAACAAGAAGTAAAGGATAGGATTGCTTGTTTTATGTCTCTAGCATTGACGGTGGATAGGATTGGGGGAGTCCCCAATGGCGCGTTTAACGTCGCTAGCTTGACGGTTGCGTCCTCTTATTCACTCTCTCCTTGAATGTTTCCTTTACTCCTAGTTTCGAACCTAAGAGATCAAGATCACAAGAAAAGAGAAAAAAGATTAACAACAAAAGAAAATAAAAAGCTCTAGTCTCAAGAAGAATCCAAATCCTAATGATCAATGCTAAACCCCAATGGCAACGGCGCCAAATTGATACGGGATATTTTCGTGTCAGTTTTCCCAAGTGTACTCATGTCATTGTAGTACTTGAGATGTCAATCCATAAGGGGTTAAGATTGAGGCACTAAGAATGCAAGAAACTTCTTAAGCTAGAGCAAACATTGTTTTTGTTTTTTTATGTTTATGAGAAAGAAAACAAATGCAAGAAAGAAAACAAAACACAAGACTAAAATGTTGGATCATGAACTAAGCTATCAATGAGATGGGTAACAATCAAACAATGAATCATTTGGAAGCATTAATCACTATCTTAGAACATGGAATTCACAAATATGACTAATCCATTTCCATGGCACTAATCACCTTGTTAATTATCTAATCAAGAACAAATTTCCATTTGTGATTAAATAATCAACAAGCATTAAGAAACAATTCCAATTAGTTCACTAAACACCCTAAACATCAACTTCCGTTGGCTAGGATATGCTTAGCTCACAAAAGGTTCGGGTCAAGCAACTGAACTCGGGTCATGAGTGAAATGCCTAAGATCTAGAAATGAATGAACAATCCTAATCTAGTACTAACACCGCTTACTCGAATCTATCCCTAATGCATGGGATGAGACCAAAAATCTAACTAATCTAAGGTGTAGCACTAGGTTTCGGTTTATCATGACAACTCTAGCATTACGAACCAACCTAAGTGAAAGACTCATCCAAGATCATCCTAAATAACCATTATCTAACCATCAAGACAATTGACTAATGATGCCTAAACATTCAATGCACATTCATTCTTATGACATGGATCACACAAGTAGATTAGTTCACTCACATGATACTAATCCATTTACAAATCATCTAGTTATCAAGAACTTCCGTTCAAAACTAAATGATCCATAATCATTAAGCATTAGTCCATACAAGTCAACAATTCACCTTAATCATCAATTTCCATTGGCCAAGAATTGAATTGCATGCTTAGAAGTTTTCTAGACATTTCATCGAACACCTTCCGGGCGAGAAATGTCTTAAGTTCTAGAAATGAGTTGTCAATTCGATTCTAGCATTAAGATCCCTCCTAACATGAGAACAAATGATTATCTAAGCCTAAACATCAACAATCAACCATCAACCATCCAAATCAAACATTATCTAAAATCCAACAAAAAGTCAACTCACAAGAACATGAAGAACACAAGAGAAAAAGACATAGAAATGAAGAACAAGAATCAAATAAGCATAATATAAAGATAGAGTGAAGAAATCTTCTCTAGAATGGCATTTGTATGAAGAACAATCCCAAAACATCAAGAAGAGAGAGTTGGGGACGAGCCCCCACTCTTAGAAGAAGAAAACTTCTAATAAAATTAGGTTTTTTGGCTTTTAATAGAGTTTGGGTCGAATTTTTGAGTTTCAGATGATCCACAGCGGTCAGCTCATACCGCTGCATGACCGCTGTGATTCTCTGTTTTTTTTCGACGGATGAACCCGCAGCGGTCACTGTAGACCGCTGCGGTACACCGCTGCGAGCTCCACTGAGTTCCTTCGCGCGCCAGACTGGACCGTCGTCACGGAAATTGGCATAACTTCTGATCGCACCGTTGGAATTGCCTCAAACCACTTCCAAATGAAAGCTAATCCATTGATATATCTCGTGTTAAAATTTGAGCTCAATCCATCGGTGGAAAGTCCTTCATCCAATGCCAAACTTATGACGTCTCAACCTGATCCTGCATCTTTGTATTCCGAAATGAACTTTTTGATGGCTATCTTCACTCCTCCAACTCCTATGACTCCAAGAACACCTGAAAATGGCTCAAGCAAGCCAAAAAGAATGCAAAGACAACCTAGGACATCTAAAATGCAATGAGACTCAAGTTGGACCTAAATGCATGAAAATATCCAAAAACTATACAAATTGGAACTAAAAACCTATGAAACTAAACCTTAAAAACATGTAAAATATGGTGTTATCAACTCCCCCGGACTTGCCTTTTGCTTGTCCGCAAGCAAACAAGAAAAGACAAACCGAAAGAGAGGTTTTAAAGAGTGGGAATTCATAACTAAAGGACATGTCAAAGCATTCAAAGTGGGAATTCTATGACCAAGATAATACCAAGACATTGCAAAAACGTATCTCAATTATGACTCTAACTTCTCTAGACTTATCGCAACTCCTAATCTTTTCTCTTAACAACAATGCCTCATGCCTACAAGTCCTCTTCTCAACCAACCCTCACATTCATTTGATCTTTCTAAAGGTGCGGTCTCACAAATGGGCAAGTGATCAAGTCCAATCGGTTTGGAAGAAAAGGCAATTGGCACTAGTAAATGTGAGTGCAAGGAGGTTCATTCTCTTTTTGGGTGACTTACTCTCAAGAAAAAGGAATGCTATATGTTATGCAAAAGCAAGGAAGACTAGAAACAATTTATGCATACAAAGTTAAGCTCACATTGTTCTACCCTCCTAGCAAAGCATTCTACCCAAATGGTGATTCCATTTCCTCTTCTTATCTTATTTTCTTGAAGCTCATTAAACCCTCAAAGCCCTTTTGGCTAAATCAAAACTCCCTTTTTAAACCCCTTTTCTTTTCCAAACACCAAACTCCTAGAGACATTTTTAATCGACCCCTTTCTTTTCTTCTTACTCCCCCTAAACTTTTTATTCTTTCTCTTTTTCAAACATGGAGAGTGTTTTTCTTTTTCTTTTTCTAGGGTCTTTCTTTTACGCTCTTCTCTAGAGTTTTCTTTTCCAACCAAGGATTCTTTTTCTACCATTTCTCATTTCACTTTTCATGAGCTCATGCTCCCCAAAACCAAATACCATTCAATCCATTGATCCCCATCTTGATGCTAGCCTCTTTTCTTTGAACAACAATGACTAGCTAAAAATGAAAGCTAACCTTTGTCGTTTCCGATACTTACAAGATTTTACACACAATAGCATATCAAGAAAAGGCCTCACTCAATAAAAAAAACAAGGGGTGGAAAGGAAACGGTTATGGTGAAAGGTAGGGAACCATTCTAAAAATGAGAATGGCCACTCGGGTTATTAGAGAGTGGTAAAAGTGGATAAGATAACCCGAATGTTTTCTTTGAACCATGGTTATGTATCACAAGCCCATAAGCAAGAAGATTATATTCATTTAAGTCCAATTATCAAGGGGTTGATTTCAAATTAAACAAGTATTTACAAGACAAAGAGTTAAGAGTAGAGAGATCAAAGTACGAAGTTTTCAAGTCTTTTGAAATCGTTTAAGCAATATAAAACCATTATCGAGAGCATCACAATGAAAGCTTATCATACATGTTTTATGAACTCTCATGCACATGAATGCAACCAATATGATCTAGAAATGAGTGATCAAGTCTAGAATGCACATGGACTAATGCAAACTACATGATGATTTTTTTTGTTTTTTTGTTTTTTGTTTTTTTATGCAATTAAAAATATACAATGCAATGACTCAAGAAAATGAAAATAAGACAAAATACACAATGTCAAAACACAAGAACCTCTCCCCCGGACTTAAATCACACCGTCTCGGTGTGAATTGAGCCAAAGAGAGAGTAAAACAAACATAAAAACGAAATGGTATATACAAAGGGAAAAGTTAGTGGTACCTTGGAGTGGAGTGGATTCACGAGGAGGAAGCATTGTGCGTTGAAGCTCACGGACTTAGACCATTCCATCCGTCCCATTTATTCACCCTTATTGCTCCTACAAAAACATGAAAACAAAATTTATCAAACAATAAAAAGGCATAAAACAAGAAGTAAAGGATAGGATTGCTTGTTTTATGTCTCTAGCATTGACGGTGGATAGGATTGGGGGAGTCCCCAATGGCGCGTTTAACGTCGCTAGCTTGACGGTTGCGTCCTCTTATTCACTCTCTCCTTGAATGTTTCCTTTACTCCTAGTTTCGAACCTAAGAGATCAAGATCACAAGAAAAGAGAAAAAAGATTAACAACAAAAGAAAATAAAAAGCTCTAGTCTCAAGAAGAATCCAAATCCTAATGATCAATGCTAAACCCCAATGGCAACGGCGCCAAATTGATACGGGATATTTTCGTGTCAGTTTTCCCAAGTGTACTCATGTCATTGTAGTACTTGAGATGTCAATCCATAAGGGGTTAAGATTGAGGCACTAAGAATGCAAGAAACTTCTTAAGCTAGAGCAAACATTGTTTTTGTTTTTTTATGTTTATGAGAAAGAAAACAAATGCAAGAAAGAAAACAAAACACAAGACTAAAATGTTGGATCATGAACTAAGCTATCAATGAGATGGGTAACAATCAAACAATGAATCATTTGGAAGCATTAATCACTATCTTAGAACATGGAATTCACAAATATGACTAATCCATTTCCATGGCACTAATCACCTTGTTAATTATCTAATCAAGAACAAATTTCCATTTGTGATTAAATAATCAACAAGCATTAAGAAACAATTCCAATTAGTTCACTAAACACCCTAAACATCAACTTCCGTTGGCTAGGATATGCTTAGCTCACAAAAGGTTCGGGTCAAGCAACTGAACTCGGGTCATGAGTGAAATGCCTAAGATCTAGAAATGAATGAACAATCCTAATCTAGTACTAACACCGCTTACTCGAATCTATCCCTAATGCATGGGATGAGACCAAAAATCTAACTAATCTAAGGTGTAGCACTAGGTTTCAGTTTATCATGACAACTCTAGCATTACGAACCAACCTAAGTGAAAGACTCATCCAAGATCATCCTAAATAACCATTATCTAACCATCAAGACAATTGACTAATGATGCCTAAACATTCAATGCACATTCATTCTTATGACATGGATCACACAAGTAGATTAGTTCACTCACATGATACTAATCCATTTACAAATCATCTAGTTATCAAGAACTTCCGTTCAAAACTAAATGATCCATAATCATTAAGCATTAGTCCATACAAGTCAACAATTCACCTTAATCATCAATTTCCATTGGCCAAGAATTGAATTGCATGCTTAGAAGTTTTCTAGACATTTCATCGAACACCTTCCGGGCGAGAAATGTCTTAAGTTCTAGAAATGAGTTGTCAATTCGATTCTAGCATTAAGATCCCTCCTAACATGAGAACAAATGATTATCTAAGCCTAAACATCAACAATCAACCATCAACCATCCAAATCAAACATTATCTAAAATCCAACAAAAAGTCAACTCACAAGAACATGAAGAACACAAGAGAAAAAGACATAGAAATGAAGAACAAGAATCAAATAAGCATAATATAAAGATAGAGTGAAGAAATCTTCTCTAGAATGGCATTTGTATGAAGAACAATCCCAAAACATCAAGAAGAGAGAGTTGGGGACGAGCCCCCACTCTTAGAAGAAGAAAACTTCTAATAAAATTAGGTTTTTTGGCTTTTAATAGAGTTTGGGTCGAATTTTTGAGTTTCAGATGATCCACAGCGGTCAGCTCATACCGCTGCATGACCGCTGTGATTCTCTGTTTTTTTTCGACGGATGAACCCGCAGCGGTCACTGTAGACCGCTGCGGTACACCGCTGCGAGCTCCACTGAGTTCCTTCGCGCGCCAGACTGGACCGTCGTCACGGAAATTGGCATAACTTCTGATCGCACCGTTGGAATTGCCTCAAACCACTTCCAAATGAAAGCTAATCCATTGATATATCTCGTGTTAAAATTTGAGCTCAATCCATCGGTGGAAAGTCCTTCATCCAATGCCAAACTTATGACGTCTCAACCTGATCCTGCATCTTTGTATTCCGAAATGAACTTTTTGATGGCTATCTTCACTCCTCCAACTCCTATGACTCCAAGAACACCTGAAAATGGCTCAAGCAAGCCAAAAAGAATGCAAAGACAATCTAGGACATCTAAAATGCAATGAGACTCAAGTTGGACCTAAATGCATGAAAATATCCAAAAACTATACAAATTGGAACTAAAAACCTATGAAACTAAACCTTAAAAACATGTAAAATATGGTGTTATCAAGCAGCACTAAGGTTTGTGGATGTAGTCGAGAGGCTCTCCCTCAAGTTTGTTAATTTCTCTTCAAAGCTGTTTTCCATGAGTTCCATGGATTTGTTGACATGATCGATGAGAATCTAGTTCTTCCCAATTTCGTGGGTTTCCTGCAGATGCATATCTTCTATCTGCTTTACCCTTTCTTCGAGTTCTTGCACTTGGGCATGAATACAATCAAATTTTCCACCGAGATCGTTTTTTTATATGGTCCAACCTTGCATCAAGCTCAAACGAGGACTCTTGCTGATTTTTCAAAAGTGCATGCATCATGGTCTCCAACGACTCGTTGGGGACGTGATTGTAGGCCCGAGGTGGTGATTTTGGGCGTGGCTGATAGTGGTGGTGATAATTTTCATGGCCAAAATCAGAACTGGAGCGATTTTGGCACCAAATCGTTTCCTGAGTAGTGATCCATCTTAGAGAGTCCCTGAAAAATACGAGAATACATGGTATAATATGTTAGTGAATCTTAGACTACATTTCAAATTCAAAATTGAAGTTAACGCTATTGGTCTTCGGCAACGGCGCCAAATCGATTAACGTGTTTTCATACAGTGTCAATTAATAACTAAAGTGCACACTATTACAATCATATACAGTATATCAATGTAGTACTTTAGGAACGAATCCACAGAGACCAAGGTTACACTACGATTCTCACAAGATGAAATTAGGCTAAGATGATAATAAGGTTTGATTTGCAAAGTAATGAAAATAACTAAAAACGGTGTAAATTCAATAGGAGAAAAATGTTAGGTCGAGAGTTTCTTCGCAGGAATCCAGAGATCATGAATCAGACAACTATTCACAGAACGATTAAACACAAGTTTCAAACTCAAACATAAATATCTAACCAATCCACTTCCGTGGCATTGATTACTAAATCTAGCAACCTAAAATCCTAACTTCCGTTGAACCTAGAGTTATAGACCAGCATTAATGAATAGGTTCAATATGTTCACGAATCGCCTTAACATAAACTTCCGTTGGTTAAGGACAATTCACTCGCTTATGTTCTTTCTAGCAACCTACGACACTTCCGCGGTATAGATTAAACCCTAGTTCAGAGGCAAAGCGGCCAACTTAGCCTAAGCAATAAACACAA
Organism: Eutrema japonicum; assembly: GCA_030161315.1. Lineage (NCBI taxonomy): Eukaryota > Viridiplantae > Streptophyta > Magnoliopsida > Brassicales > Brassicaceae > Eutrema > Eutrema japonicum. The sequence continues at coordinate 31,922,590 of BSQW01000012.1, forward strand.
CAATAAGCAAAAACCACAAAAGATAAATCCATATCTATGTCTAATTCAATGATTCATGGATCCCGTTGAAACCCTAAACCTAACTATGAAACTACTCATACATGGCAACAGAGAACAAGCAAGGAGATAGAGAGAAACTCATAATAATAATTAAAGAGAAGAAAGGGTTTAGAATTCTTCTCAATAGATGCAGAGATTCTTCTCCAAGCTTACCATATCAATCACCAAAAGTCTCAATAGAATAGAGAGCAGTCAAAAGAGAGATAACCTAAAAAGTGGCTGAGAATAAAGTATAAATAGGGTTCTGGGTGAATTATGTCAGAACATGCAGTTTCCGGGGCAAAACAGGAAAATCAAAAAAATTATTTTCCTTCTCGCCGACTTGCATCAATCGATGCACATATTGCATCAATCGATTTTGGACTTTCTGGGCATGTTCTATCGATCGATGCACTCTTTGCATCGATCGATTCTGGCTCTTCATAGGGTGATACATCGATCGACTCCAATTGTGCATCGATCGACTTTGGACTTTCTGAGCATGTTGCATCGATCGATGCACTACTTGCATCGATCGATTTTGGATCTTCTGATGGTGTTGCATCGATCGATTCTTGCTCTTTTTGTATCGTTCCATACATTTTTGCACACGTAATTCCAATTTCTTCCTTAAACGCTTTTTTATCTGAGATAACTAAATAAATGACTAAAAGACTCTAGAAACGGACTTTGACTCGATAAAATACTCAAAAGAAACACCAAAACATGTGTTAGAAAACGGTAAAAACTAAGCATATCACATGACCAAAGCGCGTTCCGACACCAGAGAATCGATGTTGGATGGCAGACCGGAGATGGACTTCAATTGTTGGCAATATTCATGAATGCCGAGATCTCCAATCACCAACGTACGAAGATCATTCTCGGACTTCTCTATTTATATGAATCTCTATTTGCTAAAAACCCTAATTACATGGGCTAATGGACTTCTCATGAGACATTCTCTTGGGCCTCTTATGGATCCTCTAATAGTAAGGTATTTGGACGAAATGAACCATATGAATCATCCATTTTTATACTTGGATCAGCATTTAAAGTTGTTAACCCTGCTAAAAACAAATAAGTTGTTGTAACATTAAGAAGCAATAGGAAGATTTTTACCTTAACAGAAAAACCAATAGGCAGAACTTTACGAGATAAACTAACTCCGGGAAATGAATTTAGTATACGACTTCCCGTATTAAAAGCGGATTTAGACACAACAATAGACTCCAAAATAACCATAATATATGTTGCCATCAATAAAAGAGTTGTACATTTTGAACTTTCACTCTTTGATCAAGTTTTGATACCCTTTCTTCCTCTATGAAGCTAAATCGAAGTTAAATCTAAGACAAAACTAATTTACTATATAGTTCGACCAAGTAAAACATATTATGATATACGTGACCATTAATATTTAATAACGTATTCTCACCAATAGAGCAAAACAAGAAAAGTTGAATAATATGGAAACCAAATCATACCTTGAGTGAATTTTAGCCACCATTAAAGCCCTAACAAGCCTTTCATTTTCTGGATTAATAATTAAACAAAAAAAAAAAAAACAGGACACAAATCTTCAGTTTTGAATGATCGTAGATGGTCTTTAGGATTTAAGGACCACGTTTCCTTCGGAAGCAGAGGCAACCCTGCTGCTGGTCTACAGGGATCATCCCTCCTCCTTTGGTCGTATCGATACTCTCCAACATCGGTACAACCTCGTCCATCTCCGGTCTCTTGTCTGGATTTGCATCCCAACATCGCTTCATCACAGCTGCAAGCGCGCTGGGGCAACACCTTGGTATATCGGGTCTCAGGTTCTGCATTGATCATAACAGCAATCGCATACATGTGCTTATAGTTATAGTTGAAAGTGTCAACTGTCACATAACTGATAATCCACGGAATGGCGGAATGATGAAACGATTCAAACGTTTTTTTTACTTGAAAATCGTTTATTTCATTTGGTGATTCCGCAAGATTAATAACAAAAGATATTATGAAACCGCCATTGCCCGGATTTCCAGTTAGATATAACTTATTTTGCTCTAATTCCACTCCATATTCTTCCGCATAATTTTTATCTTTTCCCCTATTCAGCAGTATTACCAATTATAACTATACCTGGCGGACAACGGCTGAAGTGACCTCAGAGAAAGTAAGGTCAGGGTATGGCATGTCACAGCAATATATCTCCCATAAGCAGATACCGAAACTGTACACATCGCATTTTCGATTATACGGGTTTCCATTGAGAACCTGCATGCAAGATTTGATTTGTATAAGCACATTGGGTTTGTTTCCAAACATGATGATGCATTATCTCGATAGTATACCTCAGGAGCCATGTAGCCAAGTGTGCCAGTCTCTCCTGTCATGTCATTAGGGTTAGATGCTTCAACTCTCGCAACTCCAAAATCTGCGATTTTGACAGTCCGAGTTTTGTCTAACAACATGTTCTCTGTCTTTACATCTCGGTGAACAATCTTCTGCGAATGAAGGTAACTCAACCTGAAAAAGCAACATAACAAAAAAATTCTCCTGAAGTTACCAAAATAAATAACCAAATGAAGAGAAAAAGGGAACGATAATAAGTACCCTCTAGCGAGGTCGAGAGCGAGCTGCACGACAACTTTAAATGCTAATTTTCTTCTTCTGTTCTTGATCAAGAAGGATTTTAAAGCACCACCTTGAAGATATTCAACAACAACACAACAAATGTTGTTTGGCATTGCTAATGGACCACTCTCTGTTTGCAGCTGTAACCCTGATGCACCCATTGTAGCTCCTATGAACTGCAAATTTCATTGACATCCTCAATATCTGACAATGGTTAAAAAAGGGTAATTGCAGAAGTAAAATGTAAACCTTAGTAACATTAGGATGATCCAATTTATGCCAAACAGCAACCTCCTGAGCAAAATCTGCCCTCAACGACACGATCTCAGCTTCTGATCTATGACCTTCTTCACCCCAATCAAGCAGCTTCACTGCTCAATATCACCACAATGATTAGCCACATTCAATAACAGTAAAAAGCTACTTTTTTTACTGCATTCATGGAATCTACTCGCTAATTATTCTCTTATATCTTCCCTTTTTAATAAAATTTAATTTCTTTGAAAAAGAGATTGAGACAACAACAGCTGGAATCACATGAAAGAGATCCACAAAGCAAGAATCATAATTATCCAAGTAGGCCTTTCAAGTAGCTGAAAAACTTATGATGGCGAAACCCGTGTCGGCTTCACGGAGATCACAAGAATTGCTTCTACCCACAAAAGAAAAAAAAACTAAATTCAACTTCTAACAATTAAGCAAACTTAATCTAAATCCAAAGTTTTTTTCTTTTACAAGTAGATGAATCTGACAAGTTTAGAACTTTCTGTTTAAGTTAAAAGCTGTAAGGAAAAAAACCCAGAAACAGCAACAGATTTCGTCTCATTGTTGTAATTTCAGTAATCTGATTTTAACTGTAAGAATTTAGGAATCGAAGAATCTATTCTAAAATTGGAGACTTTAAAGACTAAAATTAGTAACAACAGTTCACAGTTACTACATCATATAATCAAAAGGGAAAAGTTGAGAAAGAGAGGATAAAACGACGGTTAGGTGACTCACCGGCGACATCTTGACCGTCGTAGATACCGCGATGAACGGTACCAAATGTGCCACGTGCAAGAACAGTCTTGATGATAAGCTTAGAAGGATCGATCTCCCACTCAAGTCTCTGCTTCTTCTTACCTAAGAAACCGCCGTTGAGAGCGACGGGAGAGGAAGAGGCGGAGGCTCCGATGGCGGCGGATTCTTCTTCATCTCTCTTTCTGTTCTTCTCTAAAGTCAAAGCTCTGCTTAAATGTCTCTCTAGTTGCTCATCTAAGCTCTTTAGATCAATCTGATCTGCTCGAACAAACCCATCGTTTCCTTCCTTCATTTTTTGAGTTAAGATCCTTTCCTTATGCTTTTTCTCTTGAACAAAGTGTAAGAGAGAGATGTAACCGTACGAATCTTTTCTCTGTCTTGTTCTTGTTTCTTTCTTCTTCTACTTGTTTGTCCGATTGGGGGTTGTGAAGTTCTTAGCTAATCAAACGCAGAGGAAAATAAAAATAAAAATAAAGGGGAAGAAGAGAAGACCGCATGTGAGTGAGCACATGGTCTTGCCTCGACGGAAAATGTATTTGTATTTAGTATTTAGTATTTATATTTCGAAACCTTTACATTTCTGATTTGTTTTTCCAGATAATAAATAATTGTATGTATTTCCAAAAACAATCTACTTATATGATCCATACACATATACTCGTAGAAAATTTAATGCCATTTCATGACTTTCTTATATCCAAAATATGAACTATGATTTTGTTTTATTTAAAATACTTTAAATGGAGTGGAATTTTGCTCCATTATTTTTGAATTTCATGTTAATTTTTTATGATATTATTTATTAAAATATAATAAAATAAAATAGCATGAATTAACTCTAAAACTATTTTATTCTATTTCATGCTATTTTATAGAATAAAATAATGTGTTAAAGAATAGAATAAACTTTTAAAAAGTTTTTTTGTGTAGTCTAACACATTATTTATTAAAATCATTTATGTTTCACATTTCATATAAGATCTACGCTATGTATTAAAATCATCCGCGAAAAAACTTTTCTTAATTACATTATTGTTATTGGTGCTCAGTGCTTTTACAAATTTTGAAAGAAATTTTGACAAATAAAACCAAGTTCTTAGCCCAGCTTTGTTTTCTTCTTCCAAATTTGAAGTAATTGACCAATAGTAGTATATTGTTTTGCACATAACTATGATAAATTTACCTGGTGTATAATTGTTTTCTTAGACGCCCTCTGTTTCAATATGACAGATGATGCTTAGTCCAAAAATTTTGTTTCATTTTCATTGATGTTTTATACTTTCAATGCAAAATTAAATTTTTTTTTTTTGATCAATAGTGTTTTGTAGTCTTTTTGATTATTGGTTATATTGTTTTTAATTAGACAATAAATGATGTTTTTGTATAGAAAAAATAAAAAATTATGAATTTATGTGACTTCTTAATTCTGTGAACAATTCTTAAGTATCTATCATATTGAAACAGAGAGTATAATACTTCATCCGTTTCATAATATAAGATGTTTTGGTTAAAAACACAAATATTAAGAAATTTTTTTTTTTTTCAAAAAGTATTATTTAATATATAAACTAAAAACAATTCAGTCAATCATAAAAAAACTGCATAATATAATTGGTTACATAATCTTCAAAAAATGTAAAAGTTTTTTTTTAAGAAGAAATGTGAGAACATTTTATATTTTGAAACAAAAAAAAATCCTCTAAAACATTTTATATTATGAAACAGAAAGAGTATAAGTGTTAATTTACTCTTATTGTCTTACATATTGTTATCGGATAATAGAAAATATCCTTAATTTGTTTGGTTTTTTTTTGTCGTTTAAATATTTATTTACAAAAGGATCAAAATCTAAAGTGTCCAAAAGCACAAAAGGTCCAAAATATAACAACAACAAACGAAGCATAGAATATATCCGAGGATATTCAACCTCTAGCTTCCTCACGTATCCAATTATGTAACCAAGTCAATTAAAAAAAAATCATGTAACCAAGAAGATTGACCAAATGCTAAATACAAAATGAAGACGTACTTACCTGGTGACACTAAGAGCAATCGAATTTATAATCTTTCCACTACATAACATGAAATCTATTTATTAGATAGGGTTTTAATAAGATCAATTCTTGAACTCAATTTACGAATTTATAATCTTTATATTGCTGTGGCTCCGATTACTATGCTTTAACAACCTAATAAACTCAATTTTCGATGGTTATTACAAGAAAAAAAACACGCATTAGTTCGATCAAATTAAGATTGTTCACAATACTCTGCAACTCAACTTTCGATGGTTACGACGCATTTCTCACCAAATAGTAGATCAAACAATATAACAAGATTTTGGAGAGTATATGAACCTAAGACCAGATCACTAGATGACCAACCAAGCAATCAACAATTAGAACAAATAAAGGTGAAAAACCATATGATAAACCCTTTCAAAACTAAGAAAGAGCTAGTGGGTCAATGATTGCCACACCTCTGCTGCCATTTTACCGGTGTTCGACTCCATCTGCCCTCCATGTGTTGGGGGGGGGGGGGGGGTATTTGGCTATTGGGCCGGCCTGTTGTGGCCCAAAATGACGACAAAAAAACCTTTTAAAACGTCCGATACCAAGTTAACATGTTATGCACTTATTGAAATACCCATAACCTAACAAGTCAATTACTCGCACATACTGAAAGTAAACACGCATAGAGATTAAAGAGGAATCATTGCTTTATTAAAAGAGTAAGGGTTGAAGAAGATCAAACCAAAAATCCTTGAACAAAGGAAGATAACTTCTCTTAGAACAAAAACTATGAAAAGAAATCAAAGCTACGGTTTTATTATGATAGGTGTGTTTGATGTGGTTTCTCTTAGGTGCTAGAGGCTAAAAACAAGTATATATAGGGTTTAGAAAAGACCTAGGTCGGCTAGGGTTAAGTTTTGGTCAAAAAAGAAAATTTCAATTCACAGAGGCGCAATGATGCGTGCAAGATTTAACTAAGCTTCGAGTTTTAAATTTATAACCCTAAATGTATGCAAGGGCATATATGTGCGTTGTAGTACTTAGGGGTCGAACCACATAAATTTTGTTGTTTCGGTACGAATCAATCTAATACTTAAATCAAGCTAGAACAAATCGATTGGGGGTTGGTTTTGTGTCACTGAAATCTAAATTAAAAAGCAAGTAAAAAGAGGTTGTAATCAACTAAACGAAACACTGGGCTTAAGGGAATTCGCAGGAATTCATATATCAATTTAACGATATAAAACAATTGATAAATGTTATCGACTACGGTAGTTCTTGAACTCAAAACACGGATATGCGCTAGGCGTACTTTCGCAGTACCTAACGCCTATATCTAAACAACTTGATTACTCAGCTTTCGTTGGTAATCAAACAGATAAATAAGCAATAATATCGAGTTTGATTTGCGCTCACAATACTCTACAAGTATGTTTTCGTATCTTGCAGCGAAATTGCTCATCTATGATAGTTCAGGCAAATAGATTCGGCACATTCGTGGTTCTAAAATATCTAAGATCAGCTTCTAAGAGCACCCGCATCGGAGTGTCTTACAAGGGTGTCTATGAATTAAAATAATCAAATAAAATAAACAGTAAGAGAGAGAATTGAGAAAAGGCTCTCATTTGAGACCCGATCGGTTTTCATTGAGACCCTCCTCTGCCACTTGTCAATTTTTATTAGTTTATTTTTTATTTTTAAATTAAAATTTAATTTTATAATTATATTATATCAAAATACTAATATTAATACTAATATTTTATTCTTTAGACACCCAAATAAGGTTCTGAACCGATGCAGATGCTCTAAGTGGCCAACAAAGAATCATGCAATAATATCAAACATAGAATGAAGAACTCCTAGAAGATTATGATTCCTAAATCTAACAATTCATCAAATTAAACCACAAAATTCCCTTTAAACCCAACTAGGAAACTACTCAATCATAGTGTAACAAAACATCATAAAAGTGAAGAGTTGCTGAGATAAGGAAATAAAAGAGCGAAGAACGAAGAACACGGATGAAGACGAAGATCGAATGATGATCCCCTCGACGCCTCCTCCTATCTCTTGAAGATGGCTCTCTACTTGTTGGTCAAAATCGAGCACACCCTTTAGAATCACCTAAAACAAGTACTTATAGTCTTCTAATTCGTCGGAAACGTCTTGGGTTTCGAGAATAAATGACAGGATTAACTTGGGCTTGGCACAGGCTTCTCGGGGTGAGAAATAATTCTGGCCGCGTTCGTGACTGTTGGAGCCGCGGCGAGGGCAGTTCTCTGGTCAGCTCTGCTTCGAGGCAAGATCATCTGTCTTTAGTGCATCTGAGATATCTGGAAATTGAACCGTTGGAATGTCTCCAAACTAATTGCATGTGAAAGCTGGTTTTCTCCTATTTGTTGTGTCAAAAATTGGACATGATCACACGGTAACAAAGTCTCCATTGCTTGCAAGGCTTCTGACAGTCCAACTTTATCCAAAAACGGACTTTTGCTCCAAAATGCACTCTTTTAGTCCATGTTACCTGAAATATTTTTTTAAACTCTAAAACATAGAAATCACTCAAAAAATATTCAAAACGGAGTTAAAACACCTGAAAAATATATTAAAATGATCCATAAAAATGGTCAAAAATTGGTGTTATCAACTCCCCCAGACTTAGATCTTTGTTTGTCCTCAAACAAAATAAAAACAAAGTTCGGAAAGAATCTTAAAAACGCAGGGACTAACAATATCTCGGTGACCGTCCTTCTAAACCATAGCCAACGTAATGCATCAATCGAGACTCAGTCTAGAAAATTCTCACCAAAGTACTACAACGCTCGTCCACGGTATCCATCATGCGAAAATCTAACCACTTAAACCCTAACTTCGAGTCAACTAGCTCTAAACATTCATCAAAAATTTTGTGTGATTCTTATCAAAAGTACTAACCAAGACTAAGGAGGCTAGGTATTTAAGGCTTTTAGAGGTCAGTTTAAAAGTGTTTTGGGTTACCGTAATTTCGTTGGAGTACTCAAAATATTATGAAAAACAGCAAGAGAGGATGGAGCTGTTGAAATCCACAGTTTCCAGTCACTTCTACTTGCGCGGATTCGTTGCACTTTCCTCCTTTTCTGGAACTTTTTTTTTTTATTGACAGAAATTTTCTGCCATTCCCCCAGACTTAGATTTTTCTCCGGGTTATGAATTGAATGGCGTCTAACTTTTCACGAACGAACCATGGTTGCCTTGGTATAAAAATATTGACCACCTAAGACTCTTTAGGCTTTTGTTTCCTTTCCTTTCGTTTTTTTTTTTGAAAAAGGGAAACGCCTTTAGGACAAGTGTCTTAGGGAGGACGAAAATTACCAATAATATCAAAATTTCCAAGGCAACTTTGAGCTTCACTGGTTGTTGATACCTCCTTCACCGAATCCATTCAGTCTTCCGTCTCAAGTGAATGAAAGTTGTGTCGTTCCTCCCTCTCCGGCTTTTTTGCACATATCTGCACATAAGACAATAAGAGAAGAATGCATGATGTTCGAAATAATGGCTGAGGTTCGGGGTAGGGTACCAGCTAAGGATGAACTAGCCATCCAGGAACAACATAGAATAGTAAAAAGGAAAAGATGTCATGGATGTCTGATTCGTCGTCTCGTCTAAAACTTTTGATGAGAAATTTAAATTATGGTTAAGTACAAATAAAGTGAGCTAGTATATCATATCATAAAGATTATGCATGACTATGATGGATTCTATTTAGAAGTAGGACAAAGTCAAAATAAGAGTTGCGCTACACTATTAAAAACTGAATTGCATGCACTGGTTTTTTTTTTTTTTGAATTTAATGTAAAATTTATTCAAAAAAAAAAATCGTTTTTTCATCATGTGCAGCTAGGAGTTCGAAAGTTTGAGAATAAGAATAAGATTCGGGATCAAAATTTCCTTTTAACTCCTTGAGTCAAACCAGACTTCTCTCTAAAGTACCATCACGCATTAATCGAATTGTAGATATGCGGTTTCGAACATGTTTGTGATATCATTATGAGCTAACCTGGTGGGGAGGGAGGGGGGGGATCTCCATGCCGGCGAGAGATCTGTTCTTTCTAAAGGTTGTGTATTGTTACTTGAAAAACATGCCTAACTATGAAGATGGAGATTTGATCACGAAAAGTTGCAGAGATGATAGAATAGAGATGATTGTTGGCCAATCCAATGTAAAGTTGTCCATAAGAAGTCCTCTACTCAATGATTTCCAAAATTTTTTAGAATATCCGCATGTAAAGAATAGATGGTTTTTAGTTTCCATGGAATCGTGGCACAAGCTACAAGTGGTATTTTCACTGTATTCCATGACGACATGCGATCTCCTTTGTGCCATGATACCTTCGGACCAGGTTTTCAGATAAGAGCCCATGTCTTCTTTGAGTTAAAAACTCTCTTATAATCCTCATCATTACATCTCCATAGTGGAGTATCTTCCAAGTCCCGTATAGCTCTTGCTCTTTGTTTAGCCACACATTTTCCATTTCGTTTAGGTAGTCCACGCGATGGTTTCTTCGACGTCTATTAACCAAATCATGTGCCACCAATACATGAATTGGGATCGTCATATCGATGAAACCTCTCGGCCCAGTGATCTCAATAAGTCATCCCATGAGAGACCATGCTTTGAATCAGAATGATGTCCTCTGCCTACTTCCAACGTCCACTTTGTAAAAATGTGTTGCTTTGTCTCTATACTTTAAAAAGTTTTTCCACATCCAAGAGCCTAAACTTGTGTTGTCCTGCACTGCCCAAAATGACTCTTGTCTAATTAAGTACGTTTTAATCCAATTGACGCGGAGAGAGGAGTGATATGAGGCTATTCTTCTTACCAGCTTGAGACAACAAACATATTTCACCTCCTTTAGAGGTCGCAAACCAAGTCAACCTTCTTTTATTGATTTCCAAACATCACTCCAGGCTATCTTGACTTTCTTTGTGTTTAAAGACCAAATAAAAGTCAAGCATAACTTCTCAATCTCTCGTAGACATTCTGATGAGAGTCTAAATCTCGATAGCCAGAAGTTTTCCAAGTTCAGAATTACCGATTTTATGACCTGAAGCCTCTCTGCAAAGGATAAAAACATAAAAGTCCAAGAGTTGATCCTTTGTCAAATTTTCTCTAGAAGTGGCGATTAATCATGTGATGTCATGCGCTTTGTTAGGAGAGGTAACTGTAGCACCTTAACACGGACATTCATTTTAGCCAACACTTAGCCAAAGTTTAGCCGGATATTTTTAACATTTTACTTAACAGATCTACGCGTTTGGTTCGATCAGACAAGTCATTTTCGAGCATAAGTAGATTAAACAGAAACTTGAATTAATCAAGGAGGTTCTAGTACAAAATAAGAGTTCGCTAATAAGCTATTACATCATGTACTAAACCGAATCTACCCAATACTACCATCCATCATTTTTACAACCTTTTGATAAGTAAAATTTTCCTAAGAATCAATCCTAAATATGCTCATGTCATTGCAATATTTTAGGTGTCAATCCAATCGGGGTTTAGTTCAATCCAAGAATGCAAGAAACTCTTTAATCCAAGCAAACAAGTGTGGTTTTGGTTTCCTAACAACCTAATGATTCAAATTAAACAAGCAAACAAGTAGATATTACTAAAAAATGATTAAGACAACGATTAAAGGAGGATCTTTGGACAAGGCAATTATTTAGGGGAAATCTTAAGCTAAGCAATGATGTCTATCGAATCACAAAAGTGCATTTCCTTAAGCCTAGAACACTAATCAAGATTAGCCTAATCTCTTAGCACTAATCACTTCATTAATTACAAATTCAAGAACAAACTCTTATTTGTGAAAATGTAATTAGCAAGCATTAAAAACAAGTTCTATTAGCCAAGATTCACCTTAGACATTCACTCTCATGAGTTAAGTATGAAAATCTCTTATTTAGTTCATTGGAGAATTTCATCAAACACATTGTGTGCATGAAATTCCCTATGATCTAGATTAACTATCTCTAGCCTAATTTAGCCTTAAAAACACTAAATAAGAAAGGAAATAACATCATTAAGCTCTAGACATCAAAGATTAACAAAAAAATCCCTAATATACCAAGCCCAAAGATCCAAAAGGGATCTACTCACTAATCATATTGAAACCCTCAAATCACATAAGAGAAGTGATAGATTTCATGACTAGATGATTGATAATGGAAGAGATTAGAGAAATTAAGAAACTAAGAATTTTAATTTCATAAAACTCAAGATATCTCTTACAAAAATCTGAAGAACCCTAAAAAGAGGTTTCTTTTCTCAAGAACAAGAGAAAAGAAGATAGAAAATGAGATAGATCCTAAAATTAGGTTTTTGCAGTTATTTAAATGGTTTTTGGGCGAACCGGGTCAACCCAAGATAAACCTGGTATTGACCTGGTCAGATCTGGGTCTGAGTGGTCTGGACCGAGCAGGTTTGGGTCAGTACAAGTGGGTCGGTATTAATCTCTGAGCATAACTCGTTTGGGCGCCAGGCAGATATGTCACTGCTAAATCTGATTTATCTTTCACACCACAGTTCAGAATGACTTTAAACCACCTCCAGAAGATAGTTAACTCAATTATCTACAACTTCTATGAAGACCTCCAAAACTAAATCCGAACGTAAGTTGTTCATTTGGCCTGATATTTCAGTCACTTTGACTGGCTTCGATGAGGAGTGAAGCTGGGTTGGAGAGGTCTGTACCGACCAGGTTTGGGTCGGTACAAATTGGTCGGCACAGCTTCTTTCCTTGTTCGGGATGACTTATGCCGCTTGGAGAAGGGTCGGTACGGAAGAGGAGTCGGTCGGTGCTGGAACATGCGAGGGTGTGTGCCTGGTGGATGCTGACCGGTGTGGGGAAGAACTTGGATTTGTACCGACCAGGAATGGGTCGGTATTGAGAAGGGCTTCTGGTTGGTATTGGTATTACCGTTCCACTTGTGCCGGTCCAATACTGGTTGGCGTTGGTCTCTAGTCTTGCAGCCAGTCGGACATAGTTTTGGTAAAATCGCAATATCTCATGGAATACATATCAGAATGACTTCAAATCACATCTAGTAGACAGCTAACTCATTTGGCTACAATTCTCATGAAGATCATTGAAGCTAAATCAGATCTTAAATCCTTAGTCCTGCCAGTTCTTTCGGACGCCTCGAAATGATCTCTGCATCCTATTTTGCTCTATTACTCCAAACATCTCCAAAATGTCTCCAAACACCTAGAAAACATTCCAAATGAATGCAAGACTCAGTATGATCTAATGAAAACTAATTAAACCCTAATTTAGACTAAAATACTAAGAAAACTATGAGAAACACATGTATGAGTCCTAAAACACTAACCTAGATGCATGCTAAAACGGGTAAAATATGGGAATATCAACTCCTCCAAACTTAGTCATTTGCTTGTCCCCAATCAAACAAACAAGAACAAGAAGAGAGAGGGACATGAAGATGGGAGTTAGAATCCAAAAACATCACAAGAAGAGATCAAATTCAACGTCCAAGTTTGAAATTCTAGAATGCATCAAGTAACTCTACTCCAAAAGAGTTAGCCATTTCTATGTCCACATGCATCAAGCTCAAGTCCTAACATACACAAGCATTTTTATCCTTCAACCTTTGGCATTGGTTAATTAATGTTTTATGTGAATCATGCTTTTGCAAAATTAAATGAACTTGTTTGGGTAAGGGATACGGTTTTGAGATAAAGATGATCTCAATCACATGTGTGGGTGCTCCAATGCAAAGATCTCTCTAGGAATGAGTAAACTTTAAAAAATGCTAAAGGTAAAAGATAACCTATTCATACAAGGGTGAATTCTCATCTACCCAATGCCTAAGATGTCTCTAACCCTAGCATTTTTAACCCATGAAGTCCCAAACCTAAGCTACCCTTTTTCACAAGGCCTTTTGCCTTCATTGCTCCACACGTTTTTCTTGTGTCTTCACTTCATCATTTTCTCACTTGGAGGATTCCTTCTTCTCCATTTAACTTGTGTCTTGGTGCTCTTCTTTTTGTTGCTTTAGCTCTTCCTTTTAGATCTTTTTCATGCCTCGTCTGTCATCACTTGATGCCTTAGCCACTTTTTGGCTTCTTTCTTTTTCACATTGCACTTTGAGGCCAAATCTTTCACTAAGAGCTATTCTTGCTAATCTCACCAACCACTTCACATTATTGCATCCCCCTTTTCGCTTTCTCCCCATCTTTCCTTTTTCGTTCCACCATTCTTTTGTTGTTTCACCCACGTCCCAAATCAACACCCCAAGACTTCCCATCCTAGCTAACTTATCACTAGACTAGCCCCTTAATGTTGGAGCTAGATCTACATGAGAATCCATCCTTGTCGCCTTAAACCTAACACTTTTTGCCAATTTTGCTCAAAAAGTAGGCATCTCCATCACTCACGAAAGTTATAGGCTAGAAAGGAGGTTTAGTTCAAGGTGTGGGAAACCATTCCAAAGATGGGATATGGCTACTTGGATCCACAAGGGTGGTAAACAAAAAGAAAAGAAGATCCAAGTATGTATATGAGTATCCACAAGTTCATTCAAAGATTAATAAACACGATAATTGCAAGTCAAGATTAAAGTTCTCATTAATAGGGTTGAAATCAATTCACAACTTGCTTCAATCAAGACGAGAACATCAATGCATGAGATCTAAAGATGGTGCATCCTTATTTTCAAACTCACTAGCATGCATTAGACAACTACGAACGTGGGCGTTGAATTAATCTCTTAAAGTGATACTCTAGCTCATCAATGATCCCAAATTCAATATGCAATGCACCCTACATGAAAACTAAACTCGATCCTACACATGAATTGCAACTAGATGACTTCTTTTTGTGTTGCAAAATTTCAAAAAAATCGATTTTTATGAGTTTTCTATGCCATAAGTGAATGCATGATATGCATGAGACTCAAGAGATGCAAAATCAAAAATAAGACACAAAGAACAAGATTAGATACCGGTCCCTCCCCCAAACTTAAATCACACCATCTCGGTGTGAAAGAAGTTCAAGAGAGAGACCAAAAACAAAAGATGAAATGTAAAGACTAAAAAGAAAAGAGCTACTTACAATGGAGGAGTGGGTCTATGGGAATGGAGAGAATGGGGAGTTTTCCAACATCAAACGTCGTTGCTTTGCCATGCTACGACCTTGCTACCATCAAGAATCTTGCAACCACTAAAAAAAAGATCAAAAAGCCCTAAAAACACAAAATCAACTAGAAAGCAAAGATAATATATACAATGATAGACATGGGAATGTCTCCCAAGTGCACTTTGTTTAAAATCACTAAGTTTGTCTTTGGTTACCCTTTTAGGCGGGTGATGGAGGAGTGTGAGCACTCCATGGTGGGTCCTTGAGCTCAAGCTTAAGCACTGTGCTCATGACCTCTTGAAGACCGGTTTGCCCTTTCTCTTTAAGCTCCGGTGTGAGGATGGCTTTGACCGAGGCAAAAAGTTTGGACCGGCCCTTGCATTTGATCTTGTACTCAATCATCTCATCCTCATACTTCCACGGTGTGAGCTTCATGGTGGCGGGATGGTCAAATGCGGTCTTCTCCCCGTCAAGCTTGCTTGGTTTGTTCTTAGCAAAGGCAAAAGGGTGATGCTTGTCTTGTGTCTTCATTTTGGCTTTAGTGCCTTCACCCTTTTCTTGCTTCTTTTTACCTTCATTCTCTTTCCTCATTGTGGTAGGGTGAAGAGATTCCAAGCAAGCTTTATCAACTCCCGAAGCTTCTTTACCATTACCATAACCCAAAACCTTTTTCTCATGAGACTTCACTTTCTCTTCATAAACCTTTGGGGGGGGGGGGGGAGCTTCATCAACCATGTAACGCCCGCGTTCCGGAGGAATTAATTATTGGGGAAAAATAATTAATTCGGAATTGTTCCGGGCTAGTATCGATCGATACTAGGGGTATCGATCGATACCAGTCGGGTTTTCTCCTTATAAGTCTTCTTCCTCTTCTCTTCTTGCGCGTGGAAACCATTCTTTTGGGAAAGAAAAGTCTTGGTCGCGAGAGAGAGAGAGAGAGAGAGAAGGAGAGCGTGAGAGAGGTGGAAGCTTGGTGAAGCTTGGATCTTGCGAGATCGAGAGAGATTCGAGCTTGGGAGAAGCTTGAAGAAGAGATCGGAAGAGTTTGGTCTTGGTTTTGGGCGTGAGCTTGTGGGAAGCAAGGGAGGTCGATTTTGAGCTCGATCCAGCCGATTTAAGGTGAGTTGGGACCAAAGGTTAGCAAGTAAGCTTGTGTGGTGCTTAGTTAAGCTTGATTGTTGAGTTTGGGGCTTTGCCTTGGTGATTTGTGGCGATTTCTGGGTTTAGATCTCGCGGAAGGTTGTGATTTGCAGGTGGGTATCGATCGATACCATGTGTGTGTCGATCGATACTAGACTCTTGTCGGTGGACTCGAGTCGTGTAGGCATCGATCGATACCAGGTGTGTATCGATCGATACCAGTTGTTGCCTGTGGGCATGTGTTGCTTGGCATCGATCGATACCAGGGGTGTATCGATCGATACCGGTTGTTTGCCTGAGGGCATGTGGTTGGGGTATCGATCGATACCAAGGGGGTATCGATCGATACTGGTTGTGGTTTGTGCTTTGAAGGCGTGTTGTGTGTTGCCTTTCAGGCTGTGTGTCTAGCTTTCCTTGGGATGGAATTGCTAGGCGTTGGTATAGTTTTTCATAGTGATGAATTGCTATTTGTGTTGGAAGTTTTAATTGGTGTTAATTAATTCTTCGTATTGTTAATTGTTGTTGATTGTGCTTATTGTTTAGCCTGTTGTTGGGATGATCTCTCACTCAGCGTTTGGTTAGCCAAATGTTGATGCATCACTTTTGTCGATGCAGGTAAAGATAAGGTGTGATCGTGGAATCGAGGCAGTGAAGAGGGGATGGTTAGGACCCGGGGTTTTTATTGTTGGTGTTGTTTGCTTTTGCTGTTTTAGAACTGTTGGCTTGTGTAAGCTGTAGAACTTGGATTGTTCTTGTATTTGTAATGTTTAATTATTTCTGCAAAAAAAAAAGTGCGGTCGTTTCAATTTGGTATCAGAGCCCATACGGTTCTAGGAGCCTAGGTGGTTCTAGAATAGATTGGGTGTTGTGTGGGGTCTTAGAATCATCCTCTTCGAGCCTTGTGAGATTCCACGGTGAGTATCTTTATTGTGAGGATTGTTTTAGTTTTCTTAGCTTGTGCTTCTGCATGTGTGCAGATGGCTAGAGGGCGTGGTAGAGGTCGTGGCCGTGGTAGAGGTCGTGGCCGTGTGCCGGCGGAGCAGGTCGAGGATTCGCGTGCGAGTCAGATTGGGTCTGAGGGTGCGGCCGGTGTGAGTGCCGTTGGGGCTGGCGTGAGCGCCAGTGTGGCTGGTGTTCCAGCGGGTGCTGCGGGTGTAGCAGCGGGTGATGCTCGGGCCCGAGATGATCGCATAGCGGATCTGTTGACGAGGTTGTTGGAGCGGTTACCAGAGAGGGTACCGGCTCAGGCTCCTGTGGATCCGGTAGTTGTGGAGGCTCAGCCTCAGGTGGCAGCTGCGGTTGCTGAGGAGCTCCCATCCTACCTTAGGATGATGGAGCAGATGCTGAGGATTGGCACGGGGTTCTTTTCTGGAGGTGCTAATCCTGAGGACGCTGATGCGTGGTTGAGGAGGATAGAGAGGAATTTCCTCTCGAGTAGGTGTCCCGCAGGATACCAGGTGGACATTGCGGTCCATTTTCTGGAGGGTGATGCGCATCTCTGGTGGAGGGGTGTGGCAGCACGGAGAGTTCAGGCCGCGATGGCTTGGGCGGATTTTGTGGAGGAGTTTAACTCCAAGTACTTTCCTCAGGAGACGTTCAACCGGTTAGGGTCAAGGCTTGCGAGTTTGACTCAGGGGGATCGGTCGGTACGCGAGTATGAGGTGGAGTTCATCCGGCTCGGGTCTTATGTTAGACGAGCGGGTGAGAGTGAGTCGGCCCGTGTGCAGAGATTCTTGATGGGTCTTCGGGTTGACTTGAGGAACCGTTGCATGGTGAGGCCTTTTTGCACGGTTGATGAGTTGGTTGAGACTGCGGCTTTGCTAGAGGAGGGTCTGAAGGACGAGGTGGTAGTGGCTACACCGCGTTTTCAGGCGAGATATGTGCAGCAGCAGTCCGGTCCGAGCAGAGGCAGTAGTAAGCCGATGCAAGGACAGAAACGGAAGCGGGAGAGCGCTTCGAGTGGTAGTCGGGGTGGTCCGGGTTGCTTTGGTTGTGGGAGCATGGATCACCGAGTGGCGAGCTGTCCTCAGAAGGGCGGAGCGCGAGTGGATTCTCGAGTGTGCTATCACTGCAAGGAGGCGGGGCACATCAGGCCTCAGTGTCCCCAGTTGCGGCAGAGTGAGTCCGCGGTAGTGCAGCCTCTCAGGCAGGTGGCATCAGCGCCTCGAGTGTACTCCATCACCGAGACCGGCGAGCCGAGTTCCAGGCCGATCACATGTATTTTCTTAGACTCCTCTAAGTTTAATTCTGTGTTGGGGAATGTCGGGCTTGTCGGGGTGTTAAGGTTCGCGGCACATGTATATGTGCAGGGACCTTGTGTGTTGGAGGTGTAGAGTGTCATGTGTTGTTTGACACGGGAGCATCGCATTGCTTCGTTTCCCCGGAGTTGGCCGAGAAGGCTAATTTACGGAGCGAGCCCGGTGTGAGTTTGGGTTTCGTGGAGGTTGCCGGAGGGAAGCTCCTGAGGATTCACGGTCGTGTGCGGGACGTGGATGTTCAGGTAGCAGGAGAGTCCATGGCTGCCGATCTGATTATCTGCTCAGTGGAGCTGTACGATGTCATCTTGGGCATGGATTGGCTCGGGAAGTTCAGGGCGCATCTGGACTGTCACCGAGGGCGAGTCGAGTTCGACCAGGGGAAAGGGAAGTTGGTGTATCAGGGTGTGAGACCGACTTCCGGGAGTCTCGTAATCTCGGTTGTGCACGCGGAGCGTCTAATCGAGAGGGGTTGCGAGGCGTATTTGGCTACTATTTCTTTGCCGGAGGCTGTCGGAAAGGCTAGGGTTCAGGATATTCGGGTGGTTCGTGAGTTCCAGGATGTGTTCCAGTCGTTGCAGGGGTTGCCACCATCTAGGTCGGATCCTTTCACGATCGAGTTGGAACCGGGGACGGCACCGATATCCAGGGCTCCTTATAGGATGGCTCCTGCAGAGATGGCAGAGCTGAAGAAGCAGCTGGAGGAGTTGTTGGGTAAGGGATTTATTCGTCCGAGTTCTTCACCGTGGGGAGCGCCAGTGTTGTTCGTGAAGAAGAAGGACGGGAGTTTTCGGTTGTGTATTGATTATCGGGGACTTAACCGAGTCACAGTGAAGAACAGGTATCCTCTTCCGCGGATTGATGAGTTGTTGGATCAGTTGAGAGGGGCTACTTGGTTCTCCAAGATTGACTTGGCGTCGGGATATCATCAGATTCCCATCGATGAGGTAGATATCCGGAAGACGGCTTTCAGATCTCGTTATGGTCACTACGAGTTTGTGGTGATGCCATTTGGGTTGACTAATGCACCGGCTGCATTTATGAGATTGATGAACAGCGTTTTCCAGGAGTATCTAGATGAGTTCGTGATCATCTTTATCGATGACATCTTGGTGTATTCGAGGAGCCGGGAGGAGCATGAGGTGCATCTGCGTGTGGTTCTTTCGAGGCTGCGGGAACAGAAGTTGTTTGCTAAGTTGAGCAAGTGTAGCTTCTGGCAGCGGGAGATCGGTTTTCTGGGTCACATTGTCTCTGCGGAGGGAGTGTCGGTAGATCCGGAGAAGATCCAGGCCATTAGTACTTGGCCGAGGCCGAGGAATGCTACTGAGATTCGGAGTTTTCTTGGGTTAGCAGGGTATTATCGGCGGTTCGTCAAGGGTTTCGCGAGTTTGGCTAAGTCTATGACGAAGCTGACGGGGAAGGATGTTCCTTTCGTGTGGTCCTCAGAGTGTGAGAAGAGTTTCGCAGGACTGAAGGCCATGTTGTCTAGTACTCCAGTATTGGCGTTACCTGAGTCGGGTGAGCCTTACGTGGTGTACACCGATGCGTCGGGAGTGGGTCTTGGTTGTGTGTTGATGCAGAGGGGGAAGGTTATTGCCTATGCTTCGCGGCAGCTGCGGAAGCATGAGGGCAACTACCCTACCCATGACTTGGAGATGGCTGCAGTAGTTTTCGCTTTAAAGATTTGGAGATCTTATCTTTATGGTGGAAAGGTGCAGGTGTTCACAGATCATAAGAGCTTGAAGTACATTTTCACTCAGCCTGAGTTGAATTTGAGGCAGAGGCGCTGGATGGAGCTAGTGGCCGATTATGATCTGGAGATAGCTTACCATCCTGGTAAGGCTAATCTGGTTGCGGATGCGTTGAGTCGGAAGCGGGTGGCTTTGGCTCGGGGGCTCGAGGTAGAGTCCTTGGTGAGCGAGATTAGCACATTGCCCTTATGTGTTGTATCTCAGGAACCTTTGGGCTTAGAGGCGGCTAACCAGGCGGATCTTTTGAGCAGGGTTCGGGTGGCTCAGGGAAAAGATGAGGGTTTGGTTAAGGCTTCGAGAGCGGAGGGTTCTGAGTATCAGGTATCTGCGAACGGCACTATCCTTGTTAGTGGGAGGGTATGCGTACCTTTGGATGAGGATTTGCGGCGAGAGATCCTGAGTGAGGCTCATTCGAGTATGTTTGCGATTCATCCCGGAGCGACTAAGATGTACCGCGATCTTAAGCGCTATTATCATTGGGTCGGGATGAAAAAGGATGTGGCTAACTGGGTTGCTTCGTGCAACGTGTGCCAGTTAGTGAAGGCGGAGCACCAGGTCCCGAGTGGTTTGTTGCGGAGTTTACCCATTCCAGAGTGGAAGTGGGATATGATCACGATGGATTTCGTGGTGGGTTTACCAGTTTCTCGGACCAAGGATGCTGTTTGGGTCATCGTCGATCGATTGACCAAGTGTGCGCGTTTTCTGGCCATTAAGAAGACCGATGGGGCGGCAGTTTTGGCTAGGAAGTACGTGCAGGAGATTGTGAGACTGTATGGAGTACCGGTGAGTATTGTTTCGGACCGGGATCCTAAGTTCACATCGGAGTTCTGGAATGCGTTTCAGGCGGAGATGGGCACGAAGGTGCACTTGAGCACGGCGTATCATCCTCAGACAGATGGGCAGTCCGAGCGAACCATCCAGACCTTGGAGGATCTGTTGAGGATGTGCGTGCTGGATTGGGGTGGTCATTGGGTGGATCACTTGAGCTTGGTTGAGTTTGCGTATAACAATAGTTACCAGGCGAGTATTGGGATGGCTCCATATGAGGCTCTGTATGGGAGGCCATGTCGTACCCCGTTGTGTTGGACACAAGTGGGGGAGAGGAGCACTTTGGGTGCGAGTTTTGTTCAGGAAACTACGGAGAAGATCCGGGTTTTGAAGCTGAACATGAAAGAGGCCCAAGATCGGCAAAAGAGTTATGCTGATCAGAGGCGGAAAGAGCTTGAGTTTGAGGTGGGAGATAGTGTGTATCTCAAGATGGCTTTACTGAGAGGTCCGAACAGGTCCATTGTTGCGACTAAGTTGAGTCCGAGGTATATGGGACCGTTCCGGATTGTGGAGCGTGTTGGACCTGTAGCGTATCGGTTGGAGTTACCCGCGGTTATGCAAGCATTTCATAAGGTCTTCCATGTGTCGATGCTAAAGAAGTGTTTGCATAGGGGTGACGAGGTATTGGCTGAGATTCCGTCAGATCTCCAGCCCAATATGACCGTTGAGGCGAGACCTTTGAGAGTTCTCGAGCGGAGGGTCAAGGAGCTTCGTCGGAAGAAGATTCCGATGATGCGAGTTCTGTGGGACTGTGACGGGGTGCATGAGGAAACTTGGGAGCCAGAGGCTAGGATGGAAGCGAGGTTCCAGAAGTGGTTCCAGAAGCAAGCTGCGGCTTGAGTTCCATCGAGAGGTTCCAGTTTCGGTTGTATCTGTGTGCTATGTGTGTTTCATTTTGTATTGCCGTTGTGTAGAACGATGTTACATTATGATGCGTAATAAGATGAGTATTTCTTATTGGTGACTGTGAGTCACGGTTTCGCATTGCGTTTGGGGTAAGAAGCGTTAATGCGAGAGAGTAATAAGATAGATGTTCTTATTGCTGTTGTGAGCATTGCGTGTTTTAGTTAAGCTTGTTCGGGAAAATGAGTCGAGTGACGAGACCGGGTTATTTCACTTAGCGGTTCTATGTGGTGGGTTGGATTGCAGGCGTATGGTACTTGTTTGTTTTATTACGTTTGTATTGAGGACCTACTGCAGAGAGTTGTTGGGTGTTAAAGGTAGCCTAGTCATAGTTGTCTTGACAAGTCCTTCTAAAGCAAGCTGACACTGGAAGGTGCGCAAGGGAGGTGCGATGGCCGGGTTATTGGTCATGCACGGCAGATATTCCGGGTATGGAATATGGGTGATGCCAGTGTTGCCTTGCGAGGATTTACACGGATCACGGGAGGTAGTTCAGTCGAGATGCTTAGAGATATGTGATTTATTGCTCGTTGAGAGGACTGGTTCCTCTGGTGCCGATAGCTCGCAGGACTGTGTGTCTTGGGAGTGTGAGTGGCGATGTACCCAGACTCGGGAGGTTTATAGCCTAGAGTGATACGTGATACCGTGGATTCGTAAGGAGTATGTCCCAGACGTGGGATATATTGCCTAGAATTGAGTGGTATGGGGTATTGAGACTCTTGTAGGTTATATTACTGAGTGGAGTGGTACGGCATATACCTAGAACTCGGAGATGCTGCGGTGTCTTGGGTGAGGTGGTATGGTGGATATCCTGCGGGATATGGCTGATGCTCGGAACTCAGAGATGCTGCGGTGTCTTGAGTAATGGGGTTGGCTGGTGTTTGAGCAATAAGTACATATGATGCCGCGGTGTTATAAGCATAGGGACTGAGTGGGAAACCTCGGAGGTTGGTATTGGACCTCGTGTGAGTATTGAGATGGCCGGGTTGGCCAAGGATTGTGTAATCGTTGCGACGATTGAGGTTCATTGGAGATGAACGGTTCATGGGAGATAACGGTAACGAAGATTCGAGGACGAATCTAAGTTAGTGGGGGAGAATTGTAACGCCCGCGTTCCGGAGGAATTAATTATTGGGGAAAAATAATTAATTCGGAATTGTTCCGGGCTAGTATCGATCGATACTAGGGGTATCGATCGATACCAGTCGGGTTTTCTCCTTATAAGTCTTCTTCCTCTTCTCTTCTTGCGCGTGGAAACCATTCTTTTGGGAAAGAAAAGTCTTGGTCGCGAGAGAGAGAGAGAGAGAGAGAGAAGGAGAGCGTGAGAGAGGTGGAAGCTTGGTGAAGCTTGGATCTTGCGAGATCGAGAGAGATTCGAGCTTGGGAGAAGCTTGAAGAAGAGATCGGAAGAGTTTGGTCTTGGTTTTGGGCGTGAGCTTGTGGGAAGCAAGGGAGGTCGATTTTGAGCTCGATCCAGCCGATTTAAGGTGAGTTGGGACCAAAGGTTAGCAAGTAAGCTTGTGTGGTGCTTAGTTAAGCTTGATTGTTGAGTTTGGGGCTTTGCCTTGGTGATTTGTGGCGATTTCTGGGTTTAGATCTCGCGGAAGGTTGTGATTTGCAGGTGGGTATCGATCGATACCATGTGTGTGTCGATCGATACTAGACTCTTGTCGGTGGACTCGAGTCGTGTAGGCATCGATCGATACCAGGTGTGTATCGATCGATACCAGTTGTTGCCTGTGGGCATGTGTTGCTTGGCATCGATCGATACCAGGGGTGTATCGATCGATACCGGTTGTTTGCCTGAGGGCATGTGGTTGGGGTATCGATCGATACCAAGGGGGTATCGATCGATACTGGTTGTGGTTTGTGCTTTGAAGGCGTGTTGTGTGTTGCCTTTCAGGCTGTGTGTCTAGCTTTCCTTGGGATGGAATTGCTAGGCGTTGGTATAGTTTTTCATAGTGATGAATTGCTATTTGTGTTGGAAGTTTTAATTGGTGTTAATTAATTCTTCGTATTGTTAATTGTTGTTGATTGTGCTTATTGTTTAGCCTGTTGTTGGGATGATCTCTCACTCAGCGTTTGGTTAGCCAAATGTTGATGCATCACTTTTGTCGATGCAGGTAAAGATAAGGTGTGATCGTGGAATCGAGGCAGTGAAGAGGGGATGGTTAGGACCCGGGGTTTTTATTGTTGGTGTTGTTTGCTTTTGCTGTTTTAGAACTGTTGGCTTGTGTAAGCTGTAGAACTTGGATTGTTCTTGTATTTGTAATGTTTAATTATTTCTGCAAAAAAAAAAGTGCGGTCGTTTCAAACCATCTCACAACTACCTATATACTTCACTTCTTCAGCACGAAACCCATCATTCTCGATAGTAATTGTGACACAAAGCTTGTTGGAAGAAGCCTTCATTGGTTAGTAAGCCTTGTCATTCACATTCATAAGAATTACCCATTGGGTTTTAAAGTCCATGCTTGCACCGGTAGTATTAAGGAATGGGGTTCCAAGGAGGAGTGAGAGCTTGTTGGCCTTCTTCATTTCCATAACAACGAAATCCGGTGGGACAATGCAATCTTCAATTTTAAGCGGATAATCTTCAACAAGACCAAGTGGCTTCCGTGAAGAAGCATCTCCAAAAGTGATGGGTGATGGGTGATGTTTCTTATCCCTAAACTCTTAAGCATCTCATGGGACATGACGTTTACACTTGAACCGGAGTCGCATTAAGCATCCTCAATTTTCAAATCTACAAGATAGCAAGCTATAGAGAATTTACCGGGGTTCCCGAGCTTAGGAATAGTCTTAGGCGCGACCTTTGTCAATCCTTGTGAATCAAAGCAAGAAACACTACCCTTGTATTCAACTGACACACCAGGAATTAACCCCGGCGTGAGGTTTTACCCTTTATATCTAAGCCGCAAGTGCACAGCACACGAAGTAGTATTTAGGTATCGAATCCACAGGGATAGACGTTGTCCAATTTCTAACGAGTTCTAACTTATGTCTAGACGTAAATATATTTTGGGTTTTGTTACGGTCGTATCTATAAAATCTAAACTAAATTAAGAAGGGCAGTAGCTAACTAATTATTTTATCGAGGTTATGAATCAATTAAACGAAGCGTTGGGTAATCGGGATTTTTATAGGGTTTATGGCCGATTTTTACGAGGAGATTTCTAGGATTTCTAAAGCGACTTTTTGTCATCTTTGGGTTCTTGAATTTGGAACACGTATGCTGCGTATAGTCTACTACCGTAATCCTACACACCTACCCACCTCAGTACTCGGACGGTAGCTTCCGACTTCGTCCGCACAAGAAGTGAATGATACTTTCAAAGGTCGTTTACGCCCACAATTCCTCCGTAAGTATAATTCCGAAATCTTACGATGGATTTGCTCGTCTACCCTAGGTCAAGAGATTAGATATAGCACTTTTGTGGCTCTAAAACGCCTAATATCAGTTGCTAAGACGGTTAGTCAAGCAACGCATTAACAACAAGGACATAACGAATAACCCTAATCGGTATCCTAGACTAAAAACCTAATAAGAATCGAACCATAAGCTCCCCTTCAAACCCCTATGCCCAACAAGGAGATTACTCAGCCATAGCTGAGGTAATCATATTCAATAAATCAAATAAAAACAGTAACTAAAAAGGAATGAAGAAAGATTCTCTATCGAAGAACATGAATCGAGAATCCTTTGCTCCAAACCAAATAAAACAAGTGAACAAGTCACAAGAGCTTCGCTTCTGCCTTCAAGCATGAAAATATTGTAACGTGTCTGTCTAAGAGGCATAAAATAAGCATTTATAGAGCTAATCTCATTTAGAGTTTGATGGAAAAAGTCGGTTTTGGCCTCGGGTGAAGAAATGAGTCGATTTGGTCGCGCAGGGTCCTGGCCACGGCGAACTGGGCTCTGGCCATGGGTGGATTGGTTCCAGGGGCGGTAGAATGGTGCTTGGCCGTGGGTCCGGCTCCTAGAAGCCCGGCGGGCTTCTCTTCGGGGCAGCTTCGTATGCTTTCAGTGCTTCAGGTATATTTAAGGATCCAACCATTTGATTGCCTCCAATCCAATTGCATTTGAAAGCTGGCTGTCTCTACTTTGTTGTGTCCAAATTTGGGGATTATCAGACGGTGAAAAGGTATCCATTAGCTGCAAGACTGCTTGACGGTTTAAGTTTATCCAAAAACGTACTTTTGCTCCGAAATGCACTCTTTTATTCCGAGTTACCTGAAACGTCTTTCAAATCTCTAAAATATAAAAATCATTTGAAATCCTTTGAAAACAGAGTTAAAATATCTGCAAAAGAATATAAAACTGATCCATAAAAACGGTCAAAAACCGGTATTATCATCAACCTTGGCCACGTCTTCATCATTCCTAAGGGCCCCCCCTTGTTCCTCAATGTCCTCATTGAGCTTCAAAGGAACGTGTGTAGGGCATATTGATTTGACTTGTGGACCATAGACTAGAAGCTCTATTTCTCGAATAGCCGCTTCATTCTCATCATTGGGATGTGGCTCATTGGAGAATATGACATTGCAATACTCCTTTGGGTTTTGTATTGCCTTCCCGGGTAAAGAACATTGAGGATGAGGTGATGAAGAAGGGGCTCCTTTACTTTCCATTTGTTGCACCTTTGAGCTCAATGCCTCAATATTCTTGTGTAGGTCATTGTAGTAACAAGCCATTTTGGTATTGATTTCTTCCATCTTTTTGCTCATATCGATTGCTCCATTAGCTTGGCCTTGTAGAATTTTTTGGGGCACGTTCTTCATTTCAAGGTCTTGAGTCATGGAGTTTTTAACTTGACCTTGTGGTGCAAGACCATGTGGAAAAACCAATTGATGAACAAATGGAACCTTGGTGGAGTAGCCTCCTTGGTGTTGATTGTTGGTGAAACCCCTTTGATAACCACGATGGTTCCCAACATAATGCACTTCCTCTTGGTTACTCAAATCCACCATTTTCTCTTGGGACCCTTGATGACCCTCAAAATCACCAACAAAGTGAACCGATTTCTTAGAAGCATTGAGAAGCTTGTCAATCATAGTGGCTTTCTTATCCAACTTCTCATTGAGAGCCTTCATGTCTTTGGTTCGTCTTTGCTCCTCAAAGTCACTTGTGGTCCTTGTAGACCGATCGTACTCATCACTATAGGTTCCATCGCTTTGGGCTAGATTCTCTACCAACTTCATTGCTTCATTCACTTCATTGGCCAATAAATTACCATTGGAAGCGGTGTCTAGCAACATGTTTATCTTTGGAAGCGCTCCACGGTAGAGTGTGCTCAATAGAGATGTGTCATTGAATCCATGATGAGGACATTGCATGGTGTAGCCTCTAAATCGTTCCCACGTCTCATTGAAAGTCTCATTGGAGCGTTGAGTGAAGCTCGAGATCTCATTTCTTAGCTTGGCCGTTCTTGAAAGTGAGAATAATTTGGCAAGGAAAGCCCTCTTGCATTCATCCCATGTAGTGATAGACCCTTGAGGCAAAGTGTGAGACCCATTGATAGGCCTTGTCGCTAAGTGAGAACGAGAACAAGCGGAGTTTGAAACCATCCTCGGAGACTCCATTCATGTTAGTCAATCTGCAAACTCTATCAAAGTGATCGAGGTGATCCAAGGGGTCTTCCACCGGCAAGCCATGGAACTTGTTACCTTGTACCATGTTAATGAGACCCATCTTGACCTCAAAATTGTTGTTATCCATCGGTGGTGGTCGTATGCCTTGGCGGTTCACATAAGCATTGGCCGCATCACCCGCGCCAACAATGTTGTGGGCTTGTGGAGGGAGGTTTTGAGCTCTATCATAACGGGCGGGTGGTGGTGGGTGCTCATTAGCCACATGCTCATTGTTGGGACCAACCGGAATGTCTTCGACGTTGTCCATACCCAACCTTTCAATGTGTTGAGCTCGTCTTCTTTCTCTCCTTTCTCTAATCCCACCTTCCAAGAGATGTATGTTGTCTATTGGCTCAACAAGGTTGTGTCCACCTCGAGCCCTTGTGTTCATACACCTATATGAAAAGAGAAAACTAGATAAATAGATTAGTGAACAAAGAAAATAAAAGCTTGATCTAAAAAAGAATCTAAATCCTATTGACTAAACTAGAACCCCAAATAGCAACGGCGCCAATTGATAAGTAGGATTTTCCTAAGAATCAATCCTAAATATGCTCATGTCATTGCAATATTTTAGGTGTCAATCTAATCGGGGTTTAGTTCAATGCAACAAGAATGCACGAAACTCTTTAATCCAAGAAAACAAGTGTGGTTTTGGTTTTCTAACAACCTAATGATTCAAATTAAACAAGCAAACAAGTAGATGGCACTAAAAATGATTAAGACAATGATTAAAGGAGGATCTTTGGACAAGACAATTGATTTAGGGGAAATCTTAAGCTAAGAAATGATGTATATCCAATCACAAAAGTGCATTTCCTTAAGCCTAGAACACTAATCAAGATTAGCCTAATCTCTTAGCATTAATCACTTCACTAATTACAAATTCAAGAACAAACACTCATTTGTGAAAATATAATTAGCAAGCATTAAAAACAAGTTCTATTAGCCAAGATTCACCTTAGAAATTCACTCTCATTAGCTAAGTATGAAAATCTCGTATTTAGTTCATTGGGGAATTTCATCAAACACCTTATGTGCATGAAATTCTCTATGATCTAGATTAACTATCTCTAGCCTAATCTAGCTTTAAAAACACTAAATAAGAAAGAAAATAACATCATTAAGATCTAGACATCAAAGATTAACAAAATAAATCCCTAATCTACCAAGCCCAATGATCCAAAAGGGATCTACTCACTAATCATATTGAAACCCTCAAATCCCATAAGAGAAGTGATAGATTTCATGACTAGATGATTGATAATGGAAGAGATTAGAGAAATTAAGAAACTAAGACTTTTAATTTCATAAAACTCAAGATATCTCTTACAAAAATCTTAAGAACCCTAAAAAGAGGTTTTTTCTCAAGAACAAGAGAAAAGAAGATAGAAAATGAGATAGATCCTAAAATTAGGTTTTTGCAAGTATTTAAATAGTTTTTGGGCGAACCGGGTCAACCAGGGACAAACCAGATATTGACCCGGTCGAATTTTGGTTTGAGTGGTCTGTACCAAGCAGGTTTGGGTCGGTATTAATTTATGAGCATAACTCGTTTGGGCGCCAGACATATATGTCACTGCTAAATTTAATTTATCTTTAAAACGACAGCTCAGAATGACTTCAAACCACCTGAAGAAGACAGCTAGCTCGAATATCTACAGCTTCTATGAAGACCTCCAAAGCTAAATCCGAACATACGTTGTTCATTTGGCCTGATCTTTCAGTCACTTTGGCTGGTTTCGATGAGGAGTGAAGCTGAGTTGGAGAGATCTGTACCGACCAGGTTTGGGTCAGTAAAAATGGGTCAGCACAAATTCTTTCCTTGTGCCGAATGAATTATGCCACTTGGAGAAGGGTCGGTACGGGAGAGGAGTCGGTCGGTGCTGGAACATGCGAGGGTGTGTGCCGGGTGGATGCTGACCGGTGTGGGGAAGAACTTGGATTTTTACCGACCATAAATGGGTCGGTATTGATAAGGGCTTCTGTTCAGTACTGGTCCCTGTTGTAATACCGTTCCACTTGTGCCGGTCCAATGCTGGTCGGCGTTGGTCTCTAGTCTTGCGGCCAGTCGGACACATCTTTGGTAAAATCGCGATATATCTTGGAATACATGTCCGAATGACTTAAAACCACCTCCAGTATACAGTTAACTCATTTGAATACAACCTTTATGAATACCACTGAAGCTGAATCAGATCATAAGTCCTTCGTCCTTCCAGTTCTTTCAGACGCTTAGGAATGATCACTGCATCCCATTTTGCTCCATTACTCCAAACATCTCCAAAATGTCTCCAAACACCTAGAAAACACTCCAAATGATTCAAGACTCACTATGACCTAATGCAAACTAACTAAACCCTAATTTAGACTAAAATACTAAGAAAACTATGAGAAACACATGCATGAGACCTAAAACACTAAGCTAGCTGCATGATAAAACGGGTAAAATATGGGAATATCACCTTTGTCCCGCGATCTGATCAGACATCACAACTACTATCACGGCTTAAACCAGAACCTGCATCCAAAAATGGAGGCATAAGCAACAAAATTGCTTAGTAAGAGCAGTCATCGCGTCTCACCAAGCCACAGTCAGAAATCACATCAAGCATCAATTATATAGCTAGAACGCTTATCACAACAGAAAGTAGCCGAACATAATCACCCACGCTTACCGGCCAATCTTTCCGCGACCAGAAAAGCCTCGGCGAGCATTACTGCCCCAAGCGCATTGCTGGATCTAGATTGCCGAGTAAGGTAGATCGACTATCACGGTTAGTGATGTGGGTAAAGTTTTCACCCAACTTCTACTATCTGCAAGCGCACAACAAATCAAAATAGTATAGGTGGGATCGATCAACATAGACCTCAAGTTGTACTAAACATTTATTAAAAAAATCAAGCTAAAATAAAATATTCTGGTTTTGGTTTTTGAAAATATTTAAAACTAAAATGCGTAAACAAGTAAATAAAACAATGCAAATTCAATAAGAGAAAACACTAGGCGTTTGGTTAATCGAAGAAATTCATAAATTAATAAATCATTTAAATCGAATGATAGGGAAATAATAGAAACCGTTCTAGAACTCAAATCACGGATGTATAATCATTCCAATTTCGTGGCTCCGACCACTATGTTTTAACAACCTAATAGACTCAACTTTTAATTGTTATTACAAGTTGAAAACATACATTAATTCGTTCAAGATTCAATTGTTCACTGTACTCCGCAACTCGACTTTTGGAAGGTTACAACGTATTGCTCATCAAATACTAGTTCCGACAATATAACAAGCTTTTGGATAGTATATTAACATAAGGTCTGATGCTAGATGATCAGAAAAGAATGCAGCATTATGAGGAAGTAAAGATGAAGATAAAACAAATAGATATTCCCACTTTAATCGATAAAGGCTTAACAATTCATTAATTCTTTGATTATCGACAACCTAGCAAGAGGACTACTCACACATGACCAGAGATGAAACACAGAGAGTATGAATAGATATCATGATGATAATACTTGTATTAAAATAGTAAGGATGAGAAAACTTCTCTATATCGAAGCACAAAGTATATATCTTCTCCTTGAACCTCTTAGAATCCAAAATCAATGAAGAACTTATAAAAATCGTGTGTAATATTTAGAGGGGCGTGGTTGTGTTTATTGTGGTGGCTTATTGCTAACAAGAGGCTAAAAACAAGTATTTATAGCCCTAAAATCGACCTAGAGTTTCATTAAACCGAAAAGGAAGGTTTTGGTCCGTAGAGACGCAATATCGGCCAAGGATCTGGGTCGAGGTTGGCGGTCAAGGTTGGCCACAGATTGAGACGCGAGCATGGGCCAGGAGGGATCGGGTCAGAGGTTTCTCTCCTTGGGCCGATGCTGGACCTTATTTCTGCATTGGCCTCCTTTGCAAGCCAGACATATATGTCTCCAGTAGAATCGATGTAACTTTTTAACCACGGCTTAAAATGACTTAAAACCAATTCCAAATGAAATTTAACTCAAAATTTGACATTGGCACCAAATTTCATCTCAATCTATCAAAGGGAAGGAACCCAACGAAGATAAAACTTATGTTGCATATGTGCTATCCAATTGGAGAAATTTGCTTTTCTTGAGCTTTAGGTGCTTGGCTGATCTTTTGGATTTGGAGACATATCTTGGTCATGAAAAACTCATTTTTGTCTCCATTTTGCATCATTTTTGATGATTTGAACTATATAGACTTTAAAACTATAAGTACGAGAAAACTACCTCAAGTACCATAAAACCGAATAAAAATGCTTAGATAAAATATTAAAATCCGTATTAAAAATAGTAAAATAAAGAGTATATCAGTTAGCAAGCAGAATAATGAACATGACAAGAAACCACAACCAACCAAGCAAACATACTACAAAATCTAAGCATGAAACGATCTAAAATAGTCACGCACTCACCTTAGTTTCCTGGGATTTGGTAATATCGTTCTAACACCTCTTGCCACGTTCGGATCGTTCTATATCGTTTTCGGATCAGTCGATCCCTCGAACAGATTTCCTCCATAAAGTCTCTCGGATAATCTCTCGGCTAGAATTCCTTCTCTCGGCTAGAATCTGATTCTCTTGGTAACTAACTTTTCTCTTGGATTTTCTCTCGATTAAATTCTCTAGGATTTTCTCTCTAATCTTTCTGAGTTCCTTGTCGCGCGAAAGTGAAGAAATGAGCCAGAGGTCTTCTTTAAATAGACGAGTACTCGTTTTCCCCGAAAATAACCGTTCTTGTGAGATTACTTGATCGATTAAATCAGTAACCACTCCCGCACGTCTATTTTCCCTGAAAAACCGTTCCCGTAACTTTACTCAATTGATCAGGTCAAAAACTGCTCTCGCGCATCTAATATCCCCGGAAATAACTGTTCCCGCGAGTTTACTCGATCGATCAGATCGATAACCGCTCCCTCGCACTTTTCTCCGAGAGTTTAATCCAGATAAACGTTCCCTCTTTCTTTCTTCTTTCGTACTTCACTGTTTGCCTCTCAACTTCCCAAATCCGACCCACGGTCTCATAAGATTACCCGAATTCTCCATTGCTAAGTTCTTTAAAGTTAAATGTGTGCGGTCTCATCGAGAGGGTTTCGATCAAAGAACATGTAGACTTACCTCAGTCAAGTTTCGTGCTTACCCATACATTCTTAATTCTGGTTTCTTTTCTCTCCCTTTTTCTCTCTTCCTTAGATTGATTTTTTATTTTTCTTTTTGTATCACGGGGTCAAGGTTTACGAGACGCGAGTATTGATGGTGTTTGCAACTGAATCCCCAGTTCACCTCCTTGGATAAGTTTCCATGATACGCGAGTACTGATGGTGTTTGACACCGAATCCCCGATTCACTTCTTTTGGCATACTTTCATGAGACACGAGTATTGATGGTTTTTACTACCGAATCCCCGGTTCACTTCTGCGCCATCCATGTCCTTTTTGCATTGAAGTACTTAACTGAAGGGAAGAGAGAGGGAAACCGTACTCACACAAACTTGTCCTGGCAGGCTTGAAAAAGTTTCTTGGTCGATGTATACCAAGCCTCAATATGAGAAATATTAAGTTCATTAGGTTGAAGTCATTGCTAAATCCTTCGGTTCCCTTAGAGACATGGGCATTTTTATGGTAGGTCGATCCACTCATGGATTTTCTATTAGTAAAAATCGGTGGTCAATCTCTGTTAGAATCGTCACTAAAAATTGGTGTAACACGGTTAGTTCCGAGAAAAGTTCAACAAAATTCAACAAAATTTTGACTCAATAAAACAACTCAAAAAATTAAAAAGATTAAAACAAAACCAACATACGAATTAGTAAGCGACATAATTCCCTTAGAATTGCTTTGCACCGTCCTGGTGTGAAAAAAAATCAAATTAAGGGAGAAATAATGAATGGAAAAAGAAATAAAAAGAAGAAGATAGAGAGATGACACCTTGTTTGCCATGGAGATACTCTCCCAACCGATTTCAGCACCCATTCTTCGTCCTCTTCTCGTTTTTTCTCTGTTCTTTGTCAAAAACTTATTTTTGTATCTTTAAACGTTTTTTTCTTTTTTTTGATGAATTCCTAAAAATAAAAATTAAATAATAAAGCATTGTGGCTTGATCAAACTAGAGGAAACGAAAATCGAAGAGGCATAAAAGGTAAAAACTAAAAAACTAAAGTAGAAAAAGTTGATTTGAGGTTTGAACGGTCAAGCCATTGCAAACGAGTATTTAGGAATGATTGAATCTTCCTCTTC
Organism: Eutrema japonicum; assembly: GCA_030161315.1. Lineage (NCBI taxonomy): Eukaryota > Viridiplantae > Streptophyta > Magnoliopsida > Brassicales > Brassicaceae > Eutrema > Eutrema japonicum. Next base: position 31,956,200 of record BSQW01000012.1, read on the forward strand.
TTCATATTGGATACTTTCACCACCTTTTGTTCCTTACGATGGACGAAAGTAACAAAGCAACAACACAAGGATACAAGTGAGAGTTGTATTAAACTATTAATACATGATTGTATGAAATAAGTATTATTTGGCTTCAAATGGTAAATTTTGTTTTAGCTGAATTGATAAATCTGTCCTTTAGATGGCAAAAACAAATTGATAACTTATATTATTTGATGTTAGGATTTAAACTTTAATCCTCTTTGTCCCAATCTATCTTCGATACACAAATTAACGAGCACAAGAATTGTTCACCCAGTTCACGGCCTCTAACCGCTACGTCTGGGGTGGATCCTAGATCCACAACATCCACTATGAAGAACAATCGGAAAACACCTCTGATGGGGTTCACAATATAGATCTCTCTCACACCCAACAAACAAGAAAGAACAAAGAACAGAACTAGATTCCCCAGAGAAAACTCCTTTTCTATCTCTAGCTATACGAGCCGCCTCTAAGGCGCTCGGAATCCCTGAAGTCAAGATTAGGTATTCCTCTTGTTAAACACTTGTATTTATAACAAAGAAACCCTAGAAACTTACTTTGGCCCAACTTGACACTAAGGCTTGTACTAAGCCCAACTGCTGGACCAAGTCGTGAGTTGACTGAAGTCTGACTTCTCACAATCTCCACCTTCAGATTCAGACAGCTCTCGACTCCTCCACAAATCTTTGTTCCTTTGTCTTTCTTCCTGTTTGCTTCTTCTAGAATCTCCACCTTAATCCCATCTTGAAATCTCCTTGTGAATTGCTCTTTGAAACTTTGACTCATGGCTCTAAACTTGGCACTTTGATCTTCATGTAAACCCTTGATTCTTCATTATCTATGTCCTTCTGAAACTTGATTCACTTTGGTATTCTTTGATTCTTCTCCTGTACACTGAGCTTAATCAAACACTCCTTGAAATGTAAGCAGCTAACCCTGAATCATACATGCTTCACACCTGAAACAATCTCTGATTCAACACTCTATGTCAAAACACACTACACCAAAACAGGGGTTTTGCTAATGATTAGGCAGTCGGTAAATTTACCGACTGTTTCGCTACTGATATCCGACTGATTTGCGACTATTTTCAAACAGTCACAAATCAGTAGGTATTTAGTGACTAAAAAGTTAAGTCGTTAATTAGTAGCCGTTTAACGACTGATTAGTGACTGAATTGTAGTCGGAAACATGCAGTAGCTAATCAGTAGTAATTTTAGCGACTGATTTGCTACTGAATTTGGTGGATCGTAGAACAGTAGCAAATCAGTAGAAAAACAGTAGCAAAAAGTAGTTATAATTCAAGTGGATTTCATTTGGTGGTTGGTGTACCTAATTTGGTTTGCAGTCGGGAATCAGTCGGGAAATTTTCTATATATTTGCCATAATCGAATTTTCTTGTCACAATTGTACCCCGAATTACAAGAACATTTTCGTTACACTTTGCTACAATTTTTCATAACACATTAATGGCAATTTGCCACAAATTGTCTTTGATTCATTATGGCAATTAATGTAAATGTTGCAAAAAAAAAATTATTAGTTTTAATAATCACTAATTATAAAACATTGATATAATAAAAAAAACATGATTTATATTACAACAAAAGTCATTAAAAGTACTAATAATCTGAAAAACATTATATCTTACATTTGACAAAAGTTGTTATAGATACTAATATTCCAAAAGACTGAATTAAAACATAGAAATCTTCATTAGTTACCCTCAAAGATGGCTGAGAGATTATGGTTCGGTAGATCTCCGTGGTTGACCGGACTGTGTGAGTTGTGCTAAGCTGCGTGGATGAAGATTAACACATCAATAAAGAACGAAAACCATTATGTAAACAAAGTTTTCCAAAGAGTAAGAACTTCATCGATTAATACATCAATAAGTGAAAGAAGTTTCAGGTCTACATTATTCCTTATACTCTAAAACGTATTCACTTCTTTTTTTATTGTTTTTTATCTAGTTTCCTATAATTTGAACAGACAAATTAATAAACCCATGAAGTAGTTTTCATGACTATAACAAGATTGTATCTTTGAAAGCAAGCAAGCACGACTACTTAGGAGACCAAAAAACAAAACAATAACAAGATTGTGTCTTTGAAAACAAAGAGGAGGAGACAAGTAACGGAGGATGAAAGCCATGGAAGAAACTTGAGCAGCCATAAAGAAAAGCTATAGACATTCTCAAATTTGAAGACTCAATCAACTTTATAAAACGCTATATATCACTAACAACAAAACTCCTCACTAATTTCAATAAAAGATATAGTATTCACTATAATCACCAAAATTTTGTGTGTTTTGAAACTATTAAATGTGTTTAACTTAAAAAATACAGATTTATTACTTACCTCCAAGAATGGAGCGTTGAGCAGTTCCGAGGACGGTGCAACGACGGGTGATCCTGACTGGCTAACATCAGAATCAGCAGCAGACCAAATTGGATGTGATTATTCAAACTCGGCCTCTTTTATGAACGACTCCGCACGTTTATATCTGAAATCTTTTAAAACCAAATTGGATGTGATTAATCAAACTTGAGCGAAAACACAAGCAAAATCTTTATACGTCACCAACAAACAGAGCTATTGAACCACAACACACCAATCAATAGAGCTAATTTTGATTAGAATGCAAATACGGCTCAGAGAATGCAAAGTTTTTAAAGGTTTAGAAAGAAATTGAGAATTCAATAGATGTAATTTGAAATCAATTGAAATCCACGAAACCCATGAACATGAACATACATAGACGGCGGTGGAGAGGAGACATATAGACGGCGGTGAAGAGGATATACATAGACGCCGGTGAAGAGGAGACACATAGACGGCGGAGAAGAGGAGATCATACATACACTACAAGAAAACACCCTTTTTGCAACGAACGATATCGTTGTAAAATCGTTGCAAAATAGGGTTTGCATCGAATTTACCACGAAAAAGAGATCGTTGTTAACTGATCGTCGCAAACCACAAATCGTCGTAAATTCGTCGGGAAGTACGAGGGAAAAAAATTCGTCGCTAAATCGTCGCTAAATTGCCGTCGTAAAATCGTCGTAAATATTACATTGAAATTACGACGAATATGAATACGTCGTAACATCGTTGCTAATTCGAAGGGAAATCTTTCATTGTTAAATCGATGGCAAAAAATTATCGTCGTTAATTCGTTGCAAATCAATCGTCGTAAAATCGTTGCTAAATAATCGTCGCAACATCGTTGCTAATAAATCGTCCTAAAATCGTTGCTAAATAATCGTCGCAACATCGTTGCTAATAAATCGTCGTATAATCGTTGTAAATTAGCCACGATTTTATGACGATTAATTTAGCAACGAATCAACGAGGATTATTGTTTACCATCGAATTAACGACGATTCTATATATGATTTTTATTATTATTTTTAAAATTTTATTAATTTCAAAATTATAAAATAAAAATTTTAAAAATAATATATAATAATATTTTATTAAAAAAAAATATTATAATCTGTTACAAAAAAAAAAACCAAAATTAGAATTCGAAATCATAAATCTAAATAACTATATCGTAATCGTCGAGATTCACATCGTCTTCGGGACGTCTCGACGAACCGGATGTGCCTGCCGCTGGCTCTGCCTCTGCCGCTGCCGCTGCATCTGCCTCTGCTTGGAGTCTTCGCTTTTCCCGTAGCATGGCCTGCATTGTCGGGTTCCCTGTTGCCAAGATGTCGAAGAGTTCGTCATTCTGCGTAGCATCCAGTTCAACCCGCTGCTGAAGACTCGCAATCTTCGCCTGATATGCCGTAGACCGAGTAGCCTCGGTCTCAACCTGCTCCTGAAGACTCGTAATCGTGGCACGTAACACGACTGGATCATCTTCTGGTGATCGTCGTCGCGGAGCATATGAAGAAGCAGCCGAGACATCTCGAATAGATCCCATCCCGACAACCTTCCCCTTTCTCTTAGGGGCAACCTATATTTAAATTTACAATTAGAAATTTTTAAAAAATCAAAAACTAAAAATTAATAAGTACTAACTATTCTATATACATGCTCGAAGATCCGGTCAATATCGGGTGTGGTCAACCCTCCAGACATGACCGACGAACCACCGGGAGATAGCTGTTGAGAGAGATGTGTCTCTCGTTCGGTGACTTTGGAAGTCACCTCATTGAAGATGTGCTCGGCAGTCTCGGAAACAAAGGAACCATCCTTCTTCCGGTGCGTCCGCTCAAAAACCCTGGTCATCGGAGGGAGTACACCTCCGTCTTCGGCGGCCTAAAGAAAAAAACTATGTTATTGACAAAGTAAATTAAATAAATTAATTAATTTAAATAAATTTAATTACCATCTGTAGACGAACACCCGCAAAAGGTGTTTGCCCAGCTGTATGAGGCAGAGCCTTGAGTCTCCCGTCCGAATCAACGGTGTTGCGGGAAGCCGAACACTTCTCAGCAGTGATGATGGATTTCGGATCCATCCAATACCGCACCAAGCCGTCCCAAACGGCTTTATCCATGTGCAGGGGCTTTGCTGCATCGCCATCCTTCTTCCATGCTTTCTTCCACTCACCAACCACGCCTTGGATACGAAACTTCACCCTCTCGAGAAATAAAGTTTCAACCTCGCCATGAAGCGAAAGATCCCAGTGATATTTTTGCTGCATGAGAAACAAAAATAATTACATATTTTATAAAATTAAATTAAATATATATTTAAATATAATTAAAATAATTAAGGGAGAAAAAATATGTTTTCCATACGTACCGCAAACATCTTGAACCATGTCTCCTTGACGTGTAGAGGAAGCTGGGTAAAATTGGTATGCGGCTCGATAAAATAAGACTTGATGATGTCGGAAACGGTGCGTCCAACTTTGGATTCAACTCCAAACCTGAAACAAAAAATTGTAAAATTTTGAATTGTTAGAAATAAATATAAATATGTAATAATAAATGTAAAAAATATATATTTATATATATTACCATTCCGACCCGTCAGTATGATCCGGATCTAATCTTTTAAGCCTATGACGGCCCGGCTGCGCAAGCAAATCATGAACCGTCATGTGTGCTTATGGGGCCGGGGCATGGCCTCTAGGTTGCAGAATCTGAGGTGGTAGTGGAGGCGGCGGAGCACTCTGTGGGTGCGTCACCGGGATGAAATCCGTCTCTGTAGCCTCAGAAGACACGGGCACCCCGGTACCCGAAGCATCACCAATCTCTCTCAAAAACTGAGCGTAATGTGCACGACGTTGGCCCATCTGCATAATAATGAAACAAAATTACTATCTATAAACATCAAGGCATTTATATATTAAAAATTACTATATAAAAAAATTATCTATACTAATTAATTAAAAACATTTTAAAAAAAAATTTACCTTTTTCGCAAAAATTTCGATAGGAAGTTATGAGTAGTATTTTTTTTGAGGAGTTTGTAAATGAAATCGCAAGGAACTCGCGTGTATATATAAGATTACTTGTCGTCGCTATATCGTCGCTACTTAGCGACGATTTCGCGATGAATCGTCGCTATATCGAGGCAATCGAACCGTAGCGAATTCGTCGCTAACTTTGCAACGATTTTGTGACATTCATACACGCAGGAGTTTAATTGACCAACACGCGGTATATTTAATGACAAATCGTCGCTAAACCGTCACAACCTTGCATCGATTTTGTGACATTCAGTGTTTGCGACGATTTAGCCACGATTAGTTCAAGTCGTTGCTAAATCGTCGCCAATTTGCATCGATTTTGTGAGGATATTTGTAAAATCGGTTTTAGGGTTTAGGGTATAGGTACAAAATTGTACAGTCGAATACAACGTTCCATAAACAACTTGACATGTTTACTGTAAATCCAAATTAATGAAATTATCAATAAGTTCATCGATATTGAAAAATAAGTAAATCATATAGTTTGCGTATATGTTAGAGATTATTAATACAATGATTCAGTTTGTGGATATTACTGTGATTGACCGAGTTTTCATTTTCGGACAATTCTCTAAAGTCACGATCAATTTCATTAAAAGATGCATAATACAATGAGATGGTAATACGTTAGGATTTAGGGTTTAGGGCAAAGGGTTTAGGGTTTAGGTTTTATGACAAATCGTTGCTAAATCGTCGCAAAGTTGCATCGATTTTGCGACATTCAGTGTTTGCGACGATTTAGCCACGATTAGTTCAAGTCGTTGCCAAATCGTCGCCAATTTGCATCGATTTTGTGAGGATATTTGTAAAATCGGTTTTAGGGTTTAGGGTATAGGTACAAAATTGTACCGTCGAATACAACTTTCCATAAACAACTTGACATGTTTACTGTAAATCCAAATTCATGAAATTATCAATAAGTTCATCGATATTGAAAAATAAGTAAATCATATAGTTTGCGTATATGTTAGAGATTATTAATACAATTATTCAGTTTGTGGATATTACTGTGATTGACCGAGTTTTCATTTTCGGACAATTCTCTAAAGTCACGATCAATTTCATTGAAAGATGCATAATACAATGAGATGGTAATACATTAGGGTTTAGGGTTTAGGGCAAAGGGTTTAGGGTTTAGGGTTTATGACAAATCGTTGCTAAATCGTCGCAAAGTTGCATCGATTTTGCCACATTCAGTGTTTGCGACGATTTAGCCACAATTATTTCAAGTCGTTGCCAAATCGTCGCCAATTTGCATCGATTTTGTGACTATCACAATTAGCGACGATTTCTTTGAAATCCCTTAAACCCCAAACTAAATCTCATTTCCGATCACCACTCATTTCCCACCGTTGTTGGGGCAATTAATAAATTACATGACACATAGACACATATATATGTCTCGTAATTTATTAATCGCCGCACCTACGGCGGAAAATGAGTGGAGATCGGAGATGGAATTTAGTTTGGGGTTTAAGGGATTTCATAGAAATCATATCACTTAAATTTTACAATAACTACTCGATCACAATATTATATTAATACATTAAATTCACAATAATTACTAGTTAGCGCGGTCACTCTGATTCATTTTCGAACGAAGAGTAGTACACATCCGTTTCTTGATCATCTGGTTCATCACTTTCTTTGAACTCATCTTCCTCATCTTCTTCCTCTGTATCGTCTGGGAGATATTCAACTTGCCTGTTTTGAGGATCTATCAAAAGGATGTCTTCATTGCTCTCATTTAGTTCTGGCATATCAGAGCAATTATCTTGCTGCATTGGTGGTTCCTCATCAACCCCCACAATTCGACCCCTCGGAGAAACTTTTATAACTGATAACCATGAGATACCGGTGGTTCGAACTCGCGGATATGGAACAAAGCTGACTTGTTCTGCTTGTGATGCTAGGATAAATGGCTCATACTTATTGTAACGTCGTGATTGGTTGACATCTACTGCCCCAAATTTGTTTTTACGGACGCCTCGATCAACTGTTGGATCGAACCAGTCGCATTTGAACAGAACGCATTTCAAACCTAAGCAACCAGGGTACTCAACTTCAATTATGTCTTGCAACACTCCATAAAAATCTATTTCGCCCCGCACACATACCCCGTAGTTGGCAATACCTCTTTGATTTCCGTATTTGAATGTATGAAATATATATCCGCGTGTGCAATACATGGGTGCACTCGTTATCTTCGATATGGGGCCTTTTATTAACTCATGGAACCAGAGTGGATATTCGGTATCCCCATACTCGACCTATATTTCATTAATTAATTTAATTTAAAAAGTAATCAAAATATGTATTAGGTTAATTGTCCAAGTTAGTAATTAATCAGATCACTTAAAATTTTACGTACTTGCGTCTTCAACCACGGGGCAAAATGTTGATCTTTACGCTTGTTGATTTCATCGTCTGAGATTCCTTCAATGACTTCTCGGACTTGTCTAACAAATTCACTACATACAAAAGTATTTGTAATTGGTATAAAGCTAGCATATATATAATTTAGCCATATATATAAGACGTATGTTTATACACTTACGTCTCAAATTGACTAACTTCTTCGCAATTTAAGAGGATATACGTTTGTGCACTATGATGGTCTTTTTCATTGGCAAACCAAACTGACTTCACTCTTCCACATAATTGACCGATTGAAGAAAAGATATCTGGGACACCTTCATTAGCATATGTTCGGCCTACACCTCCATCATCATATCGCCGTGCTGCCCTTTTCCGTGTGCGAACCTTCGAGCCAAAATAGTACCCCGTGAAGTGAGAAGTTTCTTCTGTTAAACTTCCTGCTACTATTGAGCCTTCAACTTTGGCTAGATTTTTAGCCTTCCGCTTCAAATGTCCCATGAATCGCTCGAATGGGTACATCCATCGATACTGCACAGGTCCCCCAAGTTCTGCTTCGTGAGGTAGATGAATAGGTAGATGTTCCATAACATCAAAAAAGGCTGGGGGAAATATTTTCTCCATGTTGCACAACAAAATAGGAATACTAGCATCAAGTTGTGCAATAACATCTTCTGACAAAGTACGGGTACAAAGATCCCGAAAAAACCCTCCAATGCCTGCAATTGCTTCGTGTACATTTCCTGGTAGAAGTTCAGCAAATGCAAAAGGAAGTAGTCGTTGCATAAAGACGTGACAGTCATGACTCTTCATCCCGGAAAACTTTTGGCCATTCTCAACATATTTAGCTAAATTAGATACGTACCCGTCCGGGAACTTCACATCAGATGTCGCCCATTTGAACAAAGCTGACTTTTCTTCCGCACCCACTCGAAATATGGGGACAGGTGCTTTCCCATTGCTTGTAATATGTAACTCATTCCGACAACAAAGATCAGGCAAGTCTAACCTTGACTTACCGCTGTCTTTAGTCCTTCCACGCACGTTTAACAATGTGTGCATGATGTTATCAAAAAAGTTTTTCTCAATGTGCATGACATCCAAATTGTGTCTAAGCAAATGATCCTTCCAATATGGAAGCTTCCAGAATATGCTTTTCTTATGCCAATTGTGATGCTCCCCATATCCATCCGGCATATTAGCTGGAGTGTGCCAATTTCCACCACGATTGACTGTTTCCAATGCACCATAATGATCAATTTCTGCTTCTAGATCTTCCCCGGAAATATAAACAGGGGGAGGAACACGAACAGTTTTGTTCTTTCTAAACAACCGCTTATTTCTTCGATATGCATGATGAATCGGTAGAAATCGGCGGTGACAATCAAACCAACTTGTTTTTCGACCATGTTTCAATTGAAACGCATATGTCCGATTGAGACAATATGGACAAGACAATCGCCCATGCTTAGTCCAACCTGATAACATCCCGTACGCAGGGAAGTCGCTTATTGTCCACATAAGCACCGCACGCATTGTAAAATTTTTTTTCCTTGCAAAATCATATGTCCGAACCCCGGTATACCACAACTGCTCCAATTCCTGTATCAGAGGCTGCAAAAACACATCAAGGGAACGCTTTGGATGCTTTGGACCTGGTATTAAAATACTCATGAATAAAAATTCTCTTTGCATGCACATATCTGGGGGTAGGTTGTAAGGCGTTAGGATTATTGGCCATAAAGAATATTGCCTACCAGACATACCAAACGGACTAAATCCATCTGTGCAAAGACCAAGATACACATTACGTTTCTCTCTAGCAAAGTATGGATGTACCGTCTTAAAGTGTTTCCACGCTTTTGCATCTGAAGGATGAGTAACCTCCTCATCTGTTTGCAAATGATCTGCATGCCATCTCATCGATGCAGCTGTCCTCTCAGATTGATACATTTTTTTTAATCTATCAGTTATAGGAAGGTACCACATCCGCTGGAACGGTACCTTAGTCCGACCAGTACCTTGCGGCTTATATCTTGGCTTATGGCAAAATCGACATTCCAGCAACTTATCATCATCTTTCCAAAAAAGCATGCAATTGTCAACACAGACATCTATCATCTCAGAAGGCAACCCAAGACTATAAACCAGCTTATGTATCTCATAGTAAGTTTCAGCAGCTAAATTGTCCTATGTCAAATACTCTTTAATCAAATCAGCCCAATCATCCATGCAAACCTTAGCTAAGTTATGATCAGTTTTAATAGTCATCATCCTAGCCGCCAACGACAATTTAGAATGGCCTTCTCTACATCCATCGTAGAGTGGCTGATTTGCAGCATCTAGCATATCATAAAAAAATTTTGCATCTAGATTGGGTTCCTCATCATGATGATCATGTGCAAATGTACTTACGGTTTCATGAAATGCATCTGTAACCATGTCATGAATCCTATCATTATCTTCACCATGCTGCTCCGCATGATCATCAAATTGATTAAAATTATTTAACTCATCAATATTCGATGCTTGATAATTGCTACTACTACTAGCTGCATTTCCCCCATGACCCTCTCCATGATAATACCATATATAGTAATGCGGCATAAACCCTCTATTTAATATATGCGACCACACCTTCGAGATAATGATAAATTTCCTATTCAAGCATCTGGCACAAGGACAGTACATCTTACCACTGATAATCGTATTATGTATACTTCCTGCCTGATGCATGAATACCTCCACCCCATCACTGAACTCCTTTGTTAGCGATCCCTCTGAATCAAGACGATTATACATCCATCTTCTAATTTCGTATATTGACATTTTTTGTTGGTCAGAAAGAAGTAAATATTGTTTTTGAATATGAAATTTTTATTATGAAGTTGGCCACTATATATAGATTTTTATTTTCATTACCTTCGAATCACCTACGATTTTACATCGATTTCACATCGATTTTACAACGAATCTAAAAATGTTTACATCGACTTTACAACGATATTAAACATGTTTACCTAACCGAACACCGTGAGCTTAAAACGTGCTCACCTAACTTATTAATCGTTGGGAAATCGATGTAAAGTTCAACTTATAATAATCATTGGTAATTCGTGGGTAATTTTACGACGATATTGCAACGTTTTATACAAACCTCGGTAAATCGTCGCTAAGTTACAACGATTTTACGACGATTTTGATTATCGTCGTAATGTCGTCGGTAATCGTTGTATAATCGTCGCTAATTCGCGACGATTGTACAACGAAATTTTTCGTCCCAAGTTTGCGACGATTTTACGACGTCTGTTAGAATCGTCGTAAATTCGTCGCAAAAACGATGGCAATTTGCAACGAAATAAAATCGTCGCAAAAAATCGTTGCAAATTGCCTGTTTTCTTGTAGTGATAGACGCCGGTGAAGAGGAGAGACATAGACGCCGGTGAAGAGGAGAGACAGAGACGCCGGTGGAGAAGAGAGACAAAGACGCCGGTGGTAGTGGTGAATGCGGCTGCGAAAAGGGTTTTCTCCAAGTCTCGTTGGAAAAGAAGAAAGAAATAAATGAAAAGTTTAAGAAACTGAAAGATGTAAAGCTTTAGGAGGCAAATGTTTTCATTTCCATTGAAATTGCGCGAAACTAACCCGGGAAGTGAATTTTTTCATTGCCACATCTACTTTTGTGGCAAATGTATTAAAATTAAAATAATTTTTCAAGTTTCAAGCAGAAGAAAAATGAAAATAATTTATTTTTGTGGCAAATGTCTTAAAATTAAAATTAAAATTAAAATTAAAATATTTTTTCATTGCCAAATTGCTTTCTTCAGGTATTGCAATTTGTTTGGACACAAGAATGGAGGTATGTGTGGTTTGATTTAGGGTTTGGAGTTTAGGTTTAAGGTTTAGGGTTTAGGGTATAGGGTATAGGGTTTGAGGTTTAGGTTTAGAAGTTTGAGGTTTGAAATATAAGGTTTGAGGTTTAGGTTTAGAGGTTTGAGGTTTGAGGTTTAGGTTTAGAGGTTTGTAGTTTAGGTTTAAGGCTTAGGGTATAAGGTTTAGGTTTAGAGGTTTGAGGTTTAGGTTTAGAGGTTTTGAGGTTTTGAGGTTTGAGATTTTTAAAAAAAATCAAATCTAATCATTTTATTAATCCTAAAACCCAAATTCCAAAATCCTAAAATTTAACTTCCAAACCCTAAATTATAAACTCTAAACCTTAAAGTTTACCCTAAAAAAACTATAATACCAAATTACCACAAATTATAAAATTTACCAAAAAATAAAAGTAACAAAATTTCTCATTGGTTAGTCCATAAAAAAGAGGATTGCACTTTGTTTTAACGTGTGCCGTTGATGAGACTGAATCCAATGGACAGAAATATCAAATAATATACAAAAAAATCCAACACTTACAATTTTTTAAAATATAATCATTTTATAAATCATAAATTCTAAACCCTAAACCCTAAACCCTAAACCTTAAATCATAAACCTTTAACCCTTAATTATAAACTCTAAATATTAAATTGTAAACTAGATCTTATACATAAATATCCTTAACCCAAAACACAAACCCTTAACACTATACCCTAAACCTTAAATCATAAACCTTTAACCCTTAATTATAAACTCTAAATATTAAATTGTAAACTAGATCTTACACATAAATATCCTTAACCCCAAACACAAACCCTTAACACTATACCCTAAACCTCTAACCCTTAATCATAAACTCTAAATCTTAAATTTTAAACTAGATCTTACACATGAATATCAAATAATATACAAAAAATTCAACACTTACAAATTTTTTTAATATAATAATTTTATAAATCCTAAATTCTAAACCCCAAAGACAAACTTTTAACCCTAAACCCTAAACCTCTCACTCTTAATCATAAATTCTAAAACTTAAATTCCAAACTCTAAAAATATAATTGTGTGGAAGGAAGATATGACTTTTTACAAAAAAAAAAAAGGAAGTTATGACGAAATTAAGATTGATAAAAAAAAAATGTTGGATCATATAGTAACATGATGTAATCGTGTGAAGGTGATGACTTTAATTAAATTTAATCCCAAAACCTTCTCATTGGCTATTATATTTTGACAAGGATTGCATTTTGTTTTATTATCTACCGTTGATAGATGAAATCCAACGGACAAAATCTAATTTTTCTTTTTTGCCTCTTCTCCCTTTCGTCTCCTCTTCATTCATCTCCCTTCTCCTCTTTCCCTGGTTCGTCTATTTCTTCTCCAGATTTGACATCTCCTCCTTTTTTTTGTTCCAAATTCGTGACTGGTTTTGAACCAAATATGTCAATAATTTGTGACTGGATTTCAGATCTGTTGGAATCAAAGGTATTGCAGAGCGATTATAGAGATAAGGTATGTATATACAAATTGAAGCTTTGTGCTAAAGACCGACTCTTTCTGGATCTACTTTCGAATCCGTTTCTCTCTTACTCGATCTTTCTCCTTCTTAGTTTCTCCGTCGAATATTAGCTCTGTATCAGTCGATTATAAAGACCGACTCTTTCTGGATCTACTTTCGAATCCGTTTGTTTGGAAACTTCACTAAAGGATCGGTTTTTGGTATTGGCCTGAGTCAATTGATGTGATTATTTTGCTACTGAATAGCTAAAATCAGTCGTAAAAAAATCACAAACCAGTAACAAATCAGTCGTTAAAAAAAATCACAAACCAGTAGTAAATCAGTAGCTAAAATAGTAGGTAATCAGTCGCAATTCAGTAGCTAAATTTTACGACTGATTACTGACTACGACTGTAGTAGCAAAATTCAGTCACTATTTAGTCACTAATCAGTCGTAAAATTTTGCTACTGATTAGCGACTGAATAGTGACCGCCTAATATCAGTCGTAAATCAGTAGCAATTTTGCTACTAATTTTTTTAGCGACGAGACCTTTACCTACTGCGGTAATCAATCGGTAATCAGTCGTAACATGGTGTTTTGCTACTGATTTCCGACTGTTTTTGCAGTAGTAAAAAACCTGTTTTGGTGTAGTGACATGTCAGCCTTGAACTCCTTTTGTACCGCTGTTACTCCTAACAGAACACGCCATCCAACCATACTGCTGAACAGACTTTCGACGCAACCATGTGCATGCATCATGCTTTACAAAACCTTGCTGACAAACAAATTCCTCTTGAATCAACTGCAGAAAACCTCTAAGTCATTTATGCTTCATTTCCCTGAAACCGTCTCTGACTTACCAAGACACCACTGAACCTGAAAACCTTTTGAACATCACTTTGCACCGCTTCTATTGCATGCAGAACCCTCCTCCTAACTCCACCTGGCTAAGAAGACTCTCGATACAAATACTTTTGTTCAACTTTCTGTTCAAATCCCTTCTGCAACAGCAGAACCATCCAACCAACAGACTCGAACTGTTTGGTAAACCTGTCTCACATCCACAACCATGTGAAATGCCCGAGACACCATGTTACAGCCTTTAGCACTTCATCTCTAGAACCATTGAGGCTGCTTCCTTGCTGTAAACATACCCTGCATCACATTGATATATCATGGTTTTTACCCCGTTTAAGCCATGATATAAGTCCGTTTTATAGAGTCTTTCTACTATTTCGTAGTGTTTTAGAGTCTTTTACAGGTTTTAGCAATTTTGGAGCATTATTGGAGATATTGGAGTTTTATGGAGCATTCTGGAGCAAAACTGAAGTCTGGTGACTAAGTACCCGATCAAAGCGTCAAGCATCGATCGATACCCCTTAGTATCGATCGACACCCATCGTGGAGGTTACAAGTCGCGACTTTTAATGAAGTTTGAAGAATTGCAGAACTTGCCCAGAATACTTTAATATTTACAAGAAGACCTCAATTCGTGTTTAAACTATTTAATTAGGTTTTACAGCCACTTTGTTGGCTATGCTTTGTTCTATGCTTTGTTTTATTCTGGTTTTGTGAGAGAGCTTTCGCAGAGAGACTCTAGAAGAGGTTAAAACACTCTTCATTAAGGCAAGGAGCACACCACCACCAATGAAGTAGTTGTCTAAGATTGAAGACCCCGAAAAGTTCGTTGTTCCATGTTCTATCTTCGGAGTCGAATTTAAAGAATCTCTTGTAGATAATGGGTCTAGCGTGAATCCGATGTCGAAGGTTATTGCAAAGAGGTTGGGAATTGCCGATATAAAGCCTCCTCGGGCGACTCTTGCGTTCGCCAACTCCTCTACCACAACCCCAAATGGTATCATCCTTGATTTGCTTGTTAATGTAGGAAATTGATTGGTTCCTATTGATTTCCATGTTGTGGAGATGAGTGAAGGTTCCGATATGCCTTTGATTCTGGGAAGACCATTCATGGCTACAGTGGGGACAGTTGTAGACATGCCCAATAAGAGAATCTCACTCTCTATCATCGACAAAAGGGTCTTCTACAAAGCCATCCCCACTAGAGGAGCTCCCAAACACGTCTCTTGCATCATTGTTATCACAGGAGAGACGCTGGTGGTTGATCCTTGGAAAGAGCCTTATAAAGAGGACACAATCAAAGTAGTCTTAGATGATCCTTTTATCATTAGCAAGAGCGACATCATAAAGACTAAGGCACAAGGGAAGGTAAAAAGAAAAGGAGTCAAAGGAGATGCTTATATAACTTTGATTCCTTAGAAGTGTGATGGAGATTCGATTGAGTATAAGGTAAAATGCAAGGGAACATCAAAACCATTCTCAAAGGTTAGAGCACTTCTCACTTCAGAGCTGAAGGAGAAAGGAAAAGATGCTGTAAAGGGGATGATGGGCAAACTTTTGAAGCTGGAGATGTTTAATGGTTGGACTTGCTTCGGGGCAAGCTCTCACGCTCTTCCTGACTGATACATGAGCCAAAGTCAAGCTATACGACTTTAAACTAGCGCTTGGTGAGAGGTAACCCACCGGTACGTTTTCCTTCATTTTATATTTTTCTTGAGTCTGTTTGGCCTTCTTCTTGGTTTATTTTCACACCGAGACGGTGTGAACTAAGTCTGGGGGAGGGTCTTTGTCTTTTACTAACGCTATTTTCTTTCTTTTGTTTTTCCTTTTTAGTCATTTTGATGTTTTCTTTGAATCATTTTGTTTTATTGAGTCAAAACTTGTTGGAGATTATGATCACGGCCTTTGAATTCTTAACTTATTTTGCATCTAAGTGACCATTGTCGGAGGGCTAGTTTTAGATCACACTAATGAAAAATCTAAAGGCTGGCCAGTGAAATAGAGGCACCCATGTTTCCGAGAAAATTCAAAAGCTTGAGCTAGTTTCTGAGCTATTTCTTTTACCTCATCATCGTGATTGGCGCCTTTAGAGCTTGACTCCTCACTCGTATCTGACAAGATAACCTGTGTAAAAAATATGGTACTCCTCTCCCTTATTTAAGATAAAAGATAGAAATGATGAAATGATTTTCTTTCGGGTAAAGGGCTAGGAAAATTTCCATCGATCCCATTATTTTACCTCGAAGGAGATGATCACACTAAGGTCGGAAGCGAGGTTAGAAAATTTTTCAGAGATACCTCTATTCGCCTACACCTCAGTATAAAAGGGTGGTACTAAATTGAACTGGGGATTCGGTGGCAAAAACCATCAATACTCGCGTTCCATCCGCCATTAACCCTACGAAAGGAAATGAGAAAAGAATAAGTCTGGGAGAGGGAAAAAGTACCAAAGGTTGTGTTGTTATCTTGTCACGATATCGAAAGGGAAAGAGTCTAGAAGGTTCTTGGCACCATGATTTTTGATGAGACCCAGCAATGATAGCTTTTGATTGATCCGCGAAATAATGAGTTGAATCTGGGAGCCTGCAATGCTTGCAGAGAAGTACATGGTGGTTCGATCTAGAGCTAGTTTGGCAATACGTGGATTACTAAGGTAATGGTCATTACAAAATTCTAAAGTAAATGTGAGTCTCCGTGCTTTTTCAAACTTTTTCTTCTTGCTTAGTTTTCTGTTTGCTTGAGGACAAGCAAAAGACTAAGTCTGGGAGAATTGATATGCTGGGTTTTTGTCGGTTTCTAACGCACGTTTAGTATTCATTTTAAACGTTTTATCGAGTCAAAGTTCGTTTTAAGAGTCTTTTAGTCCTTTATTTAGTTATCTCTGATGAAAAGGCGTCTAAGGAAGAAATTGGAGTTACGCGGGCAAAAACGCATGGAACCATGAAGAAAAGGGCAGAATCGGTCGATGCAAAACCACCCGAGGAATCAAAATCAATCGATGCAAGGAGTGCATCGGTCGGTTCAAGCTTGCCCGAGGAACCATAATCGATCGATGCAGACACCACCCGATGAAGGAGAATCAACCGATGCAAGGAGTGCATCGGTCGGTTTAGGCTTGACCGAGAAACTGGAATCGACCGATGCAGGAAGTGCATCGGTCGATGCGTGCCTACGAGAAGAAAAAGTAAATTTTTGAATTTTCTTGTTTTGCCCCGGAAACTGCCTGTTTCGACCTAATTCGACCTAGGACCTATATATACTCTATTTGTAACCTCTTTGACGGCTACGTTTTATTTTCTATTCAGACTTTTTTTCTTGATCATTGTAAGCTTTGGAGAAGAATCTCTGCATATATTGAGAAGAATTCTAAACTCTTTCTCTCTTTTTATATTATGAGTTTTTCATCTCCTTGCTTGTGTTTCGTTACCATGTCTGAGTAGTTCCATAGTTAGGTTTAGGGTTTCTAAGGGATCATAAAATCATTGAATTAGACACAAATAGAGATTTATCTTTTGTGGTTTTCGCTTATTGTTGTGTTTATTGCTTAGACTTGAGCTAACCGCTACGTCTATGAACTAGGGTGCGGCTTACCCTATGAGCATGAGAGTGGATTAGGGTATAGTTAACATATGAGCACGAGAGTGGATTAGGTTGCATAGAAAGAACATAAGCGAGTGAATCGTCCTTAGCCTGCGAGAGTTGATGCTAAGGCGATTCGTGAACATATCGAACCCGCTCCTTAATGCTGACCTAGAATTCTATGAGCACGACAGTGGATTAGGTGCTAGGTTTAGTAGCCATGAGCACGAGAGTGGATTGGTTAATATTTATGTTTGAGTTTGAAACTTGTGTTTAATTATTCCCTGAATAGTTGTCTGATTCGTGATCTCTGGATTCCTAAGAACAAACCCTTGACCTATAGCTTTCCCTT
This sequence comes from Eutrema japonicum, assembly GCA_030161315.1. Taxonomy (NCBI): domain Eukaryota; kingdom Viridiplantae; phylum Streptophyta; class Magnoliopsida; order Brassicales; family Brassicaceae; genus Eutrema; species Eutrema japonicum. The sequence continues at coordinate 31,974,192 of BSQW01000012.1, forward strand.
TATTGAATTTACATCTTTTAATTTGCGTTCGTTACTCTTTCCAAAACCAAATATAATCTTATCTTAGCTTAGTTTTATAATTGTGAGAATTGTAGTGTAACCGTGGTCTCTGTGGATTCGATCCTAAAGTACTGCATTGACAACCGTTATGATTGCGGTATAGTGTGAGCTTTAGTTTTAATTGACTGAGTGGTAAAACACCTAAACCATAAATAAAGTGAACCGTGGGGTCCTTTGCAACACTCTTGGTAGCTCTCTCCAAGCTCAGGGTCGTCCTTGTATTGTTCCTTGATATGCTCAAACCCTAGCACTTTAGCTTCCATTGTTGAAACCAGTGCATGTCTCCGAGACAATGCATCCGCTACGACATTCTCCTTGCCTTTCTTGTATTTTATGACATAGAGAAAGGTCTCCATGAATTCTAACCACTTAGCATACCTCCTCTTAAGTGATGACTGGCCACGCAAATGCTTCAAGGTCTCATGATCTGTATTTATAATGAACTCCATGGAAAGCAAGTAATGCTGACACGTCTCTAATGCTCTAACCAAAGCATACAGTTCCTTGTCGTAGGTCGGGTTGTTGAGGGTGGCTCCACTCAACTTCTCACTGAAATAAGCTACTGGTCTTTTCCTTTGGTGTAGCACTTCTCCAATCCCCAATCCAGAAGCATCACACTCCACTTCAAACATTTCATCAAATGCTAGAACCGGTGCTTGAGTGAGTCTCTATTTCAATGTTGTGAAGGCTGTTTCCTGAGCTGCCCCCACTGGAATGTCACATTCTTCTTGATCACTGCCGTGAGAGGAGCTACTACGGTGCTAAAGTCCTTCACGAACCTCCTATAGAAGCTGACTAAATCGTGAAAGCTTCTAACATGGATAATTTTAGATGGTGTAGGCCACTCACTGATTGCTTTAATCTTTTCCTCATCAACTTGTAATCCATGTTCACTTACTACAAACCCTAAAAAGACAAGTTGATTAGTACATAATGAGCACTTCTTAAGGTTAGCAAAGAGGCCTTCCTTTCGAAGTGATTTGGGCACTAGTTCAAGATGTTTGATATGATCATGTAAATTCTTGTTGTACATACGTATGTCATCAAAATAAACTACTAAGAATTTACTTATATATTCACGAAGAACCCGGTTCATCAAACGCATGAAGGTGCATTAGTTAGGCCGAAGGGCATAACTAACCACTCATACAAGCCTTTCTTGGTTTTGAAGGTTCTCTTCCACTCGTCTCCTTCTCGCATCCTGACTTGGTGGTAACCACTCTTCAAATATACTTTTGAGAAGATTGTGGAACCACTCAGCTCGTCAAGCATGTCGTCTAGACGGGGGATGGGATGCCGGTACTTGATGGTGATGTTGTTGATGGCTCAGCAGTCTATGCACATGCGCCATGTGCCGTCCTTCTTTGGCACCAAGAGAACAGGTAAAACACAGGGGCTGAGGCTCTCTCTGATGTAGCCCTTGTCCATCAAGTCATGCACTTGTATCTCTAGCTCCTTTCTCTCTTCTGGATTCATCCGATATGCGGCCTTGTTTGGTAAAATTGAGCATGGAACAAGATCAATATGGTGCTCTATGCCTCTTAGAGGTTGTAGACCAGGTGGAATCTCCTCGAGGAAATGTCTTTATACTTGTCTAGCACGGCATTGATCTCCAATGGAAGCTCTAGCTCCATAGAACATGTGCTTAAACATTCTTTGTAGATCATTAGTAATATAGTGCCATTGGCACTCATGACACGGTTTAAACCACCAGTAGTAATGTATAAACTAGATTTAGAAGACTTAGTCTCTTTGTTCATCATGCTCTGAAGTTCATGAACTTCTGATGGACTTAGAGGAACTAAGTTAACCTTACGATCTGAATGAGTGAAGCTGTAGTATTTGGTTCTTCCATTGTGCATAGTGTCTTTGTCAAATTGCCACGACCTGCAAAGTAATAGATGCCCAGGTTGCATTGGCACCACATCACAAAGCACTTGGTCTTGATATCTTCTAACACTAAACGGAACAGTCACTTGCTCTGTTACTTTGAGCTCTGTTGCATCATTGAGCTATTGCAGCTTGCATGGTCTCGGATGTTGAATCTTTTTAAGACCTAATCTGTCCACCATAAACTTGCTAGCCACATTAGTACACGAACCTCCGTCTATAACAAGATTACATACCTTGTTTTTGATAGTGCATCGCGTGTGGAACAAGTTTTCTCGTTGGAATTTCTCTTCCGGTTTCACTTGGACGCTTAGTACTCTCCTTGTCACTAGCAAATATTCACCATTGTCAGGGTACTCTACATCCTCATTATCATTATCATCTTCATGTTCTTCTTCTAATTCATCATGTGATTCGTAGCCTCCATTAGAAGTAAGGATCATTACTCTCTGGTTTGGACAGTCTCGTGCATAGTGTCCTCGGCCCTGACATTTGAAACAAGTAATGTCACGAGCTCTTGCTTGACCATTACTAGAAAATTTAGCTTGTTATGGCCTTGTTGTCCTTGGGAAGTCATTGGCTTTGCATTTGAACCGAAAGTCGACTTCAATTTCTTTGCCTTTGTCTATTGGCTTGCTGCTACTTGCTTACTATGGGTTATTGTTTCTGTTGCGGTTGGACATGGATGTTTTCCTCTTGATTTGTTGCTCCACTTGCACTGATAAGTGCAACAGCTCGTGGAGTCCACTGTACCTAGTCCTTTCCACCTTCCTGGCTATACGTTCTTGTAAGCATCTACGAATTGTGCCATCAAGTCTTCTTCAAATTCTTCTAATTCCAGTGAGTGCATCAACTTCTCAAACTCCTCAAAATACTCTTCTACACTCCTTGTTCCATGTGTCAGCTTACGAAAACGTTATTGTAAGTCTCTATGATAGTGTCCAGGCACATACCTTAACCTTAAAAGGTATTTCATATCGTACCACGTTTGAATAGGACCAAATACTTGGCGTCTCCTCTCAACTACGGTTCTGTCCCACCATACCAAAGCATTATCAGTGAGTTGAGCTACGACTAAAGCCATATTCTTGTGCTCTCCATAACCATAACACTCAAATATGTATTCCAAGGGCTTCTCCTAATCCAGATAGACCTCTGGATTTGATTTTCCTGCAAAAGTAGGAGGAGTCAGTTTCATATCATTATTGACTTCTCTACGCTCACGCTCTCTTGGCTTATTTCCTTGCAAAGGATCTTTCCTCCTCTGGTTCCTTCGCCTCAAAGGGTCATGTGGGAGATCATCCTCCAACTCAGGCATGCTGTCAGAATCAGAATCTTCTGAGTTAGCATTGTTGTTGGCTGGAGCATTCCTTCTTGTCGGTGGAAGGTTCTTCTCGGCTGCTCAAGCCTGCCTAGACGCTATTTTGCGTCTCTCATATCTTCTCTCATGGCAGTGAGTGTAGTCATGATGTCTTGTAATTGAACATTGTTGTTTGCATCTTCTCACATGTCTACAATCTGTTGATTCGTGCAAACTCAACAAAAACAACAATTCATCAAAATACCGGATGTAACAAAATTTTAAAACTAGAACAGAAGTGAAACAATTTACTAAACCTCTAATAAAATTACTATAAGGTCTAACAATGGTCTCAAAACAATTCGCAGCAACCACAATAGTAAAGGACGAGTTCTAAAAACATTTTGGGTATTTTTCTTAAACACTACAAACGATAAGACAATTTTCCTTTTTTTTACTTTTCGTAATTGAAACTAAAACAAACTAAACACGAACTCAATATTGTTTTTTGGCTTTTCTTAATCTAAATAGAAGCAAAGAACACGAAACTAACAAACCAAGAAGTCATTTCGCCTTCGTCGATAAAGAGGTGCTGGTGGTGAAGCAGGGGAGGCGGAGGCTGCGTAAGCTGAACGATTTCTTCTAAGCCGCCGCCGCTTCCGCAGCCGTAGAGAATGGGACTAGGAGGAACTGAGGGTATCTGTGTACTGTTTGGAAAGACGTGCGCGCTCTTCCATAAGAGCTCCGTGATATAATCTTCATTCCTAATTTCAAACAAAAAAACCCTAAAATCAGATTTTTAACGAGAAAAAAAAACAAAGCAATTATAACGGATCTTACATGATTGATTTTTATGTTTTTTTTATGGGGAGATTCAAGCAGTATAAAGAAGTAGAAGAACAACAACAAAAAGAAGTAGAAGAACAACTTGAAGAAACTTGAAGAAATCTTCTACACTCCTGGTAGCTCGATCGTTTTTATTGCCTTCCAATGCTTGCTCTTGAATCGGTTCTGTTAGGCCGTTATGGCCGTGTATGACATTTAGGTCAGGTAACAAATGATCAATTGGGTCCAGTGAGTTGATGTAGGTGTGAAAGGCCTTCTTGTATCTATTTCTCATATGTTTGATCTTGTACTGCGTCATGGCTCCTTCTTGGACCGTTGGCATGATGCTTGGAACGTCACTTGGTTTGATGTCCACATCAGCTTCATTGGTTAACGCTTGTTGATGAGCTTCAGATACGGACAATGGATGAAAAAAAATCAAAGTGTGTTGAATTTTTTGTCATAAACCACCCACAAAACAAGCCACCAACTGCTGTTCTGAATCCCTAATGTCAATAAGAGTGAGCAGCAAAAAAATTATGTAGAATATTCTTATATCTAGCGGGGACCCTGTCACAAAGTCTGCAAACACTGGAACATGAGGTGATCGTAATTGAACGAAGAAACGTTTTGTGCAAGTGTTTCTTCAATTTTACCCAAGACATAATTTTTGCTTTCCTCGCACGAGCTCGAGAGGTCTTCAATTGAGTCCACGAATCTGCTGCCCTATTTCGAAATCGCATGGCCTTCACTGGAACACAACGATCTAAAGGAGCTCATTTGAATTCAAGGATCTTTTCAACAGTTACAATTCAATCTAAAAGCTCTTCGGCCGTAGTTCCATAATGAAATTTGGGAAGTTCAGATTTTAAACCTTGTTCCCAACGCTCATTGACTACAGGGAGCACAAGAGGATGTTGATTTTGTTCTGCAAATGGATTATCCTCGTTATCATGTTCATTACGTTCGTCGCCACCATTGTCTTCATCAACAACGTTTTGCTGAGGTGGCAAACGCTGTCCAGCCACTGTGTGAATCGCCACCGTGAGCTGTTGCATCTGTTCTTGAAGACGTATAAGAGTTTGACGCGTGAGCTCGGCTTCTGTATGTGGGGGATCACGTCGCGGTCTGGCCATGGTAAGTGTATGAGTTTTGCTCTGATACCAACCTGGCGCAGCGTAAGGAATGGATTCGTACCTCGATCAAGAGATTTGAATAATCCATTGAGACCTACCTCGCTCAACTAAGAGATTTGAAGAAATTTTTTAGGACCGACTTCTTGGTTTGATGACGCTAATCGAATGAAAGCAAGTAAGAAGAAAAAAATCTATTTGTTTAATAATTATCAAAAAGATGTCCATTACAAAGAGGCGAAGCCTTATATAGGCTTTACATTTCTTAAAACAAAAAGGAATATGAACCCTAAAAAGGAAAAGACTAAACCGACATTAGTTTAAAACCCAACAAAAATAGAAAAAGTATGAATAAGAAAAAGTCGTTGAAGTTGTTAAGGCGGCGATGCATCAGTAATGGAGAGTTATTCTTTAAATTTAAATATCTAAAGGCTAGCCCCGAGTACCAGAGGAGATTAAGAGTCGAAATCTCATAAGCTCGAGAGTTGTATTAATATATTATTGCATGAAATAAGTATTATTTGGCTTCAAATGGTAATTTTTTTTATTTTTTGATGGAATGTTAAATTTATTGATCAATCTAAAGAATAGTTATGTACAAGAGAGCCGAAAGAGGCACTATTACGAAACATCTAAAGCGGAATTGCAAAATAAGTGCAACAACATGTGACAAAAATCCTAAGCGAAAGATATATCACCGAGGCGAGACTGCGAACCAACACAGAATCAGGTCGTGAAGGTGGGGTGTTCTGAAGTAGTTCAGCGATACAATCTGATTGCGTATAAGCTTCTCGATCAGTCGTACCAACTGGTCGACATTGTGGTAGGCCGTGTGATGGATTCTTGAGTTGCGTTCTCTCCAAATCGAGTAGATTGTCACTTGGAAACATTGCCGAAGTAGAATCAAAGAATTGCGATCCTCCTGTTGGGATGAGAGAGCCCGAATTGTTTCCTACTAGTCCAGATCTTGACGGTGTTCTAGAAGTCTCCCCACAGTTTCAGATCACACCGTAAAGGAGTACGGACATGCAAAAAATAATTGATCATGCGTTTTGTCAGGCTCCCCGCATAGAACGCTGGCTTGGTCTGCTCCTAATTTGCGCATTCGGTCCCCTGTGGACAGTCGATTCCGCATAGCCAACCAAGTGATGAATCGACATCTCGGAATCCCCTGATTAAACCATAGAAGTTTCCACATAGGTACCACTGGGTGATGCGATCTGATCTGATTCCAAGTATGATGAGTTGAGAACTGATCCTTATATACTCATGTGTCGTGCCTCCATAGATAGTAGTCCGGCCCATTCTCAGCTCGGGGCAGTGGCTGAGCTCTGATTTGTGCTAGTAGAGCATCAAAACGGTGACTTTTATTTCGGCCTAGCTTCCACCTTTATGGTCCAACGGCCTTTTTTACCGTAGCTGTGAGAGAAACTCTAAGCAGTCGAGGCCCCGCTAACCCCGTGATGTCAATTAATCGTCCATGCGGCAGCCATGAATCGTACCAGAAAGAGATCGACTCACCATTTTGAACCACACCCTTAAGAAATAGCGATGCCACATCCCGCAATTTCAAAAGCTTTCGCCAAATCTACGATCCTATTGTGGTATCCGGTGCTGTCCAAAAAGAACCATTCTTCATAAGATTTTTCATTGTCCAAGCAACCCATAGTGATCCCAATAGGGAGAACAGTCTCCAAATCAAGCTCAGAGCAAATTCACGCGAAACATCACGAAGACGACGTAGGCCAAGACCTCCCTCAGCTTTCGGTGTGCATACAGCTTCCCATGAAACCTTTGCCCCTGACGATGTATTAGGATTTCTCGACCAAAGGAAAGCTCCGCATAAGCTCTCGATTTCATCGAAGCAACGAGAGGGGAGCCGAAAAACTGAGCACCAGAAGTTTGAGATACTCATTATTACCGATGCAATAAGCTGAAGCCGTCCTGCATAAGATAACTGTTTGCTTGACCATGAAAGCAACCGCGATCTGATTTTGTCAACTAGCGGAGCATAATCGTGTTCCGTCATTGTTTTGGTGGTTAACGGCAGCCCCAAGTAACAGATGGGAAGAACGTCTATAGGGATCCCCAGCTCAGCAGCGGTGACTAGAATGTCCTGCTTATCTCGACCCCCAACAAATAAAGCTGATTTGGTTGCGTTAATACGAAGGCCCGATATTCTTGCAAAATCATCAAACCCCCAAAACGTCTCTCGCAACGCTGAGGAAGATTCATCAGTGAATACAAGAATGTCATCGGTGAAGCTCAGGTGAGTGACACGGACCTGATTACATCAAGGATGGATGCCTATTCTTCCAATTGCCGATTCTTGATTCAGCATCCGAGAGAAGACATTTTGTACCATGACAAACATATATGGTGATAAGGAACATCCTTGCTGAACACCATGGGTGCTACCAAAAAACTCTTCGAGCTCCCCATTGACGACAACCAAGAAAGACGCTGTGGAGATGCATAGATAATCCAATTAATGAACATCTCCGGGAACTGCAGAGCTCTAAACACATTAACGATGAAAGACCATTGCACTGTATCGAATGCCTTTGAAATATCAAACTTTATAGCGCTGCGTGGGGATAATGAATCCTTGTGATAATCTTTCACAAGCTCTGATGCCAGTAATACATTCTCCAATAAAAGCCGACCCTTGATGAAAGCACTTTGATTCGGCTCTATAAAATCCGGGAGAGTTCGCTTCAACCGATTTGCAAGAATTTTCGAGATCACCTTGTAAATCATGTTGCAGCATGCCACAGGTCGGTAGTCCTTCATAGTAGAGCAAGTATCGTCTAGTCTCTTAGGGATCAGAACTAGTAAAGTGGCATTGATTGATTTGGGTATGAATCCAAAGATGAAGAAGGATTGGACCGCCACAATAAAATCTTGCCCTATGATTTCCCACGCTGCAAAAGAGAACTCTTTCGTGAATCCATCAGGCACCGATGCTTTGTCGGAAGGCATAGAAAACAGGGCTTGCTTAATTTCTTTCCCCAAAATCGGAGCAGTAAGATCATTTCCCCCTTCTGGTGAGCATCGATATGGAAGGAGGTGTGAAAGAAAATCCAGAGACTCACTTTCGAAATCTGTTGCCTCTTCCTGGAGAAATTTCCGAAAGTAATCCGCCGTTTCAGCCTTTATTTCATCGGGGTTTGTAATTTCTTCACCCGTATCGTTGATCAGTTTTCTAATGGCATTTCGGGATGCCCTAGATTGCGCCACCAGATGATAATATTTGGTATTCTGATCTCCACAACTAAGCCATTTCCCGTGAGATTTCTGTTTAAATAAATTTTCCTCCAACACAACAAGCCTATTCCACCGATCTGAGGCTTCAGACATCGCGACCACATTTTCGGGGGAAGGATCATTTAGTGCTCTGTTTTGTGTTGTGCAAAATAGAGTATATGCCTCTGCAGTGCGCTTCGGGATATCCTCAAATCTCGTTCTATTCAGCTCGCGAAGAGGAGATTTAAGCTTCTTGAGTTTCTGATGGAATAAAATCAGCGCCACTCTTGAATGATAGAGATGCGGAGATGACGTCCAGCTCTCATGAACCGTAGAACGGAAGAGAGAGTGAGATGCCATGAAGTTGAAGAATCGAAATGGTTTTTTGTGATTTGTCGTGATACTATCCAGGTGAACAACACATCTCGAGTGGTCTGATATTCCGCTTGCCTCAAACATCGCGTGGGATTAGGGAAAATGGGTTAGCCAATCTGAGTTAATCAGAGCTTGATCAAGCTTTTTACCCATCGGATTCATGTATTGATTATTTATCCAATTGAAGACAGAGCCAGAGGAGGCTATGTCGGAGACTTCACAAAACGATACTGCATTCTGGAAATCAGTCATTCCTGTCGAATAGGTTGCGTAATCCAAATGACAAGAATGTTCAGTAATAGACAAAATATCATTGAAATCTCTCAGCATGATCCAAGGCATCGACGCTTGCTGCAACGAGAGTCTGAGATTTTGCATAAATCAGACCATAGCGCGCGTCTTTCGCTTATGAAGTTTGAAGCGTAGACGAAGGAACACAAAAGCAAGTACCCGTCTTAAGTACAGTAACCGTACACGTAATATGTTGAGAACTCATTAAGAGTGGCCTGATCTCCACCTCGCTAGACCAGCCAATCCATATACATCCCAATCTATGGTAATCGTAATTCGTAATAGTGGACCATCCCGAGATTGTGTAGTCCATTATTGGTTTTGCAAGTTCCTTTTGCACTATTGTTTCAACAAAACACCCAAAAGCAGGTTTCATAGCTTGTATCCAACGACGAGCTACATCGTGTTTGCGAGGTTTATTGAACCCCTGCGTGTTCCAAGAAAAGACAGACGTCATAATTTCCGTGAGGAAGCTTCTTCAGATTTTGAATTCCTAGCTCTTTACGGTTTACAATTGGTTTCAGTGGTCCCTAGGACGGCTTCGGACTGTTCTTGCTTTCGGCTCTTTCGGTGCTTCTTTAGTCTCAGCCCCACCATTTTTATCCATGACTGTTTTGGCTTCCTCCTCATCCACTTCGGCATCAGAGAATTCTATTTCACCCTCCTCTCGAATATGCTCCGTAAACAGCCATGTATCCCCTCCATTTCTCCATCTTCCCTGATGTTTCCCATGATATCGAAACCTTTTGGTGAGACGGAGCTCATAGGGTTTCCGTTGTTTCCCATTTGTGATTTATTTTGTGGAGGTGAGCCAGATTTTCCCACAGTTGTCCACTCTGCCTCGGTTTCCACCTATAAATCGTTTTCTGCTTCCTTGTTCTTCTCGACACTCAGACTGTGAGCTTGTGTTTTCTCTGTATTCAGGATCCCTTCCTTGAAAGGAGGTGTCTTCTCTAGATCTTGGAGTAATTTTTGGGCTATCTCCTGCACCGATACGACTTCCGACCTCCTTTCGACTTCGATTTGGCTTGTTTCCACATCACTTTGCTTCTCGTGATCCTTTTCTCGTCACAGGATTTTGACTTGCTTCCCCACGGGACATGCCTTCTCCACATGTCCCCACTTAAGGTAAGAATTGCAATGCGGGGGCAATCATGGGTAAGAGACAGCAACAGTCACTTCCTCTCCTTGCTTATTATGAAATCTTATTTTCTCTGTTAAAGGTTTGTGTAGGTTCACCTCCACCAATACCCTCGCTACATCCAGCCTTATGCACCTTTCCGTGTTTGGGTGGAGCTTGACAAACTGTCCAGTAGTGCGGGAGAGAAAACTTAGACCTTGATGTGAGTACAAATTACCAGGTACTCCCCTGAAATCAACCCACATAGGCATCAATGAGAGACCCGGTGGAGCCTGAGCCGTTTCCGGATTCCACTCATTGGCAACTAGTGGGATATCTGCAATATGCCAGTACTTTCTCTTCAAATCCCGTTCTCGAATCCGTGGATTCTCGATACGAAACAATACCATCGTCTTATTGAGAAACTGCACGTCTATTTTTGAGATTTCTCTATTGTGGACCAGATTCGATTGACTGTGGCATGAATAGATCCCACATGAGGAGCATCTCCCATAAAATATCCAGTCACAAAACACTTCCAAAGAAGGGTCGAATTGCTGATTAGTTCATCGGGAATGGACACCTCGGCAACTCCGTTAGACACCACAAACTCAGGCTGCAATTGAATAACCATGGATCTTTCACCACCGAAATCCACGACTCTTTATTTTGTGACACAGAGTGTGAGCGGCTTTTTGGTGAGTGTGTAGGTGATGATAGAGGAGCCTCCGAGGCCGGGGGAGCCTCCATGACCGGCGGTAAACTTACCTTGGCGAAGAAGCTTCAGTTTCTCATAGCGGCTAGGTCAACAGCGGCGTTCTTTCGAATCCTCCTTTTCTTTTCGTTCCAAGTGGTAAACTGTGTTTTAGCTGAATTAATAAATATGTCCTTTAGATGGCAAAAAAAAAATCGATAAGTAAATATTATTTGAATGAAATTTTGTGTTTCGGTGGAATTGATAGAGGTTTAACATAGTTTTATTTGTGTTCCGGGTTAAAATCCCCTTTGGAATGGAGAATAATTATTTAAATAAAAATATCTATAAGTTAGCCCCGAGTATCGGAGAAGATTATGAGTCGAAAGCTCAAAAATCTCATGGTTCATCAAAGAAAAAACAAAACAAAAAAAAACTAAAGATGATTGAATTCTTTTTTTTTTACCAAGATAAGTTATTCGGCAGAATTTTTTTTTTTTTCAACCAAATGATTTTTAAACCATTTTAGATCTTTCAGCCAAATACAATAGCCAAAAATAATATTCCTTTGTGTTTGGAGAAAAATATTCGTACATTTCGAAAAGTTTATAACTATTTGGCCATTGATATGCCAGGCCATTGCCCTTCGAAATGGGTTAAAAATTGGGATAATTGTAAATTTATAGCAAAAAATAAGAACTATTGTCCCTTTAGTAGTTATTTAAGTTTTGCCACTTTTAGACTAAAATACCTTTTATTAAATATAAAAAAATACCAAAAAAATATTTATATGTACTTTAAAAATTATGAAAATTCATATAAGGTAAGTAATATATATTGTGTAATTTATCTTAGGAAAAACAAAATTTTTTAAAAATATTTATTTTCATGTTCTACTAATTGTAGAATTTGATTTATAGTATTTGCTCTAAAATCTACCAAATATAGAATATGTATTCTACTATTTGTTTTGCATTCTACTGTCCCTATAGAATCCGTTATCTACAATGTTGTATTTATTCTACCAATTGTAGAATTCGCATTCTACCATTTTCTATATATTCTACTTTTTGTATAATAGAAGTTCCACTACAAGAAAACACCCTTTTTGCAACGAACGATATCGTTGTAAAATCGTTGCAAAAGAGAGTTTGCATAGAATTTGCGACGAAAAAGAGATCGTTGTTAACTGATCGTCGCAAACCACAAATCGTCGTAAATTCGTCGGGAAAGTTACGAGGGAAAAAATTCGTCGCTAAATCGTCGCTAAATTTCCGTTGTAAATTCGTCGTAAATATTACATTGAAATTACGACGAATATGAAAACGTCGTAACATCGTTGCTAATTCGAAGGGAAATCTTTCATTGTAAAATCGATGGCAAAAAATTATCGTCGTTAATTCGTTGCAAAGCAATCGTCGTAAAATCGTGGCTAAATAATCGTCGCAACATCGTTGCTAATAAATCGTTCTAAAATCGTGGCTAAATAATCGTCGCAACATCGTTGCGAATAAATCATCGTATAATCGTTGTAAATTAGCCACGATTTTATGACGATTAATTAGCAACGAATTACCATCGAATCACCGACAATTCTATATATGATTTTTATTATTATTTTCAAATTTTATTAATTTCGAAATTATAAAATGAAAATTTTAAAAATAATATATAATAATATTTTATTAAAAAAAAATATTATAATCTGTTACAAAAAAAAAAACCAAAATTAGAATTCGAAATCCTAAATCTAAATAACTATATCGTAATCGTCGAGATTCACATCGTCTTCGGGACGTCTCGACGAACCGGATGTGCCTGCCGCTGCCTCTGCCGCTGCCGCTGCATCTGCCTCTGCTCGGAGTCTTCGCTTTTCCCGTAGCATGGCATGCATTTTCGGGTTCCCTGTTGCCAAGATGTCGAAGAGTTCGTCATTCTGCGTAGCATCCAGTTCAACCCGCTGCCGAAGACTCGCAATCTTCGCCTGATATGCCTGAGACCGAGTAGCCTCGGTCTCAACCTGCTCCTGAAGACTCGTAATCGTGGCACGTAACACGACTAGATCATCTTCTGGCGATCGGCGTCGCAGAGCATATGAAGAAGCAGCCGAGACATCTTGAATTGATCCCATCCCGACAACCTTCCCCTTCCTCTTAGGGGCAACCTATATTTAAATTTTGCATTTAGAAATTTTTAATAAATCAAAAACTAAAAATTAATAAGGACTAACTATTCTATATACCTGCTCGAAGATCCGGTCAATATCGGGTGTGGTCAACCCTCCAGACATGACCGACGAACCACCGGGAGATAGCTGTTGAGAGAGCTGTGTCTCTCGTTCGGTGACTTTGGAAGTCACCTCATTGAAGATGTGCTCGGCCGTCTCGGAAACAAAGGAACCATCCTTCTTCCGGTGCGTCCGCTCAAAAACCCTGGTCATCGGAGGGAGTACACCTCCGTCTTCGGCGGCCTAAAAAAAAAACTATATTATTGACGAAGTAAATTAAATAAATTAATTAATTTAAATAAATTTAATTACCATCTGTAGACGAACACCCGCAAAAGGTGTTTGCCCAGCTGTATGAGGCAGAGCCTTGAGTCTCCCGTCCGAATCAACGGTGTTGCGGGAAGCCGAACACTTCTCAGCAGTTACGATGGATTTCGGATCCATCCAATACCGCACCAAGCCGTCCCAAACGGCTTTATCCATGTGCAGGGGCTTTGCTTCATCGCCATCCTTCTTCCATGCTTTCTTCCACTCACCAACCACGCCTTGGATACGAAACTTCACCCTCTCGAGAAATAAAGTTTCAACCTCGCCATGAATCGAAAGATCCCAGTGATATTTTTGCTGCATGAGAAACAAAAATAATTACATATTTTATAAAATTAAATTAAATATATATTTAAATATAATTAAAATAATTATGGGAGAAAAAATATGTTTTCCATACGTACCGCAAACATCTTGAACCATGTCTCCTTGACGTGTAGAGGAAGCTGGGTAAAATTGGTATGCGGCTCGATAAAATAAGACTTGATGATGTCGGAAACGGTGCATCCAACTTTGGATTCAACTCCAAACCTGAAACAAAAAATTGTAAAATTTTGAATTGTTAGAAATAAATATAAATATATATTTATATATATTACCATTCCGACCCGTCAGTATGATCCGGATCTAATCTTTTAAGCCTACGACGGCCCGGCTGCGCAAGCAAATCATGAACCGTCATGTGTGCATATGGGGCCGGAGCATGGCCTCCAGATTGCGGAATCTGAGGTGGTAGTGGAGGCGGCGGAGCACTCTGTGGTTGCGTCACCGGGACGAAATCCGTCTATGTAGCCTCAGAAGACACGGGCACCCGGTATCCGAAGCATCACCAATCTCTCTCAAAAACTGAGCGTAATGTGCACGACGTTGGCCCATCTGCATAATAATGAAAAAAAATTACTATCTATAAATATCCGGGCAGTTTGCTAATTATTTTCGCAAAAAATTACTATATAAAAAAAAATTATCTATACTAATTAATTAAAAACATTAAAAAACAATTTTACCTTTTTCGGAAAGAAATCGCAAGGATGTTATGATCAGTTTTTTTTTTAGGTGTTTGTAAATGAATTGGCAAGGAACTCGCGTGTATATATAAGATTACTTGTCGTCGCTATATCGAGTCAATCAACCCTAGCTAATTCGTCGCTAACTTTGCAACGATTTTGTGACATTCATACACGCGGGAGGTTAATTGACCGACACGCGGTATATTTTAGGACAAATCGTTGCTAAATCGTCGCAAATTGGCATCGAATTTGCGACATTCAGTGTTTGCGACGTTTTAGCCATGATTAGTTAAAGTCGTTGCCAAATCGTCGCCAATGTGCATCGATTTTGTGAGGATATTTGTAAAATCGGTTTTAGGGTTTAGGGTTTAGGTACAAAATTGTAACGTCGATTACAACGTTCCATAAACAACTTGACATGTTTACTGTAAATCAAAATTCATGAAATTATCAATAAGTTCATCGATATTGAAAAATAAGTAAAACATATAGTTTGCGTATACGTTAGAGATTATTAATATAATGATTCAGTTTGTGGATATAATTACTGTGATTGACCGAGTTTTCATTTTCGGACAATCCTCTAAAGTCACGATCAATTTCATTGAAAGATGCATAATACAATGAGATGGTAATACGTTAGGGTTTAGGGTTTAGGGCAAAGGGTTTAGGGTTTAGGGTTTATGACAAATCGTTGCCAAATCGTCGCAACTTTGCATCGAATTTGCGACATTCAGTGTTTGCGACGATTTAGCCACGATTAGTTCACGTCGTTGCCAAATCGTCGCCAATTGGCATCGATTTTGTGAGGATTTTTGTAAAATCGGTTTTAGGGTTTAGGGTATAGGTACAAAATTGTACCGTCGAATACAACGTTCCATAAACAACTTGACATGTTTACTGTAAATCCAAATTCATGAAATTATCAATAAGTTCATCGATATTGAAAAATAAGTAAAACATATAGTTTGCGTATACGTTAGAGATTATTAATACAATGATTCAGTTTGTGGATATAATTACTGTGATTGACCGAGTTTTCATTTTCGGACAATCCTCTAAAGTCACGATCAATTTCATTGAAAGATGCATAATACAATGAGATGGTAATACGTTAGGGTTTTTAGGGTTTAGGGTTTAGGGTTTATGACAAATCGTTGCCAAATCGTCGCAACTTTGCATCGAATTTGCGACATTCAGTGTTTGCGACGATTTAGCGACGATTAGTTCACGTCGTTGCCAAATCGTCGCCAATTGGCATCGATTTTGTGAGGATTTTTGTAAACTCGGTTTTAGGGTTTAGGGTATAGGTACAAAATTGTACCGTCGAATACAACGTTCCATAAACAACTTGACATGTTTACTGTAAATCCAAATTCATGAAATTATCAATAAGTTCATCGATATTGAAAAATAAGTAAATCATATAGTTTGCGTATACGTTAGAGATTATTAATACAATGATTCAGTTTGTGGATATAATTACTGTGATTGACCGAGTTTTCATTTTCGGACAATCCTCTAAAGTCACGATCAATTTCATTGAAAGATGCATAATACAATGAGATGGTAATACGTTAGGGTTTAGGGTTTAGGGTTTAGGGTTTATGACAAATCGTTGCCAAATCGTCGCAACTTTGCATCGAATTTGCGACATTCAGTGTTTGAGACGATTTAGCCACGATTAGTTCAAGACGTTGCCAAATCGTCGCTAATTTGCATCGATTTTGTGACTATCACAATTAGCTATGGTTTAGCGACGATTTCTTTGAAATCCCTTAAACCCCAAACTAAATCCCATTTCCGATCACCACTCATTTCCCACCGTTGTTGGGGCAATTAATAAATTACATGACACATAGACACATATATATGTCTCGTAATTTATTAATCGCCGCACCTACGGCGGAAAATGAGTGGAGATCGGAGATGGAATTTAGTTTGGGGTTTAAGGGATTTCATAGAAATTAATCATATCACTTAAATTTCACAATAATTACTAGCTAGCGCGGTCACTCTGATTCATTTTCGGAAGAAGAGTAGTACACATCTGTTTCTTGATCATTTGCTTCATCACTTTCTTCGAACTCATCTTCCTCATCTTCTTCCTCTGTATCGTCTGGGAGATATTCAACTTGCCTATTTTGAGGATCTATCAAAAGGATGTCTTCATTGCTCTCATTTAGTTCTGGCATATCAGAGCAATGATCTTGCTGCAATTCGACCCCTCGGAGAAACTTTTATAACTGATAACCATGAGATACGGGTGGTGCGAACTCGCGGATATGGAACAAAGCTGACTTGTTCTGCTTGTGATGCTAGGATAAATGGCTCATACTTATTGTAACGTCGTGATTGGTTGACATCTACTGCCCCAAATTTGTTTTTACGGATGCCTCGATCAACTGTTGGATCGAACCAGTCGCATTTGAACAGAACGCATTTCAAACCTAAGCAACCAGGGTACTCAACTTCAATTATGTCTTGCAACACTCCATAAAAATCTATTTCGCCCCGCACACATACCCCGTAGTTGGCAGTAGCTCTTTGATTGCTGTATTTGAATGTATGAAATATATATCCGCGTGTGCAATACATAGGTGCACTCGTTATCTTCGATATGTGGCCTTTTATTAACTCATGGAACCAGAGTGGATATGCGGTATCCCCATACTCGACCTATATTTCATTAATTAATTTAATTAAAAAGTAATCAAAATATGTATTAGGTTAATTGTCCAAGTTAGTAATTAATCAGATCACTTAAAATTTTACGTACTTGTGTCTTCAACCACGGGGCAAAATGTTGATCTTTACGCTTGTTGATTTCATCGTCTGAGATTCCTTCAATGACTTCTCGGACTTGTCTAACAAATTCACTGCATACAAAAGTATTTGTAATTGGTATAAAGCTAGCATATATATAATTTAGCCATATATATAAGACGTATGTTTATACACTTACGTCTCAAATTGACTAAGTTCTTCGCAATTTAAGAGGATATACGTTTGTGCACTATGATGGTCTTTTTCATTGGCAAACCAAACTGACTTCACTCTTCCACATAATCGACCGATTGAAGAAAAGATATCTGGGACACCTTCATTAGCATATGTTCGGCCTACACCTCCATCATCAGGGAAGTCGCTTATTGTCCAACCTGATAACATCCCGTACGCAGGGAAGTCGCTTATTGTCCACATAAGCACCGCACGCATTGTAAATTTTTTTTTCCTTGCAAAATCATATGTCCGAACCCCGGTATACCACAACTGCTCCAATTCCTGTATCAGAGGCTGCAAAAACACATCAAGGGAACGCTTCGGATGCTTCGGACCTGGTATTAAAATACTCATGAATAAAAATTCCCTTTGCATGCACATATCTGGGGGTAGGTTGTAAGGCGTTAGGATTATTGGCCATAAAGAATATTGCCTACCAGACATACCAAATGGACTAAATCCATCTGTGCAAAGACCAAGATACACATTACGTTTCTCTCTAGCAAAGTCTGGATGTACCGTCTTAAAGTGTTTCCACGCTTTTGCATCTGAAGGATGAGTAACCTCCTCATCTGTTTGCAAATGATCTGCATGCCATCTCATCGATGCAACTGTCCTCTCAGACTGATACATTCTTTTTAATCTATCAGTTATAGGAAGGTACCACATCCGCTGGAACGGTACCTTACTCCGACCAGTACCTTGCGGCTTATATCTTGGCTTATGGCAAAATCGACATTCCAGCAACTTATCATCATCTTTCCAAAAAAGCATGCAATTGTCAACACATACATCTATCATCTCAGAAGGCAACCCAAGACTATAAACCAGCTTCTGTATCTCATAGTAAGTTTCAGCAGCTAAATTGTCCTCTGGCAAATACTCTTTAATCAAATCAGCCCAATCATCCATGCAAACCTCAGCTAAGTTATGATCAGTTTTAATAGTCATCATCCTAGCCGCCAACGACAATTTAGAATGTCCTTCTCTACATCCATCGTAGAGTGGCTGATTTGCAGCATCTAGCATATCATAAAAAAATTTTGCATCTAGATTGGGTTCCTCATCATGATGATCATGTGCAAATGTACTTACGGTTTCATGAAATGCATCCGTAACCATGTCATGAATCCTATCATTATCTTCACCATGCTGCTCCGCATGATCATCAAATTGATTAAAATTATTTGACTCATCAAAATTCGATGCTTGATAATTGCTACTACTACTAGCTGCATTTCCTCCATGACCCTCTCCATGATAATACCATATATAGTAATGCGGCATAAACCCTCTATTTAATATATGCGACCACACCTTCGAGATAATGATAAATTTCCTATTCAAGCATCTGGCACAAGGACAGTACATCTTACCACTGATAATCGTATTATGTATACTTCCTGCCTGATGCATGAATCCCTCCACCCCATCACTGAACTCTTTTGTTAGCGATCCCTCTGAATCAAGACGATTATACATCCATCTTCTAATTTCGTATATTGACATTTTTTGTTGGTCAGAAAGAAGTAAATGTTTTTGAATATGAAATTTTTATTATGAAGTTGGCCACTATATATAGATTTTTATTTTCATTACCATCGAATTACCTACGATTTTACATCGATTTCACATCGATTTTACAACGAATCTAAAAATGTCTACATCGACTTTACAACGACATTAAACATGTTTACCTAACCGAACACCGTGAACTTAAAACGTGCTCACCTAACTAATTAATCGTTGGGAAATCGATGTAAAGTTCAACTTATAATAATCATTGCTAATTCGTGGGTAATTTTACGACGAAATTGCAACGTTTTATATGAACCTCGGTAAATCGTCGCTAATTTACAACGATTTTACGACGATTTTGATAATCGTCGTAATGTCGTCGGTAATCATTGTAAAATCGTCGCTAATTAGCGACGATTTTACAACGAATATCTTCGTCCCAATTTTGCGACGATTTTACGACGTCGTTAAGAATCATCGTAAAGTCGTCGCAAAAACGATTGCAATTAGCAACGAATTAAAATCGTCGCAAAAAAATCGTTGCAAATTGCCTGTTTTCTTGTAGTGTTCTACCATTTTCTCTATATTCTACTTTGTTGTAGAATAGAAATTCAACCATTTTGTCTTGATTCTACTGAATGTAGAATACATATTCTACCAAGCGGTTAACAAAATCTGATAGAAAATCTAGGATAACACAACTGAAAATCTTTAGAAAATATTTTTTTTTCCTTTTTTAAAACGTTTTTTTCTTTTTTTGTTGTTGTAATCCTTTGGTTTTTTTAAAGAAAAAATATTTTCAACTCACATTTTTCAATTTTTTTTTTTTCACGATATCTCTTCTCTTTGTTTTTGTGTTCTCTTCTATCTCTTCTCCTGTTCTCTTCTATCATAAAAAATATCGAATGAGGTATTTAGCACCGTTGGTTACACGTTCTATCTGTTAAACCACATGATCCATGTTCGACCTTCATGGGACCTAAATCCCAAAAATTTAACTTTTTTTATGGAAGCTTGTTTTATGGGTTTTTATACTTTAACACAAAATTATCTCTTCATCATATAGGCGATTTCGAGTTGTTTTTTTTTTGGAAGCTTGTTTTATGGGTTTTATGTTTCATATTCTTTTTACTTTTGGAAAAGAAAGAGACTACCCAAAGCGTGTATCATTACAAAGAAAATCAGTCTAAATAGAAAACTAAAACGTGTATCATTATAAATGTGATTGCTCAGGAAGTTCCTTAATTTCAACCTCTGATTCTGAAGTTGACACGACAAATGTGATTGCAAGACCCTTTGTTCCAACCCTACCGGCTCTTCCAACCTATACCAATACACAGGGTGCAAAAGTTCACGATCATGAGAATCAATATAATCTATATAAGATTTCAAGATTTTATGAATAACAAGAATACTTACCCTGTATCAGCAGAATCTGACATGTCGTAGTTGATAACAATGTTTACACGCTCAATGTCAATGCCTCTTCCTACTAAGTCTGTCGCCACTAGAATTCCATTGTGCCCTTCCTTGAAACTTTTGTAGTGAGTCAACATGTGCATATTAGATCATAGCATTCTTAAGAATTGGTCTATGTGCAGAGGATTTAAGAGCAAGTCAGGTAGGTTCAGCAGGATAATGTTTTGAAAATCAGGATTTAAGAGCAAGTCAGTTTTATAATCAAGAGAATTAACATATACACATGTATTAGGTTTCTAAGTGAAGCTAACAAATATGTGTTAGTTTGCGATTCAATCCTCCTAAAGATGTTGTGACTAAGTGAAGCTAACGATTGTAGAACCTAGAAGCAAAGCATTTAAACAGGAGATTAAACTAACGAGATCGATGCAAGTGCAAATTTTTAAAAGTGTTCATGAGTTATAAAAAAATTCACCAGAAGAAATCACATAAGCTAGGGATAGATCCCAGATCATGAACATAATCTGAAACCCAATTCAAAGGCAGAGATAGCTAAAAGATCCAAAGAACTATACCTTTCTATATTCTTAAATATCTCCTAAAGAAGCTAATAAACTTGGTTACCAAAAAGGGCTTGATGAACTACCTTATCCAGATAGTAAAGAGATGATGAGTAGGAGTTAGGACTTTAACACCACTTCTTGCCTGGAATAAGAAAAATGAAAAGTTAATATCATGTGGCTGCAAGATATGAGTTAACACAAGATGTGTAAAAGACATCAATAAGAAGTTTCAGGCAAGCAAAGAATATCAATATATGTATCTAAAACACTGGTTTTAGATACATATTCATATATATTAAAGACTCGTAATCAATACCAAATATAAGTTACACAGAAGAAATCCATGTATAAATGAAGAAACTAAGAATCGTGTCATTCAAAGTAGACAAAGAAAGAACCAACAAAACTAAGTTAAAAAAACAGGAGAAGAATTATTCCTAAATCACAAGGCCAAGATGATTGCAACAAATGAATCTCGAAGAGTCACACCAAGAAGACAATTACTTGGACTTGATCATCCACAATAGTTTCTGATAACGTTAAAGTATGCATTACCCATCTACTAAAATGATGAAATCTAAGCTATACACATCACTTCTTGCCTAGAATAATCATACATGTTTAACGGCATCACGATTTGTTGACCAAAAAAATAATTTCACCAAACTAACTAACCCAGAAATCGATTAAACACAAACAACAATAACTGAAAGAGGCATAGCAAGAGTTAAACGCAAATAATGATATCGACACTAAATTCCTAAATCGATTTGGTGAGATTTTAAAACTCTAGGAGCAAAATTAATATCAAAGATCGATACAAAACGGCAGAGGAGGCGTACATGAGGAGGAAGAGGAGGAAATTTCACTTACCGGATATGCAATCGGCGGAGGAGGCGGAGAGGCGACGGAGATACCGATATCGGTGAGGAGGAGGAGAAGATTGGATTTTTTTTTGAAGTCGCGGAGAAAAAGTTTTTTTTTTTTTTTTGGTGTTTTCCTTATGTTTTTTTACCTTTTTTAATCAAAGCAATTTTAATATTATTTTGCTTTTTAAATTTTAACTATTATTAAAGGGTAAAATTGGGATAACATTAATATAAATAGTAAAATGACAATAATAAATAATTAAATATAAAAGGCAATAGTTTTGGTTTTTTTGCTTTAAATTTACAATTATTCTTAAAACAATTTGGCTTCGATATCCAAAATTTAAGGTTATTTAGTAAGGATTTAATTCTGACGGAAAAATGTATAAACATAAATCCAAACTCCTCGGATCCATTTTAAGCAGAAAAAATAATAATATTTAGGGCATCTCTATCCCTACCCCATTTTCTATTTCAAATGTCATTTTACAATAAAATCATCTTCAATCTTACTATGCCATTTTTTCTTTAAATATGGAGTAATTCCATTTTCAACTTCAAAATAAAGTTGAACTTTTTTTATTTATAATTTAATCCTTTATATTTTATTATTTTTTTTAAAACTGTACTTTAAATTTTAACAAATATTAAATTGAGCGTTCTATATATTCTTCTCTCTCATCTGTTTTACATTTTGCATATACATCAACAACATAGACACACACTGCAGACACACACAGATACGCGCATATATAGTCTACATTAATGTATATTTATTCAAAAAGGTTATTGGAAAGAAGCTTTTTCAAGACATTAAATTTGTTTATAAGGTCAATATGGAATTGAAATTCATGTGACGACTACAGTATTTGACATTACTTTTGAATTTGGTCTGCAAACAACGTATAGTTACCAAAAATTTACTGCAATGTCTTCTTATAGGAAAACTAATGAGATAGTCAGTGAAACATTTTCAAAATTTTCAAAATAACGAATTAATTTGTAAATTTTATTGATAAAGTGTATTTTTAGTAATTAATAATAAAATAGAAAATGAATAATATACTAAAAATATTCTTTTTTGAGTAAAAAATAGAGGAATACATTGAAGAAAAATCCAACTCTATTTTGGAAATAAAAATGAGGGAAGACATTAGAGATGCTCTTAGAAGGAATTTGATTCAGACGGTGATTATAATGGCATGCATATTGGTTATTTAAAATCGAAAACACCTTTTATATTGTATGTTTTCGGCGATTTTTGTAGTTACGGTTTGTCAACCAGCTGGACAGACAAGATTTCGAACAGTGAAACACGAGTCACGAGAACGGTATCGCAGGGAACATCGTAGTTAGAGTTATTGCTTGCTTTCAACCTCTCCAAGATTGCCAGGTTTTAAGAGTTTCTAATTGTTTTGTCAACTACATTAGCTTGCTTTGTTCTTTTTCTTTTACTGATTCTGTATTTTTTTTTTTTTTGGCTTTTGATGTTGTGTATCTTGCAGGCTGAATATTTCCGCCAATTGTTGAAGCCCGTCACGTAGAGTAGTTCTATATCTCGTCTTCGAATTTTAAACCTTAGTTTCTTCTATTCATTTCGTGTTCTTGAGGGAAGGAAAATAAGCTGTTGATTTTGTGATTAGGTAGCATTTTGATTGGTAAGTTCAAGACTTTGATTGTCTCTGTCTCATCTTGGGATGCAATAACCGAGCTTCATATCTAAGACCCACACCATGTTTTATACTCTTGGGTCTTATCCATTTTCTACCCAATTGTCTCAATCCCATTTTGACGGCTATCATGGTTGGGTTCATGGGTCATCACACTCGCAGCCTCCTCAGAATCCATGTATGAAGCAGATGCCTCTCGATAGCTTGTTAAGAAACCAAGAAGACGGTGTCATATCTAAAGCAGAGGGCGAATGTACTCAGAAGAGTTTCCTAATGTTTGATCAGTCAGGAGATCAGACGACTCTGCTACTCACATCCAACATCCGAAAATCTTTGGAGAGCCTGAAACAGCCTGATACGAAGGAAGAACTCCGAAGAAGCGACAAAGATCTGGTTGTTTGTCAAGTTATGCAAGGAAATAGTGAACCAGATTTGCAGAGTGAGAATCAGGAGGATACGGAAGAGCTAAATGCATTGCTTTACTCCGAAGACGAGAGTGATTGTTCTCCTGAAGAAGATGAGGTCACAAGCTTAGGTCATTCCCCAAGCATTGTATTTAGCCCATGGGGACCAAGAAAAATAAGTTGAAAGCCATGCTATAAAGAGAAAGGTGCTTGAGAGCTATGATTCAGTAGCATCGCCTTTTCTTAAAACCTCGTATGAGAATATGCTCGGCGCTGAATCAAGCTTTGGCAGTTGTGTTAACACAGGGACTGGTTTTCTGAAACGTTCTAAGCCTTGTAGCAATAAGATAGGAGAAGAGAAGATATTTGAGGCTGTAAGCCTCTTGCGCAATATAGTCCCTGGCGAGAAAATTCTGGACCTGTTGATCCAAATGATCACCGAGGAGATTAAAGTGTTATAATATAGTGTGAAAAGGAGGTGAGATTTTCGTAAGTAGAAAGGAGACAACTTTTACGAAGGAAAGATCAGGAGTTATAAGAGATAGGTCGGGTGTATGTGATGAACAGGTCGGGGACCATGGCCTTTGTATTTATGGTAGAAACAAGACAGATTATTTAAAATTTCGAACTAGTTCCGAAGGGAATCCAGTTCGGGGTTCTAAATAATGTTGTTACAACAGTGCAGAGAGAGAGTAATATGTGAGAGAGAGCAATAAATTTGGATCCCCCTCATAAATGCATGCCAAGGGGTATTTATAGCGGGGGTATGCTGCCTGCTCCCCGTGATTCCGGGGTGACGTGACGCCTCGAGCGCTTTTTGCGGGTAAGGTACCTTGAGACGTGCGTTCTAGTTTCTTCGGTGGATAGGTTATGATGAGTCCGGCACCGTGCTCCTACGCAGGTAGTACAATGTTTAGCGAACTACCCTCCACGTGTCATTTTCTCCCTTGGTCCCTCCGCACAGAGTTGGTGAGATGTCAGCGCGAGCTCGGTGTGCACTGTTCAGCTAGCTACCCTCGACGTGTCATCTTCTCCTTTGGTCCCTTCGCCCAGAGTTGGTGGGATGTCAGCGCGAGCTCGGTGGGTCCCTGTGTTGACTTTTGGCTGGGCTTGGATTTGATGGGCTTAATTTGCTGAGATAGGCCTAGCTAATTGGGGGTGCTAAGCCCACCTCCAACAATTGCCCCCCCTAGTTCGGTGTCAGGAGACGTGGTGAATGCATCGAATTTTGATTTTTTGTTAGTTCGGCGCATCTCAGGTCGGTCCTCAAGATTTTAGGGTTTATTATGGAGACCGGTTAGGCGGGAACAATTGATCACACGTGTCGGTTCCTCCGCTAAAACTGGAGATTGATTGCGCGTGTTGGCCACGTGGGGGAGTGTGAAAGATGTTTCACGCTCTCCGAAGCGTTTCCCACTTTCCGCGCGTGGATACCGAAGCGACACGGGGGAGAGTGCGAAAGATGTTTTGCGTTCTCCGAGGCGTTTCCTACTTTCAGCGCGTGGATACCGAAGCGACGTCATCATTAGGGTGTTGGTAGTCATGCCCTTTTTGCCACGTGTCAAGCTGTCGTTTCCCCTTCTCCTCCTTCTCCTATTTAATCCCTCCTCCTTCTCCTATTTAATCCCTCCTCCTCCTTTCTTTTTTCTTTTACTTTCCTGCGCGTAGATTCAAGGTAACTTCTCCTTCTTCTTTTCTGCAAAGTTTTCTGTTCGGGATTTCATCTCTAGCTTTTCGCCGTCGGCTTGAGTTTACCGGAAGCCTTCTCCTCTATTTCGTGCGATGGCGTTGATGTTGCGAAGGCCCAGAGATGAATCTAGCGGTGAATCGGCGTCTCTTAGCGACCGCGATGATTCTCCGACAAGAAGCTCTTCGCCGGACGACGGCTCGGAGCGTACTTCTTCTCCGTGTCACGGCGATGAAGCCGAGACACAGTTTGCTCCCTCGACTTCGGGGGCTCACCGAGAGGGGCCGGTGGGTGGAAGTTCTTCCTCCGGTGGTCGCAGCATTGATCTGGGTGGACGAGGAGGTGGACGGACTGGAAGGGTTCCGAAGCCTAGGGTTCCGAAGCCTCCCCAGGTTTCTTACGACATGGGGGGTTCACCGACCTGGAGCACCCCGGACTCTCTCGCGAGTTTGGCATCAAATTGCGGATTTCCCAGATCCATCGAACTTTGACTCCCCAGGTCGGGAGAACGCCAATGGAATCTTCCTTTTGCCTGTACGAGAGCTTCTTCACGAAGTACGGGCTGGGTCTCCCCCTTCCAGACCTGTTCGTCGTGTATTGCAAAAGGCGGGGGTTGACCTTCTCCCAGATCTGTCCATCCACGATTCAAGGCATGGTTGTGATGCTGACTCTTGGGTGGAAGTGTGATATGGTGGTGACTTCCCGCATGTTCGAGGATCTCACTTATCAGAAGGGGAACTCTGCGTACTCGGGGACGTATTATGCCTCCTTTAAGCCCAAGGTGGACCTTATCGAAGATAAGTTGAGCAAGGTCGACCACTGGTCTCGCAGCTACTTTTTCATCTCGCAGATACGTCCGGGATTGGAATTTTTCTCGGGGTAGGGGCTTGTAGATCGGGTTTCATGTTGTATTTTTATTCTAACTGACGATGTGGCTTTGTTTTCAGGTTCGAATACTGTCGGTATCAAGCTGTCCGATTACGCCGGTGTTCTAGCTGTGCTCAGGTCGTGGCATCCGAGAGATTGGAAATCCTTCACCCCGGAAAGAGTTGCTAAAGCAATGTCGGGTAGGTCGTTGCACCCCCCCCCCCCCCCCCCCCCCTTTTTTTTTTTTTTTTTTTACCGAACTGATGGTTTGTTTTGAATATGTCGTTCGAGATTTGCCATCCCGTCCTACTCGAACTCATTCGTTGCTCGTCCTTCTCCCTCTTTGGAGGAGGCAGCCCAGCGTGACCCGCAACATGCTGGTGGGTCCCCGCCCGTTCTCAGAAAGAGGGCGGGCGAGGGTAAGGGCAAGAAAATTGCCAAGAAGAGAAGGACCGATGATGTGGAGTCGTCGTCCTTAGGTCGGGAGGATGGTCAGACCGACGTGCCTAGTGGTCACCGGACCGCTGGGGTGGAGTCCTCCTCCCTAGGACAGGAGGACGTGACGCTGGTTCAAGGGACCGAGCTGCACGAAGACCCAGTGGTTGAGGTATCTGAAGGGCCCAAGGTGGCTGGGATTCCGGAGACCGAGGTGTCTGCTGGTCGGGGGGTCGAAGTATCTAAGACTCCGGGGGGGGGGGGTGATGCGGTCGTAGAGCGGGTGGCCAATGAGTCCGAAGTCATCGAGGTCAGCGACGAGGCCAAGGGGTCTAAGGGCAAGGATGAGCCCGAAGTACCTGGTGGGGATGGTGTGGGCGCGTCGGGGGGGGGGGTGGCGATGAGGAGGTCGTCGATCATAGCTTTGACTTCAGCTATGAGCGCGGTGACGCGCTCTTTGTTTCGGACAAGGCGGCATGTGCCGAGCTGGTCTTCGCAACCACCCTTGGGAGGAGGCCCCTTCTTTTTCCTGTCTCGGAAATGGCGGAATCCGACACATTTCAGAGCACATCCCGCTCTTTGGTTCGGGTGGGTTTTTTTATTTTTTATTTTTTTTATTTTTTTTTGTCTTCTTATTTATTTATATTTTTTTTGTGTGTCTGCAGACGATGGTTAACTTGGCCACCCTTGGCGAGAGGTATGAGCGGCAGGTGGTCGAGCAGGAGCCGGTGAACGAGCAACTCAAGTTGCGTACTGCGGCGGGTGAGGAGGCGTTGTCGGCCATTATCCGCGAGACTAGGAAGGCGTTGAAGGACGAGAAGGCCCGATCTGCCGCCTTGGAGTCTTCTATGGAGCAGGTGCGTGCCCGGGCAATGGAAGCGGATCAAGCTCTCGCCGAGCTGGAGGCGCAGAAGGCGCGATCAGCCGCCCTTGAGGAGGAGCTTGCCCTCGCGAGAGGGGAGGTCGCGAGAGCTTGTGGGGAGCGAGAGGCATCCCGATCCAAGGTAACGTGGTTGGAAGGTGCCATTGAGCAGGCAAAGGTGGTCGTTGCCAAGGAGAGCGACCGGGTCAAAAGGGGGTGGGCTGCTCGGAACCAAAAATGGGCTGCTAAGATGGAGAAGATCCGTGCCCATCTTGCTGGTCGAGACCGGGCCTTGCCTATGCACCTGTTGCTCAGTCAGGTGGTTGGTACGCGGCAGTGTCTCGAGAGGATGAAGCTGGAGGATAACTTGGTGGTGCCGTCTTATCGGATGGCGAAGTTGAAGGCGGACAAGCTGAAGTTCGATGCTGAGTTGGATCAGGTCGTTTTCCCGGAGTTGAGCCCGGAAGATTTGGAGGTCCCTTCTGATCGAACTCCCGACGTCCAGCTTCGGCCGGCCTCCTCTCCATCCCAAGCTGCTTCGGATCCGTCTGCCTCAGATTCGGCCCCGGGTGCCACTGCGCCCCTTGCTCAGGCCGAGATGACCGTGCTACCTACTCAGACCGAGGGTCGCGAAGAGCCACAGGAGGGTCGTGAAGAGGCACCGGAGTCGGACCAGCCTTTTGGGGGTGAGCACGACACGAATCTGAGGATGGTGAGCCCAGATTATATAGGTAGTACCCATGTTGACGGGGTTTAGGATTTTTTGTAGGATGAAGTGCCTTTGTAAATCTTTTTTTTTTAGGCTGTAGTGCCAATTGTAAATCTTCTCGTTTATTCTCTTTTTTTTTTGTAGGCCGTAGTGCTGTTATGTAATCTGGCGTATAGCCCCCCCCCCCCCCCCCCCCCCCCCCCCCATTTTTTTATAAATGAAATGAGCTTTGCTTAGTGTTTGCTTAATTGATCCCGTAAGGGTTTGGTACGAGGTGTAGCTCGGTTTAAGATACTTAAAGCTTGTGTATCTTTCTTTTGGTGCGAGTAGCGAGCTCGGCTTAAGACACTTAGAGCTTGTGTGTCTTTCTTTTGGTGCGAGTAGCGAGCTCGGCTTTGGCAATGTTCAGCGAGCTACCCTCGACGTGTCATCTTCTCCTTTGGTCCATTCGCCCAGAGTTGGTGGGATATCAGCACGAGTTCGGTGGGTCCCTGTGTTAACTTTTGGCTGGACTTGAATTTGATGGGTTTTATTTGTTGAGATGGGCCTAGCTAATTGAGGGTGTTAAGTCCACCTCCAATAGAATCCGATCTTAGTCATCGATAGAGCCATTGATTACCTGAAGTCATTGAAGATGGAAGCTAAAAACCGAGGACACGGGACTCTTTGTTTGCACGATACCTAGTCATATTGGATGGTGATGATACTCTTGATGCTCGTGGGAAGATAAACCAAACATTGCCTTGGAGTTGCAATAGAAGGATATGCGTGAAGATGAAAATTGAAAACTTGTTGATGATTAAGCTGGATTGCTAGATTTTTAATTCCAGTCGTTCGGCTGTTTTTTTTTCCAACACCAGCGACTAGCTGTATTAACTGGTTGCATGCCGAATTGTATTTTAAATTTTTAAATCTCTATAGCACTAGATTAGTACCCATATATATGCGGTTTAGGTCTGGGCATATTATCCGGATCCAAAAATCCATACCCGAAAAACCAAAAAAATTCGGATTCGATTCGGGTTCGGATCTTTAAAAATAACCGAATGGATCTTTAGTGTGAGTAACTTTGGATTTCGGTTTGGTTCGGTTAATATCCGAAATTCGTTCGGTTCGGATATCCGAATTCCCATGCCTATTGCGGATTATAATAATTTAGTATTTTATAATCCGTGTTAAAAAAAACTAAAAAAAAAATGGAAAACAAAATTAAATAAGCTGTGAAAATAAATAATATAAAAATATACATCATGAAGGAAAATTTTGATGGAGCATATGCAGTAAATAGCTTTGCAAATGATTATTGGATTTGTTTATGTGTGTGTAATTGTCATATTATTAAATTATTTATATAAAGGTGAGAAATTAGAATTCTTTGTCTTTAAAGATTAGTAATCCAATGTTTAATTTTCTTAATTTAAATGGAAAAGTTAAGAATTATTATTTATTATTTTTTTATTAATTATAGTTAGAATTTAAAAATAACACTAAAAATTAATAAGTACTAAATCGTTATATATAGATCATCGAAGATCAAGTCAATATCGGGTGTGGTTAACCATCTAGAATGGACCGACGAACCGCCAGATGATAGCTGAGAGAGTTGTGTCTCTTGCTCGGTGACCTTGGAAATCACTTCGTTGAAGATCATCTCGGCTTTCTCTGAAACGAAGGCACCATTCTTCTTCCGGTGCGTCTGCTCAAAAACCTCCGTCATCGGAGGGAGTACACCTCCATTTTCGACATCCTAAGGAAAAGAAAAACAACATTATTCAAATCAATTAAATAACTATATATAAACAAAATTATTTAAATAAATTTAATTACCATTTTTAGATGAACACCCGCAAAAAGCATTTGACCGGCTGTAACATTTCAAAGCCACGAGCTTGCCGTGCAACGGTGTTATGGGAAGTCGAACACTTCTCCGCAATAAGCACCGACTACGGATCCATCCAATACTGCATCAACCCATCTCAAACTGCTTTATCAATTTAAATGGGCCTTGTAGCATCGCCATTGATCTTCCATAGTTTCTTCCAATCAGAAATGTTGTTGTTGAGGCGATACTTGACCTTCTGGAGGAATAAATTCTCCACCTCGGTATGAATAGATAGATCTTAGTCATATTTTTGCTGCATGAGAAACAAATTAATTACATACTTTATGAAATTAAATTAACTATATATATATAATAATAAAAATAATGAAATACAAAAATTTGGGTATACCGCAAACATCTTGAACCATGTCTCCTTAATGCATGTCGGGAGCTGAGACCAGTTGGCATGAGGCTCGGAAAATTTAAAACTTTATAATTTACTGATGGTCATGTGTGGATGGTCATGTGTGGATGTAATTCTTGATATTTGCAAGTAAATTACTACCCACACATGACCATCCACACTAATAATACGAGATTCTCATATGTCTCACACAATTGTCCACGTTTTCATATCCACGTCGATTTGGATTTCATATGTTTAGATTTCTTGTTTTTCTTTTTTTTAGATTTCTTGTTTCACATCAAAACTATAGCGAAATGGATATTAAAATGTTGGAAAAATAAAATTATCATTTATTGCTACCAAAAAAGTTATTTTATGTCTTTCACATTATAAAAAAATAGAAAAAAAATCAGATGGGATAATACTTATTTTACTCAAATTTTTGATTTTCTAACTCATCTACGATTTTGCATCCATGACCATGCGGAGCAATTTCGGATTTACAAAAAATAAAATAAATACACCAATAGTTGAAAGTAGATTTTTGTAAAAAAAAGTAACATAAGTGGCATTATGTAAATCACCCCTGTATTAATTGGTTGCATGCTGAATTGTATTATAAAATTTTAAATATTTTGTAGTTATAATGTATTTTTATGAGTAAGCAGGAGGGGTAGTGTTTATAAAGCCGGACCGGTGACCGAACATGGTAAACTTTTGGGTGGCGGATCAATGTAGTCCAATCGGGTTCAATGGGGTTTGTTGATATTTTTAAAAGTAATAATAATAATATAGCTCATCTAATTGATGCAGAGCTCGACTTTCGATCGGCTCAAATTGTTTTTAGAGAAATTGATCAAAATAGTATTTTTTGAAAAATTTCTGACTAAACTAGCACCCTAATAAAAAAATTCTATTTTTAGCATTCATTAAAGAAGTAAAAAACTATTTTACCCATAATATCATTCTGAGAATTAATAAAAAAAAACAATTTTCTCACACACCGAACAACGATCATCATCGCCGGTGATCTGTTTCGATCATTTTTTCAATCCAAAGAGTCATCAATTACGATGACGTTTTACTGGACGGGACTTTCGTTCCGGTGGAATCTTCTGTGAGTTATTCGATTTACGCGGCTGGGAGGATGAAATTGATTTGGGGAGAAGATTGTCTGGAATTTAAGCCGGAGAGATGGATTTCTCTGATCGACGACGGAAAATTTATCAATCACGATCAATTCCAGACCCAAAATAGACATCTCACGTTGGAATATTTGCCAACAGACGCTCTTTCTTCATCACATTCACAGCTCAGCCTGACCCAACTCTCAGGCTGTTCCACTACACCAAAACAGCGTTTTTCCGACTGATTGTTGCTACCGATTAGGCAGTCGGTAAATTTACCGACTGTTTCGCTACTGATTTCCGACTGATTTACGACTATTTTCAAACAGTCGCACATCAGTAGGTATTTAGTGACTAAAAATATCAGTCGTTAATGCGTAGCAGGTTTACGACTGATTAGTGACTGAATTGTAGTCCGAAACATGCAGTAGCTAATCAGTAGTAATTTAGCGACTGATTTGCTACTGAATTCGCTGGGTCGTAGAACAGTAGCAAATCAGTAGCAAAAAGTAGTTGTAAATCACGTTGAATTAATTTGGTGGTTGGTGTACCTATTTTGATTTGCAGTCGGAAATCAGTCGGGAAATTTTCTATATATTTGCCATACGCGAATTTTCTTGTCACAATTGTAGAAACGTGATTTACAACTACTTTTATAAACACAAATCAAAGAGAGAATAAGGTTTCTCAACTTAGAATGTCGGGAAATTACAATTATGGTAATTTCCGGGAGTGGATGTATAATAGGTTCGATGAAGCGACGGGAAATCTCTCGGTAGAGTTCACAGCGTGGGTGGATCAATTCGTGGCATTTGCAAATAGCCAGCCTCTAGCGCATAGAAATCGCGGTATGTTTCACTGCCCTTGTCTTGTTTGCGAGAATGAGAAATTTATCCGCGGTACAAGAGTTTTGAGACATTTGTATAGTAGAGGATTTATGCCAGATTATTATATTTGGTATAAGCATGGTGAAGAACTGGATATGGATTTAGGAACGAGTTATGTTGATAGGATGCATGTAAGTGGGAGTGATGATGTGGGTAATGTAGTAGAAGATAGATATGTGGATATGGTGAATGATGCGTTTCGTGATAGCGTGAGTTTTGATAACAACTATCATCAGGATGTTAGTTATCAAAATGTAGAAGAACCGGTACGTAATCATTCAAAAAAATTCTACAACTTGTTAGATGGAGCGAATACTCCGTTATACGATGGTTGTCGTGAAGGTCACTCGCAGTTATCTTTAGCTGCTCGAATCATGCAAAATAAGGCAGATCATAATATGAGTGAAAAGTTAGTGGATTCAGTATGCGGTATCTTGACAGATTATTTACCAGAAGGAAACCAGGCACCCGGTTCACATTACGAGACAGACAAATTGATGCGCAATTTGGGGCTCCCATGTCATGCAATTGATGTTTGCATTAACAATTGTATGATCTTCTGGAAAGATGATAAGCGGTTAGATAAGTGTCGGTTTTGTAATTCATAAAGATGGATGCCTAACGAGCAAAACCATAGGACCAATGTACCATATAGTCGTATGTGGTATATGCCTATTGCTGACAGATTAAAGAGAATGTATTAGAGCGAGAAGACTGCATCGGCAATGAGATGGCACGCCGAGCACGAAGCAAATGAGGAAGAAATGTGGCATCCGTCTGATGGGGCGGAGTGGAAATATTTTCAAGATCAACATCCCTAGTTTGCCGAAGAACCCCGAAACGTCTATCTTGGATTGTGTACAGATGGGTTCAATCCATTTGGCATGTCAAAAAACCATTCATTGTGGCCCGTGATCTTGACTCCGTATAATTTACCCCATGGTATGTGCATGAATACGGAGTACTTGTTTCTAACAATTATGAATTCTGGGCCAAATCATCCTCGAGCTAGTCTCGATATCTTCCTCCGACCTCTCATTGATGAGTTAAAAGAACTGTGGTCTACTGGAGTCGATGCATACGATGTCTCGTTGAATCAAAAATTTAAACTAAGAGTAGTGTTGTTGTGGACGATAAGCGACTTTCCGGCGTATGGCATGTTATCAGGATGGACCACCCATGGCAAATTGTCTTGTCCAATTTGCATGGAAGATACACAGTCTTTTTATCTTAAGCATGGAAGAAAGACGTGTTGGTTCGATTGTCACCGAAGATTTCTTCCTCATGATCATCCTCTAAGGAAGAATAGAAAATACTTTTTGAAGAAGAGAAACGCTAAGAAAGACTATCCACCAGAGTCTTTAACCAGTGAGCAAATTTATTTATACGGGTTGAAACGTGTAAAGCCACCGAAAACAGAGGATTTTGGTGGCAACGGTCATGATAAGAAGAAACCTGGCTTTGAGAAAGAGCATAACTGGCACAAAGAAAGCATATTTTGGGAATTGCCATACTGGAGGGAGCTCACTCTTCGACATAATCTCGATTTGATGCATATAGAGAAAAATTTGTTTGACAACATCATGAATACTCTTATGCGTGTGAAGGGTAAATCGAAAGACACCATCCCATCAAGATTGGATATAAAAGAATTATGTTCTCGGCCACACTTACATATTGATGATGACGGTAGAGCCCCTTTTCCTGAATACTCATTGACAGACGAAGCAAGAAGAAGCTTATTGGAATGTGTGAAAAAATCGGTAAAATTCCCAGATGGTTATGCTTCAGACTTAGCTAGTTGTACTGATCTGGAGAATGAAAAGTTTTCTGGGATGAAGAGTCATGACTGCCATGTTTTTATGGAGCGGCTACTTCCATTTATCTTTGCAGAACTATTAGACCGGAACGTCCACACTGCGTTATCAGGTACTAATTAATTACTTATAATTTACGTAAATATGATTATCGTAATTTATATTAACCATTTGCTGTTTCAATTTGTATTGTAGGGGTTGGAGCATTTTTCCGGGACTTATGTTCGAGAACTTTGCAGAAAAGTCGCGTCCAAATTCTTAAATAAAACATAGTTTTAATCATATGCAATTTGGAAAAGATCTTTCCACCATCCTTTTTCGACGTGATGGAGCACCTACCTATACATCTCCCATACGAAGCTGAATTAGGAGTCCCCGTGAAATACAGGTGGATGTACCCGTTTGAAAGGTTTTTCAAAAAGTTGAAAGGGAAAGCAAAGAACCACAGATATGCAGCAGGATCGATTGTTCAATCATATCTAAGGGAGGAGGTATCTTATTTTACAGAGCACTATTTTCCCTCGAGTATACAAACGAAATCAAGGTAAAAGCTATAACTATTCACATGTTCACTAAGCCATTTGGTATATATACGCCTGGTAGCTTTTATAAAATGATTTTCACTTCTTTGGTCAGGTCAAGGCGATTTGCTGAAGGTGAAGTCCCCGAATATCATTTCGATGGAGTCCCCGATATATTTACTCATGTAGATCGGCCTAGTGGCGAAATGCAGGAAATATGGCTTCCAGATAAAGACTATCGATGCGCACATGCATATGTTTTGCGAAATTGTGGTTATTTCGAGCCACTTGAGAGGTATAAGTTGTAATGGCTTTAACTTAAAATGTTTTATATTACATACTCGATTTCTCATATATTTTTATGGTGTTACATAGTTTCTTCGAAGATTTTATTAGTACACAATATCCGGACCTCTCTGAAAAAGAAATCCTGGCGAGAAGAGCTGAAGAATATCCTTCATGGATCCAAGAATATGTATGTCTATAAATTTTTGATATCTGACTATTGGTACTTCAATATATTTTATATTTACTTTTCATATGCAGGTTTCTTACTGGAAGGCCACAACTCCGTTTCCAACGTGGGTGCACGACATTATTCATGGACCCCTGAAAAGGGCCAAAACTTGGCCCATCTACTATACAAGAGGATATTTGCTTCATACCCATAATAACAGCGCGGGAAGAAAGACATGTAACTATGGTGTATGTGTTACTGGAGAGAATTACAGCAATGCAGCTGACAGAGCTGATTTCCATGGTATCTTAACTGATATCATAGAACTCAAGTATGAGGGGGTGGTTAATTTGAGAATCACACTTTTTAAGTGTAAGTGGTATGACCCTGTGATCGGTAGAGGCACTCGGATTGGCAATGGTGGCATTGTAGACATTCTTCCATCGAAAAGCTACAATAAATACGAACCATCTATTCTGGGTACGTTCGCCCGTTTATCACTTTCTCGATACCCTATATATATGTCTGATTTTATACATTAATATTGCACAGCCTCTCAAGCAGATCAAGTTTGTTATATCCCTTACCCATACAAGAAGAAACCAAAGAATGTGTGGCACAATGTTGTTAAAGTTAACCCGAGGGGAAATATTTCAGGAGAATATGTAGACGCGGAACCTACTCTTTTACAACAAGAAACGGATGATCATGTAATGCTAACTACAATTGAAGATCTCGTAGTCGAGAATTCACAACTACGAGTAAATCCAGTAAATCTCGATTACGATGTTGGCGATGCGGAACCAGATGACGAATTCCAGTGTAACTTATCCGATTCTGATGACGAAGATGTAGAAGGTGTAGCACCGTACTAATTATGTTATGTGATATCTTAAGTTTTGTAATTTGTAATGGTGGTTTTTATTACAAGTTTGCTCTAATTATGTTACAAGTTTTTACAAATTTGGCTAATAAATAAGTTTTTACAACTTTGGCTAATAAATAAGTTTTACAATCATTTAAGCTTTAGCAATAACATATCTAACTTACACAATCATCCTAGCCTTAACTATGCCACCAACAACGACAACTAGCAAACACCCAAGAAGAACAACGATAACTAACTTCATATCGTGAAAATTTCGAGACGATTCTTTGCCCACACCAACAAATTTTTGGAAAGCCAATCACTTTTCCTCTTCCCCAGGGACCCCTTGATGTTCCACTCGAACTTCCAGAAGAGTCACCCATGTTGAATCATAGACGAAAACAAGATATAGAGAGATTTTTGCTTCGATTTGCGATTTGTTCTTCGATTTGCGATTTAGGTTTTTTGGCTTCGATGTGCGATTTGCGATGTAAGCCAAAGGGATTTTCAGGGTTTCACAAAGGGAAAGAAACGGCGTCGGGTTAGTGGATTTAAAATCGGCTTCAACTTTTGACAATAAATAAAATCGTTGTTGTATAAAACTTGAATGAGTTACCTAGCCCAGCGGTAACGCGCACTATACAGCAGGCCACAGTTCGAGTCTCGGGTGCGGGGTTATTTTCAAACCCTTTTTTTAATTTAATCGGATCCTAATCGGGTCTTAAATTGGTTAATGATTGGTTATTCTAAACCCATTTAAAAAAAAATTAATTCGGTCTGGAATCGGATTCTAATCGGGTCTTAAATTGGTTACCCTAAACCCTAAATCGGCCTAAACCCTAAACAGAGGGCAAACTGATGATTGGTTACCCTAAACCCTAAACACTAAACCCTAAACCCTAAACACTAAACCCTTAACAATAAATCCTAAACACTATACCCTAAACACTAAACCCTAAACACTAAACGGTAAACCCTAAACCGGCCTAGACCAAACAGATGTTATCTCAATGTCTAACTTGCTCAATAACTTGCATATGTCGCAATAAGATTTTTAAAACTTGTTCTTCATAAGATTTGATTCATAAGAGAAATTGTTGATTAGCTTCAAAAGATGGGTTTGTTAACAAGAAACACTAAACCGTAAACCTTAAACCATAAATCATAAACCTGTCTAAACCCTAAACCGAGGGGAAACTGATGATTGGTTACCCTAAACCCTAAACACTAAACCCAAAACAATATACCCTAAACACTATACCCTAAATACTAAACCCTAAACACTAAACACCCGGGAAATTTACCCTAATTATGTAAAAATTAAACTTATTTAATGTTTTATAATGTTATTTATGAAAAATTTATAAAAAAATTAAAAAACTTTTGCTACTAATTACCTACTGATTAACGACTGATTGGGCCAAAAAAAACAAAAATTTCGGATCATTCACCCGGGAAATTAACCCTCCAAAATTTTGGGCCCAAATTTGGTTTCACCCGCGACAATTTTTGGCCTAAATCTCTTCGTATTTGCGAGTTGTAACCCTTAAACATTATCGAAACCCTCTCTCTGCAATTTGAAACCCTAATCGTCTTCCTCCTTCCTCGAGTTTGTCTCTCTTCGTCTTCCTCGATATGTCTCTCTTCGTCTTCCTCGATTCTGTCTCTCTCACTCTGCGATGGGTGGAAAGAGGAAGAATGTTCTTCTTGTGAAACCAACAGCATCGAGAGACAGACCGGCCAATCTACCCACTCGGTATGATTTCTCACCAAAACCTCCATCAGAAACTGTCCCGCCGGTTCTCCCCAACAACAATCGTCCGTCTGTCAAAGATTACCCTCCACCGAGGAAGCTCTTTCCGACCTCAACTAGTCCGTCTAGATCATCTCATTCTGCTCAACCTCCACTGCGTGCATCGTCTGCAAATCTACACGCTCCACCTTCTGGAGCATCTCCAACGGTTCACACTCCAGCACCTGTTTATTCCGCGACTCGAGCAGCTCCAACGGTTGAAGATCCGCTACGCCCAGCTAAATCGAGTCACCAACATCCATCTGCAGCGCCTCAAGTTCAACCATCTCAATCGCCTCCATATCTAGCATCTCAATCTCATCACAGTTCTCAAGCCCAAAATTCCCACAACACAGTAGAAGAAGATGGAGGTTTCCCTAATGTCGAAGCTCCGATAGAGCCTAATCTCTCCCAAGACCAGATGGAGGCTCTGAACTCGCTGCTACTTGCGCCAAGGCCGAAGATAATCACCATTATCGATCCCGACCTCGTCCAGCCTAATTCAACATGGTAATTTCTTGCTTTCTTTTTAATTAGTTGTTAATACATGTCAAGCTTGTATTATGTGTTTTAGGAGTCGTGGTTTTGAATAGTGAAGGATTCTTATGTGGAATTAGACTAGTGGTCGAAATTTATCAATTACAGAGAAACAATTGTATTTTTATAGGTTTAACTACGAAAACAATTGTATTTTTATAGGTTTAAGAGATTAGTATGTTTTGGTTGTCGATAATTGTTCAAGATATATATTCTAATGCTTTGTGATAGTATCGATGCTGTGTCATCATTCGGACTCAACCCTACATGATACTGTGTTCTTTGGTTTTTGTAGGTTTGGTTTTGATCGATCCTCACTGACCAGGCAGGTTACAAAGTGTTTCACTAATAAGTTTGATGGCCCCTACTACAGTTTATCCTCTGTGCCTAGGGAAAGAGTAGAACGATGGTTCGTTGAATTCACGGTAACATTCTCTCACACTAAACACTAACTTCTGTTTAATACATGTATGTGTTTTATATAGACTAACACCAATCTTTCTTTTTTGTTTGTAGAAAAAACACAGATGGGATCCTTCTTTAACAGGTTTGGTTCAAGGGCATTTTGAAGCCATACTTCAAGTTCGCTTGAAAGACATGGTGAGCTCTTCAAGGAGTAATGATGACCAACCTAGATGGATCACTGATAAGATATGGGAAGAAATGAAAGCACATTGGAGGACTGATGAACAAATAACAAAGAGTACAACAACCTCAGCATCTCGGATGTCTGACCGTTAAGGTCTCGGGCCTCACAAACATGCCTCTGGACAGAAGTCTTACCGCCAAATCGAACAAGAAATGGTAAGTCACTTGAAACTATTTTGTGATATTTCAATCTGTGATGTTGTTATTTATTGAGGCTGGATATTGAGGTTTATCTTTATTTCTTGAAAAATCATTAGACATCTTTGAGGCTTGATTACAGTGGTTGCTAATGGTCTTGCAAGTGTAAGACTATTATGCATGAGCAACACTTCAAAGTTACACTCATAAGTTACCATGTTTTAGTGTATTAAGATGAATTATTTCCTTAGAAACCTTTGAGTATTCATTGCTCTTGTCAATCAATATTGTTCAGAACTGTATCTTGTGGAGTTCTTTCAATCTGTGATATTTTGTTATATTTCAATATGTGATTTTGTTATGCGGTATTTCAAGTTCACTGAGTTCTTTCTCGATTGGCTATTGGTGATCTAGCTATTCAGGTTTGTTGATTTCCTAATTTTTTTTTGTTTCATCTACGGCAAGGATGTTTACAGTGGTTGCTAATGGTCTTGCAAGTGTAAGACTATTATGCATGATGAACACTTCAAGTTTAAATCTGATTGATTTCCATGTCAGGTTGAGGAATTAGGCAGACCAGTGAGTTTCGGTGAGGTTTTCATCAGGGCTAATACGAAGAAGGATGGGACCTTTGCAGATAAAAAAGCAGAGCAAGTTGCTGGGCTCTATATGCAGAAAAAGCAAGAGAAGATGTCTAACCTCGAGTCTGGGACCACAGAGATTTCTGATGGTCGTCATCCACAACTATCCATTGAAGAGGATAACGAGCTTTTTATTCAGGTTAACTGCTTCCTTCCCTAAGTTGTTATGTTTTGGATTTTGATTGATGCTAGTGTTTGATATTAATTTTATTTCTTTTCTTTTCGTAGTCTACGTTCACAAACGATAGAGGAGACCTTTTTGGCATTGGAAGCCTCAAGAATCATGTCAAGGGAAAGGGAAAACACCATGAAACCTCTGCTTCTTTCCAGCATATGCAACAACAGCTTGAAGCGGCTCAAAGGAAATTGGAGGAACAAGCTGCTCATATCTCCCAGCAAGAATCAGATAATGCTCTACTTGCAGCTGCTCAAAAGGCTCACACCGCCGAGCTTGCGATTGTGAACAAGTTCTTGAAAACGGACAACCGATTCCTCGCTTTCCTTGCCCAAGAAACAGATGCTGAAGGTCCATACTATCCTCTCCACTGATTTAGCTAACTTCTTTCTCCCTTGAAACTTTAAACTTCAAACTTATGTTATCTTTTGGAAATGGAAAGAACTTGTTTTTCCATTTTGGTTTAGAACATGAAAGTTATGTTATTTTGTTGTATGAATTCGTAGCTTGGTGTATAATATTTGATGTTGATGTTTATGTTTATCAGATTGTTTCACTTCTGTTTAGAGTTTAGAGTTTCAAGTTTTATTGCCAACCCAATTTAACTGCTAAACAAATTAAGAACTCGTAGGTTTTCAGTAGCAAAAAAATTAAATAAACAGTCGGTAAACAGTGTAAATATGCCAAGATATACAAAACCGATGCTCATTTCAGTCGTTAATAAGTAGCAAAAATAGTAGATAATTAGTCGTAACACAGTCGTCATATTTAACGACTGATTACCGATGACCCTAAGTAGTAGCAACCTACAGTCGCTATTCAGTTACTAATCGGTCGTATATTTTTACGACTGATTACCGACTACAACTGTAGTAGTAGAAACATTCAATCACTATTCAGTCACTAATCAGTCGTAAACGTTTGCAACTGATTAGCGACTGAATAGTGACTGCCTGATATCAGTCGTAAATCAATAGCCATTTTGTGACTGATTTTTTTTGCGACTAGACCTTTACCTACCGCAGAAATCAGTCGGTAATCAGTCGTAAAAGGGTGTTTTGCTACTGATTCCCGACTGTTTTTGCAGTAGGAAAAACGCTGTTTTGGTGTAGTGTTCTCTCTTTCCATTTAATCAAAGACTTTAAAGCGATTCTCAAGCTCAAATCTTTCGATCCGGTGAGATCTCTTCCAAAGGTAATGCCTTCAATGCCTTCAATTTTGGAAGACTTTCTGAAATATGTTATATATGTTCGTAAATATGTTTCATTTTCAAGAAATGATCAGTTTTCATCATTTGAATCTTTCTTTATTTCTTTGTGTAGACAAAACAATAACACATTTGTTCTGATGCTTCATTTACGCATGGAAATCAACATAAAATATCGTTTTCTGTTTTTGTTCATTTCAGAAGACTTTCCGAAATACGTTATATATGTTCCTAAATACGTTTCATTTTCAAGAAAGGATCAGTTTTCATCATTTGTTCATTTCAGAAGACTTTCCGAAATACGTTATATATGTTTCTAAATACGTTTCATTTTCAAGAAATGATCAGTTTTCATCATTTGTTCATTTATGAAGTATTTCCGAAATACGTTATATATGTTCCTAAATACGTAGAATGTTGATTTAGGAAGGCTTTCCTAAATACGTTATATATGTTCCTAAATGGTTCCTAAATACGTTTCATTTTCAGAAAGGATCATTTTTCATCATTTGTATCTTTCTTTCTTTGTGTAGGCAAACAGCAACACATGTTCTGATGCTTCATTTACGCATGAAAATCAACAGTTAATATAGTCTTTATAGTTTTTATGTTTCTTGTTCATTTAGGAATGCTTTCCTAAATATATGTTCTTAAACGGTTCTTAAATACGTAGAATGTTGATTTAGGAAGGCTTTTTTAAATACGTTATATATGTTCCTAAATAGTTCCTAAATACTTTATGAGTGTGTCTGCATTCTACATCGATTATATCGACATGAAACAAATAAAATCCCAGAAAAAACATTTAAATCCTTCGAATCTGGAAAAGAAAGATAAGGTAATAAGAAAGAAGAAAAAATATATTCCTCCCAAATCTAATTAGGCATGCAGACGAAAACCCTAATCTAGTGATCTGACGAACAACAATCGATTTCAGAAAGAGAGAGAGGAAAGTGCTATAAGAATGCTTCAGACACCTCCTAAAAGAACAAAGAGAAGAGGATCAGAATCCTCCGCAGGAAACGCCTGAGGAGATGTAGATTTCTATTTTTCGGCGATGATAAGCTTCCGATGGTGATTATCTCCGGCGACTATTCCGATTTCTGAAGAAGGGTTTTTTCCCGGTGACAAGCGATGAAGACGACGACAATCTCTTTTTTCTTTAATTGCGTGTTTAAATTTGTTCAAGGGTAATGAGTCTTTTTCCCTTTTAATGAATGCTAGTTTTGGGATTTTCACCCTTGGATGCTAAATTATTGAACTTTAAGTTTTTTGGTGCTATTTTGTAGAATTGCCCTTGTTTTTATTGAGGTATGTGTTTCAAGCAACCTTATATCATATTTGGCGCGAGAGGAATGCTCGAAAACATGTAAAACTCCCTCACCCTTTTTCTGCATCATCAAGTTCATCGACAAAATGTGCAAAATCGATTATGCTCCATCGGATCCGCAGGAGATTATTCATATGATGAAGATCTAATCATGTGGTTTGATTCACGATTCAAATGAAGACGACTACACCAACTTTGGACTCTCAGCTTTAAAATTATTTTTCTTTCTAAACACAAACTAAAGCAATCTTCATTAAAAATGTTTTTTTGTTTGAATAAAATTTTGGATAATTAGCCGAATAACCAATTTTCAATAAACCGTGAAGAAAATAACCATTAGTTTAGTGAAATTAGGCAAGTAACAAATTTGTAGTTATTCAGACGATTTTACCTTAAGTCGCGAAAAAATAAAAACACTATATACTATTTATTCTAGTTCTATGTACATCACATATATTTACCACAAAGAAATTGTTTTTTTGCATAACTCGCCAACTGTTAATTGGTTCACACTTGTATTAACACCCAAAAAACACTGCTTTTCACGTCTAATAACAAATCTGAATTTTGTTTCAGACGTAAATAACGAGACCAATAACATAACAAGACTATTTTTTATCAATAACATAGCAAGTCTATTTAAAAAAAAAAATCAAACCCATAGCAAATCTAGCAATAACATAGCAGGCCTAGTACAATGAGGGCTATACTATTTGATGTATGTTCTATTTACAAAACATTTGTTTACGAAAGAAATTTTGTTTTTTTTTTCAAACGTGAATAGTATTGCCAATAATGTAGAAAATCTATTTTTTTTATTAATAACATAGAAAGACTATTTTTATACAATATGGTGAGGATGATTGTGACATGATTTATCCTCTCTAAGACCTACGAAACTCTTCTATACGAGGATGCCTCGACTTTACTTGCAAGGCGACTGCATGTCTTCCCGAATAGCAACAACCGAAGGAATTCTATCTGCAAAACAAATAGTATAGAACTCTGATAAACCACTCCAAGTGTATTACAGCAAAAGAAGAGTTTCGGGGAAGGAAGAAGCACGAGCTGCAGAAGGAAAGTGTTGACTTTCTCAGTCAACAAAGCTGAGTTGGACAAATGAAAGACTCTTATTCATTTAGTGTTTTTCTGTTTTTATCTTTTTAAGTATTGTTGTTTACTTTTGGAGA
Organism: Eutrema japonicum; assembly: GCA_030161315.1. Taxonomy (NCBI): domain Eukaryota; kingdom Viridiplantae; phylum Streptophyta; class Magnoliopsida; order Brassicales; family Brassicaceae; genus Eutrema; species Eutrema japonicum. The sequence goes on from BSQW01000012.1 coordinate 32,018,259, forward strand.
AAGATACTTTTGCGATTTGAATTGTGTAGAGACCTTGGGTCTTGAGGCAATCACTTGATCGTGAGAGAGTTGATCGGTAAGAACAGTATTTTAAAAGAGAGAGGAGCGAAGAGTGAAACATGAAGTTTGGGATTTCATTCTTAAATTTCATTCTTAACAAAGTCACGGTGAGAAACGAATGGCTATGTGCGAGAATACCATGGTTAAGGAATGAAGATGGCTTAGTTAAGGATCATCGTAGATGAACAGACACTCGGGCGGAGGTACGCTAACGACGTCGGAGTTTGAAGCTTATTTCACGTCTAACATGATTTGAATTTTTAAAAACAAACACAAATTTTGGATAGCAAAATTCATACACATCACCATTCATTTGTAGTCATACTATTCTTGGTGATTTTATGTGTGGATTTGCTTGTGAAACAAAAGAAATTGACGCATTGGGATCTGCATGAAATCATTCATACATAAAGTAAAATGTTTTCAAGATAAAAATAACTTATAAATTCAAATTTGGACAACACATTTTCCTATGAATCCGTAAGAACAAATCATGAATTTTAAATCTAGGGATTTAAGGAAATAATGGAGAATCTTGATGGAATGGATAAGAGAATAGATGGAATAAATGGGAGATTGAAAGAACTTGAAGAGTTAGTACTTCCACCAACAGTCTTGTCACCAATACCAAACTCCTCCTCCTCACCACCACCACCACGCTCCTCACCACCACAAACAGTTCCGTCACCAATACCAACAGTCTCCTCACCACCAGAAGTCTTAGCTGAGAAGGAGTCAGAAGTCTTAGCTGAGAAGGAGTGAGAAGTCGAAACTGCTGCACCTAAGAGGAAGCGAAAAACTGCTGCATCAAAGCACATTTCAGAACTGTATTCAGCAGTTAAAGAAGACAAGAAAGAAGACAAGAAAAAAGAGGGGAAAAAGAGGGGCCAAAAAAAGAGGGGCCAGAAGAGACAAAAGAAGTAGATGATGATAGTTTTCAGAACTTTATTTAGTATGTTTTTGTTCATTTTCTGGTTTGTGGAACTGGTTTGAGACCAAAATGGTTTTTCGTATGTTTTTGTTGAACTGGTTTGAGATTAATCGCATGTGGAACTTGTTTCAAGTATTGGGTACATATACAACTGGGCTAGTAGGTTCAAATGGGACAAATTGGCATTTCATCTTATTCTTCTGTTTACCAAAATGGGACAAATGGGACAACTGGCATTTCATCTTATTCTTCCATTTACCAAAATGGGACAAATAACTTACCATTAAGTCACATTACATTACTGATAATACACAAACGAGGTTCAACTGAGTACCATTAGACAAATAACTTAAAGAGGTTCAACTGATATTACACAAAGCGAGGTTCAATTGAGTACCATTTCACAACTGAGATTACACAAAGCGGGCGAAGGCTACGAGAACAAGAACTAGAACAACCAAATTCTTCATAAGCATGCAAGGGCTACATTCTCCATTTCATCAACTGACTTCTTCAATCCTCCAATCTCTGCCTTGAGCTCAACAATCTCAGCCTTGAGCTTAACAATCTCATCAGGAATGCAATGGAGAGGCTCGTCAATGTAGAGAATCTTCTCAGTGTAATCTTTCAGCCTTTGCATTTCTGCCATCATAGCCTCATCCCACCATTTAAAGATATGGCACTCTCCATCCTACACAAATCGGAAATTAGATAATAGAACTTAAACCGCTCACTTAAACAATGTAAAAGTCAAGTTGATTACTTACATTGATGTTCTACGAGCATGTGTAAAACAATCGTCCGAGGTTCAATGGTCCGCGAAATGAATCTACTATTGCTCTCCCACCACAGTAGCATTGTGTGGGAAATCCAGCGTCGGCTTCGTGGTATCTGGTTATGCTTACCTCTGATACATAGTCAGCGTCGGCTTCGTGGTAAAGCCTCTCGATTAGCCTCTTCTTACGCTTAGCGTCACTATAGCTCGGGTCCATATCTGTAACATGGAAACAACCCAGAAATGCATAAGCAAACAAACACCAAAATCAGACAAACACAATGGGAATATGTAAACAACTCAGATTGTTGATGTATATGTCCTCAACAACAACAAAGGTTTTTTCCCAAATCGATTTAGGAATAAACCTAGAAACCCAGAAATTGCATCTCTACGAAACACTAATTTTTTTCTCCAATTCGATTTTGACCTTAATTGAGCTTGAATGAATCGATCTTACCTTTCTTGACATTGACTCGGAATCGTAGATCTGCCCTCCCTCTATCTCTGGCTACTCTTTCTCGGATTCTCTCTCTCCCTAGAATGTTCCTCTCTCACTATACTTTTCTCGAAAACGAAAAAAGTGAGAAATGCGAATAATGTTGAAGAGGGAAATGAAATTATTAAGGTGGGAAATAGTCAATATTTTTGGAGACAAATCGATTTTGTCGGTGTTGGAAATGTAAAATCATTAAAATATTCATGTTTTATACATATAGTTGTCCCTACGTTTCTAGTTGTCCAACTTTCCTAATAGTTGTCCTTTTACGAAATTAGAGTTTTTCTAGTTGTCATGTACTATCAGATATTACGTTGTAGTTGTCCACATTCTTTTAGAGTAGCAATTGACCGGTAGGAAGATTTCATATAATAGATTGTGGAAAATAATATATTTTGTTTATTTTCAATCATAAGATAGTCAATATTACTAATGTGTTCCTTATAGTATAAGGGGTGTTTCATGTGAAACATGATATGAATAAGGAAAATAAAAATTTGATAGTTTTAGGGATCCCTTTGTGTTATGAAACACTACTAATGTGTTACTTATAGTATAAGGTATGTTTGCCATGCTTTCTTTATATGTTTATTTTAATTTTATTACCATCTTATAAATAAGTAGTTCCAGATAATTGTCCTTACGGTTCACCTGGTTGTCCAAAACAAAGAAATAGTTCTCCTCACAAAACAAAACAAAGAAATACAAGTACAAAGAAATATAAGTACATAATAGCTCTCCTCACAATTAAGTTTTCCTCCTGCTTTGAGGCTCAAACCACCTCCCCAAGTTTACGGCTGCCATAGACTTGTTTCTCCTTTTCCGACGAGGTTCTCCGGTGGAGGGATACCGCCTTTCCTGGTTTTTATGTTTTGGTGAAATCTGGCGGTAAGACAACTAATTGTCGTATGTCATTAGGAATACTCCAAGTAGACTCATGCGGCACCAGATATATCGTCCTGTGATATGCCAAAGCTCAAGTCTCAATCAAATAATATCTCGAGCATAGATCATGTATTTCGATATCCTTTATTCTCCCTTCCTTCCCCATCAAAGCCATGTTCGCGGCTATTGTATGAACACACGGAAACTTATCTACATCAAAATGTCTGCAACAACAACTTTTCTCTAACAATTTCACCACATAAGTCTTCCCATCAAGTCCAATAACGTTGTATTCAAGCTTGAAGCTGTTTAGCTCAGTAACAATTAGGTGCGTTGCAATTGCACATCGTGTGTGCATTTCGTTCTCCACAAAGGGCACCAGTTTCTTTGTGTACGATGCACCAACAGAATCTTTCCTATGCTCGTTGAACCACTCATAAATCTTTTCAAGATATGCATCAATCTGAGATAATAGAGGATAATTCCTCACATTTCTGAACACACTGTTCAAGGACTCGCATGAAATGCTAGTGTCTACGTTGTACTTGTCTCCTTTAAAATAGCACCTTACCCATTTCTCGGTCGCTATCGTTTCATCCACATACTCGGCGGCTTTTGGAAACATTCTCCTAAAATCAAGGTATGCTCTGTTGAACTCTTCCTCGGTATACATATGAGCACAATCAATGAATTTCATAGAAACTAGATCTTTACTGCCTTTACAAGCTTTACCTCTCACGTTTCGAGACAGATGCCAAACACAATATCCATGCTGAGACCTTACATACACCTCTTTCACTGCCTTGATGATGCTTGGATATCTGTCACTCATAAAAACAAGTTCATGATCATCTGGTATTGCGGTTTTCAGCGTTTCAAAAAACCACCTCCAACTAGCATCATTCTCTATATCAATTACACCCATAGCAATGGGAGTAATGGTGATGATTAGGATCTTGAGCTGTCGTAAATACTAGCATACCACCATACAAATTCTTAATAAAAGTTGCGTCCACAACTATTACTTTTCTCATCGCTCTAAATCCTTCAATGCTAGCCCCCAAGGCGATGAAAAGATACTTGAACTTATTTTCAGCATCCAATTTCACACTTGTCACTGTCCCAGGATTGACATGCTCTAATATGTGGAGATAAGAATACAATAACGAAAAGCTTCTTTCAGGACTGCCCCTCACTTCACTAACAGCTAATTTTTTGCCTCTCAAGGCAGTAGAGTAGGACACACTCACACCAGCTTCTATTTGAACAAGCTTACTTACACTTTTAGCAGCGGGAGTGTCCACTTGACCTGGAAATTTATCATGCAAAACAGATGCTACTATTTGTGGTGTGCCTTTCCTTTTACTACGATTGTACTCGCAACGGCCCTAGAGCATGTATGCATATTCATGTATACTCTAACACAAAAATAACTTGAATTCCTTACTTTCGTAGCATATGGATACCATTTACAACCTACTTCTGCTTGATAGTATTTTAAGATGAGACAGCCCGGATCCGACTTATATGTTTTGACCACAAAACAGTTCTTATGTGAAGCTCTGTCAACTAAATTTCTTAATGTCTCCTTCGAACAAAACTCTTGCCCTTCTTCAAGCCCCGCACCATCTTCCCATTCTACAACAAACTGATTTTCTACATCCTGTGGAAGGTCAACATATTCATCTTCATGCATACCATCTAAACCGTCGCCCCCATGGTTATCTTCAGCCGCAAATTCCTCCTCCATCGGCTCATTATTTTTTCCAGATTCCTCCGCTCTGTAAATAGTCAGGGTACCAGCATTAACTACATCATCATCTATGGAACTTGAACCCAACATCTCATAATTCACCCCAATTGACGATGCTTGCCCAACTCTTGACACTTGTGCTCCCCTCTGATTTATTTCTAAATCTTTGATTATCTCCACATGCAAAACATATCTAAGTTCCTCTTTATTCAATGTCGTTAGGTAAACAAAAACGTCATCATCATCCAAAATAGATGACTCTCTATGCGGATTAGCTACCAACGGAATGTAACTCAATTTCACCTTCCTCGTAGTTTCTTCTACATTAATCTTCTTGCATATCTTATGTACTAAGGCAGAGTAAGTTATCTCCTCCATAGATGCGCTCTTAAACGCTATAGCAGACATGGAACCTCCTGAAATCCATTTAAACTCTTCTCCGTTCTCTAAATAGTTTTCTCCATAGTCAAAATGTATGTTTGTATGGCTAATGCTCATTGTATCATGGAAATAAAATAAAAATTACTCATGATTTAGCACAATTTGTCACAACTATTTGGTGGGGTTCAAATCTAACTCACCTAAATTTCTCTTAGATTCAACAAACGCAACTTCTGAGCTTCAAAATCTAGCTATGATAACAAACAGACCAATCACGTTTGATATCTACAACTACAAAACATCATTTTTTTAATAGAGCAACAACTTACAGGTATGAAGAAAACTAGTAAAAAACCAAATCAAATCCGGCTCAAAGCAACGATCGATCTTACAGGTATTTATGAGTAGCAATATTACCAATGCAAGACCTAAGCGTCCCCTAAAATTTGGTTACCAACACAATGCACAAACCGAAACAAGCAATTTTGAAATCGAATCCCTAAACCCAAATAATGAGAAACCATTCATAACAAGAACTCACCCATGAGCTGTATACAAGACCGATTGCAGATCGGAAGGTCCGCCGGCGATATGGGGAGAGCTGGTTCTCTCGATGAGGATGTCGGGGAGAACGAGATGTGAACGAGAGCCGATTTCAGCCTGTTTTTTAAATCTGTTTTTCAATTTTTTTTCCAATTTTATTTATTAAATTTAAACATTATTTTAAACTGATCATTAAAGGTATAATGGGTTTATCACTCCCATTATGGCATCCATATCACATGATGGCACGCTAGATCATTTTTTATAGAAATTTGGCATTCCAGCCATTGTTCCCGAAGATTTTGTTGGTAAGTTGATTTTGTCGGTCATTGGACGAAAACTCACATTCTACCACGATACAATGTGTTTCTTGTGAAGAATGTTTGATATCTTTGATTTTTGAACCAAAAGGGAAAATATGTGTCGTCATAGGGCTAATATGACATCTCGAAGACATGACACTTGTTTATCAGCTCCTCCATATACAAAACATTCTTTATTTTACTTTGTCGTCCCACTCTTCCTAGCTCTCTTTTTGGCAGTTGGTCAACGTGCATAACTAAATCAACGAGAAGCTGTAGTGGTATAATCAAATGAGTAAATGCTGCAACTATTATATTTTATTTAGAGAAAATAAATGAGCAAGCAAAAGAAAACTTACATAGAGTGTTGTTCTCTATAGCAAACACATTTCTGAGTGTCAGAACCATTTGTTGAGGAAGACCGATACCAGGTATGTCAAAAAGTGTACGTTGGTCGGATGCGTCTAGTAGCTTAGATAGTAGACCATGTATAGAACGAAATACTAGAAACTATATAACGACCATAAATCCTTGCAAGTGTATTGTTTGATGTTGCAGTTGCATGCAAAGTAAAATTTGCAAGTGGGTATTCAATTCTACATGAATTTTTTTTTTCATGGCTCATTGACGCAACTGTGCTAATGGACAATTCTCTGTGCAACATAAAGCTAAGGATTGAATGAATGTCCTCCTACATGTTAACATACTTACATGTGGTCGATGGGTTTGGTGAGTTGCTATAAGGACTCCATCAACAATGAGGATAAATGTAAGTAAATCTTTTCTACAACTAGGAATGCTTGACCAAGCTTCAAACATTTATCCAATATCTGCTAAAGTTTCTTTCAATTCGTGTCATCTCCAATTAGCTCAATATGATATGTCTCTGGTCCAACTTTATTTTACTTTTTACTAGTATGTACATGATATGCTTAGTTTTTACCGCTTTCTAACGTATGTTTTAACGTTTCTTTCAATTGTTTTATCGAGTCAAAGTCCGGTTTAGAGTTTTTTAGTCTTCTATTTAGATATCCCGGGTAAAAAAGCGTTCAAGGATGAAATTGAAATTACGAGGGCAAAAACGCACGAAACCGTGAAGAAAAAGCCAGCATTAGTCAATAGCGGTGGAACAGGTCGATGCCACCCCTACCCGAGAGGTTGACATCGACCGATGTTGGTGAAGGTGTCGATAGGCCGGTCGATGCTACCCCCACCCGAGAGGTCAACATCGACCGATGCTGAAGAAGACGGGTCGATGCTACCCCTACCCGAGGGGTCAGCATCGACCGATGCTGAAGAAGACGGGTCGATGCTATCCCTACCAGAGAGGTCAGCATCGACCAATGCTAAGATGGTATCGACCGATACCAGCCGACGAGAAGAAGAAAGGAAACTTCTGTTTTCCTTATTTTGCCCTGGGAACTTCCTGTTTTGACCTATTTCGACCTAGACCTATATATACTATATTTTTAGCCTCTTGGAGGCAGCCACCTTTTGTTCTATTCAGAACTTTTTGCTATTGAATCATTGTAAGTTTTGGAGAAGAATCTCTGCATCTATTGAGAAAAATTCTAAACCCTTTCTCTCTTTATTTATATTATGATTTCTTCATCTCCTTGCTTGTTCTTCGTTACTATGTTTGAGTAGTTCCATAGTTAGGTTAGAGCCTTCAAGGGGATCCATGAGTCATTGAATTAGACACATATAGAGATTTATCTTTTGTGGTTTTCGCTTATTGTTGTGTTTATTGCTTAGACTTGAGCTGACCGCTAGGTCTATGAACTAGGGCAATCTAAGAGTTCGGAAGTGTCTTAGGTTGCTAGAAAGAACATAAGTGAGCGAATTGTCCTTAGCCTGCGGAAGTTGATGTTAGGGCGATTCGTGAACATATTGAACCAGCTCGTTAATGCTGATCTAGAATTCTATGCCAACGGAAGTTAGAATTTTAGGGTGCTAGATTTAGTAACCATGAGCACGGAAGTGGATTGGTTAGATATTTATGTTTGAGTTTGAAACTTGCTTTTAATTATTCACTAAATAGTTGTCTGATTTATGATCTCTGGATTCCTGCGAATAAACCTTCGACCTAACACCTTTCCTTTATTGAATTTACATCGTTTAAACTGCTCTTGTTACTTTTCTAAAACAAACCATATTTCTGTCTTAGTTTAATTTCATAATTGTGAGAATAGTAGTGTAACTTTAGTCTCTGTGGATTCGATCCTAAAGTACTGCATTGGAAACCGTTATGATTGCGGTAGTGTGAACTTTAGTTTTAATTGACTAAGTGAAAACGCTTAAATCAATTTGGCGCCGTTGCCGGGGACCAATATCGTTACCTTCAATTCTGAATTTGAAATTTAGTCTAAGATTTACTAACATACTCCACTTTGTTCTCTTGTTCAGGTAACCAGAAGAAAAACTGAATAGAGTTACCAGAAGCAGGGGATCCGAAAGCCTTCGCGAGCTCAGCAACGAAGAGCTAGCAAGGCTAGAACGAACGAACAGACGAGCAAGATCAATTCCCGTCATCATGGACGAACAGAACAACGAGCAACATAATGCTGCAGCTGCTAAGCTCACGAGGCTGCAACAACAAGCGCATCAGTTGCAACAGCAGCAACAACAGCAGCAACAGCCTGCCATTGGGGACTTGGACACGCCTCACGCTTTCTACCAGAATAGAGCTGCCATCCGCCCACCAGCTATTACGAGGCAAGACTATGAGATAAAACCTCAGACGATTGCATTGGTGAAGCAGCACATATTCCATGGTCTCCCTACAGAGCATCCAATGGACCACATTGAGAACTTCGAAGAAATCTGTAGCACTACCAAGTCTAATGGGGTACCAGCTGATTACCTCAAGTGCAAACTTTTCCCTTTCTCTCTGGCGGATAAGGCACTGAGGTGGCTCAAGTCACTCCCTGCCGGGTCATTGACTACTTGGGACAAATGCAGGGCTACTTTCTTGGATCATTTCTACACTAAATCCAAGACGGCGTCGCTTCGGAACAAGATCGCGGCTTTCCAGCAACATCCAGGGGAGTCTTTTTGCAAAGCTTGGGAAAGGTTTAGAGAGTACCGCAGGGAGTGCCCTCATCATGGGTACTCAGATGAACATATTCTAAGCATCTTCTACGATGGAGTTGACTGGGACTACAAGAACGCCCTTAATGCTGCGAGCAATGGAGATTTCATGACCAAGACAAGAGAAGGAGCGTACCAATTGATAGAGAACCTAGCTGCAAGTTCTGGGAATCGATGTCCCGAGTATGACAGGTCTAAACGCCTAAATGGTGCATACTCGCAGAAGATACACGAGCTGACTGCAAAGGTGAACCTACTACTAAAAGGGAATCAGAGATGTGTGCATTCTTGCGAGGAGACAGGAGATGCGATCCTTTGTCAAGGATTGGCCGATGAGGAGATTGATGAGCTGCAAGAGGTGAACTACGTTAGCGGACAAGGGTATGTGCAGAACAGAAGTTTCGACCAGAATTATAGGAACAACCCGAATTTGTCCTAAAGAAGCACCAACGTCGAGAATCCCCAGGATCAAGTTTACCCTCAGCAGACTCAACAACCTCAGGGAAAAATCTTTGTGCAAAACACTAGTATCTCAGGTTTCTCTCAGAGCTTCCAAGGACCTAACAGGTTTCAAGGCGGTTTTCAACAGAAGCAGCCATTCAACACATTTCAGCCAACGAAGCCCGCTCCGTTTCAAGTTACCGCCAGCCCCGCGGATTACTCCCAGGATGAGCTCAAGGTTCTCATGCAACAACTCTTGCTCAACCAATAGCAATCCGCCAAGGAGATTAATGTTAAGGTCGAAAACATGTACAACGACCTCAACAGCAAGTACGAAGCCGTATGCACTCATGTGAAGAAGTTGGACAATCAAGTTGCTCAAACTGCCGAAGCAATTAAGAGGCCGCAAGGGGTTCTTCCAGGAAAGGTAGAGCAGAACCCAAGGAATGAATTCGTCAACTCCATCACACTCAGAAGCGGGAAAGCACTAGAACCTGTTGCACGAAAAGGGCAAGATACTGATGCCGTAATCAACCTAGAAGGAGATGACGAAGAAACCGCCCCAAAAGAGACGGTACCTACAGATGCAGGCGATAAAGACGAACCGCATGCGCAACCCCCTACGCGTATCTACACTCCGAAAGTTTCGTACCCTACTCGTCAAAGGATGTCGCGCAAGGACCTAGAAGAAGCAAAGTGCAGGGAAATGTTGAAAGATCTCGTGGTGAAGCTTCCTCTGGTCGATGCGATCCAAATGATACCCTCATTGAGGAAATATATGAAAAGCTTGGTGACGAGTAAAATGTCCACTAATGACGGTGTCATGATGGTTTCCAAGGACTGCAATGCGGTCCTCCAAAACAAGATGCCAAGGAAGCTAGGCGATCCGGGGAAGTTCGTTCTCTCAGTGCAGATTGGGGCAATGACTTTTGCTTGGTCTTTGTGTGATCTCGGTTCTAGCGTTAGCTTGATGCCATATTCTGTGGCTAAGCGACTCGGGTTCAGAAAGTTCAAGCAAACCAAGATCTCCTTGGTATTTGCCGATCGTTCTGTGAGACTTCCTGTTGGTGTACTTGATGATCTACATGTACGGATTGGAGACTCCTTCGTTCCTGCGGATTTCGTGGTTTTAGAACTTGATGAAGAACCAAGGGATCCACTCATATTGGGGAGACCTTTCTTATGCACAGCGGGAGTCATAATAGATGTGAAAAATGGGCGAATAGATCTCCACCTGGGAGACATTGTGATGAAGTTTGAAATGGACAAGATGCTGAAGAAACTTATGTTAGATGGGCAGACGTTCTCGATTGATGACTCACTGGAAGTCAACAACGAGGTCGTCAAAGAAATTTTGACAGATGACCCGTTGGAAAGGGTTTTGACAAGGGCTGAGAATGAACACGGGTTTATGAGTGATGATGCAACAAGGTACGCTAAGATGCTGGATACGAGCCAGACAGTAGAGATGATGGTTCAACACATTAGCCTAGATGGAGCTGCTGAGACGCCTCCAACGGCAAGTCATCCTGAGCCTCTTGCTAGCATGTGGAGTGAGTTGAAAGCCCCAAAAATCGAACTCAAACCGCTTCCAACAGGGCTAAGGTACGCCTTTCTTGGTCCTAATTCTACCTATCCTGTGATCATCAATGCTGAGTTGAACAATGTTGAGACTACTTTGCTTCTATGTGAACTTAGAAAGTATCGTAAGGCTTTAGGCTACTCACTAGACGATCTTTTAGGGATATCACCAGATCTTTGCATGCATCGGATACATCTAGAGGACGAATCAATGACTTCGATAGAACATCAGAGACGGTTAAACCCGAACCTAAAGGATGTTGTAAAGAAAGAGATAATGAAACTTCTAGAGGCGGGCATTATATACGCTATTTCTGATAGTACTTGGGTGAGCCCGGTCCATGTTGTGCCAAAGAAGGGTGGTGTAACAGTTGTTAATAATGAGAAAAATGAGTTGATCCCAACTAGAACTGTTACGGGGCATAAGATGTGTATTGATTACCGGAAATTAAATGCCGCTACTCGCAAGGATCATTTTCTTTTGCCTTTTATCGATCAAATGCTTGAAAGATTGGCTAACCACCCCTACTACTGTTTTCTAGACGACTATTCTGGTTTCTTCCAGATTCCCATCCACCCGGACGACCAGGAAAAGACCACGTTCACGTGTCCTTATGGCACTTTCGCCTATTGCAGAATGCCGTTTGGCTTGTGTAACGCCCCGACAACTTTCCAGCGACGCATGATGTCAAAATTTACCGATTTGATTGAGGACAAAATGGAGGTTTTCATGGATGACTTCTCTGTCTGTGGATCCTCGTTTTCTGTTTGTCTTTCTAATTTATGCAGGGTATTGCAACGCTGCGAGGAAAAGCATCTGGTGTTGAATTGGGAGAAGTGCCACTTCATGGTCAGAAATGGGATTATCTTGGGTCATCGGATTTCAGAGCAAGGAATCGAGGTGGACAAGGCAAAGATAGAAGTGATTAGTAGTCTACAACCTCATGAGTCTATCAAGGGGATTAGAAGTTTCCTAGGACATGCGGGGTTCTACAGGAGATTCATCAAGGATTTCTCCAAGATCGCAAGACCTTTAACCCGACTGCTTTGCAAGGAGGCCAAATTTGATTTTGACAACGATTGTCTTGAGTCCTTTCACACAACCAAGGGAGCACTCGTTAGCGCACCAATAGTCCAACCGCCGGATTGGGAGCTCCCTTTCGAAGTAATGACTGATGCCAGCGATTTTGCGGTAGGAGCTATTTTGGGACAGCGAAAGGACAAGAAGTTTCATGTTATCTACTACGCTAGCAGGACTCTGGATGACGCACAGTGCAAGTACGCCACAACCGAAAAGAAACTTCTTGCCATAGTGTTTGCTTTTGAGAAGTTCCAGTCTTATCTCGTGGGGTCTAAGGTCATAGTCGACACAGATCAGGCGGCTCTGAGGTATCTACTCACCAAGAAGGATGCCAAACCTCGACTCTTGCGTTGGATCCTTTTGTTACAAGAATTTGACCTTGAGATCAAGGACAAGAAGGGGATCGAAAATGGCGTTGCAGACCACCTATCGAGATTGCGTGTGGACGAAGAAATCCTTTTAGACGATCGCCTACCTAAGGAGAACGTTTACGCAATTAGCATCGGGAGCAGTGACCACTATACAACCCCACGCCGTACTGAGCTCCCTGGAATGCCTTGGTTTGGTGAGATAGAAATTACTTGGCCGCGGAAAAGGAACCAATTGGCTTTGCGGGAAACAAGAAAAAGAAGTTTTTGAGGGATATTCGACGATATTTTTGGGACGAGACATACCTCTACAAGCAATGATCGGATGGCGCCTTTCCAAGATGCGTTTCGGAGGAGGAGATTCCTGGTATCCTGTTCCACTTTCACGGCTCGAGCTATGCGGGACACTTCGCCACGTTCAAAACGGTGTCCAAAGCTTTGCAAGCCGGGTTTTGGTGGCCGACTATGTTTCATGACACACATGCTTTCATCTCCAAGTGTGACTCATGTCAAAGGCAAGAGAATATCAGCAAGCGGAATGAAATGCCTCAGAACTTCATCTTGGAGGTTGAGGTGTTCGACGTGTGGGGGATTGATTTCATGGGTCCATTCCCGTCATCATATGAGAATCAATACATCCTTGTCGCCGTAGACTATGTGTCTAAATGGGTTGAAGCGCTGGCTAGCCCAACTAACGACGCCAAGGTAGTTTTGAAAATGTTCAAGACGGTGATATTCCCAAGGTTCGGTGTACCTCGAGTAGTGATCAGCGATGGCTGGTCACATTTCATCAACAGGATCTTCGAGAGTCTTTTAAGGAAGCACAGAGTCAAGCACAAGGTGGCCACTCCTTATCACCCCCAGACGAATGGACAGGTTGAGGTTTCTAACAGAGAGATCAAGGGCATCTTTCAAAAGACAGTGAACACAACAAGAAAGGATTGGGCTACGAAGATGGATGATGCTCTTTGGGCGTACAGAACCGCCTACAAAACACCCCTCGGAACAACACCATTCCACCTGGTTTACGGAAAATCATATCACCTCCCGGTAGAGGTCGAATACAAGGCGGCATGGGCTGTAAAGTTGCTTAACTTCGAAATCAAATATGCTTCTGAGCAAAGAACGATGCAACTACACGAATTGGAGGAAATTCGTCACATGGCTTATGAGAGCTCGAAGATCTATAAGGAAAAGACCAAGGCTTATCATGACAAGAAGATAGCTCCAAAGAACTTCACTGTAAACGATCAGGTATTGCTATTCAATTCTCGCATTAAACTTTTTCCAGGGAAGTTGAAATCGAGATGGTCCGGACCATTCACCGTTAAGGAAGTGCGACCGTTCGGAGCCGTAGTGTTGTTGAACACCACATGAAACGAGTTTGTGGTTAACCGCCAGCGCCTCAAACCATACCTAGCCGATGTAGGACTCGATAGAGAAGAAACAATTCTCCTCGATGAGCTGTCCATCGCCTAAAATGGCTGACAAGTCAAGCTAATGACTTAAAACAAGCGCTTGGTGGGAGGCAACCCACCTGTACGTTTTTCTTTTAATTTTTATTTTCCATTTTATTTTATTTTTCTTGAATCTGTTTAACCTTCTTCCTCATTTATTTTCACACCAAGACGGTGTGAAGTAAGTCTGGGGGAAGGTACCTATCGTTACTAACGCTATGTTTCTTTCTTTTGTCTTTCTCTTGAGTCATTTTTATGTTTTCTTGAGTTTATTATATTTTATTGAGTCAAAACTTGTTGGAGATTAAGATCACCACTCTTGAATTTTAAATATGATTTGCATTTAAGTGACCATTGTTACAGATTTAGCTCCCGACAAGACTAATGGAAAATCGAAAGGCCAAACAGTTATTCAGAGGCAACCATATTTCCAGGAAAATTTCAAAATTTGAGCTAGTTTATGCGCTCTTCCTTTTACCTCATCATCGTGATTGGTATTTTCAGAGCTTGATTCCTCGTTCATATCCGACAAGACAACCCGTGTTAAAGTATGGTACCCATCTCCCTCATTTTTAATTGAAAGCTTAAAAGATGAAATAATTTTCTTTCGAGTAAAGGGTTAGGAAAATTTCTAACGATCCCATTATTTTACTTCGAAGGAGATGACCACACTAAGGTTGGAAGAGAGGTTAGGAAAATTTTCGAAGATACCACTATTCGCCTACGCCTTAGATTGAAAGGGTGGCACTAAAATGAATCGGGGATTCGGTGGCTAAAACCATCAATACTCGCGTTCCATCAACCATTAGCCCTATGAAAAAGAAATGAGGAATGTATAAGTCTGGGGGAGGGAAAAGGTACCAAGGGTTGTGTTGTTGTCTTGTCGCAATATCGAAAGAGAAAGAGTCTATAAGGTTCTTGGCACTATGATCTTTGATGAGACCCAGCGATGATAATTTTGGGATTATTCTGTGAGATTATGTGTTGAAGTTGGGAGGCTGCGAACGCTTGCAGAGAAGTACATGGTGGTCCAATCAGGAGCTATTCTAGCAATACGTGGAGTAATAAGGTGACGGTCATTGCGGGATTTTAAAGGTAGTGTGAATCTCCGAGTTTTCAAACTTTTCTTCCTTGCTAGTCTTATGTTTGCTTGAGGACAAGCAAAAGATTAAGTCTGGGGGAATTGATATGCTTGGTTTTTACCGCTTTTTAACGTATGTTTTAATGCTTCTTTCAATTGTTTTATCGAGTCAAAGTCCGGTTTAGATTCTTTTAGTCTTCTATTTAGATATCTCAGGTAAAAAGGCGTTCAATAATGAAATTAGAGTTACGAGGGCAAAAACGCACGAAACCGTGAAGAAAGAGCCAGCGTCGGTCGATACCGGTGAAACAGGTCGATGACACCCCAACCCGAGAGGTTGGCATCGACTGATGCTGGTGAAGGTGTCGATAGGCCGGTCGATGCTACCCCCACCCGAGAGGTCAGCATCGACCGATGCTGAAGAAGACGAGTCGATGCTAACCCTACCCGAGGGGTCATCATCGACCGATGCTGAAGATGACTGGTCGATGCTACCCCTACCCTAGAGGTCAGCATCGACCGATGCTAAGATGGTATCGACCGATACCAGCCGACGAGAAGAAGAAATGAAACTTCTGTTTTCCCTATTTTGCCCTGGGAACTTCCTGTTTTGACCTATTTCAACCTAGACCTATATATACTCTACTTTTAGCCTCTTGGAGGCAGCCACCTTTTGTTCTATTCGTACCTTTTTCTATTGAATCATTGTAAGCTTTGGAGAAGAATCTATGCATCTATAGAGAAAAATTCTAAACCCTTTCTCTCTTTATTTATATTATGATTTCTTCATCTCCTTGCTTGTTCTTCGTTACTATGTTTGAGTAGTTCCATAGTTAGGTTAGGGCCTTCAAGGGGATCCATGAGTCATTGAATTAGACACAAATAGGGATTTATCTGTTGTGGTTTTCGCTTATTATTGTGTTTATTGCTTAGACTTGAGTTGACCGCTAGGTCTATTAACTAGGGCAATCTAAGAGTGCGGAAGTGTCTTAGGTTGCTAGAAAGAACATAAGTGATCGAATTGTCCTTAGCCTGCGGAAGTTAATGTTAAGGCGATTCGTGAAAATATTGAACCAGCTCGTTAATGCTGATCTAGAATTCTATGCCAATGGAAGTTAGGATTTTAGGGTGCTAGATTTAGTAACCATGAGCACGGAAGTGGATTGGTTAGATATTTATGTTTGAGTTTGAAACTTGCTTTTAATTATTCACTGAATAGTTATTTGATTTATGATCTCTGGATTCCTGCGAATAAACCTTCGACGTAACGCATTTCCTTTATTGAATTTGCATCGTTTAAACTGCTCTTGTTACTTTTATAAAACAAACCATATTTCTGTCTTACCTTAATTTCATAATTGTGAGAATAGTAGTGTAACCTTGGTCTCTGTGGATTCGATCCTAAAGTACTGTATTGACAACCGTTATGATTACGGTAGTGTAAACTTTAGTTTTAATTGACTGAGTGAAATGGCTTAAATCAGTACCGTAGTCTTATGGAAACTCACAACAAAGCAAGCCAGACATGCTACCAAACTCTGCAAATGAAAAACGTAAGAGTTGGTGAAGTGTGCGTGATTGAGCTTGCAAGAAATTAAGCATCTGGAAATGGGTAATGAGGGTTAAAAAGAAAAGGACTAATAATGAGAGTGAAAAAAGAAGAGAGATAACTGTAAACGAGTAACTTAGAAATTGGAAAGTTTAGTTGGGTAGTAAAGACTTTAGTTTTGTGGAAAGTATGTGATTAATGGAAAGTATCCTTTTAGTTTAGTATAATAAGTTTACTCTAAAGTGCTTTGGAGTATAATAAACTTTTTGTGAACCCTACAAAAGTGATCATGTTATGGAGTAGAGTTAGTCATAGCCACGTGTACAAATCATTAATCTTATGCAACTGTATATAAACTAGTTGTATGTTTATTACTCATAAATGAGAAAATCAGTTTGTTATCGAACTTATGGTATCAGAGTTATAAGCGTTTTTTCATTCAAAAAACTTTCTTGGTTTATTTTTTCAGGAAAATTTCATCTTCTTCAGTCTTCCGTACCAATTTTTCTTTCAATTTATCTCTGATTCCTTCGATTTGTTCCGAGGAATCCTTTTGATTTTCTATTTCACTTCAGCTTGTTGTGTTCTTTTTTTTTGTTCCCATACAAATCAATTCGCGATGGCAAGAAAAGGAACCAATCTCAGAATTTGATATATTCCTTCAGATCCAGAAGATGTTTCACCTCGCACCAGTAAATCCTCTTCAAGTAAGGCGATTCCGCATCACGAAGCATCATCGACTCCTCCGATTGTCACCAATCGTTCTCCAGGTTCGGATTCTATAGATAGCATTCACAATCCATTTTGTTTTTTATATGGTG
The DNA here is from genome assembly GCA_030161315.1 of Eutrema japonicum. Lineage (NCBI taxonomy): Eukaryota > Viridiplantae > Streptophyta > Magnoliopsida > Brassicales > Brassicaceae > Eutrema > Eutrema japonicum. Next base: position 32,035,857 of record BSQW01000012.1, read on the forward strand.
ATCATCATGGAATGTCTCTAGTTTCTGAAATTCTTACTGGAGAAAACTACAACACCTGGATTATTAACATGCACACAAGTCTAGAAGCTAAGAATAAGATTAGTTTTGTTGATGGATCGCTATCTAGACTAATTGAATCGGATCCTCTATACAAAATTTGGACTCGATGCAACAACATGGTCAAAGCGTGGATCTTAAACGATGTTTCAAAGCAGATCTCATCAAGCATTCTATATTTTGATGATGCTTCTGACATGTGGATTGATTTACACAATCGATTCCATAAGAGTAATCTACCTTTAATTTATAATTTGGATAATGAGATCTCTTCACTACGACAAGGAGATATGGATCTCTCTGAATTTTACACTAAGATGGTGAGTCTTTGGGAAAGATTAGCTCGTACAAAGAATCTTATTGAGAAAGGTGGATGCAGATGCTCTAAAGTACATAAACTCTTAGTTGATCATGAGACAACTCGCATTGTCCAATTCTTGATGGGCTTAATGATGAGTTTGCTGCAATTCGGACTCATATTCTTAATACTAAGCCACATCCTTCTTTAGCAAACATGTACAATATGTTGGATCAGGATGAAGGATAACGAAAGAAGAAAGCAGTTCAGTATACTATCCCTCTGCTTTCCAGATGCAAGGACAAGTCAATTCTCAAGTCAATAAAAATAATACTCAAGGCAAATCCAGACCTACTTGTTCTCATTGTGGGCTTGCTGGTCATTATGTTGATCGTTGCTACAAGGTTCATGGTTATCCTATTGGCTGGAAACCTATGAATTAGAGACAGCCACAATCACAAAGATTTTCAGCCAATATGGTTTTAACTGATTCAGTGGCTACAGCAAAAATGGAAATTGATTTGACAAATGATCAAGTATAACAGTTAGTTGCTTACTTCTCATCTAAGCTTCAAACTCTGAATGCTACAATTACAGAGGTCATCAATGATGTAGCTAGCTCGAGTATCAATCCTACTACTTGCCAAGTGACTGGTACCTTATATCCTTCCATCTATTGTTCATTGACTGAAAATAATTCACCATTTTTCTATTCACTAACTAACATTGTTGTGAATATGAATAAATGGGTGATTGATACTGGTGCTACTCACCATGTTTCTTATGATTATGCTCTGTTCACTGAGATTAAATCTTTGCATAACACTACTGTTAAGCTTCCTACTAGTTTAGCTGTGAATATAGTTGGAATTACTTTATGATATGTCATCAAAGATTAGGTCATCCCTCACTTTAGAAGTTGGAATTACTTTCTGATATGTTGTCAATTTCTTTTTCCAATAATAAGGCTCCAAGACATTCACATTGTAAGACATGTCATATGGCTAAACAAAAACACATGCCTTTTGTTTCTCGACAAAACAAGTATAATAAAGTGTTTGATTTGGTTCATACTAACACTTGGGGACCTTTCTCTATGCCTTCCTATGATGGATTTCGATATTTTTTGACTATTGTGGATGATCATTCCAGAGCTACATATGTTTATATGCTCAGAAACAAGTCAGAAGTAATATATGTATTTCCAGAATTTGTGAATATGGTTGAGAAACAGTGGGATGTCAAATTGAAAGGAGCAAGGTCTGATAATGCTCCGGAATTCAATTTCACAAACTTTTTCCAAGAGAAGGGGATTGTGGCTTATCATTCTTGTCCGGAGACTCCCCAACAAAACTCAGTTGTCGAAAGGAAGCACCAACATCTACTTAATGGGGCTCGATCACTTATGTTTCAGTCTCATATTCCTCTTGAGTATTGGACTGAGTGCATCTTCACTGCTGTCTTCCTTATCAATCGTCTACCTACTCCTCAATTAGAGACCAAATCCCCTTTCGAAATTCTAATGAAGAAACCTCATGAATATCACACTTTGAAGACATTTGGCTGTCTAGCTTATGCTTCAACATCCCCTAAACAACGCTATAAATTTGCTCCACGAACAAAGCACTACAAGAAAACATGGCCATTTCCGACGGATTTCCGACTGGATTTCGACGAACGTACCATGCGTTGGAAATCCGTCGGAAAATCGTACCCGTCGGAAATCTGTCGGAATTTTACGACGGGTTTCTGACGACAACAAGCCATCGGACCAATTCCGACGGATTTCTGACGGCCTTCCGAAAAATGATGATCTTGCCGACATGTTGCAGACGGATTTCCGACGGATATTCGATAGATGGTGTCATTGTCGACATCGATAATATCTACTTTTCATCCGTCGGAAATCCGTCAGAAAATACGCAGAATTTTCCTTATAAAAACGTATCCACCTTTTCATTTACAATCACACAAAAAAAACTTCTCTTATCTAATTCCTTACGATAATGTGTTCTTCAGATCCTTATAATTATTTTTGAATATGGATGGACAAGCCTCATCAAATTCCGGACACGGGCCTAGTTACGGAGGAATTCAAAGAAGGTCTGCAGGAATTCATGGCATTTGCGGGTACGCAGAAAAAGGTAAAATCTACTGCCCTTGTAGTAATTGTCGGAATCGTAGATATATCGTGATAAATGAAGTATGGTCACACCTGTATTGTCATGGGTTTATGCCGGGTTACAAGGTTTGGTATTATCATGGAGAAAATGATACAGTGGTGGATAATATTGCTAGTACTAGTGAACAGTATATTGGGGATAACGTTAGCTTAGAAGAACCTGCAATTGAAGTATAAAGTACTGTAGGTCATGTTCAGATTGTGAACAATGCATTTCGTGAAACTATACCATCAGTTGCTGAGTATGGGGATAGAGGAGAAGAACCTAACTTAGAAGCTCGGAGATTCTTTGATATGTTAGACGCTGCTAAACATCTGTTATATGATGAGTTTACAGGTGGGCATTCCCCTTTATCAACTGCAACTAGGATGATGGGTATAAAGACGGATTTCAATTTGAGTGAAAAGTGCGTGGATGCAATCGCTGATTTTGTGAAATTTTTTTTGCCAAAAGATAATCTTGCACCGGCAACATACTATGAGATACAGAAACTTGTTTAAGGTCTAGGATTGCCGTATCAGATGATAAATGAATGCATCAACAATTGTATGCTCTACTGGAGAGAGGACGCAGACCGTTCGAGTTGCCGTTTTTGTCGCAAAGCTCGGTATAAGGAAACAGGTGGAAGAGTGTATGTGGCATATAAACGGATGTGGTATTTGCCATTAAAAGAGAGATTGAAGAGGTTATATCAGTCAGAACCCACAACGAGAGCAATGAGATGGCATGCAGAGCATACAACGGATGGAGAAATCGGTCATCCGTCAGACGCAGAAGCATGGAAACATTTTTAGAAAATGTATCCCAGTTTTGCGTTTAAGGCGAGGAACGTATACCTTGGATTATGTACCGATGGTTTTAACCTTTTTGGGAAGCACGGCAGACAATATTCATTGTGGCCAGTAATTGTAACACCTTACAATTTTCCGCCATCTTTGTGCATGAGATGGGAGTTATTGTTCCTTAGCATTCTCGTTCCTGGTACAGAGCATCCGAAGAGATCAATTGATGTGTTTTTGCAGCCATTGATTTATGAGTTGCGAATGTTATGGGAACAAGGTGTTGAGGCGTTTGATGTTTCTTGTCAGCAGGATTTCGTTATGCGGTCGGTACTTATGTAGACCATTAGCGATTTCTCAGCATATGACATGTTATCAGGATGGACAACGCACGAAAGGTTATCGTGCCCGTACTCTCAAGATAACACATATGCGTTCCAGTTGAAGCATGGACGCAAAACATCTTGGTTTGATTGCCACAGGCGATTTCTTCCAAGCGACCATCCTTATCGTCGGAGCACGACATTGTTTAGGAACAACCGGAAAGTAGTTGATGGTCCACATCCTAAGTTAGATGGACACTATTTGTTGACTCAGTTTAGGGATTTTGGTGCAGAGAGAACGGTTGATTGTGTTGGTAACGGGCATCATCATGTTGATGGTTGTGGCAACGTACATAATTGGCACAAGAGAAGTATTTTCTGGGATTTGCCTTATTGGAAGGACCATATTTTGAGGCATAATCTGGATGTCATGCACGAAATTTTTGAAAACATTATGAGCACCGTTCTCAATGTCCAAGGGCAGAGGAAGGACAATTTGAAGTCTTGTTTGGACTTGCCAGCCATTTGTTCTCGTAGAGCACTACATGTGACAAGGAACGGTGATATGCTCAAATTAATACCCTAAAAGTACTAAGCAGTAGTTGCAGTAAAGATGGGGTCGAACACAAGGACTCACAGAGACACACAATATATTATAAAGATGAGAATTAAGCTAAGCAATCAATGATATTGAAAAATAAACGTAAACTTAAACGGTTGTAAAATCGATTGGATGAAGATAGGTTCAGGGTATTTCTCAGGAAATCAATGAATGCACGTAAACTAACTAACAAGATTCAGTTTTAGCACGGTTCTTGAACTCAAATCACTAAGGTATAATTAACCAACTCTCGTTGCGAAAACTATATAAGTCTAAATCCTAGAATTCCAAATCTCTTTGTGAATCCTAAAGTATAAACCAGCTTTTAGTTCAAGTTTGATTTGTTCACAAAACAACTAAACCAAATCTCTTTGCGAATAGCTATTTTTCTCACCTTAGGTTCTGTCAGGTAATTAATCGCACTCTCATTCCTAATCAATTATCCCAATATCTAAGTTCTAGGTGATCAATCCAGAATTAGCTTTGGAAACAACCTATGGTGAAAAACTAATTCAGATAGTGAATCCTAACAACTAATCAACCTAGCATTCAGAGAAAACCCTTATTAGAACCCTAAACCTAACAAGAGATCTACTCAGACATGGAGAATGAAAACAACATGATTGATTAGATCATTAAAGAAAGCAATAAGAAACAGAAGTTCAGAGTTGTCTCTCCAAAAACCAAAGTAAAATCAAGAGTAATGAAAAGCCTAGCCATCAAAGTGGCTGAAAAACCTAATTATAATGCTAAAACACGTTATGGGGCTTATTGTAATAATTAAAGACTTCTGGACTATTTTGCAAATCCTGAATTCTTCATTTAAGTCGCGACTCGTGTCTGATGCAGTGAGTATCGACCGATACCAATGGGGTATCGATCGATACCGAGGCTTCAAATCGGGTACTCAGCTACACGAACGTCTGCTTCGCTCCAAAATGCTCCAGAAAGCTCCAATATCTCCAATTATGCTCCAAACGTGCTAAAACCTGTAAAAAACTCTAAAACACTACAAAATAGTAGAAAGACTCTATAAAACGGACTTATATCATGGCTTAAACGGGGTAAAAACCATGATATATCAACTCCCCCAGACTTAGCCTTTGCTTGCCCTCAAGCAAATAGAAGATTAAACCAGAGAAAGAGGTTTGAAAACATAAAGACTCACCTGTTCTTGAAGCGTTGCAATGACCATTTCCCTTAATGCTCCACATATCACCTAACCAGTTCTAAATCTAACAACTATGTACTTCTCCGTAGACATTCGCAGCTTCCCATACTACACACATTATTTCACAGCATCGTTCAATTAAACCCATCATCGCCAGTTTCATCGCTGTGATTAATGCCAAGAACCTTTTAGATTCTTTCCCATACAATATCATGACAAGGAACCACCATTTTTCACACTTTCTGGTATTATTTCTCTCCCCCAGACTTATTTCTTATTATATCTCTTGCATGTACATTTAAAGGTTCGAGACGCGAGTATTGATGGTGTTTGCCACCGAATCCCCGGTTCTTCCCTCAAAAGTAATCAAACGTGTAGGCGAATAATGGTATCACAGGAAATTTTCCTAACCTCGCTTCCACCTTTGTGTGATCATTTCCTCTGAAGTAGAATAATGGGATCGCTGGAAATTTTCCTAACCCTCTACTCAGAAGAAAGTCATTTCATCTTTTAATGCATCTTATTAACTTGTAACACGGAGAGAAATACCATTATTTTAAACACGTGGGTTCCTTTGTCAGATACGAATGAGGAATCAAGCTCTATGAATACTAACCACATCGATGAACTGCAAAAATTTGGCTCAGGCTTTAAAGAACTTTGCTGGAAACATGAGTGTTTTCTAGTTAACTGGTCAGCCTTTGGATTTTTCATTAGTCGATCTAGAACTGATTCTGTAACAATGGTCACTTAGAAGCAAGGTCATATTCAAGAAAAAGATCACAGTCTCCAACAAAGTTTTGACTCAATAAAACAAATTTTGACTCAAAAACGACTGACTCTAAGAAAAACAAAAACAATGTCAGCGACTACCTCCCCCAGACTTGAACAACACTGTCCCAAGTGTTATCTAGCCTAAGGTTGGTAAAAGAAAACAAAAGAACAGAGGTGGATTGTGAAAAACAAGAAGTTACCATGCTAGAAAATCGAGTATCGACCGACAAACGGCCTGGTATCGATCGATACCAGGCCTAAGTCGACATGATGAACCTTTCTCATTCGCGTAGGGTGTCGACCGATACCAACATGGTATCGATCGATGCTCGGGCGATTTCGTGTTTGCTCCTAGTTTATCCTGACACAGACGCAAAAACGAAAAATAAAAACGAAAATAAAAAAGTATGTACAGACTCACCAGTGGGTTGCCTCCCACCAAGCGCTCGTTTTATGTCATTAGCTTGACTGTTCGGGCGATCAGGCCGGATAAGAATGAGAACTTGCGCCGAAACAAGCTCCACAATTTGACATTGCCAGCCTTAGAGTTCTGCTCATCATGCTCTCCACAAACTCATGTCCTTTCTCTTTCAGCTCCGAAGTGAGAATAACTCTGGCCTTAGAGAATGGTTTCGAAGTTCCCTTGCACTTCACCTTATATTCAATTGAATTTCCATCGCACTTCTGAGGGGTTAAAGTCACATGGGGAACACTTTTTACTCCTTTGATCTTCACCTTCTTCTTTGCATTAGTTGTTTTGACGTCTTTCTTGGTGATGACAGAAGGACTATCTAGAAGGTCTATTACAGTTGGCTCGTCAGGAGGTTCTTCCAAAAGATCAACTACCAACGTCTCTCCTGTAACAATGGTGATGCAAGAGATATGTGTGGGATTTCCTCTAGTAGAATGGCTTTGTAGTACACCTCCTTGTCAATGTATGAGAACGAGATTCTCCTGTTGGGTGTGTCCATAATGGCACCAACCGTAGCCATGAACGGTCTTCCAAGAATCAACTGCGTATTAGATCTTGCACTCATCTCCACAACCACAAAATCGGTAGGAACCAGACAGTCTCCTAGTTTAACCATCAAATCAGGGGTTGCACCGTATGGAATCGATGTGGAAGAGTTCGCGAATGTGATAGATGTCTTGGGAGATCGAATATCAGCTCCCAATCTCTCTGCAATTGCCCGTGACATGACATTGACGCTAGCCCCTGAGTCAACGAGAGACTCTTTGAATTCAACTCCAGAGATAGAGCATGGAACTGAGAATATCCCTGGGTCTTCCCTATTAGTCAACTGTCTCAGCTGTAGTGACTTGCTTCTTTCCTTGATAAAGAGTACTTCGATCTCTTCCAGAGTTTCTCTGCAATCTCGGAAGTGACTCAGCAGAGGGCGGTACTCTAGAGCTTCTTCAAAAGTCAGTGTCAGGGGAATCCTTCGTACCATATTCTCAAAGCCAAGTAGCTGCTTTGGAGAAATGGGGTCTCTGAGGTGTTTGGGCGTCATGGGGTATGGCTCCTCAGGTTTTTAAACCCTTTCTGCACTCAACTCCGATTTGGTTTCAGCAACTGAACTGGTATCGACCGATACATGAGTGGTGTCGATCGATGCTTTTGCTCTGGAATCGTCCCTGGCAGAACTTTGGATGTGTGTCGATCGATACAAGGGACTATCGGTCGACACAGGGGTGGTGTTCGATTTCTCATCGTCAGATATATCATCAACAAAATGAAGCTCCACAACTAACTTATCCAACATAGCTTTGCACCTGGCGTCCTCCCATTCCTTCTTTGTCATCTTAGGAGCCATAGGATAAGGTAATTTGGGTTTGTACACCCTCTCCTTGACAATCTATGGTTCTTTCTCGACCTGCGCCTCAGTATCGACAGACACAGAAGGAGTATCGATCGATACACGGGATTCTGGATCTACCCGTGCAGGTATCTGGAGTGGTGTCGATCGACACTGGTTGGTATCGATCGATACATGGGGATTTTCAGAATCCCAGTCGTCATCTTAAGGATCGTCGAAAATTCCTGCATCCAATTTTCTACCACTTCAGTGGCTTCTTCAACACTTCCTAAGGTGATTGCATTAACGTGTGCTCTTGGATTCTCAGTTCTCCCTGGAAGAAAACTTTCCTGCCTCTGCACAGCTGCTGCAGCCTGAGCAACCTGAGTTTTCAGCTTCCTCTAAGAAAGATTGATAGCTTCAATTTTTCCATTCAGATCAGTGTACAGAGAGTCAATCTTTCCATTGAAATCTACTTGCAGCTTCTGCTGTCCATGAAGGATCTGTTGATAATGAACTTTTTACGGTTCGCACAATTAACCCATTGTGCACAATGCCTCAATCTAATGGCATGTCATTGTAGCACTTTGGGATCGAATCCACAGGGAAATAAGAACGACGCACTAAGAATACAGGACGCTATCTAATCTAAGCAAATATCGGGTTTTGGCTTTTATCGGACAATTTGAAATAAACAAAAATAGCAAAATTAAACAAGCGAATTCTCGGGTAAAGCAATCGACTCGGGTGATTCTCGCTCCATTCTAGACACTCAAACATTCAATCAATTGCCTCCGTAGGCCCTAGGTACACTACTAAAGATTAATCCACGTCAATGGTATTAATCCCTTTCTTAGTCATCAATCGTCATAAACTTCCATTCGCGATTCTATGACTAACAAGCATTAATAACAAGTCCACTTAGCCACAATTCACCTTAGACATCAACTCCCGTTGGCTAAGATATGAAAAGCACTCATTGAATTGGTTGGGGAATTTCATCGAACACCTTCCGGGCGAGAAATTCCCTATGATCTAAATCAACTTTGTCAAGGCTAATCCAGCATTAATAACACTCAATGAGAAAGGATATCAACTAATCTAGCTCTTAAACATCAAGAACAAACCTAAAATCACCCTAATCTACTTTACCCAAGAACCCTAGAAAACTACTCACAACACATGGTTTTCTCCACAAATCCCATAAAGGAAGTGTTGAGAATCATAAAAGATGATAAGAAAATAGATGGAAGAGATAATCCAACAAGAACTTGCGTAAATCACTCAAGAATCTCTTCCAATCTTCTTTAAAGCCCTAAAAACGTTTTTGGTTCTGTCTAAAAAAACAATACCAGAGTCCATGTCTAATTAGGCTTAATTTGCTTAAATAAATACAGATCGGGTCGGGTCAACCCGGGACAAACCGGGTTTGACCCGACAATTTTTGTGTCCGAGAAGGTTCACAGCGGTCAGCTCATACCGCTGCATGACCGCTGTGAAATGCCTGGTTTTTGCTCCGGATGGATCCGCAGCGGTCTCCCTATACCGCTGTGTTTCGGCCGCTGCGAGACTTGAAAGTGCAGCGGTGGAGCCATGACCGCTGTGAGCTGGCCGCTGCGAATGTCTGGTTTTCTTCTTCTTTCGTTTGCCTTCTCCGTTCTTCGGGTACGTTCCTCCTAGTCCGTGATCTTCCTCCAAGCTCCAAATGGTACCTAAAAGACTCCATAGCACACAAACATATGCAAGAACTAACCTAAGACTCACTAACTCTAAAATGGATGCAAACTACACCAAAAACAATGAAATGAATGCACAAAGTCACAAAATGCTAACTAAAATGTATACTAAAATGGACTAAATTATGCAACTATCAACTCCCCCGAACTTGCCTTTTGCTTGTCCGCAAGCAAACAAACAAGAACAAGTCGAAGAAGAGGTTGGAATGCGAGAGATCATATCCGAGAATATTAACAAAATAATTTAATTCAATGCCCTTGAGAGTAGTTATGTGATGCACAAACAACCTCTACTTCAAAAGATTTAGCCATACTCGTCGCTACACGAATTTGGTATAAGCCTTAGCATCTACAAGTAATCATATCCTCTAACTCTTTAACATTCATTAATTACAATGGTGAATCATGCTTAATAAAAATCAAGTGAACTCATTTGGCTTAGGGAAAAGGTTTTGAGATGAAAATAATCTCAATCATGTGGGTATTCCAATGCAATGGGATCTCTCACGAAAGAATGAACTTTGGCAAAATGCTAAGAGTAAAGAACAATTGATGCGTACAAGGATGACATCCGTCTACCCAATACCCCAATATGAACTCCACTCCTATTTCTAAACCCATCAATATTCATTCTAAACTACCCATATCACAAGGCATTTTGCCTTCTTAGACCACATTTCTTTTCTAACTTAGGGGATTCTTTTCTTCTTCTCTTTCAACAAATGGATTGGCTCTTCATCTTTTCCTTTTAGCTCTTTTTCACTTTCATAACTAGTCTCTCAATCATCATTTAGATGCCTTAGCCATATATATATATATTTTTTTTCTTTTGGCTCTTTCTTTCTTCTACACACATAGAGACTTATACTTGCAACACCTAGAGCTATCCCACATTTTCATGCCAACCAATCCAGACTTTTTACTTTCCCCTATCCTTTTTCTCAATCTTTTCCTTTCTCCACACTTTCTTTTCTTTACATCAACACCCAAATCACCAACCTATCTATCAACTCCTTGTCGTTCCAAACTCAACACTTTTTGCTAAGTTCATTCAAAATTAGGCCTCACGACACACACAAGAGATGAAGGCTTGAAGGAAAGGTTTAGTTAAGGGTGTGGTTAACCGTTCCAAATATGGGAATCAGCTATTTGAGCTAACAAGAGAGTGGTAAAAAGGGGTAAGATAGCTCAAATATGTATATGACATCCATGAATTCAACTTTTCAATGTACAAGCATGATAATTTCAAGTCAAGATTAGAGTTCATGTAGATAGAATTAGATTCAATTCAAAGCATGCTTCAACCAAGACAAAAACATTCAAACCGCAAGATCAAAGCATGGATCATCCTTAACTTCGTGATCGTTCAAATGCATCAAAGAACTCCTAACGAGGGCATTAATTCAAGCTCTTAAGTTTATATTCTACATGGATAATTCTCCCAATGCAAGTGAATGCAAACCTATATGCATCTAGACTCAATCTTAAACATGCAAAATGCAACTAAATATTTTTTTTTTATGGTTTTTATATGCACTTATATGAATGAATGAGACTCAAATATGCGAAAAGAAAAATAAGATCACAAAACACAATATCAAAAGACACAAATCCTTCCCCCGAACTTGAATTGCAACGTCTCGGTGCAACACAAATCAAAGAGAAGGTAAAAATATGCAAAAGTATGTACAATGAAATGGAGTTTGGATCATACCTTTGGATTGGAGAGGAGTGTGATGTGCTGTAGCTCTACCCATTCATGCATTAAGCACCACGAACTTGGACCCAAGAAAACTATAAACATCAAACAAAAACATCAAAAGAAACAAGAACGAACGAAAATATATACAAAGATAGTCATGGGAATGCCTCCCAAGAGCGCTTGTTTTACGTCGCTAAGCTTGACGTTTCAACTGTTAATCATGAGAATCAAAAGGTTGAGCCAATGCACCTTTGGTCCTTCTCTTGTCAAGACAAGAAACAAAATATGCAACATGGCACACGACTATCCATGGCAAAGAGGCATAACTCACATCAAGAAAGGTTACTAAAAATATAGCATACATCTTGGAATTTTCCTTGATGATGAGATGTTCACGAGGACCAAATGCATTTGATGGAAAAATGAAGTCGATTTCATGTTTAAACGAGTTAATCACAAAATAGTCAACTTCATCTCCATCAATCATGTAAAACACATCCTCTTTCCTAGATTTCATCTCAACCTTAGGGTCATCTATCTCATTCAAGATCTTATCTACATCAAGCACATCCCCTAGGTAAGATTTTTCAAGAAGAGAACTAGATTCCTCAGGCATTGAAAGCTTAAACTCGATATCATGATCATTCAAAGCACATAGATAATTAATATCAAAACATACTTCATGATAATCACTAGCAAGCTTTTCTACTCTTAAGGTTTCTAGTATTTGAGACTCACATATTAAATCACAGCATTCATTAATGAGCTTGAGAGCATGTGAACTAGAAGCTACATCTTCAATGCAAGGCAAGTGACTATCCTCATAATCAACGATTTCAAAGGTTGTGTCAAAAATACCTTCTAGTTGGCATGGTGGAACCCAATAAATTACCTCTTCGAGTGCATGAGCTATCTTTATCTCAATAAATGTGAGCTCCCTTCCCTCAAGCGCTGCCCGACGTGACATGAGGTTCAAACGGATCATAATCGCGAGATTACTCCTTGTCAATGTCGGGTTTTCTTTGCAAAGCTCATCCAACTCTACTTTTTGTTCGGATGTGAGTACACTTTCATCAAATGGTGGCTCCACATATGGCTCATCATCAATGCTTTCATCAAATGTGGCATCCTCTTCTTGTGGCCAATCATTGTAATCCATGGCCATCGACTCTAAGAAGCAAAAAAGAAGAAAATAAAAAGTTAGTAGAAGTCAAGACCTTAGTCTCAAATAGCATCCAAATCCTAATGGCTATTGCTAATCTCCCCGGCAACGGCGCCAAATTGATAATGAACTTTTTACGGTTCGCACAATTAACCCATTGTGCACAATGCCTCAATCTAATGGCATGTCATTGTAGCACTTTGGGATCGAATCCACAGGGAAATAAGAACGACGCACTAAGAATACAGGACGCTATCTAATCTAAGCAAATATCGGGTTTTGGCTTTTATCGGACAATTTGAAATAAACAAAAATAGCAAAATTAAACAAGCGAATTCTCGGGTAAAGCAATCGACTCGGGTGATTCTCGCTCCATTCTAGACACTCAAACATTCAATCAATTGCCTCCGTAGGCCCTAGGTACACTACTAAAGATTAATCCACGTCAATGGTATTAATCCCTTTCTTAGTCATCAATCGTCATAAACTTCCGTTCGCGATTCTATGACTAACAAGCATTAATAACAAGTCCACTTAGCCACAATTCACCTTAGACATCAACTCCCGTTGGCTAAGATATGAAAAGCACTCATTGAATTGGTTGGGGAATTTCATCGAACACCTTCCGGGCGAGAAATTCCCTATGATCTAAATCAACTTTGTCAAGGCTAATCCAGCATTAATAACACTCAATGAGAAAGGATATCAACTAATCTAGCTCTTAAACATCAAGAACAAACCTAAAATCACCCTAATCTAATTTACCCAAGAACCCTAGAAAACTACTCACAACACATGGTTTTCTCCACAAATCCCATAAAGGAAGTGTTGAGAATCATAAAAGATGATAAGAAAATAGATGGAAGAGATAATCCAACAAGAACTTGCGTAAATCACTCAAGAATCTCTTCCAATCTTCTTTAAAGCCCTAAAAACGTTTTTGGTTCTGTCTAAAAAAACAATACCAGAGTCCATGTCTAATTAGGCTTAATTTGCTTAAATAAATACAGATCGGGTCGGGTCAACCCGGGACAAACCGGGTTTGACCCGACAATTTTTGTGTCCGAGAAGGTTCACAGCGGTCAGCTCATACCGCTGCATGACCGCTGTGAAATGCCTGGTTTTTGCTCCGGATGGATCCGCATCGGTCTCCCTATACCGCTGTGTTTCGGCCGCTGCGAGACTTGAAAGTGCAGCGGTGGAGCCATGACCGCTGTGAGCTGGCCGCTGCGAATGTCTGGTTTTCTTCTTCTTTCGTTTGCCTTCTCCGTTCTTCGGGTACGTTCCTCCTAGTCCGTGATCTTCCTCCAAGCTCCAAATGGTACCTAAAAGACTCCATAGCACACAAACATATGCAAGAACTAACCTAAGACTCACTAACTCTAAAATGGATGCAAACTACACCAAAAACAATGAAATGAATGCACAAAGTCACAAAATGCTAACTAAAATGTATACTAAAATGGACTAAATTATGCAACTATCATCTGTTCAAGCATGGATTCCATCTTACTCTCTGTGGACTTTGGAGAGATGGGTTGGTACGAAGAGTTGCCATAAGCGCGAGTGAAATCGCTGCTCTGGAGTGGTTTCTGAGCAAATTGTTTTGCTCCAAAGCCAAATTGGTTTCCCTCAAACTTGTACCCACCTTGCTGAGTATTATTGTTGCAGTTTCGGTTGTTGTTGTACCCAAATTGCTGACCCTGAAATCCAGAACTACCAAAGTAGTTAACATCCTCCACTTCGTCTTTATCAATAATATCGACTCCATCAGCAAAGTGTACAGTCTTCTTCGACTTCCCGATCAGAAATTCTAGCTTGGCTTGAACTTCAGCAATCTACGATCCACCCATTCTGTATCTTTCGCTCAAAGTCTGCATTTTTGGTGCTATTGCTAGATGCCAAATTCTCAATAAGCACATAAGCATCATCTGGATACCAGGTATTGAAATTCCCATTGCTCGAAGCATCCAAAGCCATCTGATACCTCCAATCAATCTCTCTGAAAAAGAAACCCATCAGTTGAACATCAGAGTACCCGTGATGTGGGCAATCTCTCTGGTATGATCTGAATCTTGTCCAAGCAGCCTTGAACGCCTCAGTAGGTCCTTGAGAAAACTGGGAGATCTTGTTCCTCAGATCCTCGGATCGTGCATCATCATAGAAGTTGTTCAGGAAAGCATTCTTAGTCTCTTCCCAAGTAGTCAGTGATCCAAGAAGTAACTGCTTCAACCAGTAAGTTGCGTCTCCACCAAGAGAGTACGGGAAGAGCTTACAGAAGAGGTAATCATAGGATACTCCATTGATCTTGATGCTAGTGACCAAATCCTCAAACCTCTCAATATGGTCCATGGGATATTCGCTGGAAAGACCATGAAAAGGGTGCTGACCCACAAGAGTGTAGTATGCAGGTTTCAGCGCAAAGTCATTCCTCTGAAAAGCAGGGGGACGAATCGCTGATCGATTGGCATAAAACTGATCAGTCCTGTTATACTCACCAATCGTTCTACCACGATTAACCACAACATTCCCAGCGACGTTCCCAGCGACAACAGGAGCATGTGGAATGATGTTCCCCTCTCCATCCAGACGTTGTCCTCTCTCATTGCACAACTGACCCTCTTGGTCTCTGTAAGCACCAGCATCATCTTGAACCAAAATCACTGGATTTTTGTTCATCTCTGCTGGCTTCTTTGCTTTTCTGTTTGTGCGTTCTAAAAGTGCTAGTTGATCCAATGACAGTTCGACTAGCTGAGTGTTCTTGTTTCTTCTGGTTTCACGAATATGCATACACCTGAAAACAAAACTCAAGAACGTAAGTAACTCGGTAACACGATTAGTATCGACCGACAATGGGTGCTGTCGATCGATATCAGCAAAAAGAAGACGACGAGTATCGACCGATACTAGGTAGTATCGATCGATACCGACGAACTTACTCGAAATTCTCAGACTAAAATCTAAAGGCGAATTGAGTCCCCGGCAATGGCGCCAAATTTGATATGCTCAAATTAATACCCTAAAAGTACTAAGCAGTAGTTGTAGTAAAGTAGGGGTCGAACACAAGGACTCACAGAGATACACAATAGATTATAAAGATGAGAATTAAGCTAAGCAATCAATGATATTGAAAACTAAAAGTAAACTTAAACGGTTGTAAAATCGATTGGAGGAAGATAGGTTCAGGGTATTTCTCAGGAAACCAATGAATGTAGGTAAACTAACTAACAAGATTCAGTTTTAGCACGGTTCTTGAACTCAAATCACTAAGGTATAATTAACCAACTCTCGTTGCGAAAACTATCTAAGTCTAAATCCTAGAATTCCAAATCTCTTTGCGAATCCTAAAGTATAAACCAGCTTTTAGTTCAAGTTTGATTTGTTCACAAAACAACTAAACAAAATCTCTTTGCGAATAGTTATTTTACTCACCCTAGGTTCTGTCAGGTAATTAATCGCACTCTCGTGCCTAATCAATTATCCTAAGATCTAAGTTCTAGGAGATCAATACAGAATTAGCTTTAGAAACAACCTATGGTGAAGAACTAATTCAGATAGTGAATCCTAACAACTAATCAACCTAGCATTTAGAGAAAACCCTTATGAGAACCTTAAACCTAACAAGAGATCTACTCCGACATGGAGAATGAAAACAACATGATTGAATAGATCATTAAAGAAAGCAATAAGAAACAGAAGTTCAGAGTTGTCTCTCCAAAAACCAAAGTAAAATCAAGAGTAATGAAAAGGCTAGCCATCAAAGTGGCTGAAAAACTTAATTATAATGCTAAAACACGTTATGGGGCTTATTGTAATAATTAAAAACTTCTGGGCTATTTTGCAAATCCTCAATTCTTCATTTAAGTCGCGACTCGTGTCTGCTGCAATGAGTATCGACCGATACCAATGGGGTATCGATCGATACCGAGGCTTCAAATCGGGTACTCAGCTATACGAACGTCTGCTTCGCTCCAAAATGCTCTAGAAAGCTCCAATATCTCTAATTATGCTCCAAGCGTGCTAAAACTTGTAAAAGACTCTAAAACACTACAAAATAGTGGAAAAACTCTATAAAACTGACTTATATCATGGCTGAAACGGGGTAAAAACCATGATATATCAAATGGGAAGGCTCCAGTCCCAACATTTCGGTTAGATGAACGTTCAAAAGCCGAGTTTTTTAACTGGATTTCCGATAGTGTTAGATTCCCGGACAGATACGCATCTAACCTTCGGAACTGCGTTGATCATGGAGAAGGGAAGTTTACTGGGATGACGAGTCATGATTGCCATGTTGTGATGCAACGCCTCCTTCCATTTGCCTTTGCATGTCTTCTACCACGTAATGTCCACGAAGCAATTTCAGGTACAATCATTAAATTTATTTATTTTCATACTTTCCATGTACAATACTTTATTCTTTATTTATTAATTTTGTATGCTTATTATATATGCAGGGATTGGTGCATTTTTTCTAGATATATGTTCGCGCTCTCTTACATCAGACGGTATCCGCAAACTTGCGAATAATATACCTGTAATCCTTTGCAATTTGGATAAGATATTTCCCCCATCCTTCTTTGATGTTATGGAACATCTAACAATTCATCTCCCTCGAGAAGCAGAGCTTGGGGACCCTGTTCAGTATAATTGGATGTATCCTTTTGAGCGTTATATGTTTCATCTAAAGAAGAAGGTGAAAAAATTTGAGCAAAGTGGAGGGTTCTATTGTCGCACAGAGTATCAATGAAGAAACTTCACATTTTTTCGAGTTCTACTTTCCATCACAAGTCAAAACGAAGAGTCGTAGAGCAGCTCGACATGATGATGGAGGCGTAATACCTTTTTAGCAGGTCGATGTTCCTCATATATTCTTAGAGATTGGACGACTTAGTGGAAAAGGCAAGAAGCGGAGACTTTCACCACAGGAGCGACACCATTTGCATATGTATATTCTCATAAACTGCGACGGAATTGATGAATATGAGAGGTATATATTCTATTGAACCAAATTATTAATTAATTATTGGGTCCTTGATTATATATATGGTAACGTTATTATCACTTCAATCTCACAGGATGTATATGGCATATCAACGTTTTGCATTTCCGGACAAAACAGAGGACGAGCTAATCGAGCTTAAAGAGGAAGAGTTCGGTCGTTGGTTAAGAGATTACGTAAGTTGTCATTGCCTTGTTCTTAACTAGGTATCATATATAATGAATGATTTATTTGACATTTATTTTTTTTGGTGCAGGTCACGACAGAGAAGGCTAATGGACAAATATTTCCCATGTGGTTAGAAGAAATTGTGCGCTTTCCACTAGCAATTGTGCAGTCACATGTGATGTATAGCACCTGGGGGTACGCTTTTAAATTTTTTCGGGATGATAGGAGTTCCGCAACTGCAGATTATGGTGTATCAACTCAGTCTGGTGATGTTGTATACTATGGTACCGTACGTGAGATATTCGATGTCCAGTACCCGGGAATGCTCGGTTTAAGATGCGTTGCATTTTTATGCGACTAGAACGACCCATTTGTAGGAAGCGGTGTGCGACTCGACCAATTTGGTGTTACATCATTACATAGCAGAAGGTGACTCCAGAAATACGAGCCTTTCGTACTTGCTTCACAAGCGGACCAGGTTCGTTTTATTCTTTATTTTATATATGTTTTTTTTAGTATTTGTGAAGACATACGTAGTTTAATTTTAATATTACATTGTATAGGTATGCTATATTCCCTATCCACAAGTGACAAACAAACAAGACCCGTGGATTACAGTTACCTCGATAAACCCAGAGGTAGGGTTTATGGGCTATCCGATCATGAACCCCTCCAACAAAGCTTCGTTGGTTTGGGTTCAATTGAACATTCCCTTGAGGTTGACCTTGTTGTTGATTTCAACATACCTATAGATGATCGGGTATTTGAGGATTCAGATGAAGAATTAGACGAGTTTGGAGAAACTTCCGAATCAGGAGAATCAGATTACTCATCATCAGATTCGAAATAATTTAATAAAATTACCATTGTAATTTATAACCTTGTACTTCTACTTGATATTTGTTATGTATAATGTATTAGTTATGTGGAAGTTTTTAATATTAGACATTTGATATACTTAAGTGTAATAATCCATTTTAAAAACCCAATAAAATTCTAAGTATACTTTCATTTTATAACATCCGTCGGAAATCTGTGGGAAATTTCCCACGGATTTCCGACGGATTCAGTTTTAGTCGAGAGAATTTTAGCCGAGGATAATTTATAACTGAAGGAATTTTAGCCGGAGATTTAACTGAATTCCCACGGATTTCCGACGGATTCAGCCAGGGATTTAATTGAATCTGTGGGAAATTTTTCACGGATTTTCGACGGATTTAGTTTTAGCCGAGGGTATTTATAACCAAAGGATTTTTAGCCAAGGGAATTTTAGCCGGGGATTTAACTGACTCCGTCGAAAATACATGGGAAATTTCCCACGGATTTCCGACGGATTCAGTTTTAGCCGAGGAAATTTCAGTCGAGGGTAATTTATAACCGAAGGAATTTTAGCCGAGGGAATTTTAGCCGGGGATTTAACTGAATCCGTCGGAAATCCGTGGAAAATTTCCCACGGATTTCCGACGGATAAACAAAAAAAGTGGTTTAGGGTTTAGGGTTTAGTTTTTGCAATATAAATTAAATACGAACACTTGTATGATGTTTATACGGTAGCTTAATTTTGTCAAATGTTTTAAAAACTAGGTTATAGAGAATTTATAACATTTGATGGAAGTGTTTTGTATAAGTTATTGTATAAGTTATAGTTGATTTATGTAAAATGTATAGGTTTTGATGTTGTTCAAGTTTTAAACTCATAAAATGTTATTATCATTGATGGATTTACTATTTTTTTTTAATGAGACATGTAGATTAGGTATTGCTAAATCAGTTTACAATACCCTAAACCCCAATTTTACCCTATGTCCGTCGGAAAGCCGTCGGAAATTTACCACGGATTTCCGACGGATTCAGGGTAACACGTGGCGGTTGACTGGCCAATAGGAATACATGCATGGAATATACCGTATATTTCCATAACCGTCAAAAATCCGTGGGAAATTTCCTACGGACTTTGGTTTTTTCGATACCGCAGGAAGATTGACCGCCATAATTAATTTTGTTTTAAGAACCCACGGATTTCCGATGGATATTTCCGTCGAAAATCAAGTTTTATATCTTTGAATCGACTTCATCTTCTCATTTATATCTTTTCTCTCTCTCTCTCTTTCTCACTCTTCTCCATTGACAGTTCCATTCGACAACCGCCGCCGCCCTCCGTTCGCCTCATCTCGCCGCCGCCGCCTCTGTTCGCCTCATCTCGCCGCCGCCGCCGGTCTCGTCATCTCGCCCGGTTCGTGAGTCTTCTCTTCTTCTTATCTTCTTCTTCTCTTAATCTTCTCTAATCCATTTTTGTTTTTTATTTTTCAGGTAACCGCCGCTCATCTCCCCGCCGCCACCGTCCGCCGTCGCCGTGAGTCGCCACCGTCCACTTTTCTTTCTAAATGTAAGTTCCTATTTTTGTAGATTTAGTGAATTAGGTAGTTAAAAATGTTAGAATTTGTAAATTTTCAAATTTGTTAGATTAGTGATTTAGAATAAAAATTTATTAGATTAGTGATTTAGATTAATAAAATGTTAGGATTTGTAAATTTATAAATATAGTGAAATAGGTTGTTAATAATTTTGTTTTTAGATTAGTATTTATAATTTATATTTAGTAATTTATATATAATTTTTTTTAGGTTGTTATAACATTTTCCAAATTTTATAAATCGTTTTTGGAATTTATAAAATTAAAAACGTTTTTGTGTAAATATAAATATTATATAAAAACGTTTCAAAATTATAAATACTAATCTAACAAATTATAAAACGTTTCAAAATTATAAATACTAATCTAACAAATTATAAAATGTTTCAAAATTATAAATACTAATCTAACAAATTATAAAACATTTTTTGGAAAATATTAAATCAAAATTATAAAAAATTTATATACTACTCGAAATATAAAATCAAAATAATAATATTAGAAAAGCAAAAATTAAAACGTAAGTGTATGTCAAATATGCGTTTCAATTATATATCTATTTCACCACTCTCTTATTCGTCATCGCCGCGGCTACCATACGATGTGTATAGGATCTCACAGCAACCAGAATCAGAAAGCAGTAACATGTCACTGCTTTAGGCTCCAGTTGCTGTGCGATCAATACGCAAGAGTATGATAGCCGCGACGATGACGAAGATCGAGAGTGGTGAAATATGTATATAATTGAATCATCGTTCGACCTAAATATACATTTACGTTTTTATATTTTTTACTAATTATAAATTAGACGGGAATTTATAATATTTTCGGAAAATATTATAAATTTCAGGGAATTTAAAAATTTATCCGGATTATTAAAAAAATTTGGGAGTTTATAAATTTTCGTGGGCCATTTGAACTTCTCGGAAACTTCTCGGGAAATTTGAATATTTTGGGATTACTATTACCAACTCCATAAGCATGTTGAAGGAGATCTTTGTATTGAAAACTCGGTTTCTTCTTGTTAGGACAATAAGGACACACAAAAGTCACTTTCGGCTTCGTTTGTCTTTTTTGTCCTAACAAGAAGACACCGAGTTTTCGATACAAAGATATTTTTCAACATGCTTATGAAGTTGGTAATAGCAATCATGAGAAGTTCAAAAATCCCTAGAAGTTCAAATATTCCACGGAATTAACAAATCACGAAAATTTCAAAAATCCCTAAAATTTTTAATAATCAGGAAAATATATAAATTCTCGGAAAATTTATAGATTTTCCGAAATGTTTAGCATTCGATGTACTAACGTTTTTAAGTTTTTCCTGCAGGGCTGACGAGGACTCTCTCCGTTTGGGCGGTTCCCAAGGCCGCCGTTCTCGGGGGTCATCAAGCTCCGTCTACTGCACCATCGAGCTCGGGAACTCAAATCTCGGATTCCCAGCAATCCGTGGCTCGGTCCAACATTAGGATCGAGGATCTTGTCCAGCAGTCGAACCGGGACCACTGCATCCGTCTCGACCCGAAGTACGAGGCCGGGACATGGTAAGTGGGACACTATTATAAGTTCAATTTATTTAGATTTAGAAATTTAACATACTAACTTTATTTTAAACATGTTTTCAGGTTTAAGTTGTCGCCTGAAATCACAAAAGGGATATTGTGGATGCTCCACAACATGTTGGACAAACTGTACTAGAAGTACTCCAACATGCCTTCCGACAAAAAAGACGTCTGGCATCGGAGTTTCGCGGTAAGTATTTACTTGAATTTCTTATTTTTTTAGTTCATTTTTTCAATATAAATTTTCAAAACTAACGTTATGTTTTAAATTGTAGCAAGAGTTCACGTGGGACTCTCACCTTACGACGAAGGTTATCGGGCAATTCGACAAGTATGCCGCGCTTTCGTACTCGAACCACATGTATGAGTGGAAGCAGAAGTGGAAGAACGGCTTAGAGAAGCCGAAGGACCTTGAGGACGATGTGTGGAAGGGCTTCTGCGAGTACTGAAGTAAGCCGAAGACGAAGGCGACCTCCGAAAGAAATTTAAAGAACCGCAACAGCGACCGAGGAGGGAAGGGGGTCTACATTCACAACGGGGGCGCAAAGACCGTCGAACGCGAGGTGATGGAAATGGTAATTGTAATTTCAATTTTTAATTACTAATTTCTTTTAATATTAGTTTTTACTTAATTAAATTCTATAGGCGAAGGAAGATGTCAAAACTCCCGACTACCTTAAAGTCATCGAGAGGAGGCACACCAACAAAAAATCGGGTGTGATCCAAGACCCAGCCATGCGTCAGCTTGTCGAGACCTGCAAGAAGAAGAAGACGGAACATGAAGTTTCGATGCTCCAGCTCACTCTTGACGGATCCTCGGACTCGAACGAGTACGTTTTATCCACGGAAGAGATCAACCAAATTGTTCTCGGGGTAAGTTTTTATTTGTTTTCTATTTTTTTGTTCCGTTAATTTAATTTATTACTAACATTTATAATATTTTGTAGGAAACACGACAAGTAAAGGGTCGATTCGCGGGGTTAGGCGGACTTCCGACCCAGGAATCTTCTTCCTCGATTCCTCGGTATCCTTTAGAGTATCGGAAAGAAATCGCGAGGCTCAGCCAAACGGTTAAAGACCGTGACGGCGAGGTTTCAGAGTTAAGGAATGCACAAACTTCGACCCAGTCACAGCTCGCCGACTTGTAGAAGATCATGCAAAGCGCCTTCCCAGATATCTTTCGGAAAAACAACCCCACCAACCCCGACGATCCCGACCAGTCTCCGAACGTTTAAATTGTTTAATATTTTTTTATGAACAATTCTAATGTTTTTTAAATGTTTTATGAATTTTAATTATTAAATTCTTTTTATTAATATATTTAATACAAATTAAATTAATTAATTAATAATTAAATTATTAATTTCTTTTAAAATATATTTAATTAAAAAATTAAATATTAAATTAAAATTTATAATGAAAACAAATATTAAATTATCCGTCAGAAATCCGTTGGAAACAGTCCGTCGGAAATCCTTCGGAAACAATCCGTCGGAAATCGGACGGAAACAGTCCGTCGAAAGTCTGTCGGAAATAGTCTGTCGAAAATCCGTCGGAAACAATCCGTGGGAATTCTGTCGGAAAGTTCCCACAGATTCTCGACTGCTTTTACCGACAAATATCTCTCGGAATATCCTTCGGATATAGGGCCGTCGGTAAACCATCGGTAATCCGTCGGATATAGGGCCGTCGGAAAATAATCCGTCGGTAATCCATTGGAAATTCCGCGGATTTTATTTTCCGACGACCTAGAAACTACGGAATTTATCCGTCTAAAAGGACATTTTCCGACGAATTTTCGACGGAATCAGCCGTCGGAAAACGACTGTTTTCTTGTAGTGAAGGCATGTGTTTTCTTGGGTTATCCCACATGTTATAAGGGATACAAGCTTCTTGATATTGAATCTAAACATATTTCAATTTCAAGACATGTGGTATTCTATGAGGATTTATTTACCTTTGTTGCAGGAAATATCTCTGTTCCGATGCAACAATTTTTCCCTGATGCTGTTTCAGATGATCAGTCTGATTTAAAGAAACCATATGTTACGTCAGAACATGAGATTAATCTTGATAATTCTGATGATGAACAAGATCAGATTCCCACAAATAGTTCTTCTCAAAGGATATCTGATGGTGAAGAAGATCAGATAATTGAGGTCAACACTTCTCGTAAGACAAAAACCCCTGCTTATCTTTAAGATTACCATTGCTACTCAGTTGAATATCCAATCTCAGATTATGTTTCATATAAGAATATCTCCTCTTCTTATCAATGCTTCTTGGCTGCTCTCGACAAAGAGTTTGAACCAACGACATATACATAAGCAAAGAAACATAAAATCTGGAATAATGATATGAATACTGAAGTACATGCCCTTGAAGGTACTAACACTTGGACCGTTACAACTCTACCACCAGGCAAGCATGTAATAGGCTGTAAATGGATATACAAGTTGACATATAATGCAGATGGGAGCTTAGAGCGTCATAAAGCCTGTTTGATAGCAAAAGGTTATACTCAAGAAGAAGGTATAGACTACGTTGACACATATTCACATGTGGCTAACTTGTCTTCAGTCAAAATGATACTTGGCCTTGCTGCAAAACTGGGTTGGTCTCTGTCTCAGCTTGAAAATTATAATGCCTTTTTGAATGGTGATATATATATATATATATGTATGAAGCTGCCTCCAGGCTATGTTCCAAAACAGGGGGACTCTCTACCAGAGAATGCTGTTTAAAAACTGGAGAAATCACTCTACGGTTTAAAGCAGGCCTCTCGACAATGGTATACAAATTTTTTGATACTTTGGTGAGTTATGGCTTTGTTAAATCAAGATCAGATTACACATTGTTCACCAAAGTAACAGAAGTTCTGGTATATGTTGATGATATATTGTGGTAGCAAGTAACGATGATAATGCATCAAAGAGCTTAAAGGATCAACTGAAATCTTCTTTCAAGCTTCGTGATCTAGGAGAAGTGAAATACTTTCTTGGTTTGGAAATTTCTAGATCAGTAGATTCGATTTCAATATGCCAGAGGAAGTATGCTCTAGAACTTATTGACAGTGTTGGTCTTTTGGGATGTAAACCATCTTATATACCTATGGAGCCAAATATTAAAATGTCAAGAGATGCTGGTGAATTGATGGACAATCCATAGACATATCGCAAGCTAATTGGTAAACTGATCTATCTTACTATCACACGACCTGATATATGCTTCGCAGTTCACAAATTGACTCAATACACTTCAAAGCCACGGATTCCTCATTATCAAGCTCTTCTGAAATTGCTATGCTATATCAAAGGAATTGTAGGACATGGTTTATTCTATTCATATTCTCCAGGATTTGAGCTGAAAGTTTTTGCAGATGCTGACTGGGGATCGTGCGTAGATACAAAACGATCAGTGACTGGATATTACATATTTCTTGGAGATTCTCTGATTTCTTGGAAATCAAAGAAACATGACATTGTTTCAAGCTCATCATGTGAAGCAGAGTACATAAGCATGTCATTTGCAGTTCGAGAAGTTTACTGGTTGCAGAAGCTTGTGGCTGGTTTCCATATTCCTCTACCTAAACATGTTACCTTGTACTATTACAACATCGCAGCTATGCACATTGCGAATAATCCAGTTTACCACGAACGCACCAAACATGTCGAGATGGACTGTCACATTGTGCGAGATAAAGTTGAAGAAGGTCTTTTGAAGCTCTTACATGTAAGAACTGATCTTCAACTTGCAGATGTCCTCACAAAACCTCTCTATCCATGACAATTTCAGACTCTACTTAGCAAGATGGGAGTTTCTTCCATATACACTCCATCTTGAGGGGAACTATCAGATTATAGAGTATAATTAGCCATAGCCACGTGTACAGATCATTAATCTTATGCAACTGTATATAAACTAGTTTTATGGTTTATTACTCATTAATAAGAAAATCAGTTTGTTATCGAATTTATAATATTTGTGTTTATGTTTTAGTCAGGTTTGAATTTCTCGAATTTTAAAACGATAGTTCTTAAATATAATCGAATTTTAAAATGATAGTTCTTAAATATAATCGAATTTTATCGCAAAGTGATTTGATATATCTTGGTCAGGTTTTAGGAAAAAAAATTATAATACAATAAAATAATTAAAGTGACTTTAGTTAACATTATTGATTGCTTTTAAGTATATTTAAATATATATTTTATATGTTTAATTAAAACGATTAGTTTTTCATAAATTTTGGTTATTTTTATTTAATTTGGTTTGGGTTAGATGGTTCGGTGTTTGCGTGATAATAAAATTCGGTTTGGATTCAAAGTGATGAATTTCAGTTTGGTTCAATTCAAATTTTTTTTTTTGTCATCTATCTTTATTTATATAAATATCAAAGTACATCAAGAATACATAAAATAGTAACAATACAAGATGATAAAACAACTAAAATAAAATTTAACGATTCTTTTCTCTGAGAAATATTTCTCGCAAAGAGAGTGTCTATCATTCCCTTCCTCAAATTCGCATACAATCTGATGTGATCTTCATATTTGGCTATTATCTATATTCTCTCATGTTGTATTATATTGACCCATTCCCAATTAAGATCTAAAAATGTTCGTCGAAAAGAATCTAATTTACTGATTCTTTCGATCGAAGTAAGATTTGTTACTACTAATTTTCAACGACTGTACGAATGTCGCCATACAACAAGGGTGCATCTTTCACTCCAAACCGTCTTAACCTCCATGGTGTTAATGCCATATTTAGCAGAGTAAAATCACCGGAAAATAGATAAAAAAACAACATAAACATATGATTTTCCAGGATCTCAGATTCTTCGACTAAGGCACCATTTGCAAGGAAACACCGGTTTATCCACCATCCTTCCTGAGATCACCACCGGTCAATCCCCAGTTACGAGGTGGAGTCACGAAAATTGCCCGAAAATTTTGCCTCCTTGGAATTAAAGCTCGTCCCACCATGTAGAAACGATTGATACGAACCGCTTCACAACAAACATCGATCGGTAGGACAACAAGTTCATCTTCAGCACCAAGGTTGAGATCCTTCGCGAAAGCATCGTAGTGGAAAAACAAATCCATTACGGAGATGAAGACTCTACGAGATCCACGTTTGTAGCCGTCGGAAAAACGCCCCACAACATCGTCTTGAAGAGAGGAAACCGTCTTCTGAAGGAGGAAATAGAAGAAGAAAAACAATAACCATTGAATCGCCTTTCTAATCGCCATTCAACGTGAATACTTTTAACTTTTACAAGGACTGTTTTGGAATCACCTTATCCATTACAAAGAAGAGAAGAAAATTTTTGGTGTAGCACATTATTCAATTCAATTTTTATGTTTTTTTTTTTTCAAAATAATTGTAAGTTGTGGAAGTGCTCTGTCTCAAATGGTCATTAATTTTTTTATACCAGCATGTATGAAGTTCGATTCCCGAGATTACAAATTAAAAGAGAAAAATTTACTGGAAATTTTCAAGATAGTGTAAATAGAGCCATTCGTAGTCGTTCACAATTTTGTCCATCACGAACATTATAAATCATTGTAGATAGATAGAAATTTCGGTGGTAGAATCGTATGTAATTTTTTTTTATAATTTGTAATAATAGATAATAGATGAGATCGCAAAAACAAATGTTTTTTTAACTTATATGTATATGATGACGTAATAAAATAAAGAAAAAGAAAAGGAACAAAACTATCATGTTCGTCTTGGGAGACACAATCCAGAAACGAAAACGCCTTTGTCAGAGAGATCACATTCACCACGAACCTAAACAAAATACCACGATTTCTCTCTCTTTTTGCTATCACTCTCCCAACTGGGTTTGTTACAACCTCTGGGTTCGCATCATTTTCGTCTCTTACTCTGAAATGAGATGAATCGGCGAAGAAATTTTCAGGATCTTCCAATTCGTCAGAGAGTAGCGAAGAGTGTCTGATCCGTTCGCTGATTCTAATGGCGAGACGGGTCTACGAAGACTGGAAGGGAAGTAATGTAAGGTTTTATATTGTTAAAGTATCCGAGTCTCCCTTTTCCGGAATCTGCATTATTCGCATTCTGTTGGTATCTCAAGAAATCTCTATTTAGGGTTTCTTTAAAGGAGACATTTTACTCTGTAGCATTTACTGATTGGTTCGCTTGTTACAGAGGAAAATTATTTTTGGGAAGATTTTGATTTCTCTAATATATTTCATCTTTATCACTATTGAATAGCTTGTTGTTATTATTGTCTCTAGTGATTAAGGTCTAAGTATGAACATAAATGTTCATCATTTGTCAAATTTTTGCTCCATGGATTTCACTAACACTTGTGAGTATAGTTATTACATGATCAATCATCTCCTGTTTCATTTCTCTTTTGCAGAAGTTTTTATTTGGTGGGAGATTGATATTTGGGCCAGATGCTTGGTCTCTTCCTTTTACCTTGCTGCTGATCATAGCTCCAGTTAGCTTGTTCTCTGTATTTGTTGCAACACATCTTCGCCACGAGTTCTTACCGAACACCGCGGGGGACGCGATCTTAGTGGTAGCGATTCTATTTACTGTTTTTGTAAGTCTTCTCCAATGCCCATTTGATGTATCGTTTACATGTTTTTGTAAGTCTTCTCCAATGAACACTTACCATCTCTTTTGTAATTTTTGAATGATTGATTATAGAAATGCATCATAGTATGATTCACTGGTAAATTACCAGTGGTAATCATACCAGAATAAGTTAAGAATCTAACCAAAAGAATGAATTTAACATGCATCTTATGATGTTTATGATCTTTCGTCTAGCTTAGAAGTGAAGTTTGAGGTATTATGTTTCACAAGCTATAAGTTGAATGTTGCCACTCTCTGTGTGGCTTTTGGAATTTTTTGATGGGTAGGTTTAGTGTTCTTCCCTTCGTTTTTGCTTTGTTTAATTATATAACTGGTTCTGTTAGGTACTGATCCTGCTATTCCTCACTTCTGCGCGAGATCCTGGAATCGTTCCAAGAAATTCGCATCCGCCTGAGGAAGAACTATGCTATGATACAACTGTGTCAAGTGATGGAAGACAAACACCCACTGTTCAAATCCCTAGGACGAAAGAAGTCGTGGTTTATGGCGTTTCTGTTAGAGTTAAATATTGCGATACATGCATGCTTTATCGGCCTCCTCGTTGCTCCCATTGCTCCATTTGCAATAACTGTGTTGAGCGTTTTGATCATCATTGCCCGTGGGTAGGCCAATGCATTGGAGTGGTAAGCTGATTTAAATGCATATTAAACTTGGGAGATATGAAGTTCATAACTTGTTATAGCCCGAAAAAAATGCGTTAATATGCAAAGGTTGAAGATTTGTTCTATCTGTTGATGAAAAACCTATGGGTTTAATTTTCCTCCATCTTGTCTTCTGTTAGGCCGATACGTCCTGACATTGCATTTTTTCTTTGTTGTGTGTGTTGTGGGCAGAGAAACTATAGGTACTTCTTTATGTTTGTTTCCTCTGCAACTCTTCTCTGCATCTACGTGTTTTCGATGTCGGCTTTATACATCAAGGTTCTGATGGATAACAATCAAGGTACTGTGTGGAGGGCAATGCGAGAATCACCTTGGTCGGTTATGCTGATGATATATTGCTTTATTTCCCTGTGGTTTGTTGGAGGGCTTACTGGGTTCCACTTGTACCTCATTAGCACAAACCAGGTTAGTTTTGATCAGCTCGTGGTTTGTATTGAGTAAACTGTGTCTCATCTGAGACCCCACATTGTGACTTTTCAGACGACATATGAGAACTTCCGGTACAGATCAGCCAATAGAATCAATGTTTATAACCGTGGTTGTTCAAACAATTTTCTTGAGACATTTTGCTCTAAAGTTAAGCCCTCGAGGAATGACTTCAGAGCGTTCACCAAAGAAGAGCCTCCGAGGAATATTACATTGGCTACCACATGGGAAAGAGCGGAAGAGGGAGAGGAAGAAAGTATAGAGGAACGGCGTCAGAAGGTGGAAGACGATCTTGACATCGATGAAGATGTTATGAAACTACAGCAGCGTTCTAATGCAGAAGAGGGTATTGATCCAGCGCATCACAGGGTCGATATAGACCAAATGAGAGTCGGGTCTAATGAGAGAGCACCAACTATTCGACCAGAAGCTAGGCACGGAAACTGGGGAACAAGAAGCAACGCACAGGAGGATATGATTGTTTGTTCTTCGGTCAGGGAGAGTAGAAGCTATGCAGCTGCAGAGGAAGGACGGTAATGAGTAAACAATGGAAGTAATTACAGAGGTTTCTTCTTCTTACTGAGTTTTTTTTATTGTTTTAATTTTTCACTATATTAGGGGTTTAGACCCTAGTGGTTCGGTTTGGGAGTTGTGAACATTATAATTGGGGCAACTGTGAATAAATTTAGTGTAAGCTTGGGTAGAGGTCAAAACAAAGTTTTGTTTGTTCAACTTTTTGAATGTTTTGTTATTATAACTTCTAATGATTTAGGTTACTCTATTGGCTTATCTTCTCTATATTGTTCCAATTTTATCGGATATCTTCGGGGCACTCCATCGTTTTAAAATAGAGGGAACAACAAGACGATAAGAATCTGAAAATATTGAGTCTTCTGACTAAAATTTTAGAAACCATGACCACTTACCCTAATTATAGAAATTTTCCAAATTAAGAAAACACAAGCTTAATATATTAAATTGACCAAATTTGAAGCAGACGATGACATTCTTATATTAGGCTACCATTGTTATATATATGTCCAAAGTGATATAGCCAAAAGCTAAAACCAAAATCTGATTCCCAAACACTTTGAGGTCGAGAGAAATTATTTTTTTCCGGCGACAAAATGGCTTCTACCTCCGGTTGTTTCTTCGTCGTTACTATGGCAATCTTGTCACAATTTCTCTTAGCACCAGCATCAGCCTTGATCAACAAAGAATTCATCGATGCCAACTGTCAACGAGTCAAAAACAAACCCTTCTGCGTCGAGACATTAACCACATATCCACCCGCCGCCTCTGCCACCGGCCTGGTACGAACCATTTAACCACATAGCTATTCAAAATCATAATTGTGAAAACACTTTCATTTTTTGTGGTTTGGTCGGGATTCGGATTTGATATATAACTTTATATACCGTTCGAATTTGTTGGAGTTCAGATTAATGAATTTCAGTTTAGTTCGATTCTTTGCCATATGTTAAATTGTTAATATTCTTGAATCAGTTTGGGGTTGAACTATGGTTTTATCTCTGCATATTTTTATTTCCCCTAGCCTCCATTGTATTATTTTGACTAGCCAACACATCGTTGGTGAACCCGTTTGTTTGTGTTCTTTTGCGTTTATGTTTGTTTCTCATAAAATATGTAGTTACCATTGGCGGAAGCCGTGGTGAGCCTTGCAATAGCACATGCTGAGAAGACTGCGGGTTTCGCAGCCGAGACAGCCAAAAAGGAGGCGGCATTGAAGACGCAGTTCAACGAGTGCCACGACGCCTATGTTGGTATTGTGGCGTCTCTAAAGAGTGCGACATTGGAACTCAAAGACGCACCAGATACTGCCAACTACGATGTTATGGTTTCTGGCGATGAGATAAGGCGCGTGAAGGATACGGTCGGGAAAAACATCGACAAGTCTTCCAAAACGCTCATGGAGATGACATTGCAGATGGAGAAACTTCTTGATCTCGCTGCTGGTGCCACCGATGCTGTTGACGACGACGATGAGAACGTACAACGTCGTGCTTGATGTTTGAACTAAGTCGGGTTTTTCGATTTTTTATTTTGTTGGTTTGATTTTGGTAAAAAAACATGAATGGATTCAAAGGACATATAAAAAAGTTGCATGTCGCTGATAATTGAATCTTAGGAAAATTATTAAAATATTATATGTGGTAATTTCCAAGTAGTTAATTCTTTTATACATGCGTAAATATAGTAGTTGGTGTAGGGAGAGCTCTCAACGGAAGATTAAGGGGTTCCTCTTGGGCAGCGACACTTTTTTTATGATCCATGACTGAGTCCATCTTTGTGTGCTCACTGCTCCATGGTTAAAAAAAGGCATTTAAATAGCATAGAAATTATGTAAAATGACTAGATTAGTAAATAACAATTTTTTATTACTAAAATGTTTTTTATATCCAGGATGCCTTTCTAAGCATTTGATAACAAAAACGTAATTACATGAATGTCATTACTTTTTTTTTCACATCAGCGAAAAAACAGGCACAGCGCCTATGTGGCACAAAAACTGCCTACGTGTATTATGAAAATCTGCCGCAGAAATTTCCCGCTGTAGTGACGGCAAACTTACAGGACGAGCGGCTGATTTAAAAGAACGGCCGACTTATTAGTTGGTCGGCTGATTTATATTCATAAGTCAGCCAAATGTCACGGCAGACTTATATGAACCTCGACCGATTTATGAATTTTTGGCTGACTTAGGAGTACACGATACGGCTGATTTATATTCTGACGACCAATTTATGAAAACTTTGGCTGACTTATTGCTATGACATGGCCGACTTATTGTTGCTCGCCTGATTTATCGTTAATCCGGTTGACTTATTTGGCTGATTTATTTTGCAACGGCATACTTATGCGGGTTAATTGTGGCTGACTGATATTAAATCAGCCGTAAGACTGATTTACTTAAAAATCGGCCTAATTACGGCTGACTAATTAGCGAAAGATTAATTACTGTAATAGTATGCTAGTGACGACTGACTTATATGATGTAGCAGCTGACTTATGTTTTCCACCTGATTTATGTGTTTTAATGGCTGATTACAAGAAACTTTATTAATTACTTAAATAGTATTTTAGTGGCGACTGACTAAAGTTTTGTTTGATGGCTGATTTTATATGGCTGATTTATAAGTTCGTTTGATGGCATGTTTCCATGTCAGCAAAATAAAGATTACATCAAGCTCTAAACACATTATTAGGTTTACCCACCGTCAGCCCTTTTCTTCGTCGTTGTTCTTCATCTTCTCCATTATTCATCATTCTACATTTTTTCGAGCTTTATACCAAAACTAAATTTCGGAGAGGATGGATTCGATAATAATTGTTTGCGGTACATGGATTCTTGATATGCTCAAATTAATACCCTAAAAGTACTAAAGCAGTAGTTGTAGTAAAGTAGGGGTCGAACACAAGAACTCAAGAAATCACACAATTGATTATTTAGTATCGAATCAAGCTAAGCAATTCAGTTGAAATAAAAAGCAATAAACAGTAAAAGAGTTGTAAAATCGATGGAAGAATATAGGCCTAGGGTATTTCTCAGGAGATCAATGAATGCAGATAACAAATCAGTCAGGATTCAGATTTAGCGCGGTTCTTGAACTTAAATCACTAAAGTATAATTAACCAACTCTCGTTGCGAGAATTATCTAAGTCTAAATCCTAGAATTCCAAATCTCTTTGCGAATTCTAAAGTCTAAACCAGTTTTTTATTCAAGTTTGATTTGTTCACAAAACAACTAAACAAAATCTCTTTGCGAATAGTTATTTTGCTCACCCTAAGATCTATCAGGTAATTAATCGCACTCTCGTGCCTAATCATTTATCCTAAGATCTAAGTTCCAGATTCGCCAACCTAGAATTAGCTTTGAGAACAACCTATGGTGAAGAACTAATTCAGATGGTGAATCCTAACTAATCAATTACCAGCAATCAGAGAAAAGCCTATGAGAAAACCCTAAACCTAAAGTGGATCTACTCAGACATGGAAATTGAAGCAATAAACATGACTGAATAAATACTTGAATATATAAGAAAGAGTAACAAGAGGGTTCAAAATCTTCTCTCGGACGAACATAGTTTCAGACTTGTCTCCCTTCCAAAGCTCTCTCACAAAACCAAAGTAAAATAAAGCATAGCCATCAAAGTGGCTGTAAAATCCTATTAAATAACCTAAATCACGTTTTGGGACTTCTTGTAAATAATAAAGTCTTCTGGGAAATTTTGCAATTCTTCAACTCTTCTAAAGTTGCGACTCGTGTCTTGCTGCAGTGAGTATCGACCGATACTAGTCAGTATCGATCGACACTAAGGTTTCGAATCGGGTATTCAGCTACACGAACTTCTGCTTTGATCCAAAATACTCTAGAAAGCTCCAGTATCTCCAATTATGCTCCAAACGTGCTAAAACCTGTAAAAGACTCTAAACCACTACAATATAGTAGAAAGACTCTATAAAACGGACTTATATCATGGCTTAAAAGGGGTGAAAACCATGATATATCAACTCCTCCAGACTTAGCCTTTGCTTGTCCTCAAGCAAATAGAAGACCAAACCAGAGAAAGAGGTTTGAAAACATAGAGACTCACCTGTTCTTGAAACATTGCAATGACCATTTTCCTGAGTGCTCCACATATCACATAACCAATTTAAAATCTAACCACCATGTACTTCTCCGTAGACATTCGCAGCTTCCCAGACTACACACATTATCTCTCAGCATTACTCAATAAAGCCCTCATCGCCAGTTTCATTGTTGTGATTAATACCAAGAACCTTCTAGATTCTTTCCCATACAGTATCATGACAAGGAACCATCAAATTTCACACTTTCTGGTATTATTTTCTCTCCCCCAGACTTATTTCTTATTATACTCTCGCATATGCTTATTAAGGTTCGAGACGCGAGTATTGATGGAGTTTGCCACCGAATCCTCGGTTCTTCCCTTAAAAAGTAATCAAAGGTGTAGACGAATAATGGTATCACAGGAAATTTCCTAACCTCGCTTCCACCTTTGTGTGATCATTCCCTCTGAAGTAGAATAATGGGATCGCTGAAAATTTTTCTAACCCTCTAGTCAAAAGAAAATCATTTCATATTTTAATGCATCTTATTTATTAATTTGTAATAGGGAGAGAAATACCATCATTTTAAACATGTGGGTTCCTTTGTCAGATACGAATGAGGAATCAAGCTCTATGGACATCAATCTCATCAATGAAGTGCAAAAATTTGGCTCAGGCATTAAAGAACTTTGCTGGAAACATGAGTGTCTTCTAGTTAACTGGTCAGCTTTTGGATTTTTCATTAGTCGATCTGTAACTGATTCTGTAACAATGGTCACTTAGAGGCAAGATCAGATCAATAGATTCAAGGAAAAGATCACAGTCTCCAACAGATTTTGACTCAATAAAACAACGAATGACTCAAAAACGACTGACTCTAAGAAAAACAAAAACAATGTCAGCGACTACCTCCCCCAGACTTGAACAACACTGTTCCCAGTGTTATCTAGCCTAGAGTTGGTGAAAGAAAGCAAAAGAACATAATAGAATTGTGAAAAACAAGAAGTTACCGTACTGGAACAGCGAGTATCGACCGACACACGGCCTGATATCGATCGATACCAGGCTTAAGTCGACACGATGAACTTTTCTCATTCGCGTAGGGTGTCGGCCGATACCAATAGGGTATCGATCGACACACGGGCGATTTCGAGTTTTTGCTCTTTGTTTATCCTGACACAAACACAAAACAAAAAATAAAAATAAAAAGACTCAAAAACAAAACCCACCAGTGGGTTGCGTCCCACCAATGGGTCGTTTAATGTCATTAGCTTGACTGTACCGCCGTTTAGGCATTGTGTGTATCATCCAGAGGCATTATGTGTCCGTCTGGAATCTCGGTGCTCCGAAAATAGTGTTTCACCCTTTGTCCATTGACAGTGAACTCTTCGCCTGAAGGATTTGTCGGGACAATTGCACCATGTGGTCTAACCTCCTTGACTGTGAAAGGACCTGACCAACGAGAACACATTATACTAGGAAACAAATGCAAACGAGAGTTATACAGAAGTACCTAATCAATGGGTTTAAAGTGTCTGGTGATGATCTTTCTGTCGTGATACGCCTTGGTCCTCTCCTTGTACAGCTTCGAGTTCTCATAGGCATTGTGCCTAATATCATCTAGCTCATTCAGCTGAATCAATCGCTTCTCAGCAGCATTCTTGATGTCGAAATTCGTTAGCTTTGTAGCCCAGGCTGCCTTATGCTCGATTTTAACCGGAAGATGACACGCTTTCCCATATAGCAAGTGAAACGGTGTAGTCCCAAGTGGTGTCTTGAAAACGGTCCTGTAAGCCCACAGTGCATCATCCAACTTTGTAGACCAATCTTTTCTAGCGGTACCCACAGTCTTCTCCAAAATCTCCTTGATTTGCCTGTTGGAGACCTCAACTTGCCCACTAGTCTGAGGATGATAAGGAGTAGCTACACGATGATTCACACCATGCTTCTTCAGTATCCTCTCGAAAACCTTGTTAATGAAGTGAAAGCCACCATCACTTATAACAATCCGAGGTACTCCAAATCGAGGAAAAATGATGGTCTTAAACAGCTTAAGGACCACTGAAGAGTCGTTGGTAGGACTAGCAATCGCTTCGACCCACTTGGAGATATAGTCTACAACAACCATGATGTACTTGTTCTTGTATGACGAAGGGAAAGGACCCATAAAATCGATACCCCAACAATAAAAAATCTCAACCTCGAGGATGAAATTTTGTGGCATCTCATGTCTCTTACTGATCTTCCCTCACCTCTGACACACATCGCACTGGGAAATGAAGGTATGAGCATCCTTAAACATAGTAGGCCACCAGAAACCTGCTTGAAAGACCTTGGACACTGTCTTGAAAGTAGCAAAGTGTCCAGCATACTCATATCCATGATAATGAAACAGAACACTAGGTACCTCTTATTCAGCAATGCATCTCCGCTAGACATCATCAGAACATTGCTTGTACAGGTAAGGGTCATCCCAAAAGAATCGCCTTATGTCACGCAGAAACTTCTTCTTGCCATATTTCTTGAGGTGCTTTGGCTCCGCATCTGCAGCGAGATAGTTGGCAATATCAGCGTACCACGGTAGATCAGAGTCAGCTGCAGCAACTAGATAGTCTTCAGAAGCACCAAGGTGTTCAACAGTCAAAACAGGTTCGGAAACCGCAGGGTATCGACCGATACTAGGTGAGTGTCGATCGATACCGAGACCTGCAATTCGTGGGAAGTGCAAAGTTTCGGTAAAACCCATTTGAAACTCAGTTTCAATGAAGTAAACGGACTCTTCTTGTAGTTGATCATTGATAGGCACGTCTGCATCAATTCGAATCCTCGAAAGATGGTCAGCTACTCCGTTCTCTATTCATTTCTTGTCCTTAACCTCGATATCAAAACCTTGGAGCAAAAGGACCCAACGACAAAGGCGAGGTTTGAGATCCTTATTCTGCATCAGATATTTGAGAGCAGCATGATCAGTATAGACAATCACTTTGCTCCCAATCAGGTAGGATCGAAATTTCTCAAAGGAGAAAACAACTGCAAGTAGTTCTTTCTTTGTGGTGCTGTAATTCCTCTGAGTATCATCCAATGTCCTGCTGGCATAGCAGATAACATGTAGCTTCTTATCCTTCCTTTGACCCAAAACCGATCCAACAACAAAGTCGCTAGCGTCGCACATGATCTCAATAGACAGAGTCCAAACAGGAGGTTGCACAATAGGAGCACTCACCAAGGCCTTTTTAATCTCCTCAAAAACTGCAAGACACTCAGGTGTGAAATCGAATGTGATCCCCTTGCATAATAGAGCTGTGAGTGGGCGTGCTAGCTTGGAGAAATCCTTGATGAACCTTCTGTAAAACCCAGCATGACCAAGGAAACTTCGAATATCCTTCACAGAAGTCGGTGGTTGGGGGCTTGTCATGACCTGAATCTTGGCTTTGTCAACTTCGATCCCAGCTTCAGAAATCTTGTGCCCAAGTACGATACCCTCCTGAACCATAAAGTGACACTTTTCCCAATTAAGGACCAAGTGTTTCTTTTCACATCTCTATAGCACCTTGCACAAATTAGCCAGACAGTCCTTGAATGATGATCCGTACACCGAAAAATCATCCATGAATACCTCCATAAAATCCTCAATCATGTATGTGAATATAGACATCATGCATCTCTGGAAGGTGGCTGAGGCATTACATAATCCAAATGGCATTCTCCTGTATGCGAATGTGCCATAGGGACATGTAAAAGTCGTCTTCCCTTGGTCATCTGGATGTATAGGAATCTGGAAGAAACCTGAATATCCATCGAGAAAACAGTAGTAGGGATGACTAGCCAACCTCTCCAACATCTGGTCAATGAATGGCAATGGGAAGGGATCTTTCCTCATAGCTGCATTCAACTTCCTGTAGTCAATGCACATTCGATGCCCAGTGATAGTCCTAGGAATCATCTCATCCTTCTCATTCTTCACCACAGTTATTCCTCCTTTCTTAGGAACAACGTGCACTGGACTGACCCAAGAGCTATCTGAAATAGCATAGATGACGCCAGCTTTCAAAAGCTTCATCACCTCCTTTTTGACTACTTCCTTCAGGTTCGGATTCAGCCTCCTCTGATGCTCAACTGAAGCCTTTGACTCGTCCTCGAGATGAATCCTATGCATGCACAGGTCCGGTGCTATACCTGGAATATCATCAAGAGAATAGCCAAGAGCTTTGCGATACTTGCGCAGCTTGCTCAGTAGTAAGGTAATCTATGCGTTGTTCAAAGAAGCATTAATAATCACTTGGTATGTGGAATTAGGGCCAAGAAAACCATACCTCAGATTCGCAGGAAGTGGCTTGAGTTCCACTTTAGGAGCATTCTCCTCACTCCAATTTCCAAGCCCAGCAGCTTGCTTAGAACCATCGGCCGACCCTCCTTTTGGTCGCAGGGTATTGACCGATACTAGGGGAGTATCGATTGATACTGGTGATGCTGAATCGAGCATCTTCGAGTATCCAGCAGTATCTTCACACAAATGGACCTCTGAAGTGGCTGAACAGACCAATTCTCTCTCCAGTGGATCCTCAGGATGCATCTCCAGGAAGTACTCTTCAGCTA
Organism: Eutrema japonicum; assembly: GCA_030161315.1. Lineage (NCBI taxonomy): Eukaryota > Viridiplantae > Streptophyta > Magnoliopsida > Brassicales > Brassicaceae > Eutrema > Eutrema japonicum. Next base: position 32,074,498 of record BSQW01000012.1, read on the forward strand.
TGTCACTGAAAGTGTCGACAAAGAAAGTCTGCCCATCGATGGTTGGTCTCTTCATCATCTTATCCATATTGAAAGTCATGACCAAATCACCGATGTTGAGAGCCATCTTCCCATTCCTGCAATCAATCAAAGCACCAACTGTTGCAAGGAATGGTCTGCCTAGGATAAGAGGATCATTAGGCTCAGCATCATACTCTAGGATGGTGAAATCAGTTGGGATCAAGCAATTCCCAATCTTGATAGGAACATCTTCGAGTAAACCCTCTAGAAGTCTAACTGAGCGATCATCAAGTATCAGGGAGATCCTTGTGGCTGTGAAGTCTGTCATCCCCATCCTTTTACCAACTGAGTATGGCATGAGGTTGAAACTTGAGCCAATGTCACAAAGAGAGCGCTCAAATCTGTCTGTGAATATTGTACAATCCAACACAAAACTCCCTGGATCTGGTAGCTTCTTTAGGATCCTGTTAGTCAGGATTGCACTGCACTTATGAGTAATCACCAAGCATCCTTCTTCAAGGTTCACATTGCTAGACACCATCCTCTTGACATATCTCCTGAAAGCTGGAGAAGTCTTGATAGCATCGATAAAAGGAAGTTCAACAATTTACTTATCCATGATTGTTTTGCATCTAGAGTCTTCTACCTCCCTATTAGGCTTCCCAGTAGCTCTGTGATAAGGTATCCTTGGCGTGTAAACTCTTTCTGCAACTACATTAGGCACTTCCTTCGAAACCTTAGGTGTTGACTCGACAGCAGGATCAATGTCGATCGATACAGGAGTGGTATCGATCGATACACGGGGTTTTGATGTATCCCGTGAAAGAATCCTGACGGGTGTCGATCGATGCTGACTAGTGTCGATCGATACTGGGGCGGCATCAGAATTCTCATCGTCAAGATCGACAGAAATATCTGCAATTTAGCCAATTTTTACTCCTGGATTGACCTCTTTCCCACTCCTTAAGGTGATGGCATTTATGTGAGCCCTTGGGCTCTCTCCTTTCCCTGGAAGAAAACCTTCTTGCCTTTTCACAGCTTTTGAAGTCTGAGCAACCTGAAGTTCCAGCTTCTTCTGCTGGAGATTAATAGCGTCGATCCTTCCACTCAGATCATTGTACAGGACATCAATCTTTCCATTGAAATCCACAGTAAGATTCTGCTGTCCTTGAATAAGCTGTTCGAACATAGACTCGATCTTGCTATCTGGGAGCTTAGCAGAGACATGTTGATAAAATGAAATTCCATAGTTCCTGGTATACCCACTGTTCTGAGATGGTTTCTGGATAAACTGATTCGAAACTCCTTGCTGAGAGTTGTTGAAGTTTCGGTTGTTGCTGAATTGATTCCTCTGACCTTGAAAACCAGAATCACCAATAGAGTTAACATCCTCTGATTCATCCTCATTGAAAACTTCAACATCTTCAGCAAAGTGCACAGCTTTTATTGTCTTGCTCATCAGAAGGTTGTGCATAGAATCCAACTTGGCTTGAACATCAGCAACCTGTGTAGCGTCCATGCTACCAGCTTGCTTCTTGCCCTCAAAGTCTGCATTCTTGGTGCTAGTGCTAGACGCCAAGTTCTCAATCAGTACATAAGCATCTTCAGGATACATAGTGTTGAAGTTTCCATCGCTCGGAGCATCCAAAGTCATCTGATACCTCCAATCAAGTCCTCTGAAGAAGAACCCCATCAGTTGAACATCAGAGTATCCGTGATGTGGACAATCTCTCTGATATGATCTGAATCTCGTCCAAGCAGCCTTGAACGCCTCAGTAGGGCCTTGAGAAAACTGGGAGATCTTGTTCCTAAGATCTTCAGATCGAGCATCATCATAGAAGTTATTCAGGAAAGCAGTCTTAGTACCTTCCCATGTAGTCAGTGATCCAGGAGGTAACTGCTTCAGCAAGTAAGTCACATCTCCACCTAAAGAGTATGGAAAGAGCTTGCAGAAGAGGTAATTGTAGGACACTCCATTGCTCTTGATGCTAGTGACCAAATCCTCTAAATATGATCCATGGGATGTTCATTGGAAAGACCATGAAAAGGATGCTGACCCACAAGGGTGTAGTATGCAGGTTTCAGCTCAAATTCATTCCTCTGAAAAGCAGGAGGTCGAATCGTTGATCGATTTGCATAAAACTGATCATGCCTGTTGTACTCACCAATCGTTCTACCACGATTATCCACAACATTCCCTGCGTTCGCGTTCCCAGCGACATTTCAAGCGACATTTCCAGCGACAACAGGAGCAGGTGGAATGATGTTCCCCTCTCCATCCAATCGTTGCCCTTGCGCATTGCACAGTTGACCCTATTGGTCTCTGTAAGCACCAGCTTCATCTTGAACAAACTCCACTTGATTGTTGTTCATCTCTGCTGGCTTCTTTACTCTTCTGTTTGTGCGTTCCACAAGTGCTAGCTGTTCCAATGACAGTTCAACTAGCTGAGTGTTCTTGTTCCTTCTAGTTTCGCGAATATGCATACACCTGAAAGCAAAAGGCAAGGACGTAAGTAACACGGTAATACGTTGAGTATCGACCGACACTGGGTGGTGTCGATCGATATCAACAAAAAGAAGACGGCGAGTATCGACCGACACTGAGTAGTATCGACCGATACCGACGAACGTAGTCGAAATTCTCAAACAAAAATCTAATGGCTAATTGAGTCCCCGGCAACGACGCCAAATTTGATATGCTCAAATTAATACCCTATAAGTACTAAATCAGTAGTTGTAGTAAAGTAGGGACCGAACACAATAACTCAAGAAATCACACAATAGATTATTTAGTATCGAATCAAGCTAAGCAATTCAGTTGAAATAAAAAGCAATATATAGTAAAATAGTTGTAAAATTGATGGAAGAATATAGGCCTAGGGTATTTCTCAGGAGATCAATGAATGAAGATAACAAATCAATCAGGATTCAGATTTAGCGCGGTTCTTGAACTCAAATCACTAAAGTATAATTAACCAACTCTCGGTGCGAGAATTATCTAAGTCTAAATCCTAGAATTTCAAATCTCTTTGCGAATCCTAAAGTCTAAACCAAATCTCTTTGATTTCAAGTTTGATTTGTTCACAAGACAACTAAACCAAATATCTTTGCGAATTTTTATTTTGCTCGCCCTAAGTTCTATCAGGTAATTAATCGCACTCTCGTGCCTAATCAATTATCCTAAGATCTAAGTTCCAGATTCGTCAACCTAGAATTAGCTTTGAGAACAACCTATGGTGAAGAACTAATTCAGATGGTGAATCCTAACTAATCAATTACCAGCAATCAGAGAAAACCCTATGAGAAAATCCTAAACCTAAAGTGGATCTACTCAGACATGGAAATTGAAGCAATAAACATAACTGAATAAATACTTGAATAAATAAGAAAGAGTAACAAGAGAGTTCGAAATCTTCTCTCGGACGAACAGATTTTCAGACTTGTCTCCCTTCCAAAGCTCTCTCACAAAACCAAAGTAAAATAAAGCATAGCCATCAAAGTGGCTGTAAAATCCTATTAAATAACCTAAATCACGTTTTGGGGCTTCTTGTAAATAATAAAGTCTTCTTGGCAATTTTGTAATTCTTCAACTCTTCTAAAGTTGCGACTCGTGTCTTGCTGCAGTGAGTATCGACCGATACTAGTCAGTATCGATCGACACTGAGGCTTCAAATCGGGTACTTAGCTACACGAACTTCGGCTTTGATCCCAAATGCTCAAGAAAGCTCCAATATCTCCAATTATGCTCCAAACGTGCTAAAACCTGTAAAAGACTCTAAACCACTACAAAATAGTAGAAAGACTCTATAAAACGGACTTATATCATAGCTTAAAAGGGGTAAAAACTATGATATATCAGTTCTCAAAAATCGATATGTATTCAACGACGACAAGAGAGGGTGTAGAGTTCTACAAGTTAACGAAGTGACAACCTACAACAATCTTGTGGATATGATAATGGAGGATTATGGGTTGGAGTAGCAAAGCTGTAAGATTCAGGTGAGCTACATGTTCTCCAACAAGATTTTGAAAAAAATGTCGCATGATACTCCACCGGTTTATGTCTGTAATTCTCGATAATTTCTAGGTTTTCAAACGCTAAGGAAAAGCGATCAGCTACGTCTTTGTGTAGAAGTTATAGAGAATGAGGATTGCGAAGTTATTCAGAAGGACAAAGCGGTGGACAAGATGAAACGGCCATTCAGTCATGTCTCAAAAGATGAATTTAAAGAAGAATGTAACGAAGAATAAATTGGGAGTTATGAAGATGATGGTGTTTACAAAGACAAAGTTGAAGATGAAGAAGATGTGTGTAATCGAGGAAAATCTATGGATATATGCGAGGACAAAGACGAAGTTGAAGATGAAGAAGATGGCGAATTTGACAGCAGATTTGATATGATTGACGACCCGGATGGTGCATCATCTGATAATGATAACTTTAGTTTATATGGGAAGCCTCGAAAAGAAGATGAAGATTCACCGACGTTGCCTCCTAAGAAGAGACCTCGGAATATTGCGATGAACGAATCGAAAGGAGCTGGTGAGTTTCTGAAGTTTGAGATGTAGTCTCTAAATATTGTTGTAGGCCAGCGATACGAGACAAAAAAAGATCTGGAGATACGACTGAAACTTCTTACACTGAGGGATCGATTTGATTTTGATGTACCAATATCGAATGTGGAAACGCTCATTGTTCGGTGTTTGGTAAATGGATGTAGCTGGAGAGTTCGTGCTTCTACGAAAGGAAAATCCCCAGAATTCTATGTTCGTATCTACGATTCAGAACACACATGTTTTGTAACTGAGCGTTCTAATCGATCCCGACAAGTAACACCGGATATTTTGGGATTCTTATACAGGGATTTTCTCGGCGACATTGATCCGTCAGTTCTACCTAGACATGTCGAAGGAGCTATTACTATGAATTTTGGTATCAAAGTAATACATTCAATTTCGGCTGATTATTAGTATGAAGCGGCTGAGTTATTAGTACGAAGCGGCTGACTTAAATGTACGATGCGGCTGACTTATATGTACGATGCGGCTGACTTATATATACGATGCGGCTGACTTATATGTACCATGCGGCTGACTTAAATGTACGATGCGGCTGACTTATATATACGATGCGGCTGACTTATAACTGATTTTTTTTTTTATGATTGTTTATAGTTGGATTACTGGAAGAGCCATAGGACGTTAAGATTTGCAAGACAGATCGATTTGGGGACTCCTGAGAAGGGGTTTGAAGATTTACCTTCTTACCTTCACATGATAAAAATGGCAAATTCGGGTACATTTACGCGTCTTCATATTGATGATTGCGGAAGATTCAAGTATTTGTTCATTGAATTTGGTGCGACCTTGAATGGATTTGCTTTTATGCGTAAAGTAGTCGTTGTCGATGGTACATTTCTCCATGGAAAATACAAAGGGACGCTACTTACAGCAACAACTCAGGATGGTAATTTTCAGATTTTCCCAATAGCGTTCAGTGTGGTTGACACTGAAAATGATGATTCTTGGCAATGGTTTTTTACGCAACTGAAAATTGTTATTCCTGACGATAAGGGTCTTGCGATCATCTCGGATAGGCATAAGTCAATTGGGAAAGCAATTGAGAATGTGTATCCGTTGGCGGCTCGTGGAATTTGCACGTACCATTTATATAAGAACATTTTGGTACGGTTCAAAGGTGGAAGTTTGTTCCGTATGGTGAAGAAAGTTGCAAAGTGTTATAGAAGAGCTGAATTTGATGAGGTCTTCGATGAGATTGAAGCGTGTAATCCTGAACTTCATGGCTACCTCCAAAGAGCGGATGTTAGAATGTGGTCACGTGTTCATTTCCCGGGCGATAGATATAATTTGACGACAACAAATATAGCGGAATCAATGAACAAAGTTCTTTCACATGCTAGAAGTTTCCCAAATTTTCGACTCTTAGAATAGATAAGGTCAATGATGATGAGATGGTTTGCTGAGCGGCGAGAAGATGCAAGGACGATGAAAACAACGCTTACCCGTGGTGTTGAAAAATTGTTGGAGGTAATTACGTTACATAGATGATTGATTCTTATCGTTTGTAACAGCCAAGATTTAATAAAAAAATTATTGATAACAGATCCGTGTGAGTGGTGCCAAACTTGCGAAGGTACAAATGATTGATTCTTATCATATACAAGTTACATGCGGATCATCGTTGCATGTTGTGAATTTGGATGCGAGAAGATGCACTTGCCGTCGTTTCGACATCGAGAAATTACCCTGCGTACATGCAATCGCAGCTGCCGAGACGAGGAATATTTCTCGTATCTCACTGTGTAACCCATACTATTACCGGGATTATTTGGTTAACGCCTATGCTGGTTCATTTATGCCTGTAGATTCGGCGCTCCGTGTTCCAGAACATGTAGCTGAACAAGTGTGCATGCCCCCAGTTGTTCGTCAACAACCTGGAAGACCTAAGAACTCAAGATTTAAATCATGTTTGGAAAAGGCAAGTGAGAAAAAACGCCCCAGAAAACAATACACTTGTTCTCGTTGTAATCAGGGTGGGCATAATGCGAAAACTTGTAAAACTTAACGGTGTTTGGTAGATGACAAATCGGCCATAAAGGACGGTGTAAACTTAACGGTGTTTGATAAGTCAGCCATAATAGATGACAAATCGGCCATAAAAGTGTTTGGTATGGTTCATAAATCAGCCATACCTCAAATCTGTGTTTCAAGGTTTAAGTAATAATTTTATTTTAATATTAAGTAATTTTAAGGTTTAAGGTTTAAGGTTTAAGTAAGAATTCAATTTGGGGGTGAATATCGACGAAATTGAAGTTTCCCACCTAAATTTTTTGTAATCTCGAGACACCGCGTGCATCCCTATGTTTCTGTCGTAAATCAGCCATAACGGTGTCTGGTATGGTTCGTAAATCAGCCATAACGGTGTTTGGTATTGTTCGTAAATCAGCCATACCTCAAATAGGTCAGTTGTAAATCAGCCATACCTCAAATCTGTGTTTCAAGGTTTAATTAATAATTTTATTTCAATATTAAGTAATTTTAAGTCTTACATCAACAATGGTTTATATCTGTAAGATTTACACTTCTTGTATGTTTATTCTTATCATGTTCATCTCAAAACCTAAACCACATACAATATAATCTTTATATATATTAACAACATAATCCTTACCATATCTTCAACAATGGGTTATATTTGTAAGATTTACACTTCTTGTATGTTTATTCTTATCATGCTTATCTCAAACCCTAAACCACATACAATATAATCTTTATGTATATAGTAACAACATAATCCTTACCATGTCTTATCTATATGACTAACTATATTAGACTTAAACCCTAAACCCTACATTACTTGTTTTGTATTAACTATGTTATCATAGATAACAAAAAAATTCCCTAATTCAATGTAAAACTCGTAATCCAATAAATTCAAAAATATTTGTTTGATAAGTCGGCCATAATAGATAACAAATCGGCCATGAAGTTGTATGAATGTGTTGGAAACCAAAAAGATGAGAAATTTGAATTTTATAAAAAGAAAGACAAAAAAAAAACAAAAAAATTTGAATTTTCAAACGATTTGAATTAAAATTCAATTTGGGCGTGAATATCGACGAAATTGAAGTTCCCCACCTAAACTTTTTGTAATCTCGAGACACCGCGTGCATTCCTATGTTTCTCCCGTAAATCAGCCATAACAGTGTCTGGTATGGTTCATAAATCAGCCATAACGATTATGGGGCCATTGATTATGGAAAATTAACTGTATAACTTCATAAAATCGTTGACTTACAGTAGTTAACCTCCACATTTGAAACGATGAAAATCCTTCAAACCTTCGAAAAGGGTGCGTATGTGGTTTTGTTAATAGACGAAATGCGACTGCGGCGAGGCGGACGAGACGAGTCGCAATCGGAAGAGACGAACAGGCAACACCGGCGGTTCGACAATTGCCTAGAGAGGTTTTCTTTTTCCTGTTAGTGATGAGAAGATAGTGAATCGACACTTTCTTTCTCTATATTAGAAGAAACTGAATCGTCATATTAATTAATAAAAAAAATCTCAATTAAAGACATAAATCAGCCATCATATTAACATAAATCAGCCTTCACGTAAACATAAATCAGCCTTCACGCAAACATAAATCAGCCATCAATATAAAATCAGCTGTCAAGTGTGCATAAGTCAGCCATCAATGTAAAATCATTAGACTCGGATTTTGAAATTAAAGGCCGGAATATGGCCAGAAAATTGATTATGGGATATCGATTATGGAAAATTAACTGTATAACTTCATAAAATCGTTAACTTACAGTAGTTAGCTTCTACTGTCAAACGATAAAAATCCTTCAAACCTTCGAAATGAGACTGCGACGAGGCGGACGAGACGAGTCGCAACCGAAAGAGATGAACATGCAACACCGGCGGTTAGGGCATCAGCGATTATGGAATCATGAATCACTTTCTGTAATTCTTTCAAAATTAACCGTAAATTTCACTTAAAAAAATCTAAATGACATTATCGTTAATTACAGTTTGCACGCAACCCTTAATGGATATTTCCTTTAAAAGTTGTATCATTTAAGTAATATCAAAAAGGTATATATTACTCTAATCATATCACAACGTTTTTGTGCTATTTGAGTAATTGTCTCTAAAAAAATATGTGAGCTTTTATCTCAAAATTAATTGGCAATATAAAATTATAATTTCTACATATTTTATAGTTAATGTACTAAATCCAAAGGTACTTCGAATCACTAGATCGAACCGGTCAGCCACAAATAAAAAAATATATAATTTTAACGTTTTAATTTAGGGAGATTTGGTTTAATATTCCAAAAAAAATATATATTTTGAAAACCAACATCCATTTTAAAAAGCTTGAAAATTAACTTTTTTACATTTAAAACTATCAAAATACTTTAGATATATCAAACATAGAAATTGTTTTTAAATTTTATTTTATTGTTTTCGATTAATATAAAAATACAGAGTGTAGATTCTTTTATAGATTATATTGAAAGAAAATGAGCAGTTGTGATTCCCCACCACTTTAAATATAATCGATGTTATTGTATCTTCTGGTATATTCACTAACATGATTATTGGCATAAGCATGTTTTACCTGCAAGAGAGATATACAGTAACATGAATATAAAAGACCCTCATTTGAAGTTGAGAGGGTTTAAGTCCAAGATTTGGCATGAAGATTGCAAGAAGATCATGCGTGGAGCTGAGAGAATTAACCTAAACTATAACCGTTTGTTCTATGATATCCAAGAGAATCTTGTAGATTGATTTAATACATAGATTATAATTAAGAAATTGATCATATATATTTTATTTTGAAAATTAAAAATACAAAATAAATATTTTGTTGTATTTATAAATTCTCAAAATTTATGTTGGTATAATTGTTTTTTTACCTAATAAAAAGTTGTTTTCAAATGTTTTAAAACATGGTTTAGTTTTCAAAATATTTAAAATTTTTGGAATATTAAATCAAATTTCTTCTTTAATTTATTATGAATAAAAAAATATTTTATCATATTACATCCAATATTTTCTGTTTCATTTTGCTATTGCATAGGAAAATAGAGCAAGAGAATCTTACTATTAACTATTAGAAGTTCAATCAAAAAGAGAAAATGATACACATTATGGTCCAATTACATATTTTCAGTTATTTTTTCAAAGTTGATTTCTTTTTATTTTATGTTTTTAAAATTTAATTCATTAGTTCCTTTAACTATTTAAAGGCAGGTAGATATAAAATGAAAACTATATGTTATCTTAAGATTTGTTGTCAATACTTGTTTTTCTCCAACGTAACAAACTTTAGAAGCACATATATATATTAGAAGCACAAATATGCCAATTAAAAAAGAAATACAACATTCTCTCTTGAAGAAATGACTCCTTCCTCTTTTTGTTTCTTTTTCATTTCCATGGCAGTTCTGTCACCATTTTTCTTAGTCTCTTCTTCGGCCTCGTCGAAGTACATTGATGCGATTTGCGGCGGTAGTCCCTTCTGCATGCAAACGTTGACTACCTATCCTCCGGCGGTTTCGGGCACTGATTTGGTACTAATATTTAGGCCACTTATCTATTCAATTGTTTATGTTATTTACTTATTTTTGAAGCTAAAGGCACATGTTTTTTTTTTTTTAATCGTTGTTGTCAGCAATATACATTATGTCAAGTTTGAATCTCGGCTAGCAATGGCACTAACACAATTAACTAGACCACAAATCCTGATCAAAGGAAAAAATATTTCTTTTTCAAAAAAACATCACATTTTCAAAGTTTACTATTTCCTAACATCGAAATGGTTTAAACCAAAAAGAATACGTCGTACATTATATTCAAAAAATAGTGCAATAAAAAAATTATGTTTTAAAATATCTCCTTTTTAATTTGATATCACACGAAACGTTTACATGCCAAAGTTTCAATTGAAGTCTTAAACTTATGATTTTTTGTTGTTGTTTCTGTTAAAATTATGAAGAAACCATATTCTTTGATATACAAGTGTATTGCCTAATATATGAAGATTGTAAATGCATTGCAAACTTAATCACTAATCTACAAAAGTTTTTTAGCATAAATATTTCCGGTTTACAATTACAATTGTCTTTGTAATTAATTTCCATTTTCGTAAAACATAAATTATATTTTAAGTTAACCTCAAAATTTTATTTTGTAATCTTTAGTTTTCATTGGCAAACATCGTGATCAACCTCGGGATATCTTACGCCAACAACACGGGGTGTTTTGCCGCCGAGACGGCAAAGAAGGAGCCTACGTTGAAGATACAGTTCGAGTCATGTCAGCGCGAATACGACGGTATTCAAATGTATCTAAGAATGGGAAAGGGGGAGCTCAAGGAATATCCTGATGGTGCAAACTATGACATCAATCATTGTAGAGACAGCACGCTGCTCGTGAGGGATTTGATCGGGGGAAACAGAGACAATGCTTCGAAGACGCTCATGGAGATGACATTGCAGATGGAGAGGCTTATTGATGTGGCCATTGGAGCCACCATGGCTCTTGGTGGGTGAATATATACGTTACTTATATAATGGTGCTTTGATGTTAAAGCTGGTTTAAGGTTTTCAAATTTGTAGTTTGCATTTTGTCAAAGAATGTAATCACTTTAATTCTCTGCAATGAAAATCAATAACTTTTGTTTCTTCTTATATATTTACATATGCTAAAAGATATTTTAATATATGATTTAACCTCTGAGAGCAAATTAAGACTTTGGAAAAAAAGTGTATATTTGATTTCTCTGTCTAACATCTTTACACATATTTTGCAGAACCAAATTTAACTTGAACTGACAGATCTAATTGCAAAAAGTGTTAAAACCGGATTTTCGTTCCATCTAAGCTGTTGTTTACAAAATATTCGATTTTTTTAAAGAGTCTACCGATAACAATAAATCAAAGATATCGAGTAATTATTTAGATGGTTAATACCGATTAACAGTTGTATATACTTCGTATATATTGACAATGTGTACAATTTACGATAAATAATGAGAGAATTGTTACATTTTAACTTTTTGTTATTCTCTTTCTTCTTTCTCTCTCATCTAACAACTCCAAATTGTGATATGGTATCGGAGCTCAAAATCATAAAAATCTTCGCGATTATCTTTGGTTTTCTTTCATTTGATCGGTGATTTTCATCTTCAGTGCTTCACGATCTGGGATACGTGATTCACAACTCCTTTTTTATTTTTATTTCGAAAAATCGATTAGACTGATTGCGATTTCTCGATAGTATGATTTTCTCTGAAATTCCCTTCAATTCGTTCCGATATCGTCGACTTCTGCAACTCAGCAACGAAATTCCAAAGTGAATCCGACTAATTATGCGGTCAATCGACAGTCTACTGATCTTTACGAGAATCTGCACTATCTTCACACCAATGACCACGTTGGACTTATCTTGGTCTCCGATCATCTTTCAAGCGGCGCATATTTTCATTACTAGAGAAGATCCGTACGATTTGCGCAAAACGTCCGCAACAAGCTCGGATTTGTTAAGGGTACCATTCCTAAACCTCGATGATATAAATGCTGGATCATGGTCTAAGTGTAACGACATAGTAGCAACGTGATTGTTGAATTCTGTCTCAAAAACAATTAGCGCTAGTCTTCTCTATATGAAAATTGTTGAAGGAATCTGGAATAGCTTAATGACTAGGTTCAAGCAAGCTGATATTGCACAGATCATTGAGATTAAACAACAATAATGTCTCATTCATCAAGGATCTCATGATGTGAGTACCTATTATCCAGAATTAGTGACGTTGTGGAAAACATACACTAATTTTGTGGAAATGCATCTGTGCACTTGTGGATAGTGCGAGTGTGATGCTGCTAAATATTGGAAGAAGATGCTCGATAGAAACATAATTATGAAGTTCCCGATGGGTCTAAATGAAGCTTATGAAGTTACAAAGCTGCAAGTCTTGATGATTAAACCTCTGCCTGAAATTGAAGAAATATTCAATATGGTTTGCCAAGATGAGAGGTAGAGTGTATTAAAACATGTTACCAATGTTGAAAATATGGTTTTTCAAGCATCTTTTTATCTTATGAGTCTAAGAATGAGTATTTTGCGGCTTATGCTAATTACAAACCAAGGCCCAGGCCAATTTGCACTCACTGTGGCATGACAAGACATGTTGTCAACAAATCCTACAAGCTTCATGGTTATCCTCATGGATATGAAGGACCGAAAGGATTTAACCAATCTTATGCTCATAAGCCTACATATACTCATAAGCCTCCAATTTTTTAGAATCAAAATTCTTCTGACTCTTCTCTACAATGGAAAGTGTCTCCAAAGACATACACCAAAGTGAATGCCATTGCAAATGTTGTCAGTTAGGTTGTTACAAAGCCACAAATGCCAAAACATTGCCACTTTTGGAAGCAACCCTTTGGATTTAAGCTTTTTTTAGCAAGTTTAGATGCATATCTCTCAGCTCATGTATCACACTCAAATCAAAGAGGTTCCTTCTCGTTCATTGCCTTATATAACTGTGCATAGTTTTATGGCTTGCAATGCGACTGCAGGTAATGTATCTTTTCCCTCTACAAATTTCAGATTCCAAAATAATATTCTTACATATCAAAACCACTGTTTATCCTCTTTATCCACTCTAATCCCTAGTGATGCTTGGATAATAGATAGTGTAGCTACTAATCATGTTTCTTCTTCAGATCTTACATTGTTTGCAGAGTTTAAATTGGTTCAAAACTTGACAATTACACTACCAAATGGTGTTAGAGTACCCATAATTCACACTGGCATTGTTCACCTCTCTGCATCTTTAACATTACATGATGTCTTACATATACCATCTTTTCATTTTAATCTCATTAGTTCATTGGATACTAAAAACATGTGTTATGCTCATTTCTTTCCTAATTCTTGCATAATTCATGACATTTCTCTGGATTCAATGATTGGGAAGTGAATCATTTTTCACAATCTCTATGTGTTTACCAAGTGTGACTTAGAAAATTATGCTGCATATATACTTTTTGTGGATCCTTGGTTGCTGATGGAGATCTCTGGCATCACCGCCTTGGACATCCTTCTTCAGCCAAATTTACATAGTCTTTCAACAAAAATTTCTTTACCAAAATTAGGTTCTAGTTCTTCTCATTGTTCAATATGTCCAATAGCTAAACAGAAAATACTTCCTTATGTGTCTCTCAATAATATGGCTTGTAATGCTTTTGATCTTGTTCATCTTGACATTTGGGTTCCTTGTGCACAAGAGACCATAGAAGGTTTTCGATATTTTACTATTGTAGATGACTACTCGGATTACATGGATTTATCTTATCGAAAATAAAAGTGATGTTGGCACTGTTTTTCCTGCGTTTATCAAGTTAGTCGAAACTCAATATTCTGCAACTATTAAAACAATTAGATCAGATAATGCGCCTAAATTAAAATTTCCTTATATGATCATTGAAAAAGGCATGTTTTATTACTTCTCCTGTGTAGATACACCTCAACAGAACTCTGTAGTTGAACGTAAACATCAACATCTCTTGAATGTTGCTAGAGCTTTATTCTTTCAATCTAATGTGCATATTTCATTATGGGGTTATTGTGGTATACTTGTGATGCTGCCAGATTTGTAATCCAAACTTCAGGTTTCAAATTTATAAACCTAAAAATCTGCAAATGCACAGATGTGCGTTGTAATACTTAAGGTATCGATCCACATGGAGAGAATGCTTTTCTTTTAAACCTTAGACAGAGAATTAACAAGGAAGTCTAAAACGAGAATAAGGTTTTGTAGGGTTTTTGGTAAAGAAATTGTAAAGAACAAAAAACAGAAAATTGCTTGTAAACTTATAATGAAAATCGATGGCTTGCAAGTAAATAGAGAAAATCTGTTTGTAAACTATAATAAACGATGTTTGGTCGACATGGATATCTTAGGGGATGTTCGATTCAATCACGATACCTAAGCTCTTTAGTAACAATTGATTCTAGTAACTCCACGAACTGAACAGAATAAATGGCATAACCTACTTTCGTACAACTTACGCACCAATAACTTATATACTTGACCAGTAGCTTTCTTCCCCGGCCGCGCCGAAAGTCATGATGTTCGCACTAGTTCTTAATAGCTCATGACCATCCATGAGTATACTTTCGTATCTTATGACGCGACACGCTCCTATAGATTAATGGTTCGGGTGGTTAGATTCATGCATTAACAACGATCAATAAGAAATAGTTCTAGAATACCGCTAGGTTTATCTCGTGAAATCCTTATCGAACATAAAATTACCCTTTGATAATCCCTTTAAAACCAACGACTAAACTACTCGGACATAATTAAAATTAAGGGTGGATTACTATAGTACCTTTTATTTCTAGTATTATTATTAGTTTGACCTACATTTATTTTTATTACTAGACTAACCTAATTTTTTCCATATTACCCAGCGTGTCCTTATAGCCTTTGATGAAAAAAGTAATTACAAAACTGCCATTACTATTCATTTGCCACGTAGGCAAAATTTGATTGAACAAGTCTACCGATCTTTGACGGTAGACTTGTTTGATGTTGGTCAACTCAAATTTTGGTCGGCAAATTTGTTTGATGGATGGTAGATTTGTTTGAAAGTTGGTAGATTTATAAAATTTTGGTAGACTTATTTTGGTAGACTTATTTTTACGACGCGGTAGATATATTTATTTTTGGTAGATATATTGTCAATGATGGTAGATTTCTTTATGAGTTGGTAGACTTTACGACCAACCCATTGACTTTTGACTTTTTTTGGTAGATTTATCTACAATGGTGGTAGATTTATATTACAAAACGGCAGACTTATTTATTGTGGTGGTAGATTTAATAAGAATGAATTATGTTTTCGTAACGGTAGATTTGTTGATTTGACGGTAGATTTGTATCACCAACGGTAGATTTTTATTGGGTTGGTATATTTATATATAATAGCGGTAGATTTAAAACAGTGACAAATCTTGGTTAATGCGATTTGTAACGGTGGTAGATTTAATATTAGTGACGATATATTTAAAAATGTTTGGTAGATTTATTTGTGATGGTGGTAGATATAAAAACGTCTAACATCTCATTAACTATGGTGGTAGATTTAATATTAATGACGGTAGATTTAAAATTAGTTGGTAGGTTTATTTGTAATGGCGGTAGATTTAGTAGTTGTTTTGGAATTTACTCAGGTAACTTTCATTTGGTAGACTTATTTGTAGTGTTATGGTAGACATTGTTTGGTGGTAGAAATTTGACTTTTTTTCAGAATGAAAATGATGTTTTTGCCCTACACTTAATCCTAAATCTACGAAAAAACCAGAGACCCTTCTTCAACCTAGGGTTGCCGTCGAGTTCAGCTGAGAAAGTTCAGAAGATTTTTTTGTTTTTTCTTAGATTCCACAATCCACATCTCCTCTGAATCTCTATTCACACTCTCCAATCTTCTACTTCCTCATTCTAGATCGCGATATTGTATTTTTTTTTTAATTCCGAAGCCACAATTCAAGCATGGAGCAAGTCATTTTGGTATGTGGTAATTGGTGTTTTAATAAAAATAGGTGGGTGTTCGTCGTAGATCAGTCCAAAAGATGTAGAATTGTAGGGGTAGATCGACAAACCTCTTTTGATGATTTCCTTGAAATACCGTATGAAGATTTTGGTTTGGATCATCGGTTTTATGAGCTTCAATTTAGCTATATGTTGTCGAGCGTCGTACGACGAAGTTTACCACTAGATACACCTCCTGTATTTGTGAGAAATTCAAGACAGTTGAATTGGTTTTTGAAACAATTTGAAAACGAAACAGTTCGTTTATGTGTTGAGATTAAAGAAAATTATAAGAACTCGATGGTTGATGAAGACAAGGTTGTCGAAGATGTCAAAGCATCTATACCAGCAGGTGATGGTGGAGTTGGGAAAATCAGTGAAGATCATGTTGAAGAAGGAGTTGAAGAAGATCGGGATGAAGAAGGAGATGAAGAAGAAGAAGATTTATCTTCGAGATTTGATGGCTGTGAAGATCCCGATGGGACAAGTTCTGATGACGATGAGTACGGCATAAGTGGGAAACGTACGAATGGTGAAAGTTCAGATGATGAAGACGACTTGCAAAATCTACCACCAAAGAAAAATGAATCAAACTATGTTCCTGATTTTGTGAAGTTAGAGATTACTTCACTAGACTTAGCGATTGGCCAACGTTATGCCACGAAAGAGGAGTTGGAGACTCGATTGAAAATTCTTTCGGTAGCTCAGAAATCTGACTTCAATGTGGATCATTCCACTCCCAAATTGCTGACGGTTAAGTGTTGGGTGGACGGATGTAAATGGAGGGTTCGTGCTTCAACTATTGGAGACGGTACACATTTTTACATTAAGACTTACATTAAAGAGCACACATGTTCAGTGACCGTGCGATCACTACGTACCCGACATGCAACCCATGAGATACTAGGCCGTCTATATAAAGACTTCGTAGGAGGTGTTGGGCCGACAGTTTTGCCAAATCATGTGTCCGATTCTCTGACTAAACGATACGGAATTAAGGTATGTATTGCTTCGTTTGGTAGATTTATGTTCGTAGATTTGTGGTTGGTGGTAGATTTGTCCTACGATGTGACTGTAGACTTATGATGTCATTGACCATCTGTAAAAATAATGGTGACGGTAGACTTACGATGTAGTTGCTACTGTTCTCACATGTTGAATATTGGAAGGCCCATCGTGCTCTAAAGTTTGCGCGAGAACTTGTTACGGGGACTTCGGAGACCGGGTATGAAGAACTTCCATTGTACTTATACATGATTAGACGAGCTAATCCGGGGACACTAATAAAGCTAGAAGTTGACGAGGAAGATAGGTTCAAGTTTATGTTCCTCGCATTTGGTGCGAGCATACGTGGGTTCCCCTTTATGAGGAAAGTTGTTGTCGTTGATGGTACGTTTTTGCATGGAAAATACAAAGGCACACTACTCCTCGCCACAACGCAAGACGGGAATTTTAATATTTTTCCAATTGCTTTCGCGGTTGTTGATACCGAGAATGATGAGTCTTGGGAATGGTTCTTTAGACAAGTACACCGCGTTATCCATGATGATGAAGGACTTGCCATTATTTATGATAGGCATAGAGCAATAGAAAATGCTATTGGGAAGGTTTATCGCTCGCTAGTCGTGGTATTTGCACATATCATTTGCATAAGAACATTATGTTGAAATTCAGAGGTGGATAAACTTTCGGACTTGTGAAGAAGGCTGCAACCGCGTATAGGATTTTAGAGTTCAATGCTTTTTTTGCGCAGATCGAAGCTGCAAATCCTGCACTGTATGCTTACTTGCAGAAAGCAGATATTCGTTTGTGGAGTCGTGTTCATTTCCCGGGAGATAGGTACAACTTCACGACTAGTAACATAGCGGAATCGATAAACAAGGTCATTTCTAGTGCAAGAAGTAAGCCAATCGTGCGCCTTGTGGATGATATAAGGAGTCTTTTGACAAGGTGGTTTGCTAAACGCCGCCGCAATGCAATGAATATGCAAACAACTCTTACACCTGCCGTCGAAAAGTTGCTTCATGTAAAACTTTGAGATGTGTGGTATTTGACGGTAGATTTATTAAGATGAGTGGTAGACTTATTATATATTGTAGTCGCAGATTTGTGGTATATGACGGTAGATTTATTTAATTTTGTTTGGCAGGCTTAATAACGTCACAATGTTTTGTAATCAGGTTAGAGTTGAAGATGCTAAGCTTTTAGTTGTGCAAGAGATTGATGACCATCATACAGAAGTATCGGGCGGGTCATATGTCCATGTTGTCAATTTGACCAATAAAACGTGCACTTGCCGTAGGTTTGATGTGGATAAAATCCCTTGTGTCCATGCCATCGCCGCAGCGGAAGCAAGGAAGATTTCACCGATCTCTCTTTGTCATCCATACTATGAAACCAACTACTTGCAAAATGCTTACGCAATGAGTGTAATGCCAAGAGATGTTGCGTTACCAGTGCCGAAAGAAGTGGATAACAAAGTTTGTCTTCCTCCTATTGTTCGCAACCCTCCGGGTAGACCAAAGAAAACTCGAATTAAGGGTGCATTCGAGGTCGCTATGGCGAAGAAGAAACGTCCAAGGAAAGATCACAAATGTTCTAAATGTCAACAAGGCGGGCATAATCGCGTTACATGCCATAGTTAAATATGTTATGAAAATTTCCCTTATAATAATCAGTGTATCAACACATGTATTACCTTCTGCTATTATGAACTATGTTTGTACAACTTTTTTAGAACAAATCGACCGACCAAATTTACGAAATAAATCTCTCGTGATAAACAAACAAATACCCTGGATTGGCATTACAACTTCATGCAAAATAAGCAAAAATATTTAATGTTTAGACAACATATCTACCTTACCAAACTTTCAAAGGACCAACTTAATGCCAAAAAAACATGGTCCTTTGAAAGTATAGTTACATCAACAACTACATTTATACTGCCAAATTTAAGTCTACCACATCTGCAGCATCCAAAATAAACAAGTCTACCGTGGTTAAGCAAGAAATATCCAAATAAGTCTACCGCGATACAAAAGCTATATAACCCAAAAATCTACCGTAACAGCTCCCTTAATTAGCAGAGTCTGTCTCTAGTGCATACTTGTCATCCGCTTCACCACGCGGATTTGGATCAGACATCTGGACTTCTCCGGGTTCATGTACCTCGTCGTAAATCTCACCTGCATATTTGAGCCGAATCGCATCAATGTTGCTATCTCTGAGGGATTCCCAACAATGGTCTAGAGCTAAACACTCCACGTACTTGAGCGTATGCATACCACAATCACCTGTTTGTTTGTTAGGAGGAGCTGTTTTAATATAGTAGATCTGATATTGTGCCTCCTTCATTGTTTTCCTCATCTCTATTGGTGCAAGTTGCTTCAACAAGAGTGGAATCATCGTCGCATACGGCCTAACAAACTTAATTACGACGCTCTCCTTATATAAATGGGGGATGCAATCAAAAACTCTGACCTTTCTCTTGGGAATGTTCACCTCAACGGCCACCCAATGTACGTTATTGACATTGTGGGCGATGTACAAGATATCCACATCTTACCCCCATTTCTTCCTGTAGGTTATAACTTATTATATACCCCATTGGCCATGTCGTAATAACCCAGAGAAAAAACCCACGTCTTCTCAGACGGTAGAAATTTATTTCTGTAATCTAGACACCAAACACCGGTGAACACAAGGTCGATGAAAGCAATCCTTCCGTCTCGATAAGGAGATGGGTTGAGCAACAACCTTTTTCGAAACATATTAAATCCTGCGCTAATATGCTGCACAATATAGAAATATTGGTTAATATATAACTCTACCACAATGTAACAACAAATCTACAAAATTAACAAGTCTACCACGTAGACCATAACAAGTCTACCACGTAGATCATAACAAGTCTACCATTAAAGAGTTAAACAAGTCTACCATTAAAGAGTTAAACAAGTCTACCATCGAGAACTGCTTAATTACAGTAAAAGCAATGTGAACAAATCTACCATAATGTTTCTTATTTATCCATAAAAGTCTACCATTACGTAAAACATTTTCCAAACAAATCTACCATAACATAATGTTTCTTACTTACCTTGTCATGCAACCAGCCGTATTCCTCAGTTTCCCACATTTCTTTAGGAGTCATAAGCGTAAGGTAGAATTTCGGTCCTGCATATGAAGTCTTCAATGGGTTGTCCCTGAAAATGACCAAAGTAATATATACTGAGAATCATAGAATTAATTGGACTTCATGAAATGTTAAACAATAAATAAAAAACTGGAATGACTTACAAATCCGTCCCTATGTACTCGAGCAATCGATCTAGTTTTGGCTTTTCCACCTTGTCGAAAGGGTCGTACATAGCAATAGATGGGTTTACATCAGCCATTATTCGTCTGACCACAGAACTTCCTACGAATGGTGACAATTGGGTGGGAGCAAGGTTGCGACCCCTTTTGAGCGGAACTGGTGTTTTCGTTGTTGCTGTTGCAACTGCCACCAACTTATCTAATCTTTTTCCGAGAGCTTCCAGCATTGCATCCTCACCTTTGTCTTGCAATTGTGGGATCTTAACTGAAGGTCTAGGTTTATCTCGTGGAGGTGGTGTAACTTGGTCAGTAACATCGACACAGTCTTCGTCTACTTTCTTTTTATCTTTTGGTTGAGGTTTTGGTGTCTTAGATTCTTGTTTCTTCACTATTGGATCAACCGGTTCTCTTTTCACTTTACAAACACTCTTTCCTTTCGAAATCGGGGTTCTAACCACCCTTTCAATCGGGAACTCAGGTTCGGACGTTTCTTGCGGCTCTAACATCCAGGACTGTGATAATACATAGCACCATTAGCATAGACAATGATATTTGAACAGGATTGAAAATCAGTGACACTGTTTCATTCATTCTACCAGTGATCATATAATAAGTCTACCATAACTACCATAACAAGTCTATCATAACTATCATAACAATCTACCACGAAGACCATAACAAATCTACCATGAAGACCATAACAAGTCTACCATGAAGACCACAACAAGTCTACCATCAAAGAGTAAAAAAAGTCTAAATAGTAAACAAATCTACCATCGAGAACTGTTTAATAACAGTAAAGGCAAAAGCAATGTGAAGAAAACTACCATAATGTTTCTTTTTCATCCATAAAAGTCAACCATAATGTAAAACGTTTTCCAAACATATCTACCACAACGGTTTTTAAAAAAACACAAACAACATGTTCAGTTTTAGTTCGTCTCTTCTAACTTGCACTAAGTTACTGTAATTAGAAGAGAGACTTGCGTACCGGATCCTTTGTCCTTCCCACTCCTTCAGGTGCATTGGATTCTTCATCTACCAACTTCTCAACGGGGCTATGCTTGTCCCCTTCCTTTTCCTTCACCTCATCTTTTACTTCGAGAGTAGACATCCTCCTTTCAATTTCATTTAGTCGAACTCCAACGTTGGTAACAATGGTGTCCACTGTGGCGAATCTGGTCGACAATTGTTGAATTGCCCTTAGAATCTCATTTGTCTCCCCGGTGTTCTTTGATTGAAGACTACTCTCTTCCTTCTCCCTTTCCTCTCTTTCCTTGTTAATTTTCTTCTCTCTTTTCTTCTGCTTCCTAATAACATCTAGCGAGACATCCATATCAACGTCCTCCTCTTCTTTTCCAATTTTCTCATCCAAAATTTCCTTGTCCTTCTTCTTTCCCTTCTTTTTCTCGTTCTTCTTTTCCTTCCTCTTCTCAACAACATATGCTTCTTCTGGAATCTCTGCCTTCTTCTTCTCCTTCTTATTCTTCTCCACACGTGAAGTCCCACCACTTTCTGTCTTCCGCTTCTTCCGTTTAGGCTTTTCAACAAAGTCATCCTCACTTTCCTCCACCATGGCCTTCCCACTTATTTTTTTCGTAGCAGCAGCTTCTGATTCCCATGCTGTCTCATCCAAGCATCCATCGAGAATATCGATGATCATGTTATGCAGCTTCGGATCAAAATTTGGGGTCATGGGTTCGTCCTCCCAAACTGGATAAATCTCTTCTAGAGGTTTCACCACCAATATATGTCTCACCCGAACCTACAAACATTAATAAACCATGTCATACAAAAGTCTACGAATGACCCTAAATCCAACAAGTCTACCACCACGTCACCACAAAATCCAACAAGTCTACCACATCGTGACATAAAACTTAGAGTTTACCACAACTCTACCACAACGTGTCCCAAAACAAATCAGACAAGTCTACCACCACGTTCCCTATAACAAATCGAACAAGTCTACCACAACGTACCTAAAACAATCAAACAAGTCTACCACCATGTGCCCCATAATTGTTTGAAGCTATAAATCAGACTACAAAACAACCCTACATACCTTCTTGTCCTCAGATTTCTTCTTGTCCTCCTCTAAAACAGTCTGAAGAGTGTATCGGGGACGAGATGAACGCCATCTCAGTAGAGGAACATCCAAATCATTCATATTCTTTTCTCTTCTGCCAAATTTCTCTCCGAATATTGGAACCGACTCATATACCCATGTGAGCAAGGCATGTACACATCCGTGAAGGGTGTACCTATCTTCGTCCAAAGTAGCAACTTTAATCGAAACCATTAACTCTTTCATACCATGGCGACCCCACATATATCTCTCAAAAGCTACCTCATCCATCACTCTTTTCGCACACAACAACGGGAGTCGACTATTATGATGAATTCCCCATACGCCAACTGACAAGATGAAAAGCAATGCCACCATCTTCTTCTTCTCGTAGCTCCATGTATGTCATTTCTCCAAAACACCAATTAGTTCATTATAACTAGGACCTTCACCTAGTTTCACACCCATCTCTGCCCAAAAAGCTGTGTGGTCTATGTCCCAAGGGCCATCCAAATCGATGGGATCACAGTTGAGGCCGGTTATTTCACCATACTCGTGAAGTGAGAACCTAAGCGGACGACCTCCAATGAGTGACCACATCTCATATTGCCGCTCGACCGCCAATTGGTTCGTCACAAAATCATGAACGATCATCGCACTCCAAATATACGACTTCATTGCAAGCTTCAGCAAAATGCCAGCCTGAGAATTGTTCATGATGTCAAAGTAAACACCATCACCAATTGCGTCCCTCATCATCCCAAATTTACTCAGTTTACAGTTATTGTGAGAACTTTTCTTCTGCGAAGGAGATTTCCCTGACGGATACAGTCTGGGTGGGTAATCCTTCTTCCCGCTAGAAGAGGCCATCTCTGCACAAATGTAAGACATATTAATAAGTCTACCATAATTTAAACAAAATCTACCATGATAAATAATAGAACTTCCAAAAACTGATAATTAGCTAACGAACAAATACAACATAACAGTCGCACCGGAACAAATCTACAAAAGAAATCTACCATCATGCACAAACAATTCTAACAAACAAACAAACAAATCTACCATCATTGATTTACAAAGTGTACCATCGTGCACAAAAAAATCTACCATAACGTACAAACAAATCTACCATCATTGATTTACAAAGTTCAAATATGATTATAAATCTACCATCAAATAAAATTACAGTTATTACAATAAAATCAGGGTACAAATAGACATATCTAACAAACAAATCTACCATAACGTACAAACAAATCTACCATCATTGATTTACAAAGTTCAAATATGATTATAAATCTACCATCAAATAAAATTACAGTTATTACAATAAAATTAGGGTACAAACAGACATATCTAACAAACAAATCTACCATAACGTACAAACAAATCTACCATCATTGATTTACAAAGTTCAAATATGATTATAAATCTACAATCTAACAAAAAGACATATCTAACAAACAAATCTACCCTAACGTACAAACAAATCTACCATCATTGATTTACAAAGTTCAAATATGATTATAAATCTACCATCAAATTAATAAAATTACAGTTATTACAATAAAATTAGGGTACAAACAGACATATCTAACAAACAAATCTACCATAACGTACAAACAAATCTACCATCATTGATTTAGAAAGTTCAAATATGATTATAAAACTACCATCAAATAACTTACAATAAAAGGGTCATGCACACAGACATATCTAACAAACAAATCTACCATAACTGATTTACAAAGTGTATCATCATGCACAAACAAAGCTACCATCATGCACAAACAAATCTACTACCATCATGCACAAAGTTCATAACCACCAAACCACTTTTCGTTTTATAAATAAATCTACCACCAAAGAATTAAGAAATCTATCACTAAAGAATTAAGAAATTTAGGATTCATAACCACCTCACCGGAATAATTCTCTAGTCACACCGGAATGAAGACTGGAACCACAGATTAATCACGAACACTGCAAAAAAAAATTAGGGTTAGGTTTTTTCACTAAAACTGTCGAAATTCCTTTATCTATGCTGAAACATCACCGCGACTCCACCAATCTTCCCTGAAACGGCGGCGGATGACTCGCCGGACGCTCGACTAGCCTCCCCCGCGGCTGGCCTCGCCTCGCCTCGCCGTTGCCGCCTCGCCTCGCCGTTGTCGCCTCGCCGTTGTCGCCTCGCTTCGCCTCGCCTCGCCATTGACACCATCGTTTCCACCAAAGAAAGGGGGAAAACGAAGGAAGAGGATGAAGAATCTTACCGGATTTTGGCCGGAATCTTCGGTCTCACGGTCGGAATCGCTTCACAATGGACGGGAGACCAAAAGTCGCCGTTGTCGCGCGAGAGACACTTTTTTCCCGATTGTATTTTTTTCCCCACTCTTTCTTTCCTATAACTTATTTCATTAAAAAACAAATTTCCTGAAAATTAAATAACTTAATGGTAATTCCGTAATATAATAGAACATTTAGATATAATTGACATTAACCAAAAGATTAAGGTTAGTTGAGTTTGGTAGACTTATAGGAGGTTAGTCTAGTAATAAGTGCATATAGTAAGGTTAGATGGATGAATTAACTCTTAAAATTAAAGATATAATTAAATAAAAGTAGGAAGGACAATCCAACAGTTCAATCAAAAGATACATGAAGTTAAAGAAGTCCCATCAGGCAACTCCCGGAGCAGCCCCAGCCGCGGCCAAGAGGCAATTTGCCGCGCCAGGAAGCCTCCACCTGCAGCAAAGTGAAGGTTCGCCGTGGCCAGACACCATGTACCCGCGACCAAGCCAATTTCATTCCGTAAGCACATTTGCAAGTCCCGTTCTATTCCTGTCAAGGAGAAACCGTAAAACCCGATGTAAGCAGAGCTCAAGACCTATAAATATGTGTTTTAAAGACAAAATTTCACGTGCTTCTTTTCGTGCCACACTTTGTCCTATTATTTTTGCTTTACGTTACTTCTTTATAGTCTTTATTCCTTACTTTCGAAATTGGTGAAGAGGTTCTCTCCAGGCATTGTTCTTAAATTCGAGAGACTCTTTCACCATCTCCTGTTTTATTTAATCATGTCTTTTAATTCTATTATGTGAGAGTAGTTAAATCGTTGGGTTTAAAGGGATTATCAAGGGTAATTCTATGTTCACTACAAGAAAACACCGTTTTGGCGACTACAAATAGCGACTAAATAATTAGTCGCCAAAAATTGCGACTAATAGCCCACTAAATCCCGAATATTTGGCGACCAATACAATTTGGTCGTACTTAAGTCGCTGGTTTACGACCAAAGAATATAGTCGCTACATTAGTCGCTATTTTACGACTAATTTACGACCACATTTCAGACGGGAAATACTAGTCGCCAAATAGTCGCTAATTTAGCGACTAATATGTGACTCTTTCGGCGGGTCGCTGATTTACGACTAACTTACGACTTCTTTGCCGACGGGAAACAGGAGTCGCCATTTGGCGACTAATATATGACAATTTCGGCAGGTCGCACACTAGTAGTTAATTAGTCGTAAAATACCGGTGAAAAACTCGTGTTATTCGTTTTGGGGTTGGTGTACCGGTTTTATGCGACTACAACATGTAGTCGCCTTTCAGACGCCGTGTAGTCGCTATTTAGTCGCCATAAATATCTATATAAGCAACATTCACCCATTACTTCTCCACATTCGATCTTCAAACACAAAATCCAACAAAATTCAGTTTTTATAAGTTATATAATGTCGGAAAATTACAATTATAGTAATTTCCGGGAGTGGATGTATAAGAGGTTCGATGAAGAGAAGAAAAATTTCTTGGCAGAGTTCAGAACATAGGTGGAGGGATTCATGACATTTGGAAATAGCCAGCCTCTAACACAGAGTAATGGCTGTAAGTTTTTATGCCCTTGTAGTGTTTGCAAAAACGAGAAATTTATCCCGGGGACAAGAATTTGGAATCATCTTTATAGCAGAGGATTTATGCCAGATTATTATGTTTGGAATAAGAATGGAGAGGAAATCAATATGGATTTAGGATCGAGTTATGTTGATACGACATATATAAGTGGGAGTGAAGAAGTGGGTAATGTAGTAGAAGATAAATATATGGATATGGTGAATGATGCATTTCGTCATAACGTGAGTTTTGATAACTATCATCAGGATGGTAGTTATCAGAATGTAGAAGAACCGGTACGCAACCATTCAAAGAAATTCTACGACTTGTTAGAAGGTGCAAAAAATCCATTATACGATGGTTGTCGTGAAGGTCACTAGCAGTTATCCTTAGCTTCTTGAGTCATGCAAAATAAGGCAGAATATAATATGAGTGAAAAGTTAGTGGATTCGGTTTGCGAAATCTTGACAGACTATTTACCAGAAGGAAACAAGTCAACCGGTTCACATTACGAGACATAAAAATTGATGCACAATTTAGGCCTCCCATATCATACAATTGATGTTTGTATTAACAATTGTATGATCTTCTGTAAAGATGACGAGAAGGAAGATCAATGTCTGTTTTGTGGTGCACAAAGATGGAAGCCTAAAAACGACCGACGTAGAACGAAAGTACCATACAATCGTATGTGGTATCTACCTATTGCTGACAGATTGAAGGTAATGTATCAGAGCGAGAAGACTGCAGCGGAAATGAGGTGGCATGCCGAGCACCAAGCAAAGGATGGAGAAATGTGTCATCCTTTTATGCGGCGGAGTGGAGATATTTTCAAGATCAAAATCCTCGGTTTACCGAAGAACCCCGTAACGTTTATCTTGGATTATGCACTGATGGGTTCAATCCATTTGGTATAGCTCGTAATCATTCGATGTGGCATGTGATCTTGACTCCATATAATGTACCCCCTAGTATGTGCATGAATACATAATATATAATGTACCATCCGCGAGCTAGTCTCGATATCTTCCTCCGACCTTTTATTGAGGAGCTAAAAGAGTTGTGGTGTAATGGCGTCGATGCATACGATGTGTCCTTGAATCAAAAATTTAATCTAAAAGCAGTGATGTGTTGGACAATAAGCGACTTTACGGCGTATAGCATGTTATCCGGATGGACAACCCATGGTAAATTGTCTTGTCCGATTTGCATGGAAAATAGAAAGTCTTTTTATCTACCTAATGGAAGGAAGACCCGTTGGTTTGATTGTCACCGAAGATTTCTTCCTCATGATCTTCAACTGAGGAGGAATAATAAAGACTTCCTGAAGGGAAAAGACGCTTTGAGAGAGCATCCACCTCAGTCTTTGACCGGTGATCAAGTTTATTGCGAGCGGTTGGCTGGTGTAAATCCATCAAAAACAAAGGACGTCGGTGGAAACGGTCACGAAAAGAAGAAGTTGGGCTATGGGAAGCAACATAATTGGCACAAAGAAAGCATATTTTGGGAGCTGCCATACTGGAGGGACCTCAATCTCCGACATTGTCTTGATGTGATGCATATAGAGAAGAATGTTTTTGACAACATCATGAATACTCTTATGAGTGTGAAGGGTAAATCGAAAGACAACATCATCTCAAGATTGGATATAGAACAATTTTGTTCTCGGCCACACTTACATATTGATAGTGAGGGTAAAGCTCCTTTCCCGGCTTTCACATTGACAGAAGAAGCTAGAAAAAGTTTACTGGAATGTGTGAAATATGCGGTTAAATTCCCATATGGTTATTCATCTGACTTAGTGACTTGTGGTGATATGAACAACCGAAAGTTTTCAGGCATGAAGAGTCATGACTGCCATGTTTTTATGTAGCGGTTACTTCCATTTATCTTTGCAGACCTCGTAGACCGAAATGTCCACCTTTGTTTATCAGGTACTAATTATGACTATTTCTTTATATATGATTATAATAATATATACGTAACCTCATGCAGTTTGAATATATATTGTAGAGGTTAGAGCATTTTTCCGGGACTTATGTTCGACAACTTTGCATAAAAATCGCGTTCAAATTCTAAAACAGAAAATAGTTTTAATCCTATGCAATTTGGAAAAGATCTTCCCACATTCATTTTTCGATGTGATGGAGCACCTGCCTATACATCTCCCCTATGAAGCTGAATTAGGAGGCCATGTCCAGTATAGGTGGATGTATCCTTTTGAAAGGTTTTTCAAAAAGTTGTAAGGAAAAGCAAAGAACAAAAGATATGCGGCAGTATCGATTGTTGATTCATATATCAATGACGAGATTGCTTATTTCTCAGAGCACTACTTTGTCGCAAATATACAAACAAAATCAAGGTAAATGCTAAAATCAATCAGATCAAGCATGTCCACTTTACCATTTTAATGTGAATTACTTTTCACTCATTCGGTCAGGTTAACAAGATTCGTTGAAGGTGAAGTTCCCGTATATCATGTCCCGGAGTACCTTCTATATTTACGCATGTAGGCCGTCCAAGTGGAGAAATGCATGAAATATGGCTCTCAGAGAGAGACTATTAATGTGCACATGCATATGTTTTACGAAATTGTGACTATTTTCAGCCAATTGAGAGGTATATTAGTTGGCATTTCTCCCAGCATGCGTTTTAATATATAACCCACTATATTTTCTCATTTTTGTGTTGGTCTTGTATAAAATGTTTGAGGAGTATATTTCTGCAAAATATCGAGGATTATCCGAAAAAGAACTTTCCGCCAAAAGAGCTGACGAATATCATATATGAGTGAAAGAATATGTATGTCTAAATAATATTCATAACTATGCATATATTTTTACTTATAAATATTGATGCTATTGTTTGTTTATATATATGCAGGTTACTTACTGGAACGCCACAAAAAATATTGATGCTATTGTTAAGTGTAATTGGTATGCCCCTGTTATTGGTAGAGGCACTCGGAGGAGCAACGGTGGCATTGTAGACGTTCTTCCATCTAGAAAATACAATAAATACGAATCATTTATTCTAGGTACGTACTTATAATATATATATATATAGCATTTTATTAATGTCGATATCATATCTATACATATGAATAACTTATATATACATGTTGATATTGAAAACAGCTTCGCAAGCGGAGCAAATTTGTTATATTCTGTACCCATACACAAAGAAACCGAAGCAGTCGTGGCTCAATGTTCTAAAAGTGAATCCGAGGGGAAACATTTCAGGGGAATATGAAAAAAAGAACCGACTCTTTTACAAACAGAAAATGATGATGTTGTAATGTTGACTACAATTGAAGATCTCGAACTTGATAATTTCGTACAAGGAGTAAACTCAATAAACCTCGATTATGATGTTGGAGATGCAGAACCAGAAGATGAATTTCTGTGTAATTTGTCGTCTTCTGATGAAGAATCAGATGAAGAAGAACCCTACTAATTAACTATGTCACAATGTTAATCATATTCTAAAAATTTATCTTTTACATTATGGTCATATATATATATATATATATATATATATATGTATATATATATATATATATGCAATTTTTACAAATTTGTGTCACTTATTACTAATTTATTACAATATTTACAAATGTGTTTTCGTTTACAAAATAGGTCAATTACACAAATTTTTACAAATTTATGCCAATTTTTACATGAAAATACAAATATTTTTAATTAAAAACACATATATGACGACTAAGTTACGACTACATGCTGAAAAAATTGGATTTAGGCCCACACCAAACCTGGTTTAGGCCCAAACCCTAAATTGATTCGGCGATGAAACACACATTTTGTTCTTCTTCGATTTTCAATCTTCTTCTTCCATTTTCAATGTTCTTTTTCGATTTTCAACCCTAAATCCACTTCTGTTCTTTCCCTTTTGCGCTTGCCGGC
The DNA here is from genome assembly GCA_030161315.1 of Eutrema japonicum. Taxonomy (NCBI): domain Eukaryota; kingdom Viridiplantae; phylum Streptophyta; class Magnoliopsida; order Brassicales; family Brassicaceae; genus Eutrema; species Eutrema japonicum. The sequence goes on from BSQW01000012.1 coordinate 32,104,850, forward strand.
GAAGATGACCGGTCGTCCCCGGAAGAGAAAAATTGTTCCAAACGTATCTCAGAGACCCGGAGGGTCCAATCGCTCCACGTCTTCGTCGCGAACACCGAACCCTCTACCGCTGCAGTACAACTTCACGCCGGCGGCCCAAGTTCCTCCGACTCAGTCGACACCACCTCAACTCCACGTGAACGATCAATTGTCAACGTCAGCACCAAATGTCCTGAGCTTTCCACCGCCACAACAACTTTTCCAGAACTCCATGCCTCAACACCGTGGAGAAGAACTCCCTGCGACTGCTTTGGCTCCACTGGAGGAAGCTCCTGCGTCACCACTTCATAACTCTCAGGGTCAGAGTCATCTATCTTCTCAAGGACACAACTTCCATGACGAATCTGCTCCAGTGTTGCCGGATCTCCTTGACGACACGCTGCGGGCTCTGAATGCTCTGCTTATGGTGCCAGACCGGGATAAGTTTACCACCGTCCTCTCTCCCATACCGATGCCGAACTCGACTTGGTATTACCCTGCCATCTTCTCCATCTTTTTATCGCATCTCAAGCTTACTGCCTCTTGTTAGATTTTGAAGTCGTCTATGGTTTTTTGATGTATAAGAGTGCTTGTTTTAATGGGGGAACAATGCTTCTCTTTCTGTTGCCTTTAGTCAATGTCTTACTGTTGCGGTTGGTTAAAATTCTTGCAGATGAATGATTCTCATCTTCTCTTTCTGTTGCATTTATCTCTGTTCTTTGCCGAAGCAATGCTTATCTCTGTTGCAGTTATTGCCTTTAGTCATTATCTCTGTTTTAATGGGGGAACAATGTGTCTTATGTTTTGAGTTCCTGGTAAATACAATAATAAAAGATTGAAGCCGTGTGGTTAAGTGCCATGCCATGTCTCTCTTTTTTATATCTTCATTATGTGTGTTTATGTTTGCAAATTAAGAGGTTGATTCCATACAAGTTCTCGTGTGTTAATCTTTCTGCTTTGGTTTGTATTTTCTCATTGTTTATTTTATGTGTGTTTGCATGTTTACTCGCGACAAGGGATTAAAACTGGTTTGGGCAATTACTAAAGTGTTTACAAACAAATTCGATGCTCCCTACTATAGCTGGACATGTGTGCCTCGGGAGAGACAAGAGAGATACTTTCTCGAGTTCGCGGTACAGTTTTCTGTCATGTTTCATGTTTATGCTTTACTCATTGTCTTTCTGTCCTATAGACTTCATATATTGGTTTGCTTGTGATGTTTTCACTAACATCATTTTATTCTCTTTGTATTGTAGAAAACCCACACTTGGGATCCCTCGATAACAAGGACAATTCAAGGATATTTCGAGGACATATGTCAACGCCGGATGAAAGACATGGTTAGCAGCGCGAGGACTAGTCGAGAGCGACCTAATTGGATCGGCGATACAATCTGGAAAACGATGACCGAGTGCTGGGAAACTGAAGAAGCAAAGCAGATGAGTCTCACCTATTCCAACGCTCGTATGTCTGACCGTAAAGGTCTCGGTCCTCACATCCACTTATCAGGGCCAAAGTCGTATCGACAAATCCAACAAGAAATGGTTAGTACTGTTACTTATTCTTACACTTTAACAACTTTAACATAATCCTTCTTTATTTTGTAACATTGCAGGAAGAGGAATTGGGAAGACCGGTTAGTCTTGGTGAGGTTTTCATCAAGACACATACAAGGCCAGTACGTATGCGATAGGAAGGCGAAGAAAATCGTTCAAACATATGAGTAGAAGATGCAAAAGAAGTTGTCTGAGCTCGTGACAGAGCCTTCAGAAGTTTCGGACGGTGCTTCGCAACCTCGAGAGCTAACAACATATGAATATACAAGCATCTTTCTTCAAGTAAAGTAACCTTTTTAACAGTTCACATTTATAGAGTTTTGGATTTTGTCATGGTCTTTCTTCAGGTATTTCTCTTACTTTTCACAGTCAACAGAGATGGATTCACGAGGAACTCATTATGGAGTTGGAAGCCTGAAGGAGACTCTTCTCAATAAGAAGCGCAAGCAACCCGGAGACTTTTCATCGTTTGTTGCATTGCAAGAGCAACTGAAGGAAGCTCAACGGAAAATCAAAGAGCAGGCTGCTTATAATGAACGGCGGGATGCTGAAATTGCTGCCCGTGAAGCAGAGCACTCTCGAGCTGCGGCTGAGCAAAAGGACAAGCTCGATCACTTCTCCTTGGTGGAAAAGTACTTGCGCCAAACTGATCCGCGGTTTCTTGACCTCGTGCACTACAAGAAAACAACCAATTTGCAATGGAACTTTGCAACGGAATATTTCGTAACAAATATTTGCAACGTTGTACGTTGCAACTCCGTTGCAAAAAACATTCCGTTGCGAATCCGTTGCTAAAATTAGAAAAAATAATCAGTTACAAATTCATTGCAAGTTTGCAACCGATTTGCAATAGTTTAGCAACGGTATAATTATGCAACAAAGATCGTTGCAAAACGTTACTAAAATCTGCAACGGAAATACGTTGCAACATTTTGCAACGGATAGCATTGCAAAATGTTACAAATTTTGCAACGGAGAATCGTTGCTAGAGTGTACGTTACAAATCCGTTGCAAATGTGTTGCAAATTGCGTTAGCCATTTTCGGTTTCATACTTGGGTAATTTTTGGTTTTTTCTTTTGCAATGGAATCGCAACGGGTTGCAACTGATTTCTTGATTTTGCAACGAATTTCTTGGGTTTGCAACGGATTTCTTGGGTTTCCTTGCAAATACGTTGCTAAATGTCTTATTCCAAAAACAAAAGTGTGAAATATAGGCAAAGAAAACATTAATCTTCAAGGAAAGCAATAATAACAACTAAAATGATCCTTGTTAACATATAAATAGCCATTTTCGGTTTCATACTTAGGTAATTTTTGGTTTTCCTTTTGCAACGGAATAGCAACGGTTTTGCATCGGATTTCTTGATTTTGCAACAGATTTCTTTGTTTTGCAACGGATTTCTTGAGTTTCCTAGCAAATCCATTGCTAAATGTCTTATACCAAAAAATAAAGTGTGAAATATGGGGAAAGAAAACATTAATCTTCAAGGAAAAAAATAATAACAACTAAAATGATCCTTGTTAACATATAGTTAGCCAATTTCGGTTTCATACTTGGGTAATTTTTGAATTTTCCTTTTGCAACGGAATAGCAACGGTTCTGCAACGGATTTGTTGATTTTGCAACGGATTTCTTGGTTGTGCAACGGATTTCTTGAGTTTCCTTGCAAATCCGTTGCTAAATGTCTCATTCCAAAAAAATAAAATGTGAATCCTCTAACTCATATAACTACTACCTAAGTGGTGCAAGATATGTTATACAATGTAATTTTAATATGTGTAGTGAAAGAAAACACTACATGAATAAGCATTCATATTAAAAATGTGTAAAAGTAAAACATTCATCTTAATGATGAGATATGATGAATACACACTTACTCACTCTTATGATCATAAGCCATATGTTTTGACATACCATGGATTTTCTAATGAAATATGGGCAAAGAAAACATTAATCTTCAAGGAAAACAATAATAACAACTAAAATGATTCTTGTTAACATATAGTTAGCCCTTTTCGGTTTCATACTTGGGTAATTTTTGGTTTTTTCTTTTGCAACGGAATCGCAACGTTTTTGCAACGGATTTCTTGATTTTGCAATGGATTTCTTGGTTTTGCAACGGATTTCTTGGGTTTCTTTGCAAATACGTTGCTAAATGTCTCATTACAAAAAAATAAAGTGGGAATCCTCTAACTCATATAACTACTATCTAAGTGGTGCAAGCTATGTTCTACAATGTAAATTTAATATGTGTAGTGAAAGAAAACACCACAAGAATAAGCATTCATATACAAAATGTGTAAAAGTAGAACATTCATCTTAAGGATTAGATATGATGAATACACACTTACTCACTCTTATGATCATAAGCCTGTTTTTTTTGACATACCATGGATTTTCTAATGAAATATGGGCAAAGACAACATTAATCTTCAAGGAAAACAATAATAACAACTAAAATGATAATTGTTAACATATAGTTAGCCATTTTTGGTTTCATACTTTGGAAATTTTTGGTTTTTCCTTTTGCAACGGGTTTGTAATGGATTTCTTGATTTTGCAATGGATATCTTGGTTTTGCAACGGATTTCTTGAGTTTCCTTGCAAATCCGTTGCTAAATGTCTCATTCCAAAAAAATAAAGTGGGAATCCTCTAACTCATATAACTACTATCTAAGTGGTGCAAACTATGTTCTATAATGTAAATTTAATATGTGTAGTGAAATAAAACACCACAAGAATAAGCATTCATATAAAAAATGTGTAAAAGTAGAACATTCATTTTAAGGATGAGATATGATGAATACAGACTTACTCACGCTTATGATCATAAGCCTGTTTTTTTTGACATACCATGGATTTTCTAATGAAATATGGGTAAAGAAAACATTAATCTTCAAGGAAAACAATAACAACAACTAAAATGATCCTTGTTAACATATAGTTAGCCATTTTTGGTTTCATACTTGGGTAATTTTTGGTTTTTTCTTTTGCAACGGAATCACATTGGTTTTGCAACGGATTTCATGATTTTGCAACAAATTTCTTGGTTTTGCAACAAATTTATTGGTTTTGCAACATATTTCTTGGTTTTGCCACGGATTTCTTGGGTTTCCTTGCAAATATGTTGCTAAATGTCTTATTCCAAAAAATAAAGTGTGAAATATAGGCAAAGAAAACATTAATCTTCAAGGAAAACAATCATAACAATTAAAATGATCCTTGTTAACATATATTTAGCCAATTTCGGTTTCATACTTGGGTAATTTTTGGTTTTTCCTTTCGCAACGGAATTGCAACGGTTTTGCAACGAAGTTTTTGATTTTGCAACAGATTTCTTGGTTTTGCAACGGATTTCTTGAGTTTCCTTGCAAATCCGTTGCTAAATGTCTCATTCCAAAAATATAAAGTGTAAATCCTCTAACTCATATAACTACTACCTAAGTGGTGTAAGCAATGTTCTACAATGTAAATTTAATATGTGCAGTGAAAGAAAACACCACAAGAATAAGCATTCATATCAAAAATGTATAAAAGTAGAACATTCATCTTAAGGATGAGATATGATGAATACACACTTACTCACTCTTATGATCATAAGCCTTATTTTTTGACATACCATGGATTTTCTGATGAAATATGGGCAAAAAAAACATTAATTTTCAAGGAAAACAATAATAACAACTAAAATGATCCTTGTTAACATATAGTTAGCTATTTTCGGTTTCATAATTGGGTAATTTTTGGTTTTTTCTTATGCAACGGAATCGAAAAACGGTTTTGCAACAGATTTTTTGATTTTGCAACGGATTTCTTGGTTTTGCAACGGAATCGCAACGATTTTGCAAAAGATTTCTTGATTTTGCAACGGATTTCTTGGTTTTGCAACGGATTTCTTGGTTTTGCCACGTATTTCTTGGGTTTCCTTGCAAATACGTTGCTAAATGTCTTATTCCAAAAAATAAAGTGTGAAATATAGGCAAAGAAAACATTAATCTTCAAGGAAAACAATAATAACAACTAAAATGATCTTTGTTAACATATAGTTAGCCAATTTCAGTTTCATACTTTGGTAATTTTTGGTTTTTCCTTTTGCAACGGAATTGCAATGGTTTTGCAACGGATTTCTTGATTTTGCAACGGATTTCTTGGTTTTGCAAAGGATTTCTTGAGTTTCCTTGCAAATCCGTTGCTAAATGTCTCATTCCAAAAAAATAAAGTGTGAATCGTCTTACGCATATAACTACTACCTGAGTGGTGCAAACTATGTTATACAATGTAAATTTAATATGTGCAGTGGAAAAAAACACCACAAGAATAAGCATTCATATAAAAATGTATAAAAGTAGAACATTCATCTTAATGATGAGATCTGATGAATACACACTTACTCACTCTTATGATCATAAGCCTGTTTTGTTTTGACATACCATGGATTTTCTAATGAAATATGGGCAAAGAAAACATTAATCTTCAATAAAAACAATAATAACAACTAAAATGATCCTTGTTAAAATATAGTTAGCCATTTTCGGTTTAATACTTGGGTAATTTTTGGTTTTTTCTTTTGCAACGGAATCACAACATTTTTGCAACGTATATCTTGGTTTTGCAACGGATTTCTTGGTTTTGCCACGGATTTCTTGGGTTTTCTTGCAAATACGTTGCTAAATATCTTATTCCAAAAAATAAAGTGTGAAATATAGGCAAAGAAAACATTAATCTTCAAGGAAAACAATAATAACAGCTAAAATGATCCTTGTTAACATATAGTTAGCCAATTTCGGTTTCATACTTGGGTAATTTTTGGTTTTTCCTTTTGCAACGGAATTGCTTTTGACTTCCTTATGTCTCTCTCAATAATATGGCTTGTAATGCTTTTGATCTTGTTCATCTCGACATTTGGGTTCCTTGTGCACAAGAGACCATAGAAGGGTTTCGATATTTTACTATTGTAGATGACTACTCAGATTACATGGATTTATCTTATCGAAAATAAAAGTAATGTTGGTACTGTTTTTCCTGCGTTTATCAAGTTAGTCGAAACTCAATATTCTGCAACTATTAAAACAATTAGATCAGATAATGCGTCTGAATTAAAATTTCCTTATATGATCATTGAAAAAGGCATGTTTTATTACTTCTCCTGTGTAGATACACCTCAACAGAACTCTGTAGTTGAACGTAAACATCAACATCTCTTGAATGTTGCTAGAGCTTTATTTTTTCAATCTAATGTGCATATTTTATTATGGGGTTATTGTGGTATACTTGTGATGCTGTCAGATTTGTAATACAAACTTCAGGTTTTAAATTTATAAACCTAAAAGTCTGCAAGTGCACAGATGTGCGTTGTAATACTTAAGGTATCGATCCACATGGAGAGAATGCTTTTCTTTTAAACCTTAGACAAAGAATTAACAAGGAAGTCTAAAACGAGAATAAGGTTTTGTAGGGTTTTTGGTAACGAAATTGTAAAGAACAAAAAATGGATAATTGTTTGTAAACTTATAATGAAAATCGATGCCTTGAAAGTAAAAAGGGAAAATCGGTTTGTAAACTATAATAAAACGATGTTGGGTCGACATGGATATCTTAGGGGATGTTCGATTCAATCACTGTACCTAAGCTCTTTAGTAACAATTGATTCTAGTAACTCCACGAACTGAACATAATAAATGGCATAACCTACTTTCGTACAACTTACGCACCAATAACTTATATACTCGAACACGCTTAAAGTCATGATGTTCGCACTAGTTCTCAATAGCTCATGACCATCCATAAGTATACTTTCGTATATTATGACGCGACACGCTCCTATAGATTAATGGTTCGGGTGGTTATATTCATCACTTTTGGTGGTTCTTATAACACCTAGGAATCAGCCTCTAGTTCATGACACTAGATTCATGCATTAACAACCATCAATAAGAAATAGTTCTAGAATACTGCTGGGTTTATCTCGTGAAATTCTTATCGAACATAAAATTACCCTTTGATAATCCCTTTAAAACCACTAAACTACTCGGACATAATTAAAATTAAAGATATAATTAATAAAAGTAGGAAGGACAATCCAACAGTTCAATCAAAAGATACATGAAGTTAAAGAAGTCCCATCAGGCAACTCCCAGAGCAGCCCCAGCCACGGCCAAGAGGCAATCTGCCGCGCCAGGAAGCCTCCACCCGCAGCCAAGTGAAGGTTCCCCGTGGCCAGACACCATGGACCCGCGGCCAAGCCGATTTCGTTCCGTAAGCCCATTTGCAAGGCCTGTTCAATTCCTGTCAAGGAGAAACCCTAAAAACCGATGTAAGCAGAGCTCAAGACCTATAAATATGCGTTTTAAAGACAAAATTTCGTGTGCTTCTTTTCGTGCCACACTTTGTCCTATTATATTTGCTTTACGTTACTTCTTTCTAGTATTTATTGCTTACTTTCGAAATTGGTGAAGAGGTTCTCTCCAGGCATTGTTCTTAAATTCGAGAGACTCTTTCACCATCTCCTGTTTTATTTAATCATGTCTTTTAATTCTATTATGTGTGAGTAGTTAAATCGTTGGGTTTAAAGGGATTATCAAGGGGAATTCTATTTTCACTACAAGAAAACATCGTTTTGGCGACTACAAATAGGGACTAAATAATTAGTCACCAAAAGTTGCGACTAATAGCCCACTAAATCCCGACTATTTGGTGACCAATACAATTTGGTCGTACTTAAGTCGCTTGTTTACGACCAAAGAATATAGTCGCTATTTTACGACTAATTTACGACCACATTTCAGATGGAAAATACTAGTCGCCTAATAGTCGCTAATTTAGCGACAAATATGTGACTATTTCGGCGGGTCGCTGATTTACGACTACTTTGCCGATGGGAAACAACAGTCAAATAATAGTCGCCATTTGGCGACTAATATATGACTATTTCGGCGGGTCGCACACTAGTAGTTAATTAGTCATAAAATACCGGTGAAAAACTCGTGTTATTCGTTTTGGGGTTGGTGTACCGGTTTTATGCGACTACAACATGTAGTCGCCATAAATATCTATATAAGCAACATTCACCCATTACTTCTCCTCATTCGATCTTCAAACACAAAATCCAACAAGTTTTTATAAGTTATATAATGTTGGAAAATTACAATTATAATAATTTCCAGGAGTGGATGTATAAGAGGTTCGATGAAGAGACGGAAAATTTATTGGCAGAGTTCAGAACATAGGTGGAGGGATTCATGACATTTGGAAATAGCCAGCCTCTAACACAGAGTAATGGCGGTAAGTTTTTCTGCCCTTGTAGTGTTTGCAAAAATGGGAAATTTATCCCGGGGACAAGAATTTGGAATCGTTTTTATAGCAGAGGATTTATGCCAGATTATTATGTTTGGTATAATCATGGAGAAGAAATCAATATGGATTTAGGATCGAGTTATGTTGATACGACATATATAAGTGGGAGTGAAGAAGTGGGTAATGTAGTAGAAGATAGATATGTGGATATGGCGAATGATGCATTTCGTCATAACGTGAGTTTTGATAACTATCATCAGGATGGTAGTTATCAGAATGTAGAAGAACCGATACGTAACCATTCAAAGAAATTCTACGACTTGCTAGAAGGTGCAAAAAATCCATTATACGATGGTTGTCGTGAAGGTCACTCGCAGTTATCCTTAGCTGCTTGAGTCATGCAAAATAAGGCAGAATATAATATGAGTGAAAAGTTAGTGGATTCGGTTTGCGAAATCTTGACAGAATATTTACCAGAAGGAAACAAGTCAACCGGTTCACATTACGAGACAGAAAAATTGATGCACAATTTAGGCATCCCATATCATACAATTGATGTTTGTATTAACAATTGTATGATCTTCTGGAAAGATGACGAGAAGGAAGATCAATGTCAGTTTTGTGGTGCACAAAAATGGAAGCCTAAAAACGACCGACGTAGAACCAAAGTACCATACAGTCGTATGTGGTATCTACCTATTGCTGACAGATTGAAGATAATGCATCAGAACGAGAAGACTGCAGCGGCAATGAGGTGGCATGCCGAGCACCAAGCAAAGGATGGAGAAATGTGTCATCCTTTTATGCGGCGGAGTGGAGATATTTTCAAGATCAAAATCCCCGGTTTGCCGTAGAACCCCGTAACGTTTATCTTGGATTATGTACCGATGGGTTCAATCCATTTGGTATGGCTCGTAATCATTCGATGTGGCATGTGATCTTGACTCCATATAATGTACCCCCTAGTATGTGCATGAATACATAGTATTTATTTCTTACAATTATGAATTCTGGGCCAAATCATCCGCGAGCTAGTCTCGATATCTTCCTCCGACCTCTTATTGAGGATCTAAAAGAGTTGTGGTGTAATGGCGTCGATGCATACGATGTGTCCTTGAATCAAAAATTTAATCTAAAAGCAGTGATGTGTTGGACAATAAGCGACTTTACGGCGTATAGCATGTTATCCGGATGGACAACCCATGGTAAATTGTCTTGTCCAGTTTGCATGGAAAATAGAAAGTCTTTTTATCTACCTAATGGAAGGAAGACCCGTTGGTTTGATTGTCACCGAAGATTTCTTCCTCATGGTCTTCCAATGAGGAGGAATAATAAAGACTTCCTGAAGGGAAAAGACGCTTCGAGAGAGCATCCACCTCAGTCTTTGACCGGTGAGCAAGTTTATTGCGAGCGGTTGGCTGGTGTAAATCCATCAAAAACAAAGGACATCGGTGGAAACGGTCACGAAAAGAAGAAGTTGGGCTATGGGAAGCAGCATAATTGGCACAAAGAAAGCATATTTTGGGAGCTGCCGTACTGGAGGGACCTCAATCTCCGACATTGTCTTGATGTGATGCATATAGAGAAGAATTTTTTTGACAACATCATGAATACTCTTATGAGTGTGAAGGGTAAATCGAAAGACAACATCTCAAGATTGGATATAGAACAATTTTGTTCTCGGCCACACTTATATATTGATAGTGAGGGTAAAGCTCCTTTCCCGACTTTCACATTGACAGAAGAAGCCAGAAAAAGATTACTGGAATGTGTGAAACATGCGGTTAAATTCCCAGATGGTTATTCATCAGACTTAGTGACTTGTGTTGATATGAACAACCGAAAGTTTTCAAGCATGAAGAGTCATGACTGCCATGTTTTTATGGAGCGGTTACTTCCATTTATCTTTGCAGACCTCGTAGACCGAAATGTCCACCTTGCGTTATCAGGTACTAATTATGACTATTTCTTTATATATATTATAATAATATATAAGTAACCTCATGCAGTTTGAATATATATTGTAGGGGTTAGAGCATTTTTCCGGGACTTATGTTCGAGAACTTTGAATAAAAGTCGCGTTCAAATTCTAAAATAGAAAATAGTTTTAATCCTATGCAATTTGGAAAAGATCTTCCCACCTTCATTTTTCGATGTGATGGAGCACCTGCCTATACATCTCCCCTATGAAGCTGAATTAGGAGGCCATGTCCAGTATAAGTGGATGTATCCTTTTGAAAGGTTTTTCAAAAAATTGTAAGGAAAAGCAAAGAACAAAAGATATGCGGCAGTATCGATTGTTGAATCATATATCAATGACGAGATTGCTTATTTCGCAGAGCACTACTTTGTCGCAAATATACAAACAAAATCAAGGTAAATGCTAAAATCAATCACATCAAGCATGTCCACTTTACCATTTTAATGTGAATTACTTTTCACTCATTCGGTCAGGTTAACAAGATTCGTTGAAGGTGAAGTTCCCGTATATCATGTCCCGGAGTACCTTCTATATTTACGCATGTAGGCCGTCCAAGTGGAGAAATGCATGAAATATGGCTCTCAGAGAGAGACTATTAATGTGCACATGCATATGTTTTACGAAATTGTGACTATTTTCAGCCAATTGAGAGGTATATTAGTTGGCATTTCTCCCAGCATGCGTTTTAATATATAACACACTATATTTTCTCATTTTTGTGTTGGTCTTGTATAGATTGTTCGAGGAGTATATTTCTGCAAAATATCGAGGATTATCCGAAAAAGAACTTTCCGCGAAAAGAGCTGACGAATATCATATATGGGTGAAAGAATATGTATGTCTAAATAATATTCATAACTATGCATATATTTGTACTTACAAATATTGATGCTATTGTTTGTTTATATATATGCAGGTTACTTACTGGAACGCCACAAAAAATATTGATGCTATTGTTAAGTGTAATTGATATGACCCTGTTATCGGTAGAGGCACTCGGAGGAGCAATGGTGGCATTGTAGACGTTTTTCCATCGAGAAAATACAATAAATACGAATCATTTATTCTAGGTACGTACTTATAATATATATATATATATATAGCATTTTATTAATGTCGATATCATATATATACATATGAATAACTTATATATACATGTTGATATTGAAAACAGTTTCGCAAGCGGAGCAAGTTTGTTATATTCTGTACCCATACACAAAGAAACCGAAGCAGTCGTGGCGCAATGTTCTAAAAGTGAATCCGAGGGGAAACATTTCAGCGGAATATGAATAAAAGAACCGACTCTTTTACAAACAGAAAATGATGATGTTGTATTGTTGACTACAATTAAAGATCTCGAACTCAACAATTTCGTACAAGGAGTAAACTCAATAAACCTCAATTACGATGTTGGAGATGCAGAACCAGAAGATGAATTTCTGTGTAATTTGTCGTCTTCTGATGAAGAACCAGATGAAGAAGGACCCTACTAATTAACTATGTCACAATGTTAATCATGTTCTAAAAATGTATCTTTTACATTATGGTCATATATATATATATATATGCAATTTTTGCAAATTTGTGTCATTTATTACAAATTTATTACAATATTTACAAATGTGTTTTCGTTTACAAAATATGTCAATTACATAAATGTTTACAAATTTATGCCAATTTTTACATGAAAATACAAATATTTTTAATTAAAAACACAGATATGACGACTGATAAGCGACTAAGTTACGACTACCTGCGAAAAAAAAATTGGATTTAAGCCCAAACCAAACCTGGTTTAGGCCCAAACCCTAAATCGATTCGGCGATGAAACACACCTTTTGTTCTTCTTCGATTTTCAATCTTGTTCTTCCATTTTCAATCTTCTTTTTCGATTTTCAACCCTAAATCCACTTATGTTCTTTACCTTTTGCGCTTGCCGGCGAAGATGACCGGTCGTCCCCGTAAGAGAAAAATTGTTCCAAAGTATTCAGAGACCCGGAGGGTCCAATCGCTCAACGTCTTCGTCGCGAACATCGAACCCTCTACCGCCGCAGTACAACTTCACGCCGGCGGCCCAAGTTCCTCCGACTCAGTCGACACCACCTTAACTCCACGTGAACGATCAACCGTCAACGTCAGCACCAAATGTCCGGAGCTTTCCACCGCCACAACAACTTTTCCAGAACTCCATGCCTCAACATCGTGGAGAAGAACTCCCTGCGACTGCTTGGGCTCCACTAGAGGAAGCTCCTGCGTCACCACTTCATAACTCTCAGGGTCAGAGTCATCTATCTTCTCAAGGACACAGCTTCCATGATAAATCAGCTCCAGTGTTGCCGGATCTCCTTGACGACACGCTGCGGGCTCTGAATGCTCTGCTTATGGTGCCAGACCGGGATAAGTTTACCACCGTCCTCTCTCCCACACCGACGCCGAACTCGACTTGGTATTACCCTACCATCTTCTCCTTCTTTTTATCGCATCTCAAGCTTACTGCCTCTTGTTAGATTTTGAAGTCGTCTACGCTTTTTTGATGTATAAGAGTGCTTGTTTTAATGGGGGGAACAATGCTTCTCTTTCTGTTGCCTTTAGTCATTGTCTTACTGTTGCGGTTGGTTAAAATTCTTGTAGATGAATGATTCTCATCTTCTCTTTCTGCTGCATTTATCTATGTTCTTTGCCGAAGCAATGCTTATCTCTGTTGATCGATACCAGGCTTAAGTCGACACGATGAACTTTTCTCATTCGCGTAGGGTGTCGACCGATACCAATAGGGTATCGATCGACACACGGGCGATTTTGAGTTTTTGCTCTTTGTTTATCATGACACAAACACAAAACGAAAAATAAAAAGAAAAAGACTCAAAAACAAAACCCACTAGTGGGTTGCGTCCCACCAAGCGCTCGTTTAATGTCATTAGCTTGACTGTACCGCCGTTTAGGCATTTTGTGCATCATCCAGAGGCATTATGTGTCCATCTGGAATCTCGGTGCTCCGAAAATAGTGTTTCACCCTTTGTCCATTGACAGTGAACTCTTCGTCTGAAGGATTTGTCAGGACAATTGCACCATGTGGTCTAACGTCCTTGACTGTGAAAGTACCTGACCAACGAGAACGCATTTTACTAGGAAACAAATGCAAACGAGAGTTATACAGAAGTAAATGATCATTGGGTTCAAAATGTCTGGTGATGATCTTTCTGTCATGATACGCCTTGGTCCTCTCCTTGTACAGCTTCGTGTTCTCATAGGCATTGTGCCTAATCTCATCTAGCTCATTCAGCTGAATCAATCTCTTCTCAGCAGCAGTCTTGATGTCGAAATTCGTCAGCTTTGTAGCCCAGGCTGCCTTATGCTCGATTTTAACCGGAAGATGACACGCTTTCCCATATAGCAAGTGAAACGGTGTAGTCCCAAGTGGTGTCTTGAAAACGGTCCTGTAAGCCCACAGTGCATCATCCAACTTTGTAGACCAATCTTTTCTAGCGGTACCCACAGTCTTCTTCAAAATCTCCTTGATTTGCCTGTTGGAGACCTCAACTTGCCCACTAGTCTGAGGATGATAAGGAGTAGCTACACGATGATTCACACCATGCTTCTTCAGTATCCTCTCAAAAACCTTGTTAATGAAGTGAAAGCCACCATCACTTATAACAATCCGAGGTACTCCAAATCGATGAAAAATGATGGTCTTAACCAGCTTAAGGACCACTGAAGAGTCGTTGGTAGGACTAGCAATCGCTTCGACCCACTTGGAGATATAGTCTACAACAACCATGATGTACTTGTTTTTGTATGACGAAGGGAAAGGACCCATAAAATCGATACCCCAACAATCAAAAATCTCAACCTCGAGGATGAAATTTTGTGGCATCTCATGTCTCTTACTGATCTTCACTCTCCTCTGACACACATCGCACTGGGAAATGAAGGTATGAGCATCCTTAAACATAGTAGGCCACCAGAAACCTGCTTGAAGGACCTTGGACACTGTCTTGAAAGTAGCAAAGTGTCCAGCATACTCATATCCATGACAATGAAACAGAACACTAGGTACATCTGATTCAGCAATGCATCTCCGCTAGACACCATCAGAAAATTGCTTGTACAGGTAAGGGTCATCCCAAAAGAATCGCCTTATGTCACACAGAAACTTCTTCTTGCCATATTTCTTGAGGTGATTTGGCACCGCATCTGCAGCGAGATAGTTGGCAATATCAGCGTACCACGGTAGATCAGAGTCAGCTGCAGCAACTAGATAGTCTTCAGAAGCACCAAGGTGTTCAACAGTCAAAACAGGTTCGGAAACCGCAGGGTATCGACCGATACTAGGTGAGTGTCGATCGATACCGAGACCTGCAATTCGTGGGAAGTGCAAAGTTTCGGTAAAACCCATTTGAAACTCAGTTTCAATGAAGTAAACAGACTCTTCTTGTAGTTGATCATTGATAGGCACGTCTGCATCAATTCGAATCCTCGAAAGATGGTCAGCTACTCTGTTCTCTATTCCTTTCT
Organism: Eutrema japonicum; assembly: GCA_030161315.1. Lineage (NCBI taxonomy): Eukaryota > Viridiplantae > Streptophyta > Magnoliopsida > Brassicales > Brassicaceae > Eutrema > Eutrema japonicum. The sequence continues at coordinate 32,120,215 of BSQW01000012.1, forward strand.
TGTCCTTAACCTCGACATCAAAACTTTGGAGCAAAAAGACCCAACGACAAAGGCGAGGTTTGAGATCCTTATTCTGCATCAGATATTTGAGAGCATCATGATCAGTATAGACAATCACTTTGCTCCCAATCAGGTAGGATCGAAATTTCTCAAAGGAGAAAACAACTGCAAGTAGTTCTTTCTTTGTGGTGCTGTAATTCCTCTGAGTATCATCCAATGTCCTGCTGGCATAGCAGATAACATGTAGCTTCTTATCCTTCCTTTGACCCAAAACCGATCCAACAACAAAGTCGCTAGCGTCGCACATGATCTCAAAAGACAGAGTCCAATCAGGAGGTTGCACAATAGGAGCACTCACCAAGGCCTTTTTAATCTCCTCAAAAGCTGCAAGACACTCAGGTGTGAAATCGAATATGATCCCCTTGCATAATAGAGCTGTGAGTGGGCGTGCTAGCTTGGAGAAATCCTTGATGAACATTCTGTAAAACCCAGCATGACCAAGGAAACTTCGAATATCCTTCACAGAAGTCGGTGGTTGGAGGCTTGTCATGACCTGAATCTGGGCTTTGTCAACTTCGATCCCAGCTTCATAAATCTTGTGCCCAAGTACGATACCCTCCTGAACCATAAAGTGACACTTTTCCCAATTAAGGACCAAGTGTTTCTTTTCACATCTCTGTAGCACCTTGCACAAATTAGCCAAACAGTCCTTGAATGATGATCCGTACACCGAAAAATCATCCATGAATACCTCCATAAAATCCTCAATCATGTATGTGAATATAGACATCATGCATCTTTGGAAGGTGGCTGAGGCATTACATAATCCAAATGGCATTCTCCTGTATGCGAATGTGCCATAGGGACATGTAAAAGTCGTCTTCCCTTGGTCATCTGGATGTATAGGAATCTGGAAGAAACCTGAATATCCATCGAGAAAACAGTAGTAGGGATGACTAGCCAACCTCTCCAACATTTGGTCAATGAATGGCAATGGGAAGGGATCTTTCCTAGTAGGAATGCACATTCGATGCCCAGTGATAGTCCTAGTAGGAATCATCTCATCCTTCTCATTCTTCACCACAGTTATTCCTCCTTTCTTAGGAACAACGTGCACTGGACTAACCCAAGAGCTATCTGAAATAGCATAGATGACGCCAGCTTTCAAAAGCTTCATCACCTCCTTTTTGACTACTTCCTTCAGGTTCGGATTCAGCCTCCTCTGATGCTCAACTGAAGCCTTTGACTCGTCCTCGAGATGAATCCTATGCATGCACAGGTCCGGTGCTATACCTGGAATATTATCAAGAGAATAGCCAAGAGCTTTGTGATACTTGCGCAGCTTGCTCAGCAGTAAGGTAATCTCTGCGTTGTTCAAAGAAGCATTAATAATCACTTGGTATGTGGAATTATGGACAAGAAAACCATACCTCAGATTCGCAGGAAGTGGCTTGAGTTCCACTTTAGGAGCATTCTCCTCACTCCAATTTCCAAGCCCAGCAGCTTGCTTAGAACCATCGGCTGACCCTCCTTTTGGTCGCAGGGTATTGACCGATACTAGGGGAGTATCGATTGATACTGGTGATGCTGAATCGAGCATCTTCGAGTATCCAGCAGTATCTTCACACAAATGGACCTCTGAAGTGGCTGAACAGATCAATTCTCTCTCCAGTGGATCCTCAGGATGCATCTCCAGGAAGTACTCTTCAGCTATGTCACTGAAAGTGTCGACAAAGAAAGTCTGCCCATCGATGGTTGGTCTCTTCATCATCTTATCCATATTGAAAGTCATGACCAAATCACCGATGTTGAGAGCGATCTTCCCATTCCTGCAATCAATCAGAGCACCAACTGTTGCAAGGAATGGTCTGCCTAGGATAAGAGGATCCTTAGGCTCAGCATCATACTCTAGGACGATGAAATCAGTTGGGATCAGTGTCGATCGATACAGGAGTGGTATCGATCGATACACGGGGTTTTGATGTATCCCGTGAAAGAATCCTGACGGGTGTCGATCGATGCTGACTAGTGTCGATCGATACAGGGGCGGCATCAGAATTCTCATCGTCAAGATCGACAGAAATATCTGCAATTTGGCCAATTTTTACTCCTGGATTGACCTCTTTCCCACTCCTTAAGGTGATGGCATTTATGTGAGCCCTTGGGTTCTCTCCTTTCCCTGGAAGAAAACCTTCTTGCCTTTTCACAGCCTCTGAAGTCTGAGCAACCTGAAGTTCCAGCTTCTTCTGCTGGAGATTAATAGCGTCGATCCTTCCACTCAGATCATTGTACAGGACATCAATCTTCCCATTGAAATCCACAGTAAGCTTATGCTGTCCTTGAATAAGTTGTTCGAACATAGACTCAATCTTGCTATCTGGGAGCTTAGCAGAGACATGTTGATAAAATGATTCCCATAGTTCCTGGTATACCCACTGTTCTGAGATGGTTTCTAGATAAACTGATTCGAAACTCCTTGCTGAGAGTTGTTGAAGTTTCCGTTGTTGCTGAATTGATTCCTCTGACCTTGAAAACCAGAATCACCAATATAGTTAACATCCTCTGCTTCATCCTCATTGAAAACTTCAACATCTTCAGCAAAGTGCACAGCTTTCGTTGTCTTGCCCATCAGAAGGTTGTGCATAGAATCCTACTTGGCTTGAACATCAGCAACATGTGTACCGTCCATGCTACCAGCTTGCTTCTTGCGCTCAAAGTCTGCATTCTTGGTACTAGTGCTAGACTCCAAGTTCTCAATCAGTACATAAGCATCTTCAGGATACATAGTGTTGAAGTTTCCATTGCTCGAAGCATCCAAAGTCATCTGATACCTCCAATCAAGTCCTCTGAAGAAGAACCCCATCAGCTGAACATCAGAGTATCCATGATGTGGACAATCTCTCTGATATGATCTGAATCTCGTCCAAGCAGCCTTAAACGCCTCAGTAGGGCCTTGAGAAAACTGGGAGATCTTGTTCCTAAGATCTTCAGATCGAGCATCATCATAGAAGTTATTCAGGAAAGCAGTCTTAGTACCTTCCCATGTTGTCAGTGATCCAGGAGGTAACTGCTTCAGCAAGTAAATCACATCTCCACCTAAAGAGTATGGAAAGAGCTTGCAGAATAGGTAATTGTAGGACACTCCATTGCTCTTGATGCTAGTGACCAAATCCTCGAACCTCTCAATATGATCCATGGGATGTTCATTGGAAAGACCATGAAAAGGATGCTGACCCACAAGGGTGTAGTATGCAGGTTTCAGCTCAAAGTCATTCCTCTGAAAAGCAGGAGGTCGAATCGTTGATCGATTTGCATAAAACTGATCAGGCCTGTTGTACTCACCAATCGTTCTACAACGATTAACCACAACATTCCCTGCGTTCCAGTTCCCAGCGACATTTCCAGCGACATTTCCATCGACAACAGGAGCAGGTGGAATGATGTTCCCCTCTCCATCCAATCGTTGCCCTTGCGCATTGCACAATTGACCCTCTTGGTCTCTGTAAGCACCAGCTTCATCTTGAACCAACTCCACTTGATTGTTGTTCATCTCTGCTGGCTTCTTTACTCTTCTGTTTGTGTGTTCCACAAGTGCTAGCTGCTCCAATGACAGTTCAACTAGCTGAGTGTTCTTGTTCCTTCTAGTTTCGTGAATATGCATACACCTGAAAGCAAAAGGCAAGGACGTAAGTAACACGGTAATACGTTGAGTATCGACCGATACTGGGTTGTGTCGATCGATATAAACAAAAAAAAGACGGCGAGTATCGACCGACACTGAGTAGTATCGACCGATACCGACGAACGTAGTCGAAATTCTCAAACGAAAATCTAATGGCTAATTGAGTCCCCGGCAACGGCGCCAAATTTGATATGCTCAAATTAATACCCTATAAGTACTAAAGCAGTAGTTGTACTAAAGTAGGGATCGAACACAAGAACTCAAGAAATCACACAATAGATTATTTAGTATCGAATCAAGCTAAGCAATTTAGTTGAAATAAAAAGCAATAAACAGTAAAAGAGTTGTAAAATCTATGGAAGAATATAGGCCTAGTGTATTTCTCAGGAGATCAATGAATGAAGCTAACAAATCAGTCAGGATTCAGATTTAGCGCGGTTCTTGAACTCAAATCACTAAAGTATAATTAACCAAATCTCGGTGCGAGAATTATCTAAGTTTAAATCCTAGAATTTGAAATCTCTTTGCGAATCCTAAAGTCTAAACCAAATCTCTTTGATTTCAAATGTGATTTGTTCACAAAACAACTAAACCAAATCTCTTTGCGAATAGTTATTTTGCTCGCCCTAAGTTCTATCAGGTAATTAATCGCACTCTCGTGCCTAATCAATTATCCTAAGATCTAAGTTCCAGATTCGTCAACCTATAATTAGCTTTGAGAACAACCTATGGTGAAGAACTAATTCAGATGGTGAATCCTAACTAATCAATTACCAGCAATCAGAGAAAACCCTATTAGAAAACCCTAAAACTAAAGTGGATCTACTCAGACATGAAAATTGAAGCAATAAACATAACTGAATAAATACTTGAATAAATAAGAAAGAGTAACAAGAGAGTTCGAAATCTTCTCTCGGACGAACATATTTTCAGACTTGTCTCCCTTCCAGAGCTCTCTCACAAAACCAAAGTAAAATAAAGCATAGCCATAAAAGTGGCTATAAAATCCTATTAAATAACCTAAATCACGTTTTGGGGCTTCTTGTAAATAATAAAGTCTTCTTGGCAATTTTGCAATTCTTCAACTCTTCAAAAGTTGCGACTCGTGTCTTGCTGCAGTGAGTATCGACCGATACTAGTCAGTATCGATCGACACTGAGGCTTCGAATCGGGTACTTAGCTACACGAACTTCTGCTTTGATCTAAAATGCTCAAGAAAGCTCCAATATCTCCAATTATGCTCCAAACGTGCTAAAACCTGTAAAAGACTCTAAACCACTACAAAATAGTAGAAATACTCTATAAAACGGACTTATATCATAGCTTAAAATGGGTAAAAACTATGATATATCAGTTCCCAAAAATCGATATGTATTCAACGACGACAAGAGAGGGTGTAGAGTTCTAAAAGTTAACGAAGTGACAACCTACAACAATCTTGTGGATATGATAATGGAGGATTATGGGTTGGAGTCGCAAAGCTGTAAGATTCAGCTGAGCTACATGTTCTTCAACAAGATTTTGAAAAAAATGTCGCATGATACTCCACCGGTTTATGTCAGTAATTCTCAATAATTTCTAGGTTTTCAAACGCTAAGGAAAAGCGATCAGCTACGTCTTTCTGTAGAAGTTATAGAGAATGAGGATTAAGAAGTTATTCAGAAGGACAAAGCGGTGGAAAAGATGAAACGGCCATTCAGTCATGTCTCAAAAGAGGAATTTAAAGAAGAATGTAACGAAGAATTTATTGGGAGTTATGAAGACGATGGTGTTTACAAAGAAAAAGTTGAAGATGAAGAAGATGTGTGTAATCGAGGAAAATCTATGGATATATGCGAGGACAAAGACGAAGTTGAAGATGAAGAAGATGGCGAATTTGACAGCAGATTTGATATGATTGACGACCCGGATGGTGCATCATCTGATGATGATAACTTTAGTTTATATGGCAAGCCTCGAAAAGAAGATGAAGATTCACCGACGTTGCCTCATAAGAAGAGACCTCGGAATATTGCGATGAACGAATCAAAAGGAGCTGGTGAGTTTCTGAAGTTTGAGATGGAGTCTCTAAATATTGTTGTAGGCCAGCGATACGAGACAAAAAAAGATCTGGAGATACGACTGAAACTTCTTACACTGAGGGATCGATTTGATTTTGATGTACCAATATCGAATGTGGAAACACTCATTGTTCGGTGTTTGGTAAATGGATGTAGCTGGAGAGTTCGTGCTTCTACGAAAGGAAAATCCCCAGAATTCTATGTTCGTATCTACGATTCAGAACACACATTTTCTGTAACTGAGCGTTCTAATCGATCCCGACAAGCAACACCGGATATTTTGGGACTCTTATACAGGGATTTTCTCGGCGACATTGATCCGTCAGTTCTACCTAGACATGTCGAAGGAGCTATTACTATGAATTTTGGTATCAAAGTAATACATTCAATTTCGGCTGATTTATTAGTACGAAGAGGCTGAGTTATTAGTACGAAGCGGCTGACTTAAATGTACGATGCGGCTGACTTATATGTACGATGCGGCTGACTTATATATACGATGCGGCTGACTTATATGTACCATGCGGCTGACTTAAATGTACGATGCGGCTGACTTATATATACGATGCGGCTGACTTATAACTGATTTTTTTTTATGATTGTTTATAGTTGGATTACTGGAAGAGCCATAGGACGTTAAGATTTGCAAGACATATCGATTTGGGGACTCCTGAGAAGGGGTTTGAAGATTTACCTTCTTACCTTCACATGATACAAAGGGCAAATCCGGGTACAGTTACGCGTCTTCATATTGATGATTGCGGAAGATTCAAGTATTTGTTCATTGCATTTGGTGCGACCTTGAATGGATTTGCTTTTATGCGTAAAGTAGTCGTTGTCGATGGTACATTTCTCCATGGAAAATACAAAGGTACGCTACTTACAGCAACAACTCAGGATGGTAATTTTCAGATTTTCCCAATAGCGTTTAGTGTGGTTGACACTGAAAATAATGATTCTTGGCAATGATTTTTTACGCAACTGAAAATTGTTATTCCTGACGATAAGGGTCTTGCGATCATCTCGGATAGGCATAAGTCAATTGGGAAAGCAATTGAGAATGTGTATCCGTTGGCGGCTCGTGGAATTTGCACATACCATTTATATAAGAACATTTTGGTACGGTTCAAAGGTGAAAGTTTGTTCCGTATGGTGAAGAAAGCTGCAAAGTGTTATAGAAGAGCTGAATTTGATGAGGTCTTCGATGAGATTTAAGCGTGTAATCCTTAACTTCATGGCTACCTCCAAAGAGCGGATGTTAGAATGTGGTCACGTGTTCATTTCCCGGGCGATAGATATAATTTGACGACAACAAATATAGCGGAATCAATGAACAAAGTTCTTTCACATGCTAGAAGTTTCCCAATTTTTTTACTCTTAGAATCGATAAGGTCAATGATGATGAGATGGTTTTCTGAGCGGCGAGAAGATGCAAGGACGATGAAAACAACGCTTACCCGTGGTGTTGAAAAATTATTGGAGGTAATTACGTTACATAGATGATTGATTCTTATCATTTGTACCAGCCGAGATTTAATAAAAAAATTCTTGATAACAGGTCCGTGTGAGTGGTGCCAAACTTGCGAAGGTACAAATGATTGATTCTTATCATGTACAAGTTACATGCGGATCATCGTTGCATGTTGTGAATTTGGATGCGAGAAGATGCACTTGCCGTCGTTTCGACATCGAGAAATTACCCTGCGTACATGCAATCGCAGCTGCCGAGACGAGGAATATTTCTCGTATCTCACTGTGTAACCCATACTATTACCGGAATTATTTGGTTAACGCCTATGCTGGTTCATTTATGCCTGTATATTCGGCGCTCCGTGTTCCAGAACATGTAGCTGAACAAGTGTGCATGCCCCCAGTTGTTCGTCAACAACCTGGAAGACCTAAGAACTCAAGATTTAAATCATGTTTGGAAAAGGCAAGTGAGAAGAAACGCCCCAGAAAACAATACACTTGTTCTAGTTGTAATCAGGGTGGGCATAATGCGAAAACTTGTAAAACTTAACGGTGTTTGGTAGATGACAAATCGGCCATAAAGGACGGTGTAAACTTAACGGTGTTTGATAAGTCAGCCATAATAGATGACAAATCGGCCATAAAGGTGTTTGGTATGGTTCATAAATAAGCCATACCTCAAATCTGTGTTTCAAGGTTTAAGTAATAATTTTATTTTAATATTAAGTAATTTTAAGGTTTAAGGTTTAAGTAAGAATTCAATTTGGGAGTGAATATCGACGAAATTGAAGTTTCCCACCTAAACTTATTGTAATCTCGAGACACCGCGTGCATCCCTATGTTTCTGTCGTAAATCAGCCATAACGGTGTCTGGTATGGTTCGTAAATCAGCCATAACGGTGTTTGGTATTGTTCGTAAATCAGCCATACCTCAAATAGGTCAGTTGTAAATCAGCCATACCTCAAATCTGTGTTTCAAGGTTTAATTAATAATTTTTTTTCAATATTAAGTAATTTTAAGTCTTACTTCAACAATGGTTTATATATGTAAGATTTACACTTCTTGTATGTTTATTCTTATCATGTTCATCTCAAAACCTAAACCACATACAATATAATCTTTATATATATTAACAACATAATCCTTACCATATCTTCAACAATGGGTTATATTCGTAAGATTTACACTTCTTGTATGTTTATTCTTATCATGTTTATCTCAAACCCTAAACCACATACAATATAATCTTTATGTATATAGTAACAACATAATCCTTACCATGTCTTATCTATATGACTAACTATATTAGACTTAAACCCTAAACCCTACATTACTTGTTTTGTATTAACTATGTTATCATAGATAACAAACAAATCCCCTAATTCAATGTAAAACTCGTAATCCCATAAATTCAAAAATATTTGTTTGATAAGTCGGCCATAATAGATAACAAATCGGCCATGAAGTTGTATGAATGTGTTGGAAACCAAAAAGATGAGAAATTTGAATTTTATAAAAAGAAAGACAAAAAAAAAAACAAAAAAATTTGAATTTTCAAACGATTTGAATTAAAATTCAATTTGGGCGTGAATATCGACGAAATTGAAGTTCCCCACCTAAACGTTTTGTAATCTCGAGACACCGCGTGCATTCCTATGTTTCTCTCGTAAATCAGCCATAACAGTGTCTGGTATGGTTCATAAATCAGCCATAACGATTATGGGGCCATTGATTATGGAAAATTAACTGTATAACTTCATAAAATCGTTGACTTACATTAGTTAACTTCCACCTTTGAAACGATGAAAATCCTTCAAACCTTCGAAAAGGGTGCGTAGGTGGTTTTTTTAATAGACGAAATGCGACTGCGGCGAGGCGGACGAGACGAGTCGCAATCGGAAGAGACGAACAGGCAACACCGGCGGTTCGACAATCGCCTAGAGAGGTTTTCTTTTTCCTGTTAGTGATGAGAAGATAGTGAATCGACACTTTCTTTCTCTATATTAGAAGAAACTGAATCGTCATATTAATTAATAAAAAAATCTCAATTAAAGACATAAATCAGCCATCATATTAACATAAATCAGCCTTGACATAAACATAAATCAGCCTTCACGCAAACATAAATCAGCCATCAATATAAAATCAGCTGTCAAGTGTGCATAAGTCAGCCATCAATGTGAAATCATTAGACTCGGATTTTGAAATTAAATGCCGGAATATGGCCAGAAAATTGATCATGGGATATCGATTATGGAAAATTAACTGTATAACTTCATAAAATCGTTAACTTACAGTAGTTAGCTTCCACTTTCAAACGATGAAAATCCTTCAAACCTTCGAAATGATACTGCGACGAGGCGGACGAGACGAGTCGCAACCGAAAGAGATGAACATGCAACACCGGCGGTTAGGGCATCAGCGATTATGGAATCATGAATCACTTTCTGTAATTCTTTCAAAATTAACCGTAAATTTCACTTAAAAAAATCTAAATGGCATTATCGTTAATTACAGTTTGCAAGCACCCCTTAATGGATATTTCCTTTAAAAGTTGTATCATTTAAGTAATATCAAAAAGGTATATATTACTCTAGTCATATCACAACGTTTTTGTGCTATTTGAGTAATTGTCTCTAAAAAAAATATGTGAGCTTTTATCTCAAAATTAATTGGCAATATAAAATTATAATTTCTACATATTTTATAGTTAATGTACTAAATCCAAAGGTACTTCGAATCACTAGATCGAACCGGTCAGTCACAAATAGAAAAATATATAATTTTAACGTTTTAATTTAGGGAGATTTGGTTTAATATTCCAAAAAAAAAATATTTTGAAAACCAACCTCTGTTTTAAAAAGCTTGAAAACTAATTTTTTTACATTTAAAACTATCAAAATACTCTAGATATATCAAACATAGAAATTGTTTTTAAAATTTATTTTATTGTTTTCGATTAATATAAAAATACAGAGTGTAGATTCTTTTATAGATTATATTGAAAGAAAATGAGCAGTTGTGATTCCCTACCACTTTAAATATAATCGATGTTATTGTATCTTCTGGTATATTCACTAACATGATTATTGGCACAAGCATGTTTTACCTGCAAGAGAGATATACAGTAACATGAATATAAAAGACACTCATTTGAAGTTGAGAGGGTTTAAGTCCAAGATTTGGCATGAAGATTGCAAGAAGATCATGCGTGGAGCTGAGAGAATTAACCAAAACTATAACCGTTTGTTCTATGATATCCAAGAGAATCTTGTATATTGATTTAATACATAGATTATAATTAAGAAATTGATCATATATATTTTATTTTGAAAATTAAAAATACAAAATAAATATTTTGTTGTATTTATAAATTCTCAAAATTTATGTTGGTATAATTGTTTTTTTACCTAATAAAAGGTTGTTTTCAAATGTTTTAAAACATGGTTTAGTTTTCAAAATATTTAAAATTTTTGGAATATTAAATCAAATTTCTTCTTTAATTTATTATGAATAGATTTTCTCATATTACATCCAATATTTTCTGTTTCATTTTATTACATTTACAATTGTATTTTTTTTTAAGTCGCTAAAAGGATCATTTATTTAATTATACTAAATCATATTTTCGTAGTTCATATATTTGAAAATAGTATTTATAGGATTTTTATTAGTATTTTTACTATATCAGTAATAAAAACATAAAACTGGAAAATAGAAAGAAAAAAAAAAGATGGTAGGTACAGATAAGCTGAAAAAGGTAAAGAAATGGCGTTAGATAAAAAAAAAAAAAAAAAAAAAAGAGGAAAGGAAAATGTTGCTATTGCATAGGAAAATAGAGCAAGAGAATCTTACTATTAACTATTAGAAGATCAATCAAAAAGAGAAAATGATACACATTATGGTCCAATTACATATTTTCAGTTATTTTTTCAAAGGTGATTTCTTTTTATTTTATGTTTTTAAAATTTAATTCATTAGTTCCTTTAACTATTTAAAGGCAGGTAGATATAAAATGAAAACTATATGTTATCTTAAGATTTGTTGTCAATACTTGTTTTTCTCCAACGTAACAAACTTTAGAAGCACATATATATATTAGAAGCACAAATATGCCAATTAAAAAAGAAATACAACATTCTCTCTTGAAGAAATGACTCCTTCCTCTTTTTGTTTCTTTTTCGTTTCCATGGCAGTTCTGTCACCATTTTTCTTAGTCTCTTCTTCGGCCTCGTCGAAGTACATTGATGCGATTTGCGGCGGTAGTCCCTTCTGCATGCAAACGTTGACTACCTATCCTCCGGCGGTTTCGGCCACTGATCTGGTACTAATATTTAGTCCACTTATCTATTCAATTGTTTATGTTATTTACTTATTTTTGAACCTAAAGGCACATGTTTTTTTTTTTTAATCGTTGTTGTCAGCAATATACATTATGTCAAGTTTGAATCTCGGCTAGCAATGGCACTAACACAATTAACTAGACTACAAATCCTGATCAAAGAAAAAAATATTTCTTTTTCAAAAAAACATCACATTTTCAATGTTTACTATTTCCTAACATCGAAATGGTTTAAACCAAAAAGAATACGTCGTACATTATATTCAAGCAAGCTGATATTGCACAGATCATTGAGATTAAACAACAATTATGTCTCATTCATCAAGGATCTCATGATGTGAGTACCTATTATCCAGAATTAGTGACGTTGTGGGAAACATACACTAATTTTGTGGAAATGCATATGTGCACTTGTGGAAAGTGCGAGTGTGATGCTGCTAAATATTGGAAGAAGATGCTCGATAGAAACATAATTATGAAGTTTCCGATGGGTCTAAATGAAGCTTATGAAGTTACAAAGCTGCAAGTCTTGATGATTAAACCTCTGCCTGAAATTGAAGAAATATTCAATATGGTTTGCCAAGATGAGAGGTAGAGTGTATTAAAACATGTTACCAATGTTGAAAATATGGTTTTTCAAGCATCTTTTTATCTTATGAGTCTAAGAATGAGTATTTTGCGGCTTATGCTAATTACAAACCAAGGCCCACGCTAGTTTGCACTCACTGTGGCATGACAAGACATGTTGTCAACAAATCCTACAAGCTTCATGGTTATCCTCATGGATATGAAGGACCAAAAGGATTTAACCAATCTTATGCTCATAAGCCTACATATACTCAGAAGCCTCCAATTTTTTAGAATCAAAATTCTTCTAACTCTTCTCTACAATGGAAAGTGTCTCCAAAGACATACACCAAAGTGAATGCCATTGCAAATGTTGTCAGTTAGGTTGTTACAAAACCACAAATGCCAAAACATTGCCACTTTTGGAAGCAACCCTTTGGATTTAAGCTTTTTTTAGCAAGTTTAGATGCATATCTCTCAGCTCATGTCTCACACCCAAATCAAAGTGGTTCCTTCTCGTTCATTGCCTTATATCACTGTGCATGGTATTATGGCTTGCAATGCGACTGCAGGTAATGTATCTTTTCCCTCTACAAATCTCAGATTCCAAAATAATATTCTTACATATCAAAACCACTGTTTATCCTCTTTATCCACTCTAATCCCTAGTGATGCTTGGATAATAGATAGTGTAGCTACTAATCATGTTTCTTCTTCAGATCTTACATTGTTTCCAGAGTTTAAATTGGTTCAAAACTTGACAATTACACTACCAAATGGTGTTAGAGTACCCATAATTCACACTGGCATTGTTCACCTCTCTGCATCTTTAACATTACATGATGTCTTACATATACCATCTTTTCATTTTAATCTCATTAGTGTCCGTTCATTGGATACTAAAAACATGTGTTATGCTCATTTCTTTCCTAATTCTTGCATAATTCATGACATTTCTCTGAATTCAATGATTGGGAAGTGTATCATTTTTCAAAATCTCTATGTGTTTACCAAGCGTGACTTAGAAAATTATGATGCATATATACTTTTTGTGGATCCTTGGTTGCTGATGGAGATCTCTGGCATCACCGCCTTGGACATCCTTCTTCAGCCAAATTTACACAGTCTTTCAACAAAAATTTCTTTACCAAAATTAGGTTCTAGTTCTTCTCATTGTTCAATATGTCCAATAGCTAAACAGAAAAGACTTCCTTATGTGTCTCTCAATAATATGGCTTGTAATGCTTTTGATCTTGTTCATCTTGACATTTGGGTTCCTTGTGCACAAGAGACCATAGAAGGTTTTCGATATTTTACTATTGTAGATGACTACTCGGATTACATGGATTTATCTTATCGAAAATAAAAGTGATGTTGGCACTGTTTTTCCTGCGTTTATCAAGTTAGTCGAAACTCAATATTCTACAACTATTAAAACAATTAGATCAGATAATGCGCCTAAATTAAAATTTCCTTATATGATCATTGAAAAAGGCATGTTTTATTACTTCTCCTGTGTAGATACACCTCAACAGAACTCTGTAGTTGAACGTAAACATCAACATCTCTTGAATGTTGCTAGAGCTTTATTCTTTCAATCTAATGTGCATATTTCATTATGGGGTTATTGTGGTATACTTGTGATGCTGTCAGATTTGTAATCCAAACTTCAGGTTTTAAATTTATAAACCTAAAAGTCTGCAAATGCAGAGATGTGCGTTGTAATACTTAAGGTATCGATCCACATGGAGAGAATGCTTTTCTTTTAAACCTTAGACTGAGAATTAACAAGGAAGTCTAAAACGAGAATAAGGTTTTGTAGGGTTTTTGGTAAAGAAATTGTAAAGAACAAAAAACGGAAAATTGCTTCTAAACTTATAATGAAAATCGATGGCTTGTAAGTAAATAGAGAAAATCGGTTTGTAAACTATAATAAACGATGTTTGGTCGACATGGTAATCTTAGGGGATGTTCGATTCAATCACGATACCTAAGCTCTTTAGTAACAATTGATTCTAGTAACTCCACGAACTGAACAGAATAAATGGCATAACCTACTTTCGTACAACTTACGCACCAATAACTTATATACTTGACCAGTAGCTTTCTTCCCCGACCGCGCCGAAAGTCATGATGTTCGCACTAGTTCTTAATAGCTCATGACCATCCATAAGTATACTTTCATATCTTATGACGCGACACGCTCCTATAGATTAATGGTTTGGGTGGTTAGATTCATGAATTAACAGCGATCAATAAGAAATAGTTCTAGAATACAACTACGTTTATCTCGTGAAATCCTTATCGAACATAAAATTACCCTTTGATAATCCCTTTAAAACCAACCACTAAACTACTCGGACATAATTAAAATTAAGGCTAGATTACTATAGTAACTTTTATTTCTAGTATTATTATTAGTTTGACCTACATTTATTTTTATTACTAGACTAACCTAATTGTTTCCATATTACCTAGCGTGTCCTTATAGCCTTTGATGAAAAAAGTAATTACAAAACTGCCATTACTATTCATTTGCCACGTAGGCAAAAGTTGATTGAACAAGTCTACCGATCTTTGACGGTAGACTTGTTTGATGTTGGTCAACTCAAATTTTGGTCGGTAAATTTGTTTGATGGATGGTAGATTTGTTTGAAAGTTGGTAGATTTATAAAATTTTGGTTGACTTATTTTTACGACGCGGTAGATATATTTATTTTTGGTAGATATATTGTCAATGATGGTAGATTTCTTTATGAGTTGGTAGACTTTACGACCAACCCATTGACTTTTGACTTTTTTGGTAGATTTATCTACAATGGTGGTAGATTTATATTACAAAACGGCAGACTTATTTATTGTGGTGGTAGATTTAATCAGAATTAATTATGTTTTCGTAACGGTAGATTTGTTGATTTGACGGTAGATTTGTATCGCCAACGGTAGATTTTTATTGGGTTGGTAGATTTATATATAATAGCGGTAGATTTAAAACAGTGACAAATCTTGGTTAATGCGATTTGTAACGGTGGTATATTTAATATTAGTGACGATATATTTAAAAATGTTTGGTAGATTTGTTTGTGATGGTGGTAGATATAAAAACGTCTAACATCTCATTAACTATGGTGGTAGATTTAATATTAATGACGGTAGATTTAAAATTAGTTGGTAGGTTTATTTGTAATGGCGGTAGATTTAGTAGTTGTTTTGGAATTTACTCAGGTAACCTTCATTTGGTAGACTTATTTGTAGTGTTATGGTAGACATTGTTTGGTGGTAGAAATTTGACTTTTTCAGAATGAAAATGACGTTTTTGCCCTACACTTAATCCTAAATCTACGAAAAAACCAGAGACCCTTCTTCAACCTAGGGTTGCCGTCGAGTTCAGCTGAGAAAGTTCAGAAGATTTTTTTCTTTTTTCTTAGATTCCACAATCCACATCTCCTCTGAATCTCTATTAACACTCTCCAATCTTCTACTTCCTCATTCTAGATCGCGATCTTGTATTTTTTTTCCTTCCGAAGCCACAATTCAAGCATGGAGCAAGTCATTTTGGTATGTGGTAATTGGTGTTTTAAGAAAAATAGGTGGGTGTTCGTCGTAGATCAGTCCAAAAGATGTAGAATTGTAGGGGTAGATCGACAAACCTCTTTTGATGATTTCCTTGAAATAGCGTATGAAGATTTTGGTTTGGATCATCGGTTATATGAGCTTCAATTTAGCTATATGTTGTCGAGCGTCGTACGACGAAGTTTACCACTAGATACACCTCCTGTATTTGTGGAAAATTGAAGACAGTTTAGTAGGTTTTTGAAACAATTTGAAAACGAAACAGTTCGTTTATGTGTTGAGATTAAAGAAAATTATCAGAACTCGATGGTTGATGAAGACAAGGTTGTCGAAGATGTCAAAGCATCTATACCAGCAGGTGATGGTGGAGTTGGGAAAATCAGTGAAGCTCGTGTTGAAGAAGGAGTTGAAGAAGATCGGGATGAAGAAGGAGATGAAGAAGAAGAAGATTTATCTTCGAGATTTGATGGCTGTGAAGATCCCGATGGGACAAGTTCTGATGACGATGAGTACGGCATAAATGGGAAACGTACGAATGGTGGAAGTTCAGATGATGAAGACGACTTGCAAAATCTACCACCAAAGAAAAATGAATCAAACAATGTTCCTGATTTTGTGAAGTTAGAGATTACTTCACTAGACTTAGCGATTGGCCAACGTTATGCCACGAAAGAGGAGTTGGAGACTCGATTGAAAATTATTTCGGTAGCTCAGAAATCTGACTTCAATGTGGATCATTCCACTCCCAAATTGCTGACGGTTAAGTGTTGGGTGGACGGATGTAAATGGAGGGTTCGTGCTTCAACTGTTGGAGACGGTACACATTTTTACATTAAGACTTACATTAAAGAGCACACATGTTCAGTGACCGTGCGATCACTACGTACCCGACATGCAACCCATGAGATACTAGGCCGTCTATATAAAGACTTCGTAGGAGGTGTTGGGCCGACATTTTTGCCAAATCATGTGTCCGATTCCCTGACTAAACAATACGGAATTAAGGTATGTATTGCTTCGTTTGGTAGATTTATGTTCGTAGATTTGTGGTTGGTGGTAGATTTGTCCTACGATGTGACGGTAGACTTATGATGTCATTGACCGTCTGTAAAAATAATGGTGACGGTAGACTTACGATGTAGTTGCTACTGTTCTCACATGTTGAATATTGGAAGACCCATCGTGCTCTAAAGTTTGCGCGAGAACTTGTTACGGGGACTTCGGAGACTGGGTATGAAGAACTTCCATTGTACTTATACATGATTAGACGAGCTAATCCGGGGACACTAATAAAGCTAGAAGTTGACGAGGAAAATAGGTTCAAGTTTATGTTCCTTGCATTTGGTGCGAGCATATGTGGGTTCCCCTTTATGAGGAAAGTTGTTGTCGTTGATGGTACATTTTTCATGGAAAATACAAAGGCACACTACTCCTCGCCACAACGCAAGCCGGGAATTTTAATATTTTTCGAATTGCTTTCGCGGTTGTTGATACCGAGAATGATGAGTCTTGGGAATGGTTCTTTAGACAACTACACCGCGTTATCCATGATGATGAAGGACTTGCCATTATTTCTGATAGGCATAGAGCAATAGAAAATTCTATTGGGAAGGTTTATCCGCTCGCTAGTCGTGGTATTTGCACATATCATTTGCATAAGAACATTATGTTGAAATTCAGAGGTGGATAAACTTTCGGACTTGTGAAGAAGGCTGCAACCGCGTATAGGATTGTAGAGTTCAATGCTTTTTTTGCGCAGATCGAAGCTGCAAATCCTGCACTGTAGGCTTACTTGCAGAAAGCATATATTCGTTTGTGGAGTCGTGTTCATTTCCCGGGAGATAGGTACAACTTCAAGACTAGTAACATAGCGGAATCGATAAACAAGGTCATTTCTAGTGCAAGAAGTAAGCCAATCGTGCGCCTTGTGGATGATATAATGAGTCTTTTGACAAGGTGGTTTGCTAAACGCCGCCGCAATGCAATGAATATGCAAACAACTCTTACACCTGCCGTCGAAAAGTTGCTTCATGTAAAACTTTGAGATGTGTGGTATTTGACGGTAGATTTATTAAGATGAGTGGTAGACTTATTATATATTGTAGTCGCAGATTTGTGGTATATGACGGTAGATTTATTTAATTTTTTTTTGCAGGCTTAATAACGTCACAATGTTTTGTAATCAGGTTAGAGTTGAAGATGCTAAGCTTTTAGTTGTGCAAGAGATTGATGACCATCATACAGAAGTATCGGGCGGGTCATATGTCCATGTTGTCAATTTGACCAATAAAACGTGCACTTGCCGTAGGTTTGATGTGGATAAAATCCCTTCTGTCCATGCCATCGCCGCAGCGGAAGCAAGGAAGATTTCACTGATCTCTCTTTGTCATCCATACTATGAAACCAACTACTTGCAAAATGCTTACGCAATGAGTGTAATGCCAAGAGATGTTGCGTTACCAGTGCCGGAAGAAGTGGATAACAAAGTTTGTATTCCTCCTATTGTTCGCAACCCTCCGGGTAGACCAAAGAAAACTCGAATTAAGGGTGCATTCGAGGTCGCTATGGCGAAGAAAAAACGTCCAAGGAAAGATCACAAATGTTCTAAATGTCAACAAGGCGGGCATAATCGCGTTACATGCTATAGTTAAATATGTTATGAAAATTTCCCTTATAATAATCAGTGTATCAAATATGTATTACCTTCTGCTATTATGAACTATGTTTGTACAACTTTTTTAGAACAAATCGACCGACCAAATTTACGAAATAAATATCTCGTGATAAACAAACAAATACCCTGGATTGGCATTACAACTTCATGCAAAATAAGCAAAAATATTTAAGGTTTAGACAACATATCTACCTTACCAAACTTTCAAAGTACCAACTTAATGCCAAAAAAACATGGTCCTTCGAAAGTATAGTTACATCAACAACTACATTTATACTGCCAAATTTAAGTTTACCACATCTGCAGCATCCAAAATAAACAAGTCTACCGTGGTTAAGCAAGAAATATCCAAATAAGTCTACCTCGATACAAAAGCTATATAACCCAAAAATCTACCGTAACAGCTCCCTTAATTAGCAGAGTCTGTCTCTAGTGCATACTTGTCATCCGCTTCACCACGCGGATTTGGATCAGACATCTGGACTTCTTCGGGTTCATTGATATGCTCAATTTAATACCCTAAGATACTAAAGCAGTTGTTGTAGTAAGTGTAGGGGTCGAACCACAAAGACTCACAGAGATCACACAATAAATTATGAAGTGTCGAATTACGCTAAGCCAGATAGATGTAATTAAAAACAGTGCAGAAATTAAACGAGATGTAAATCAATTGGGAAATATAGGCTCAGGGTTTTTCTCAGGAAATCAGTGAATGCAGACTAACTAACTAACAGGATTCAGATTTAGCGCAGTTCTTGAACTCAAATCACTAAAATATAGCTAACCAACTCTCGTTGCGAAAACTATCTAAATCTAAATCCTAGGAATTCCAAATCTCTTTGCGAATCCTAAAGTCTAAATCAGCTTTAACAACAGGTTTGATATGTTCACAAATCAATTAAACCAAATCTCTTTGCGAATAATCAATTTGCTCACCTAGGTTCTATCAGGTAATTAATTGCACTCTCGTACCTAATCAATTATCCTAAGATTTATATTCTAGGTAGCTAATCTAGAACAAGATATGAACACAACCTAAGCGAAGAACTATAATTCAGATGGTGAATCCTAAAAGATATTTAACCTAGCATTCAAAGAAAACCCTTATGAGAAAACCCTAAACCTAAGGTGGATCTACTCAGACATGGAGAATGAAACAATCAACATGTTTGAATAAATCATCAATAGAATAGAAAGAAGGGTTTAGAGATCTGATCTCGGACGAAGGGAGATTCAGACTTGTCTCTCTAAAACCAAAGTAAAATCAAACACAGAAAATAAAAGCATCCTAAACAATGGCTGTAAAATCCTATTTATAACCTAAATCACGATATGGGGTCTTCTTGTAATTATCAAAGTCTTCTGGGTGCTTTTGCAATTCTCCAAGACTTCATAATTAGTCGCGGCCCATGAAATCTCGATGAGTGTCGATCGATACCAGGGGGTATCGATCGATGCTCGGTGCTCAGATCGGGCTCTTAGTCATCAGACTTCAGTCTCGCTCCAGAATGCTCCAGAAAAGCTCCAATAATTCCAATTAAGCTCCAGACGTGCTATAACCTGTGAAAGACTCTAAAAGACTCCAAAACACAAGAAAAGACTCTATAAAAGGACTTATATCATGGCCTAAATAGGGTAAAAACCATGATATATCAACTCCCCCAGACTTAGCCTTTTGCTTGCCCTCAAGCAAATAGAAGACTAAACCAGAAAAAGAGGTTTGAAAACGTAGAGACTCACCTGTTCCTGAACCATCGAAAAGACCCTTTTCCCAAGTACCCAAATGTCACCTGATCAGCTTTTGATCTAACCACCATGTACTTCTCCGTAGACATTCGCAGCTTTTCCAGACTCCACACAAAATCCCACAGCATTGTTCAAGTAAAGCCCTCATCGCCAGTTTCATCTCTGCAGCTAATATTTAAGAACCTTCTAGACTCTTTACCAGACAATATCTTGACAAAGGAACCACCATTTTTCACACTTTTTTGTATCAATTTCTCTCCTCCAGACTTATTTCTTATTATATCCTTATTATTATTATTTTTTTTATTTTCAGCTTAGCATATACATATCAAGGTAGGAGACGCGAGTATTGATGGTGTTTGCCACCAAATCCCCGGTTCTTCCCTCTCTATGTATCAAAGGATGTAGGCGAATAATGGCATCATAGGAAAATCCTAGCCTCGCTTCCAATCCTTTGTGTGATCATCCCCTCTTAAGTAGAATAATGGGATCGCTGGAAATTTTCCTAACCCTCTACTCAGAAGAAAATCATTTCAATCTTTTATGCTCTTAATCTATCAACTTATTTCAGGGGAGAGAGATACCATAATTCTAAACACACGGGTTCCTTTATCAGATATGAATGATGAATCAAGCTCTATGAACACTAACCACATTGATGAAGTGCAAAAATTTGGCTCAGGCTTCAGAAGAACTCTGCTGGAGACATGGATGTTTTCTAGTCAACTGGTCAGCCTTTGGATTTTTCATTAGTCGATCTAGAACTGATCCTGTAACACTGTGCACTCAAAAACAAAATCAAATCAATAGGTTCAAGCACAGGATCATCATCTCCAACAAATTTTGACTCAATAAAACAGTTTTGACTCGATAAAACGACTGACTCTAAGAAAAACGAAAACAATGTCAGCAGACACCTCCCCCAGACTTGAACAACACTGTCCTCAGTGTTATCTAGCCTAGAGTCAGTGAAAGAAACAAAGAAAAAGGATAGAACGAAGAGAAACAAGAAATTACCATTCTGGAACAGTCGGTGTCGATCGACACACGGCATGGTATCGATCGATACCATGCTTAGATCGACTTTGTGAATTTTCATCCGCGATTGGTGTCGATCGATACCATAGGGGTATCGATCGATGCTTAGGCGATTTCGAGTTGCTCCTTGTTCATCCTGACACAGACTCAAAACAAACGAAAATAAAAATAAAAACGAATCAAAAACAGACTCACCAGTGGGTTGCCTCCCACCAAGCGCTCGTTTAACGTCAATAGCTTGACTGTAACGCCCTTCAGGCTGGATAAGAGTGAGAGCTTGCACCAAAACAGGCTCCATCACTTGACATTACTAGCTTCAAAGTTCTGCTTAGCATGCTGTCCACAAACTCCTGCCCTTTCTCTTTCAGCTCAGAAGTAAGAAGGACTCTTGCCTTAGAGAATGGCTTCAAGGCTCCTTTGCATTTGACCTTGTACTCAATCGAATCTCCATTACACTTCTGAGGTATCAAAGTGACATGGGGATTCTCAACTTTGTTGCTCTTGGCCTTCTTCTTTGTTGCCTTAGTTTTCTTGGCAACTTCTTTGGGGGTGCTGGGCGGTTCACCTGGAACATCTGCGACAGTAGGCTCATCAGGAGGCTCTTCCAAAATATCGATCGCTAGCGACTCTCCTGTGACAACTTCGATGCTAGACACATGTGTGGGAGCACTCCTAGGGGGAATGACACCATAATAGACCCCTCTGTCAATGTAAGAGAAAGAGATTCTCTTATTAGGTGTGTCTATGATCGCGCCTGCAGTAGCCATGAACGGTCGTCCCAAAAGGATAGGCATACGAGATATTGCACCCATCTCTACAACCTGAAAATTAGTAGGAACTAGACAGTCTCCTACTTTGACCAGCAAACCATGGATAGTACCGTGTGGAAGCGAGGTGGAGTTGTTCGCGAATGTGATAGATGCCTCTGGTGATCGAATATCAGCTCCTAACCGCTCTGCAATTGCCCTTGAGATGACATTGACACTAGCCCCTGAGTCGACAAGAGACTCTTTGAACTCAACTCCAGAGATAGAGCATGGAACTACAAATTTCCCTGGATCCACCCTTGGGGTCAACTGTCTCAGTGGAGGTGGACCTCTAGCCTTAATGAAGAGTGCCTTAATCTCTTCCTCAGTTTCTCTGCAATCCTTGAAGTGACTTAGCAGAGGACGGCACTCTAGGGCTTCTTCAAAGGTTGAGTCAGGGGAAATCCTTCTTACCATCTTCTCAAAGCCACGCAGCTGCTTTGGAGAGATGGGATCTCTGAGGTGTTTAGGTACAGGATTCTCCTTCTTGGGCTTGCGAGCTCTTTTCTCAGCTCGTTCCTTAGCTATCGCTGCTTGACACTTCGTTTCATAGTCTTCCCAAAATTGGGCGATATTGAACCGTGCTGCTGCTACTTGAGGTTCCTTGGTCGAAATATCATGTGTCTCCTCAGAAATTGCCTTGGTATCGACCGATACCAGTGGGGTATCGATCGATACACGGGTTTTGGAAGTGTCCCGTTTCAGAATTGTAACCGGCATCGATCGACACCTGGGGGTATCGATCGATTCTCTGGCGATTTCAGAATCCTCTTCGTAATTCTCTGCACTTGAGGAGATCGCATTGACGTGTGCATGAACCGATTTTCCCTTGGAATTTGCTGCAGTCTGAGCTACTTGAGTTTCCAGCATCCTGTGACTCGTATTTAGTGCCTCGATCCTTCCACTCAAATCGGTGTACATGGTGTCCATCTTACCATTGAAGGTGGCTGTCATCTTCTCCTGCCCTTGAACCAGGTGTTCAAGCATAGCCTCAATCTTACTCTCAGGAGCTTTGGATGGTGGGGATTGGTACCCTCCTTGCTGAGCATTGTTGGTGAAGTTTCGATTGGAGTTGTATCCGAATCGCTGACCCTGAAAACCAGAACCACCTATGTAGTTAACATCTTCCACCTCATTCTCAGTAGCAAAGTGGACGGCCTTTGTTGTCCTTCCCAGCAGAAGACTGTGCATAGAATCCAGCTGAGCTTTCACTTCAGCGATCTGTGACCCATCCATGTTACCAGCCAGCTTCTTGCGCTCGAAGTCTGCGCTCTTGGTGCTACTACTAGATGCAAAGTTCTCAATCAACACAATAGCATCCTCAGGATATCTGGTGTTGAAATTACCATTGCTCGAAGAGTCCAGACCCATCTGATATCTCCAATCTACTCCTCTGAAGAAGATACCCAGCAGCTGCACATCAGAGTATCCATGATGTGGACAATCTCTCTGATACGATCTGAATCTTGTCCAAGCAGCCTTGAACGCCTCAGTAGGTCCTTGAGAAAAAGTGGATATCTTATTTCTCAGATCTTCAGATCGCCCGTCATCATAGAAGTTAATCAGGAAGGCTCTCTTGGTGTCCTCCCAATTAGTTAGCGATCCAGGAGATAGCTGCCTCAGCCAGTAAGTAGCTTCTCCACCCAGAGAGTAGGGGAAGAGCTTGCAGAAGAGATAGTCGTAGGACACTCCATTGCTCTTGATGCTAGTGACCAAGTCCTCGAATTTCTCTACATGGTCCATTGGATGTTCATGAGGAAGACCATGGAAGAGATGATGTCCTACTAGAGTGTAGTAAGCAGGTTTCAGCTCGAAGTCATTCCTCTCATAAGCAGGAGGACGAATCGCTGACCGATTGGCGAAAAACTGCTCTGGCCTGTTGTACTCACCAATTGTCTGAGCTCGAACACCTGCAGCATTGCCAACGTTGCCGCACCCAGCTGGCACAACAATCTCAATAACAGGAGCAGGGACAACGATGTTTCCAGCTTCATCAAGTCGTTGCCCTCTCTCATTACACACATGACCCTCTTGGTCTCTCAGAATTCCAGCTTCATCAGCTCTTAAAACCACTGGGTTGTTCATCCCTGATGTTTGCTTGGTCTTTCTGTTTGTGCGTTCCACAAGCGCTAGCTGTTCCAGTGATAGTCCAACTAGCTGAGTGCTCTTGTTGCTCCTGGTTTCACGAACAAGCATACACCTGCAAGGAAAAACACTAGGCAAAGCACGTAAGTAACCAGAAAAATACGTTGAGTATCGATCGATACCAAGTGGTGTCGATCGATACCAAAAAAGAAGTCGCCGGAGTATCGACCGATACTAGTGAGTATCGATCGATACCGACGAACTTAGTCGAAATTCTAAACTAAAATCTAATGGCGAAATTGAGTCCCCGGCAACGGCGCCAAAATTGATATGCTCAATTTAATACCCTAAGATACTAAAGCAGTTGTTGTAGTAAGTGTAGGGGTCGAACCACAAAGACTCACAGAGATCACACAATAAATTATGAAGTGTCGAATTACGCTAAGCCAGATAGATGTAATTAAAAACAGTGCAGAAATTAAACGAGATGTAAATCAATTGGGAAATATAGGCTCAGGGTTTTTCTCAGGAAATCAGTGAATGCAGACTAACTAACTAACAGGATTCAGATTTAGCGCAGTTCTTGAACTCAAATCACTAAAATATAGCTAACCAACTCTCGTTGCGAAAACTATCTAAATCTAAATCCTAGGAATTCCAAATCTCTTTGCGAATCCTAAAGTCTAAATCAGCTTTAACAACAGGTTTGATATGTTCACAAATCAATTAAACCAAATCTCTTTGCGAATAATCAATTTGCTCACCTAGGTTCTATCAGGTAATTAATTGCACTCTCGTACCTAATCAATTATCCTAAGATTTATATTCTAGGTAGCTAATCTAGAACAAGATATGAACACAACCTAAGCGAAGAACTATAATTCAGATGGTGAATCCTAAAAGATATTTAACCTAGCATTCAAAGAAAACCCTTATGAGAAAACCCTAAACCTAAGGTGGATCTACTCAGACATGGAGAATGAAACAATCAACATGTTTGAATAAATCATCAATAGAATAGAAAGAAGTGTTTAGAGATCTGATCTCGGACGAAGGGAGATTCAGACTTGTCTCTCTAAAACCAAAGTAAAATCAAACACAGAAAATAAAAGCATCCTAAACAATGGCTGTAAAATCCTATTTATAACCTAAATCACGATTTGGGGTCTTCTTGTAATTATCAAAGTCTTCTGGGTGCTTTTGCAATTCTCCAAGACTTCATAATTAGTCGCGGCCCATGAAATCTCGATGAGTGTCGATCGATACCAGGGGGTATCGATCGATGCTCGGTGCTCAGATCGGGCTCTTAGTCATCAGACATCAGTCTCGCTCCAGAATGCTCCAGAAAAGCTCCAATAATTCCAATTAAGCTCCAGACGTGCTATAACCTGTGAAAGACTCTAAAAGACTCCAAAACACAAGAAAAGACTCTATAAAAGGACTTATATCATGGCCTAAATAGGGTAAAAACCATGATATATCATTCATGTACCTCGTCGTAAATCTCACCTGCATATTTGAGCCGAATCGCAGCAATGTTGCTATCTCTGAGGGATTCCCAACAATGGCCTAGAGCTAAACACTCCACGTACTTGAGCGTATGCACACCACAATCACCTGTTTGTTTGTTAGGAGGAGCTGTTTTTAATATAGTAGATCTGATATTGTGCCTCCTTCATTGTTTTCTTCATCTCTATTGGTGCAAGTTGCTTCAACAAGAGTGGAATCATCGTCGCATACGGCCTAACAGACTTAATTACGACGCTCTCCTTATATAAATGGGGGATGCAATCAAAAACTCTGGCCTTTCTCTTGGGAATGTTCACCTCAACGGCCACCCAATGTACGTTATTGACATTGTGGGCGATGTACAAGATATCCACATCTTTCCCCCATTTCTTCCTTGTAGGTTATAACTCATTATATACCCCATTGGCCATGTCGTAATAACCCGTAGAAAATACCCACGTCTTCTCAGACGGTAGAAATTTATTTCTGTAATCTAGACACCAAACACCGGTGAACACAAGGTCGATGAAAGCAATCCTTCCGCCTCGATAAGGAGATGGGTTGAGCAACAACCTTTTTCGAAACATATTAAATCCTGCGCTAATATGCTGCACAATATAGAAATATTGGTTAATATATAACTCTACCACAATGTAACAACAAATCTACAAAATTAACAAGTCTACCACGTAGACAATAACAAGTCTACCACGTAGATCATAACAAGTCTACCATTAAAGAGTTAAACAAGTCTACCATTAAAGAGTTAAACAATTCAACCATCGAGAACTGCTTAATTACAGTAAAAGCAATGTGAACAAATCTACCATAATGTTTATTATTCATCCATAAAAGTCTACCATTACGTAAAACATTTTCCAAACAAATCTACCATAACATAATGTTTCTTACTTACCTTGTCATGCAACCAGCCGTATTCCTCAGTTTCCCACATTTCTTTAGGAGTCATAAGCGTGAGGTAGAATTCCGGTCCTGCATATGAAGTCTTCAATGGGTTGTCCCTGAAAATGACCAAAGTAATATATACTGAGAATCATAAAATTAATTGGACTTCATGAAATGTTAAACAATAAATAAAAAACTGAAATGAATTACAAATCCGTCCCTATGTACTCGAGCAATCGATCTAGTTTTGGCTTTTCCACCTTGTCGAAAGTGTCGTACATAGCAATAGATGGGGTTACATCAGCCATTATCCGCCTGACCACAGAACTTCCTACGAATGGTGACAATTGGGTGGGAGCAAGGTTTCGACCCCTTTTGAGCGGAACTGGTGTTTTCGTTGTTGCTGTTGCAACTGCCACCAACTTATCTAATCTTTTTCCGAGAGCTTCCAGCATTGCATCCTCATCTTTGTCTTGCAATTGTGGGATCTTAACTGAAGGTCTAGGTTTATCTCATGGAGGTGGTGTAACTTGGTCAGTAACATCGACACAGTCTTCGTCTACTTTCTTTTTATTTTTTGGTTGAGGTTTTGGTGTCTTAGATGCTTGTTTCTTCATTATTGGATCAACCGGTTCTCTTTTCACTTTACAAACACTCTTTCCTTTCTAAATCGGGGTTCTAACCACCCTTTCAATCGGGAACTCGGGTTCGGATGTTTCTTGCGGCTCTAACATCCAGGACTGTGATAATACATAGCACCATTAGCATAGACAATGATATTTGAACAGGATTGAAAATTAGTGACACTGTTTCATTTATTCTACTAGTGATCATATAATAAGTCTACCATAACTACCATAACAAGTCTACCATAACTATCATAACAATCTACCACGAAGACCATAACAAGTCTACCATGAAGACCACAACAAGTCTACCATCAAAGAGTAAAAAGAGTCTAAATAGTAAACAAATCTACCATCGAGAACTGTTTAATTACAGTAAAGGCAAAAGCAATGTGAACAAAACTACCATAATGTTTCTTTTTCATCCATAAAAGTCAACCATAACGTAAAACGTTTTCCAAACAAATCTACCACAACGGTTTAAAAAAAAACACAAACAACATGTTCAGTTTTAGTTCGTCTCTTCTAACTTGCGCTAAGTTACTGTAATTAGAAGAGAGACTTGCGTACCGGATCCTTTGTCCCTCCCACTCCTTCAGGTGCATTGGATTCTTCATCTACCAACTTCTCAACGGGGCTATGCTTGTCCCCTTCCTTTTCCTTCACCTCATCTTTTGCCTCGAGAGTAGACATCCTCCTTTAAATTTCATTTAATCGAACTCCAACGTTGGTAACATTGGTGTCCACTGTGGCGAATCTGGTCGACAATTGTTGAATTTCCCTTAGAATCTCATTTGTCTCCCCGGTGTTCTTTGATTGAAGACTACTCTCTTCCTTCTCCCTTTACTCTCTTTCCTTGTTAATTTTCTTCTCTATTTTCTTCTGCTTCCTAATAACATCTAGCGAGACATCCATATCAACGTCCTCCTCTTCTTTTCCAATTTTCTCATCCACAATTTCCTTGTCCTTCTTCTTTCCCTTCTTTTTCTCGTTCTTCTTTTCCTTCCTCTTCTCAACAACATCTGCTTCTTCTGGAATCTTTGCCTTCTTCTTCTCCTTCTCCTTCTCCTTCTTATTCTTCTCCACACGTGAAGTCCCACCACTTTCTGTCTTCCGCTTCTTCCCTTTAGGTTTTTCAACAAAGTCATCCTCACTTTCCTCCACCATGGCCTTCCCACTTATTTTTTTCGTAGCAGCAGCTTCTGATTCCCATGCTGTCTCATCCAAGCATCCATCGAGAATATCGATGATCATGTTATGCAGCTTCGGATCAACATTTGGTACTACTGGTCAACAATGCAAGCAGACTGTGATAAATTTGTAGCCAAGTGCGAAAAATGTCAAAGGCATGGCTCGATGATACATCTCCCAACCGAACTGCTAACTACATCAACAGCCCCATACCCATTCATGCGCTGGGGAATGGACATAATCGGTCCTCTGCGACGTTCCACCACACATAAAAAATTCATCTTTGTTATGACAGACTACTTTACCAAATGGGTCAAAGCCGAGTCATATCTCAAAATTCATGCCCTCGACGTCAAGAAATTCGTATGGAAAAACATCATATGCCGACACGGAGTCCCGTACGAAATCGTCACCGATAACAGGCCGCAATTTATCTCAACATTGTTCGGCGATTTCGATGCCAAGTGGAAAATTCTACTAAGTTTCTCCACACCAAGGTACCCTAAAAGCAATGGCCAGGCCGAATCAACGAACAAAACCATCATTTACGGACTCAAAAAACGTTTGGATGTCAGAAAAGGAAGATGGGCTGACGAACTCGATGGAGTCTTATGGTCTTATCGCACCACTCCAAGACAATCCACCGGACAATCCTTTTTCCAACTTGCTTACGGCGTTGAAGCTCTCTGTCCTGCCGAACTAAACGTTCCAACAATACGCAGGACGATGCTCGTGGAAAATCCTGGTGTAAACGATGAAATCATGCTCGACAACCTCTACGCACTCGAAGAACAACGCGATCAAGCTATGCTTCGCATCCAAAACTATCAAAACTTGGCAGCACGCTACTACAACAAAAACGTTCGCGGACGCCACTTTGAAGATGGCGATCTCGTCTTACGCAAAGTCTTCGAAGGCACCGAAGAGAAGAACGCAGGAAAATTCGGCACTAACTGGGAAGGACCCTATCAGATCATGTGGATCGTCAAACCCGGAGTGTACGAACTCATGAAGTTGGACGGAACACCGATCCCGCGATCATGAAACTCGATGAATCTCAAACGCTACTATTACTAGAAGCAAAAAATATATATATATATATCACCGAGCCCCTTTGCTTAAAGGCTCGATTTCAACAATGATGTAATATGAACTACGAATGGCTTGATCCTTCTTTCAAAGGTACGTAGGCATCCCATCTTGGGTTCAGCTGTTACTTTAATAAAATTTTATACAAGGCAAAAGCCGAACTTTAACCAGTTCGCCGAACTAAAAAGTTCGTACCCCTAGAAGCCGAACTTTAAACAAATTCTCCGAACTCAAAAGGTTCGTATCCCCAGAAGCCGAACTTTAAACATGTTCGCCGAACTCGAAAAGTTCGTACCTCCAAAAGCCGAACTTTAAACAAGTTTGCCGAATTCTAAAAGTTCGTATCTCCAAAAGCTGAACTTTAAACAAATTCGCCGAATTCTAAAAGTTCGTACCTACAAAAGCCGAAATTTAAACAAGTTCGCCGAACTCTAAAAGTTTGTACCCCCAAAATTCGAACTTCAGACAGTTCACCGAACTCTAAAAGTTTGGTCAGAATAAACTAAACTTTAAACAGTTCACCGAACTCTAAAAGTTCGTACCTTAAAAAGCCGAACTTCAAACAGTTCGCCGAACTTCAAACAGTTCGCCGAACTCTAGAAGTTCACCTTCAACCATCACGGTTCCCACATCGACGTCCTGGCCAGACGATCGATAAAATCAAATAAAGCCGAGCTATTTCTCGCATGCATCCTCATGGTGCTATGGATAAAATACTTTCCATATATAAAGCCGAGACCAATCTCGCACACTTGGATTCGATCTGAGAAAACCTTGGAGTATCTTAAGAAGAGCTATTCATGTACACTTATGTTGAGCTCCAACAGTAAAGCCGAACGTCATTCCTCGCAAAACTTTAAGCCGATTTCTCAACAATCGCAAAAATTCTAAGCCGATTTCTCAACAATCGCGAAATTCTAAGCCGATTCCTCAACAATCGCAAAGCATAAGCTGATCTGCTAAACAGGCCGTCGATTTCAAATAAATCGTAGAATCAAGTCCGCCCTCTTCACCCCGGCTGAGACTGTACGGTTTACTGCACCATTTTGTGTACGGCAGACTTGAGAAGTTCGTATAGATTTACGACTTCAAACAAGCCGAGATTCGATAAAATGAACATTCCGAGAAATGATTAAAGAAAGTCATAATCAGAATTCATGCAAAAACTAGCGGATACCGGACTATAAAAACCCTCCGGTCCAAAAGGTCGAGTTATAAGCCTCCTTGGCCAAAAAACTAAAAATTACGAGGCAAAAGCGCCACATGCGAGAAGGATAAAAAACCGAGTTATATAAAAAGGAAGATACGAAATACATAAGTCAAACGTTTTGATTTCGCATGGCGTCAGCTCGGTCGCCAGACATTGCAGCCCGGTTAGAGACAAACATATCAATGCCCGCCGGGACCTCAGTACCTATCGGGAGAGAGATCTCCGGATGGATCGGCTCGATGAAAGGCGACACCACTAGGTCTCCCTCGGCAATCTCGCAGAGATCGATCGCCTCGTATTCAGCCGACTTAACGGCTTTAATCTTGTTGAGTTTTTCTATACAAGATGGCGGGACGACAATACCGTGCTTCGCCTTGAGGCTATCGCAGAAGCCAAGAACCCCCTGGCCTTGATTAATAGCCAGGAACGGTTTTTTAACCCGATCAAGGGCCGCCAAATGATCCTTGACCTTTTGGAGCTGAACCTGGCATTTCTCGGTGACCTCCTTCCTCTTCATAATCTGCTGAGTGCGACCAGCTCGCTGACGAGAAGTATCCCGAAGCAAGGTATGAGCAAGGGCATCTCTCTCCTTAGCAAGCTCGGCTTTAGAGGCCTTCAGCGCGGCAATCTCTCTTGTCAGTTCGGCAACTGCGAAATCGCCAGCCCTCGTCCTCTTTTGCTCGATAAGCAATGCCTTGCGGAGCTCCACGGCCTGTACGCCAGTCTTAAGTGCCCTTTGGCGGGCAGAATCGAGCTCACGGTCATAAATGCCGACAAGCTAGTTTGTTTGAGCCACCATCTGAAGAAGGAAAAAGCCCGTCACGATAAGGAATCTAAAAAAAAAGAGAAATAATAATCATCCGAATTCAGAAATAATACCTCAGCAGTAGTCCGAGCCAGCTTTTTGTAAGCTTCGGACTGAAAAAGATCTTCGACTGGAGGAAGCACCTTCGAGCTGAAGTTCAATTGGCGATACAGATCGGCACAAGCCTCTGCATCACTCGTCACCGGCTCATTCTTGTCGTAGCCAAAACTGACAGAATGGGCCATGGCCCCAGAAGTCTGCTGCCTCTTCACTGCAGCGGAGCGGTCCGATATGACCACCGTGTCATTTTCGACACTCTGAGGTTCGGCATCCCCCGTACCGAGCTCAACAGCTTGCTTGGCCGGCCTCTTGCCCTTCCTCTTCTTTCTCCTCATCTTCGCCACGTCTGCTGGAGGAGTCCGTCTTTCAGCAGGAACCGGTTCCTCACCCGGAACCTGTTCTTCGAAGACTTCGACGTCGACAGCAGTTTTCCCGTCCTGAACACCAGACGGGACTTCGATGTTCTCTTCTTTGTCGTCCATATCGGCGGTCAGATCAGGGATGTCATCAAGCTTCATTTTTCGTCGACGAGAAGGATTCGTTATAAAAATATATATGTAAAACAAATCGACACCAGAGAAGCGACCACCGGATTATAAAGGAAAATTTACCAATACGTACCTTTAAGAGCTCATTTGGCTTTCATGTCAAGTTTTTCCTGGTATACTTCGGGCCACCGAACTTTCTCAGCCGTGCTTAACTGCTTCGCGTGAATAAAAGTGAATCCAGGTGTGGTGATAAGGAAGCCCGGTACGTGACGATCTGAAGACAGAAAGAGAAACATAACTTAGGCAAAACAAAACAAAAAATAAAGATCGAGAAACCAATTTCTACCAATAGGAGTGCTCCACTAAGTTCGGTAGCTCCCGTCCGGACGCTCAACAGAAGATTCATCAATCTTAATATAGAAGTATCGGGAACTCCAATTGTTGACCTTGCTCGGCTTGTTCCCGGTAACAAGATCATACTCCGGCTTTGCGTTAGCCAACAAAAACCAAGGCCTAGCCTTTGACAGATTCACCCGAAACAGCTTTTCGAAGATTTTGACTGTAATGGGAATACCGCATTCATTTCCAAGAGCAAGGAGACCCATGATGTTGATTATCATGGCCGGCATGAGTTGGGAGACCGCGACATGTCACATTTTGCAGTACTTGTAAAGGAGCTCTGGAAGAGGAAACTGAAGACCGCATGTTCTAAAATACTCCTCGTAAACGCATATATAACCTTCGGGGGTATCCCAAGGACGATCGGTAATCTTTGGAATCTTGAAAACCAGATCGTCTGAAGCATTTCATCGCTCCAAGGTATCTTGAACCGTCTCTCTCTTGGAACGAGACGGCCCGACGTTCGAAGGCCACTCAACCACTCGACGAACTGCTGCTAAAGCATGATCATCCGGGCGAGCTACATCTTCGCCCTCCGCAAGCCGAGCTGCAAACTCCCGATCTGCCCAAACTTGATCACCTGATTCGGCAACCTCTTCATTCGCATACTGAGCTTGAATCTCGACTTCGGGCTCATCCTCATCGATGAGGTGAGGGATCTGGATGACGACCCTCGAGCTACTCGGTCCAACAACGGCATGCCGAGAATTCCGCCTGATCAGTTCCTGCCGAACGTTGCTCAAACTATTCGAGCTTGAATCAGAGCTGTCGATAAATAATTCGAGATAGGGGAGTTTTGGAGGTGGAATTTGGTCATTAACAGAGGAGGAAGAAGTTTTCGAGCTCATCTTGATTGAAAAGAAGAAATCGATGAAGAATATAATGAATATCTTATGAGAAACTCGAAGATCTTCGAACAGAATGAATAGGTTGATCGGAGAACAAGAAAAATAAATAAATCTAGAGAGAGGGGAGAGCGCTAGAGAGAGAAAGTGAAAATACCTTTTTGAGAGCAAGGAAGAAGTGAAAAATGGTG
The DNA here is from genome assembly GCA_030161315.1 of Eutrema japonicum. Classification (NCBI taxonomy): domain Eukaryota; kingdom Viridiplantae; phylum Streptophyta; class Magnoliopsida; order Brassicales; family Brassicaceae; genus Eutrema; species Eutrema japonicum. The sequence goes on from BSQW01000012.1 coordinate 32,153,578, forward strand.
AAGGCTCGAGCGCTATTTATAGAGAAAAGTGTAATGATGACGACTCCTCGAATTATGCGACTAAAGAAGACGAATCGACACCCCCTTTTCCCAAGAAAGATTCGCCAAACTCGAAAGTTCCGAATCGACTTAAATTTATACGAACTCGAAAGTTCTGAATCGACGTAAAGTTATATGAACTCGAAATTTCCCGGTCGAACGCGAACTCGGAGGAGTTCCGAACTCAATAATCCCGAGAGAAATTTACCGAACTTGGATTCACAAGGAAGGAAATAGCGAATGGACCGCCCCGATCTCAATCATAACCGAGCTAAAGAATACTCCTAGAAATCTCGTTGGACTCAGAAAAACTCTTTCGCCGAATTGAGGAGGGGGACCAATTGTTAGAGGGGGAGTTTAGCACTCCCCGGTTTAACTCGGTTCGAACCAAGATCGGTTCGTTCAGTACCGGTTTACGACGGTTCGAACAAAAGGAAGACGGACCTAGATTTATTGGGCCGAACCTTAAACCCAAAACGGGCCCATTCATCAAGTCGCCCAACAAGGGCCCGATCCGATACAACAGGGCAGAAACCGTACTCCGAGATATACGGAAGACTTCCTTATCTCAGAGGGGATTCGGAATATTTCCTTTCCTAAACGAACTTGGAAAAAGAGAATATTCTCTTAAAAAACCGACTCAAAGTCTTATAAATAAGGAGGAAGCAAGCTCAGAGAAACCATCCGCAATCATATGAGAGACAGAAGAAAAGAGAGAAAGCTCCTTCAAGCGCCGATCTCAATTTCTTTAGTCTCCTTAGTTATTTTTCACAAAACCTCTGTTGTAACGCCGAATTCAATCAATAAACGAGTTTCCGATCAAAATTCTCTGTTTTATCCCTTGTGTGATTTAAGAATCAACAGCCTTGAAGAATTCACAAGTAAACCCATCTGGACCTGGAGATTTGTTATTTGGCATTAAAAACAGAGTAATTTTTATTTCCTCATATGTTACCTCTTTCACAAGAGCTTCCCGATCTGTCTCCGTACATCTGTACTCCATCATCTCCTCCATTTCCTCTCTTCACATTCCGACAAAATCAGTTGGTTGATGTTGTAAGAATTCTTTGAAAAACCTTTCAGCCTCGCCTTTTATTTCATCTCCCGTCTTAACTTCATTTATTCCTCTAACTTCGCGTCTCGAGTTTCTCATCTTTCAGACTTGAGCTGTTTTATGAAAATAGACAACCACTGAAGCTTTGATGTTTGCCTAAGAAAATTTTCTTCTAAATTTGCGAAGTGTTGCCATTTGTTAAATGCCGTAATTTCTTCTTCAATCTCGTGCTGATCTGGAAAAGCAGAGTTTTGCAGAGTACAGTAAAGCAATTTTAGATCAAGCTGTCAAACAAGTTTCCACCCCTTGTTCTCAAGATGCCAATCGATGAAAACACATGTACTACACTATTAGGGTTTTTCATGTTTCTCACCTTTTGTATAAATATCAAGAGAACAATTTTGTAAAACCTTAAGGTTGAAAAATAACAAAAAGAAGTCTTTATGTCTATCTTCTCCTTCACATATCTCGGGTTTTAAGAAATTCCTTTATTAGAGAGGAAGCGTAGAAGAAGAAGAAGAGGTTCTTTAGTAGCTTTTAAGCTCGCTCTTGAGTTGTATGTTGTTTTTATCTGGCTTGATGATGTAACAAAAAAATCAAAGATTTATATATTTAATTTGGTCTCTTTTCCCGTGCTTTCCTTTCGTGGGATGAGCTCCTCTCCTGGATGAAACATTCAACGAGAAGAACACCGAGAGTGCTCAGGAGATTGACGGCATACCCAGCAGTGTTTAGCATCTGGAGGCAACGAAACAATGTCCTCCACAATCTGCAATCTATCCCGGCTGCTTCTATTTTCAAAGAAATTGATCGGCTGGTCCGTAATGCCATCACCTCAAGAAGACAGAGGAAGGAGTATCGTGACATAATGCAACTTTGGATTAACTGAGTTGTGTTCGTTGTTATTATCTTTCTTTGTTGTAGCCTTGTTTTTTATTTATTTTTTGCCAAGGCTTCAACTTTTTAGGTAGTTTTACATACTATGTATTACCCCAAACCTTCATTCCTAATGATATTTACAAGTTAGCAAAAAAAAAAATATATATTTAATTTGGTCTCTCATCTTATGGAATGTATTATGTTATAATAAGAGAATCAATAAAATGTCAATGCTAAGTAAGAGTATAACAATATTCAGCTTAATCTGTATAGCAAGTTCCTTGTTTCGACAGGAAACACGATAGAGAAGAAAAATTACCCAATTAGATGTTAAGGTCCGTTGTGATTTGAAAGACAGTAAAGATGACGAGAGTTCATAACTAATGTCATGTAAGAGATTTAAAAAAGAAACTAAAGACGAGGTAAATCGTAGACGATGTGTCCAACTTAGATGGATCAAAGTCACACATTTAAATTGTAAGATACATACACTTGCTCAAATTCTCTCGTATAAACAGGTTCACCAAGTTGAGATGCTCTAGTCGTGCCACTAAATGTTCTGTATCGCTTAATCGTTTTTAAGACAAATTTGAGAATAAAATTGAATGGTTTATGTCAACTGCAACCAAAAGCGTTATGACAACAAGTCTCAAAAACCATACCTATAATCTCTATTACATCAACCAGAAAAACATATGTTCCAAAAGAGATTCCATTACATCCAATTAGCCTAGATCTCCTGAAGACTCTGAAGAAACAAAGGGATCAGAACAATATATTTCTCTATTTATCGGAAAAGTGGGATTGTAGCTTATGGTTTGAGACTCAAGTTAAGAGAGTAAAATTTTGGCATTTTTTTCCGAATCAATTGCATAGTAAATTTTCTAATGAGGTAGGTGGATATTGTTTTTGGTATTTTTTTCCGAATCAGTTGCATAGTAAATTTTCGAATCAAGTGTTTGGTATTTGTTTGGCATTTTCCCATTAAAATGGTTTCTAACACATGAAAAAAAAAAGTTATTGATCAAACAAAACATTCCATGCTCTAGTATCAAATGTCTTCTCATCGTTGTCTTTACCCACCAACAGCTACGGTGGCTCCAACGGCAATAGCAAGAAGCTTCTCCATCATCAATGTCATCGTCATAACAGTCTTCGAAGCCTTGTCTACATTTTTCCCGACCAAATTCTTCACGATCGTCGTGCTGTCCCTACAAACACTGACATCAAAGTTTGCAGTGTCTGGGGATTGCTTGAGTTCCGAGGCAGCGCTCATGAGAGACGCTGTAATGGTCACGAAGGCATCTTGACACTCCGCGAACTGCTTTTTCAAGTTTGGATTTTCCTTGGCCGCTGTTGCGGCATAAACCGCAGACTTCCCGGCATAGGATATGCTGAGGCTGAGAGCGGCTTCAGCCGCTTAAAACTACAGATAGAAATAATTAAAACAATATTATATGTCTATGATAGAGAATGAGACATGAACGTAATTGCAATTCCAAAAAAATAGAGATTTTGGTTTCAAAACTGCATTTACAATTTTGAACTTTTAGGATTTTCAATACGTTTTCATATAAAGACCCTAGATTCCAATTAAAACCATAACTTTGATATTTGATGATTTAAGAAATAAGTTACCGTGGTGGAGGCAGAAGCCGCCGGAGGATATGCGCTCAAAGTTTTGACGCAGAAGGCTTTGTCGTCGGTGACACGTTTGCAAATGGCATCGATGGATTTTGTTGAAGCAGAGACGAAGAGAAATTGTAACAAAATTGCCAGAGAAACAACGACAAAAGAGGAAGATGAAGAAGAAGCCATCGGTTCTTTAGAATTCAGTTTTTGGTATTGTATTGTTTATCAATTGTGGTTATGGTTATAAATATATATATATAATATATATATTAATTACATTGCAGTGTTGCACGCATCTTAGATACGCATGTGCTTCAAAATTGGTCAAATTTTATCATTTTATTTCCATTTACTTTCTCTTTCTAATTTCATATTTTGATTCTCTATTTGGAAAATACAATTTACGGATGGATGTGGTCAATCTTTTTCCTTTATTTTAGGAAGAAATTGGTGTGTGACCATAAAAAGACCTAATATTTGGTCAATGACAATAAATCTCCTAAATATGTTAATGACATATTTGAGATGGGAATAGACTATTTTATCTTTGTTTATAAGTGTGTGGATTAAAATATCGGCCTAATAAAATAGGATTAATAGACCAATGATAGAAAGGTGAGAAAATTACACTCAAAAACATTTATTCAAAATAGAATTACAAAAACATAATTTATGAATTTAGACACACTTTGTGTGCATTTTGGAGTGTAAAATGACATAAATGTCCCACTTACCAAAAGTTATTTATCCTTCCCCATTTACTTTATATATATATATATATATATATATTTTTTTTTTTTCATCTCACACACCCCACACATTTTTGTTTTCTTTATATTCTTTTCATACAAAAATAATCTAACAATTATTTTTTACAATCAATTATATTTTTTTCTCTATATTTTGATACCAATTTTACAATTTTTTTTAATTAGATGTGAAAACTGGCGGGCATTGTAGTCGAGATTTCTCCGTCAGACATTGGTCCTCAAAAAATAGTCGTAACTTTTTTGATAGATTTTCTAACTGATTTTCAACAAACAGTCCCAGTCAGAGGGATTTTCGATGATTTTCCGGCGAAGTTTTAGTTGGAAGGCCTCATTGGAAAGTTGTCGATATCCATCGGAAATTTTTCGGCGGATATCCTACTCTCATTGTAGTCGGAATCCCCGTCAGAAAGTTGTTGGATATCCTTCGGAAAAATTTCCAGCGTCGTATTTTATGACCATTGTGAATATATATATATATATATATATATATATATATATATATATATATATATATATATATATATCTCTCTCTTTGGCTAACCCTCTCGATCTCGGATATGAAATCCAAAGAAGGGTAACGATAACCCGAACAAGAAAATTCATGGCTCGGAAGTTGAACGGTGTGGATAGGACGCCTGCGTATCCATGTACAATATTCACGTGGATACGCATGCATATCCATATAGTTGCGTACACATGGACGATATTCGAGTGGATACACAGAATATCCATGTAGGTGCGTCCACGTGGACGATATGCGCGTGGATACACAGAATATCCATGTAGAGCAGAGAGGGATTGCCCTCGGATGTGCAAACAAAAGTGGCGACCATTCGCACTTAAAGGTTTTCCTTTATCGGATCTATATGAAGCACTTGGTGATACTAAGGTTAAAAATCATCTTATAGGTTTTCCATTATATATGTAGCATGTACTTGTTTTTAAATTGTATTTTTTTTTATTAACAGGACATTCAAAGTATCTTGCAACCATCCTTAGATGAGGAAATTTTGATGGCTCGAATCATGGCTGGGGAGTATGAGGAGCCAGATTTCAGTGATGTAGTTCCTGACAGTTGGTCGAAGCCTCTAATAGATGAAGGGAAGCCGATATTCTGGAAAGAGATATTCAGCATTGATGTTGCTGCCCAAGGAGATGAAAAGGAAAAGGATAGGGTCCATCATCGTGAAGTGGCTACGGAGAATGTCGCTCCGGTTGGTTTTGTGGAACAACTACAGAGCTTGAAGAAAAGTACGGACGATCAATTTGTCCAAATCAGGGACCGCATGGATGGCATTGATACAAGACTCAACTCCGTTGAAGAATATGTGAAAGAGGCAAGAAGAGAAGGTGAGAAGAAAGGAGAAGAAGAATTAGAAGAAGAGAAGTCAGGATGCAATTGAGAAGGAAAAGGAGAAGGAGAAGAAGGAGAAGAAGGATGAGATGATTGGTAGGACGTACGTGATGACTAGACGTCGTACGAGAAGAGAAGAGGTATTTTAGTTAGAAATTTGGTTTCGGTATTACTTGATATTTTTCGGTAACACTATGATGTATTACTTGGTATTTGTAGGGACAACCAAAAGAGGCTGAGGCTACGGCTGTTGCTCTTGTTGAGCAAGAAGTGGGTGGTGGGAAACGGAAACAGGAGCCTCCGAAGACGACATGGCCAATCACTCGGTATAGGAAGCGTTAAACTGTTTTTGCCTCTCTCTCAATTTAATCTTGTTTGTTTTTGGACATGACTCTTATTGTTCATCTTGGTTTGTTTTTGGACATGACTCTGTATGATGTTTTTGGCTAATCTGAGTAATCAATCATTGTGAAATTGGAACAAGAAAAATTAAATGAAATAGTCAAATTCCCAAATTAAATTGTATATAATCGATGATGTAGTGACAATCAATGATGTAGTCGCGGTCAAATCATGATAATAAAAGGTACATAAAAAAGGAGTGTAGTTTTACCAGTAATACACTGTAAATGCTGCATTCAATTCGGGTTAGTAAATTCGAAGTGGTTGTAAACCAAATCATCAATTAAAGAAGTGTTCAGAGAATAAGTTTTTCGTGTTCCCAAGTAAGTTTTTAATTTTTATCGTGAACACGCGTTGGTTTACAGAATGTCTTTTTGCTAATTAATTAATTATCACGTCCACTCGGCTGCTCCTGGCGTCAAAACTGTCAAATCTGCATGCAGTAAAATAAATGAAGGTAAATAAATGTGGTAGTTGTACCGCTTCAGTAATACCACATTAATACCACATTACTAGGCGACCTTTCCCCTTCTATAAATAACGTTATTCTCATCTCTCATTCTCATTCTCATCTTCTTCATCAATCCATCATCTTGATCTTGGTCTTCTCTCATCTATCTTCTCTCATCTCTCATGGCTACTGTGTGGATCAAGCGGCACCTGAAGGAGCTTATGCAGAACCCTGAGGCAGGGTTCGCCGCATTCCCTGTTGGGGAAGACCTCTCCGAGTGGGAGGCGACCCTCATCGGACCCCCGAGCAGCCCATACGAAGGGGGGTCAGTTCTCCCTCAAAATCCAGTTCCCGTCGAATTTCCCCCTCAGGCCCCCCACGATCTACTTCATCACACCGATCTTCCACCCGAACGTAACTGTGAAAGGCGTCATCTTCTGGCCACCGGCTGGTCGATGGGGACGTCGATGAAGGAGATCCTGGCGGTGTTGGCGGACATTCTTATTCACCCTATGGTGAATGAAGAAAATGTTTTCGATGAACACATCGCCTTAATGTACCGCGGGGAGAGGGAGCACTATGATGGTGAGGCACGACGATGGACAAAGGACTACGCCATGGTTAAATCCATGGCGAAAAAAATCTAATATTATGTTTTTTTTTATGTTATGTTTATGTTTTTATGTTTTTTTATGTTTAATATTATGTTTTTTAATGTTTTTAAAAAAAATTTATATGTAATTTTTTTTTGTTTATATATAAATATTTCATAATTCTCTGGGTACAAATATACGGGCTCGACAATATACCGAATCAGGCATCCGTATAACTGGGTACAAATATACGGTAATCTCGGTTCAACTACCGATACATGACTTTTTAGTCTCTAGGAGGTATCAATATCCCCAATATGATGTAGTAAAGATGTTATCAATCCATAATTAGGATTATTTTAATCACTAAGAATGCAAGGTGCTTATAGTAAGTTAAGCTAAACAAGTGTGGTTTGGGATTAATTATCAATTAAAAACAAGTGAATAGCAAAGCAAACAAGATGTAATTTAAATAACAAAAGCGAATCCTAAGATGGGGTTATCGACTTTAGGTAATCCAAGCACAATTAATGGTGTTCTTTCACTCAAATAAGCTTTCCCTAGGCAATAGATCTCTAATCTTGATAAGTTCTTTTTCAAGCAATTAATCACTATGTTAATTATCAAATACATTAGTAAATTCTCATTTGTGGATTAACAATTAGCAAGCATTAAAAATAATAACAATATCAACCAAAATACACCCTAGTCAACTAATCTCTTAGGCTAGGAGCATAAATCTCTTGAATAGTTCATCAAGGCATTTCATTAAACACTTGGTGTGCATGAAATGCCTTATGATCTAGATCTACTTTCTCAAACTAGATCTAGAATTAAGGGCACTATTCAGGAAGGAAATAAAGATAATCTAACACTAAACACCCTAAATCATGCATTGGATCATCCTAATCTACCCCATCTCAAGATCCTAAAAGACTACTCAAGACCCATTAAGAACATCTCAAAATCGATGGGGATAGGAGATGAATCTATTGATGGGTGATGAATAATCAATAAGAAAAGAAGATAGATGGAAACAAATACTAAATTGCATAAACAAAAAGATCTCTCTTACAAATCTCAAGTTCTCTCTCAAAGGTGATGATTTTTGACTTAAGAAAAGCTTAGCAAATAAAATTAGGATTTTAGAGTATTTATAATAAAAAGAGGGGAACCGGATCAACCCGGAACAAACCGGCTTTTGACCGGGACATTTTTGGGTCGGAAATCGATCCCGGCCGGGATGGAGCCAGGACACGGAGCCGGGATGAGAGGTTGTTGCCAAGATGTTGTGGTGCCGGGCGACTTTGGTCCGGGATGGGAGGCTGGGATGAGAAGTCTTCAGTGAGGGAAGGTGATGCCGGGGAATTTAAGCCGGGACGGAAGGCCGGATATCCCCTGCCCGAGGGAAAGTTTCATGCCGGCTGAGGGGAAATCTTTGCGCCGGCCGGTGCTGAGGGGAATTTTGAGGGAAAAAGTCTTCATCCCGTGGGAGATTGGTCCGGGACACGCAGCCGGGATTCTCCCTGTCTGAGGAGAAATCTCGTGCCGGCTGAGGGGAAGTTCTGTCTCGGGCCGGTGCATACATCCGACAAGGAAAGAGCTCCTAGGCCAGGCAGAGACGTTTTCAGTAAATCTGTGGTAACTCCTTAGACAGATGTCCAAATTGCCTGAATCCAACTCTTGTAGACAGATAACTCACCCCTATACAATTCCTATGAAGAGCTTCAAGGCTTATTCATATCGGAGGGCCTTCGTCCAGTGACATATTTCCGGCATCTCGGATGGGCTTTTCACTCTACTTAGGTCCAACTCTCCAACTATTCCCAATTGCCTCCAATCACCTAGGGAATACTCCAAAACATGCAAGAATGCACTAAACCTAATGCAAATACCTAATACCCTAAATGAGACCTAAATGCAAGAGAAGACCATGATTATTCATGCGAATTACACAAAACTCTAAATGAAATGCATGCTAAAACATGCAATATATGAGTATATCAATTCCCCCAAACTTAAACATTTACTTGTCCTCAAGCAAACAAGAATAAAGAAAGGGAGAAGACTAGAAATAGGAACTCAAATCCAAAAGTGCCATAAAAAGAATCCGAGCCCAATGTCCAAGCTGCAAACTTCTTGATGCGAACAAACAACTTACTCAAAAGTGAATAGCCATACTTATCCTTGCATGACTTACATTCGAACCTCAACCTACACAAACTTTCATATCTTCCAACCTCTTGACATTGATAAGTGTAATAGGTGTGAATCATGTTTATGCAAGATCAAATGAAATCGTTTGGCTAAGGGTAAGGTTATGAGATGAAGGTGATCTCATTATTATGCATGGGTAATTAGGTACAAGGATCTCTCTTGAAATGAACAAACCTTAGCAAAATGCTAAAGGTAAAAGGCAACCTATGCATACAAGGGAGAATTCTCATCTACCCAAATGCCTAGAGTATCTCTAACTTAAAGCTTCTAACCTGTTATGCCCATTTCCAAAGCTACCCTTTTTATATTGAGGCATTTCGCTTTCTCAAACCCACATGCTTCTTGTCTTTTCATCTCACCTTCTTCTCATTCGGGGATCGCTTCTTCTTCCTTGTTCTTTAATGGTTTGGTGCTCCTTTGTTGTGATCTAGCTCTTATTTTCTTCTTTTTGGTTCACGCCTCTTCTCATTCTTTGATGCTTTGGCCTTTTTGGCTTTCTTCGTTTTCCTTCTATCTTTTGAGGCTAGCTTATTCTTTAGAGCTAGTCTTATGATTTTTGCACCAACCAATCTACACAAATCCGATCCCCTTTTCCTTTTCTCCTTTTCATCTTTTATATTCCACAATCCATTCCAATCAAACCCATTATAGATTTCAAAATAATAATATTTACAAGTCAAATTCATGGTTATCACTTAGATGAGGTTGAATTCAAGTCAAGATTTGTTTCAATCAAGGCAAGAACAATAAGTCATGAGATCAAGGCATGGTTCGTTCTTAATTTCTACACGAGATCAAAGCATCAAGTAACTAGCGACAATGGCATTGGACTAGGCTCTTAATAAGGTATTTTACAAGGACAAATCTATCACTGCTCCTAATGCTCATGCAAAGCTACCTTATATGCTATGCATCTAGACTCAATACTACATGGAATGCACAAAAGTTCAAAATTTTCAAATTTATTTAAAATGCATGATATGCATGAGGCTCAAGGTGCAAAAGGCAAAATAAGAACACCAAAAACGATGTTAGATAACACACAAACCCTCTCCTAAACTTAAATTACACAGTCCCTTGTGTAAGAGAAGGTTAAGAGAGAGCTAAACAATGCATGAAAGAAAGAAAGAAGATATGATTCTAAATCCTATGTACAAAGTTTGGAGTATTACCTTGGAAAATCATGGAGGGGACTAGAGGGATCAAGGGACGCCATACTCCATCACCTCATCCTATGCACCTTAGTCCATAAGTCCATGCCCATAAGACCATCGAAAACCTACTTGCACTAAGAAACCCCATCAAAAGGAACTACTAACGAATGAAAATCATAAAAGGAAATATGTACAAGGATAAGCTTGGGGTGTCTCCCAAGAGCACTTTGTTTAGAGTCACAAAGTTTGAATTTTGTTACACTTTTAGGAGGGTAATGGAGGAGTGCAAGCACTCCATGGCGGTTTCTTATGTTCGAGTTTGAGAACTTTACCCATTAAGCCTTGAAGACCGGCATGATTTGGCTCCCTAACCTCCGTTGTGAGGGTTGCTATGGCCTTGGCAAAAGGCTTGGGAAGCCCTCTACATTTGACCTTGTACTCAATCATCCCTTCTTCATGTTTCCATGGGATGAGAGTCACGATCGAAGGTTGGTTTAGCAAGGGTCCAATCCCCTTGAGAATGCTTGGTTTCCTCTCCTCGGACCTAGGCCTTGTCTTTCTCTTATCAACCGTAGCACTTTCACCCTCACTCTCTCTTGTGGTGTGAAAGAGGGAATTTAAGCAACTTTCATCTAGAGCTAGGGCTTCTTCAACCATTCCTTGACTCACCGTCTCACATACGCCCACATACTCAACCTTCCGGACTTGGGCTTCATTGTCTCCACCAATAATTGACCCACAAATAGCGGTGGAAGAAGGCATCATTGTGTAGAACTTCTTGTCATCCATGTTCTTAAGAACAACCCTCTTGTTTATGAAATCCAATCTTGCACCAGTTGTGTTGAGGAATGGAGTCCCGAGGAGTGGATGGAGCTTTATGTTTGGTGCCATCTCCATTACAACGAAGTCCGTTGGTACAAGACACTTTCCAATCTTTAGAGCAAAGTCTTCAACCAAGCCAAGAGGTTTCTTCGTAGAAGAGTCTCCAAATGTTATGGTGGAGGGGTAATCGTTCAACTTATCTATCCCAAGACTTTTGGCCATCTGCAAGGTAATGACATTCACGGTTGAGCCCGAGTCACAAAAGCATCATCAACTTCCAAGAGTCAAAGTGTGCAAGATATTGAGAATTTCCCGGGGTTTCCAAGCTTTGGGAGAATCTTAGGCTCGATCCTTGTTGTTCTTGGAGGCACTTTCTCTTGTGCCTTATTGAGGAAACGACCGGAAAATGGAAGTGGAGGCTCATATGGGTGAGGTAAAGTGTGAATGGGCTCTCTTTTTGACCCAAAAAGTATCTCTACGTTTTTCACTCTAGCCACGTTCTTGATTGACTCCTCAACCTTGTTATTCTTTTCTTCAACCAACACCATATTATTCTCATGCCCAACGGTCACCTCCCCACATTGTTGCTCAATGTCCTCATTGAGGCTAGAGACTAACCCGAGGAACTCCTTAATTATGTGATCTTGCTCTTCAAGAGTGGAAAAGGTGTTGCAAGACTCTTTAGAGGTAAATATTGTCTTCCCATTTGAAGAGTCTTTAGGATGATTTGAGAAAGAGGAGGCACTCCTTTGCTCCATTAGTTGCACCTTTGAGCTCAATGCCTCAAACTTGCTATTAAGATCATTGTAAGAGCAAATGACTTTGATATTTGTTTCCGTTTGGCCTTTGATTAGTTGTTGGAACATGGAGGCCAAGTCAAGCTCTTGCGGTTTAGACGTAGGTGCTTGACCTCGGGGCACAAACCCTTGTTGTTGACCTTGAAAACCGGGTGGGGCTTTTGGTTGGAATCCACTTTGGTTTCCTTGGAATTGATTCCTTGGGACATACCCTTGTTGGTTGGAGTTAGAAGGTTGACCTTGAGATTGGAATTGTTGTTGTGGAACTCCTTGAGTTTGGGTAGATTGTTGAGGGTAGAGTTGGTCTTCTGCGTTCCTATGGGTTTGGTTGAACCCTTGTCTTCGGAAGTTACCTTGGTTCCCCACGTAGTTTACTTCCTCTTGTGTTTCCACGGCTTCCTCTTGATAGCAAGCTTGATTGTTCTCATAGTCACCAATGAAATGGACCATCTTTTGAGATTCTTTTGAAGCCACAAGAAGCTTGTCTATCATGGAGGCTTGTTTATCCAACTTCTCATTCAAGGCTTTCATGTTCTTGGTTCTCTTGTTCTCATCAAAGTCACTCGTGGTCCTTGTGGAACGGTCATAATCGTCGCCATAGGTGCCATCACTTTGAGCCAAGTTCTCCACTAGCTCCATTGCCTCCTCTATGTCCTTAGCTAAGAAATTACCATTCGAAGCCGTGTCAAGTAGCATTCGAATCTCAGGTAAAGCGCCTCAGTAAAGAGTACTAAGAAGTGAGGTGTTGGAGAAGCCATGATGTGGGCATTGAGAAGTGTAGGCTCTAAATCTCTCCCAAGCCTCATTGAAAGACTCAATAGACCGTTGTGTGAAGCTTAAAATCTCATTGCGAAGTTTGCGGTTCTAGCCAGTAAGAAGAATTTGGCTAGAAAGGCCCTTTTGCAATCATCCCATTAAGTAATAGAACCTTGAGGCAAGCTTTTCTCCCATTGGTGAGCCTTGTCACCGAAAGAGAACGGGAAGAGACGAAGCTTGAAACCATCTTCGTATACTCCATTGATCTTGTTGAGACCACATATCCGATCAAATTGGTCAATGTTATCTAGAGGACCCCCCCCCCATGGAACTTGTTAGCCTGAACCATGTTGATTAGCCCGGGTTTGACCTCAAAGTTGTTGTTTTCAACCGGAGGCGGTTGAATCCCTTGACAGTTTTGTTGTGCATTTGCCGCATCACCTTCTCCTACGACATGCCTAGTTCTAGGCGGGTGGTTAGGATGGTGATGGTTTCCATTGCCACCACCTCCTTGATTGTTGCTGTTTCCATCCCCATTCCCACCGTTCCTTTGGTGGGGAATGGGTTCATTGATGTTCCCAAGTGGAACATTCTCAAACTGCTCCATGTCGTTACCAACCTCTTCTCTTGAACTCTCACACGGTTCCAATTGCTCTTGAACCCCTCTCAAGTTGATCAATATCGTCCCTTGGTTGTATGAGATTGGTATTGCCACGGGAACAGGTATGCATGCACCTAGAGAGAGAAAGAGCAATAGGAAGCAAAGAAGATTAGTAACTTTGGTAGAAAATAAAATTTAATCTTACAAAGAGCCTAAATCTCAATATTAAAACAAATCCCAATATGGCAACGGCGCCAAATTGATACATGAATTTTTAGTCTCTAGGAGGTATCAATATCCCCAATACGATGTAGTAAAGAGGTTATCAATCCATAATTGGGATTATTCTAATCACTAAGAATGCAAGGTGCTTATAGTAAGTTAAGCTAAACAAGTGTGGTTTGTGATTAATTATCAATTCAAAACAAGTGAATAGCAAAGCAAACAAGATGTAATTTAAATAACAAAAGCGAACACTAAGATGGGGTTATCGACTTTAGGTAATCCAAGCACAATTAATGGTGTTCTTTCACTCAAATAAGCTTTCCCTAGGCAATAGATCTCTAATCTTGATTAGTTCTTTTTCAAACAACTAATCACTATGTTAATTACCAAATCCATTAGCAAATTCTCATTTATGGATTAACAATTAGCAAGCATTAAGAATAATAACAAGATCAACCAAAATACACCCTAGACAACTAATCTCTTAGGCTAGGAGCATAAATCCCTTGAATAGTTCATCAAGGCATTTCATCAAACACTTGGTGTGCATGAAATGCCTTATGATCTAGAACTACTTTCTCAAGCTAGATCTAGCATTAAGGGCACTATTCAAGAAGGGAATAAAGATAATCTAACCCTAAACACCTTAAATCATGCATTGGATCATCCTAATCTACCCCATCTCAAGATCCTAAAAGACTACTCAAGACCCATTAAGAACATCTCAAAATTGATGGGGATAGGAGATGAATCCATTGATGGGTGATGAATAATCAATAAGAAAAGAAGATAGATGGAAGAGATTGATGGAAACAAATACTAAATTGCATAAACAAAAAGATCTCTCTTACAAATCTCAAGTTCTCTCTAAAAGGTGAGGGTTTTTGACTTAAGAAAAGCTTAGCAAATAAAATTAGGGTTTTAGAGTATTTATAATAAAAAGAGAGGAACCGGGTCACCCGGAACAAACCTGGTTTTGACCCGGACATTTTTGGTTCGGAAATCGATCCCGGCCGGGATGGAGCCAGGACACGGAGCCGGGATGAGAGGTTGTTGCCAAGATGTTGTGGTGCCGGGCGACTTTGGTCCGGGATGGGAGGCTGGGATGAGAAGTCTTCGGTGAGGGAAGGTGATGCCGGGGGACTTCAAACCGGGATGGAAGGCCGGGATATCCCCTGCCCGAGGGAAAGTTTCATGCCGGCTGAGGGGAAATCTTCGTGTCGGCCGGTGCTGAGGGGAATTTTGAGGGAGAAAGTCTTCATCCCGTGGGAGATTGGTCCGTGACACGCAGCCGGGATTCTCCCTGTCTGAGGAGAAATCTCGTACCGGCTGAGGGGAAGTCTTGCCCCGTGCCGGTGCATACATCCGGCAAGGAAAGAGCTCCTAGGCCAGGCAGAGACGTTTTCAGTAAATCTGTGGTAACTCCTTGGATAGTTGTCCAAATGCCTGAATCCAACTCCTGTAGATAGATACCTCACCCCTATACAATTCCTATGAAGAGCTTCAAGGCTTATTCATATCGGAGGGCCTTCGTCCAGCGACATATTTACAGCGTCTCGGATGGGCTTTTCACTCTACTTAGGTCCAACTCTCCAACTATTCCCAATTGCCTCCAATCACCTAGGGAATACTCCAAAACATGAAAGAATTCACTAAACCTAATACAAATACCTAATACCCTAAATGAGACCTAAATGCAAGAGAAGACCATGATTATGCATGTGAATTACACAAAACTCTAAATGAAATGCATGCTAAAACATGCAATATATGAGTATATCAATTCCCCCAAACTTAAACTTTTGCTTGTCCTCAATCAAACAAGAATAAAGAAAGGGAGAAAACTAGAAATAGGAGTTCAAATCCAAAAGTGCCATAAAAAGAATACGAGCCCAATGTCCAAGTTGCAAACTTCTTGATGCGATCAAACAACTTACTCAAAGGTGACTAGCCATACTTATCCTTGCATGACTTACATTCGAACCTCAACCTACACAAACTTTCATATCTTCCAACCTCTTGACATTGATTAAGTGTAATAGGTGTGAATCATGTTTATGCAAGATCAAATGAATTCGTTTGGCAAAGGGTAAGGTTATGAGATGAAGGTGATCTCTTTATTATGCATGGGTAATTAGGTACAAGGATCTCTCATGAAATGAACAAACTTTATCAAAATGCTATAAGTAAAAGGCAACCTATGCATACAAGGGAGAATTCTCATCTACCCAAATGCCTAGAGTATCTCTAACTTAAAGTTTCTAACCCGTTATGCCCATATCCTAAGCTACCCTTTTTATCTTGAGGCATTTCGCCTTCTCAAACCCACATGCTTCTTATCTTTTCATCTCACCTTCTTCTCATTCGGGGACCACTTCTTCTTCCTTGTTCTTTCATGGTTTGGTGCTCATTTGTTGTGATCTAGCTCTTCTTTTCTTCTTTTTGGTTCACTCCTCTTCTCATTCTTTGATGCTTTGGCCTTTTTGTCTTTCTTCGTTTTCCTTCTATCTTTTGAGGCTATCTTATTCTTTAGAGATAGTCTTATGATTTTTGCACCAACCAATCTACACAAATCCGATCCCCTTTTCCTTTTCTCCTTTTCATCTTTTATATTCCACAATCCATTCCAATCAAACCCATTATAGATTGCAAAAAAATAATATTTACAAGTCAAATTCATGGTTAGCACTTAGATGAGGTTGAATTCAATTCAAGATTTGTTTCAATCAAGGCAAGAACAATAATACATGAGATCAAGGCATGGTTCGTTCTTAATTTCTACACGAGATCAAAGCATCAAGTAACTAGCGACAATGGCATTGGACTAGGCTCTTAATAAGGTATTTTACAAGGACAAATCTATCACTGCTCCTAATTCTCATGCAAAGCTACCTTATATGCTATGCATCTAGACTCAATCCTACATGGAATGCACAAAAGTTCAAAATTTTCAAATTTATTTAAAATGCATGATATGCATGAGACTCAAGGTGCAAAAGGCAAAATAAAAACACCAAAAACGATGTTAGATAACACACAAACCCTCCCCCAAACTTAAATTACACAGTCCCTTGTGTAAGAGAAGGTTAAGAGAGAGCTAAACAATGCATGAAAGAAAGAAAGAAGATATGATTCTAAATCCTATGTACAAAGTTTGGAGTATTACCTTGGAAAATCATGGAGGGGACTAGAGGGATCAAGGGACGCCATACTCCATCACCTCATCCTATGCACCTTAGTCCATAAGTCCATGCCCATAAGACCATCGAAAACCTACTTGCACTAAGAAAACCCATCAAAAGGAACTACTAACGAATGAAAAGCATAAAAGGAAATATGTACAAGGATAAGCTTGGGGTGTCTCCTAAGAGCACTTTGTTTAGAGTCACAAAGTTTGATTTTTGTTACACTTTTAGGAGGGTAATGGAGGAGTGCAAGCACTCCATGGCGGTTTCTTATGTTCGAGTTTGAGAACTTTACCCATTAAGCCTTGAAGACCGGCATGATTTGGCTCCCTAACCTCCGATGTGAGGGTTGCTATGGCCTTGGCAAAAGGCTTGGGAAGCCCTCTACATTTGACCTTGTACTCAATCATCCCTTCTTCATGTTTCCATGGGATGAGAGTCACGATCGAAGGTTGGTCTAGCAAGGGTCCAATCCCCTTGAGAATGCTTGGTTTCCTCTCCTCGGACCTAGGCCTTGTCTTTCTCTTATCAACCGTAGCACTTTCACCCTCACTCTCTGTTGTGGTGTGAAAGAGGGAATTTAAGCAACTTCCATCTAGAGCTAGGGCTTCTTCAACCATTCCTTGACTCACCGTCTCACATAAGCCCACATACTCAACCTTCCGGACTTGGGCTTCATTGTCTCCACCAATAATTGACCGACAAATAGCGGTGGAAGAAGGCATCATTGTGTAAAAATTCTTGTCATCCATGTTCTTAAGAACAACCCTCTTGTTTATGAAATCCAATTTTGCACCGGTTGTGTTGAGGAATGGAGTCCCGAGGAGTGGATGGAGCTTTATGTTTGGTGCCATCTCCATTACAACGAAGTCCGTTGGTACAAGACACTTTCCAATCTTTAGAGCAAAGTCTTCAACCAAGCCAAGAGGTTTCTTCGTAGAAGAGTCTCCAAATGTTATGGTGGAGGGGTAATCGTTCAACTTATCTATCCCAAGACTTTTGGCCATCTGCAAGGTAATGACATTCACGGTTGGGCCCGAGTCACAAAAGCATCATCAACTTCCAAGATTCAAAGTGTGCAAGATATTGAGAATTTCCCGGGGTTTCCAAGCTTTGGGAGAATCTTAGGCTCGATCCTTGTTGTTCTTGGAGGCACTTTCTCTTGTGCCTTATTGAGGAAACGACCGGAAAATGGAAGTGGAGGCTCATATGGGGGAGGTAAAGTGTGAAAGGGCTCTCTTTTTGACCCAAAAAGTATCTCTACGTTTTTCACTCTAGCCACGTTCTTGATTGACTCCTCAACCTTGTTATTCTTTTCTTCAACCAACACCATATCATTCTCATGCCCAACGGTCACCTCCCCACATTGTTGCTCAATGTCCTCATTGAGGCTAGAGACTAACCCGAGGAACTCCTTAATTATGTGATCTTGCTCTTCAAGAGTGGAAAAGGTGTTGCAAGACTCTTTAGAGGTAAATATTGCCTTCCCATTTGAAGAGTCTTTAGGATGATTTGAGAAAGAGGAGGCACTCCTTTGCTCCATTAGTTGCACCTTTGAGCTCAATGCCTCAAACTTGCTATTAAGATCATTGTAAGAGCAAATGACTTTGATATTTGTTTCCGTTTGGCCTTTGATTAGTTGTTGGAACATGGAGGCCAAGTCAAGCTCTTGCGGTTTAGACGTAGGTGCTTGACCTCGGGGCACAAACCCTTGTTGTTGACCTTGAAAACCGGGTGGGGCTTTTGGTTGGAATCCACTTTGGTTTCCTTGGAATTGATTCCTTGGGACATACCCTTGTTGGTTGGAGTTAGAAGGTTGACCTTGAGATTGGAATTGTTGTTGTGGAACTCCTTGAGTTTGGGTAGATTGTTGAGGGTAGAGTTGGTCTTCTGCGTTCCTATGGGTTTGGTTGAACCCTTGTCTTCGGAAGTTACCTTGGTTCCCCACGTAGTTTACTTCCTCTTGTGTTTCCACGGCTTCCTCTTGATAGCAAGCTTGATTGTTCTCATAGTCACCAATGAAATGGACCATCTTTTGAGATTCTTTTGAAGCCACAAGAAGCTTGTCTATCATGGAGGCTTGTTTATCCAACTTCTCATTCAAGGCTTTCATGTTCTTGGTTCTCTTGTTCTCATCAAAGTCACTCGTGGTCCTTGTGGAACGGTCATAATCGTCGCCATAGGTGCCATCACTTTGAGCCAAGTTCTCCACTAGCTCCATTGCCTCCTCTATGTCCTTAGCTAAGAAATTACCATTCGAAGCCGTGTCAAGTAGCATTCGAATCTCAGGTAAAGCGCCTCAGTAAAGAGTACTAAGAAGTGAGGTGTTGGAGAAGCCATGATGTGGGCATTGAGAAGTGTAGGCTCTAAATCTCTCCCAAGCCTCATTGAAAGACTCAATAGACCGTTGTGTGAAGCTTAAAATCTCATTGCGAAGTTTGCGGTTCTAGCCAGTAAGAAGAATTTGGCTAGAAAGGCCCTTTTGCAATCATCCCATGAAGTAATAGAACCTTGAGGCAAGCTTTTCTCCCATTGGTGAGCCTTGTCACCGAAAGAGAACGGGAAGAGACGAAGCTTGAAACCATCTTCGTATACTCCATTGATCTTGTTGAGACCACATATCCGATCAAATTGGTCAATGTTATCTAGAGGACCCCCCCCCCCCCATGGAACTTGTTAGCCTGAACCATGTTGATTAGCCCGGGTTTGACCTCAAAGTTGTTGTTTTCAACCGGAGGCGGTTGAATCCCTTGACAGTTTTGTTGTGCATTTGCCGCATCACCTTCTCCTACGACATGCCTAGTTCTAGGCGGGTGGTTAGGATGGTGATGGTTTCCATTGCCACCACCTCCTTGATTGTTGCTGTTTCCATCCCCATTCCCACCGTTCCTTTGGTGGGGAATGGGTTCATTGATGTTCCCAAGTGGAACATTCTCAAACTGCTCCATGTCGTTACCAACCTCTTCTCTTGAACTCTCACACTGTTCCAATTGCTCTTGAACCCCTCTCAAGTTGATCAATATCGTCCCTTGGTTGTATGAGATTGGTATTGCCACGGGACCGGGTATGCATGCACCTAGAGAGAGAAAGAGAAATAGGAAGCAAAGAAGATTAGTAACTTTGGTAGAAAATAAAATTTAATCTTACAAAGAGCCTAAATCTCAATGTTAAAACAAATCCCAATATGGCAACGGCGCCAAATTGATACATGAATTTTTAGTCTCTAGGAGGTATCAATATCCCCAATACGATGTAGTAAAGAGGTTATCAATCCATAATTGGGATTATTCTAATCACTAAGAATGCAAGGTGCTTATAGTAAGTTAAGCTAAACAAGTGTGGTTTGTGATTAATTATCAATTCAAAACAAGTGAATAGCAAAGCAAACAAGATGTAATTTAAATAACAAAAGCGAACCCTAAGATGGGGTTATCGACTTTAGGTAATCCAAGCACAATTAATGGTGTTCTTTCACTCAAATAAGCTTTCCCTAGGCAATAGATCTCTAATCTTGATTAGTTCTTTTTCAAGCAACTAATCACTATGTTAACTATCAAATCCATTAGCAAATTCTCATTTGTGGATTAACAATTAGCAAGCATTAAGAATAATAACAAGATCAACCAAAATACACCCTAGACAACTAATCTCTTAGGCTAGGAGCATAAATCCCTTGAATAGTTCATCAAGGCATTTCATCAAACACTTGGTGTGCATGAAATGCCTTATGATCTAGAACTACTTTCTCAAGCTAGATCTAGCATTAAGGGCACTATTGAAGAAGGGAATAAAGATAATCTAACCCTAAACACCCTAAATCATGCATTGGATCATCCTAATCTACCCCATCTCAAGATCCTAAAAGACTACTCAAGACCCATTAAGAACATCTCAAAATTGATGGGGATAGGAGATGAATCCATTGATGGGTGATGAATAATCAATAAGAAAAGAAGATAGATGGAAGAGATTGATGGAAACAAATACTAAATTGCATAAACAAAAAGATCTCTCTTACAAATCTCAAGTTCTCTCTAAAAGGTGAGGGTTTTTGACTTAAGAAAAGCTTAGCAAATAAAATTAGGGTTTTAGAGTATTTATAATAAAAAGAGATGAACCGGGTCACCCGTAACAAACCGGGTTTTGACCCGGACATTTTTGGTTCGGAAATCGATCCCGGCCGGGATGGAGCCAGGACACGGAGCCGGGATGAGAGGTTGTTGCCAAGATGTTGTGGTGCCGGGCGACTTTGGTCCGGGATGGGAGGCTGGGATGAGAAGTCTTCGGTGAGGGAAGGTGATGCCGGGGGACTTCAAACCGGGATGGAAGGCCGGGATATCCCCTGCCCGAGGGAAAGTTTCATGCCGGCTGAGGGGAAATCTTCGTGTCGGCCGGTGCTGAGGAGAATTTTGAGGGAGAAAGTCATCATCCCGGGGGAGATTGGTCCGTGACACGCAGCCGTGATTCTCCCTGTCTGAGGAGAAATCTCGTGCCGGCTGAGGGGAAGTCTTGCCCCAGGCCGGTGCATACATCCGGCAAGGAAAGAGCTCCTAGGCCAGGCAGAGACGTTTTCAGTAAATCTGTGGTAACTCCTTAGATAGATGTCCAAATGCCTGAATCCAACTCCTGTAGATAGATAACTCACCCCTATACAATTCCTATGAAGAGCTTCAAGGCTTATTCATATCGGAGGGCCTTCGTCCAGCGACATATTTCCAGCGTCTCGGATGGGCTTTTCACTCTACTTAGGTCCAACTCTCCAACTATTCCCAATTGCCTCCAATCACCTAGGGAATACTCCAAAACATGAAAGAATTCACTAAACCTAATGCAAATACCTAATACCCTAAATGAGACCTAAATGCAAGAGAAGACCATGATTATGCATGTGAAATACACAAAACTCTAAATGAAATGCATGCTAAAACATGCAATATATGAGTATATCAATTCCCCCAAACTTAAAATTTTGCTTGTCCTCAATCAAACAAGAATAAAGAAAGGGAGAAAACTAGAAATAGGAGTTCAAATCCAAAAGTGCCATAAAAAGAATCCGAGCCCAATGTCCAAGTTGCAAACTTTTTGATGCGATCAAACAACTTACTCAAAAGTGACTAGCCATACTTATCCTTGCATGACTTACATTTGAACCTCAACCTACACAAACTTTCATATCTTCCAACCTCTTGACATTGATTAAGTGTAATAGGTGTGAATCATGTTTATGCAAGATCAAATGAATTCGTTTGGCTAAGGGTAAGGTTATGAGATGAAGGTGATCTCATTATTATGCATGGGTAATTAGGTACAAGGATCTCTCATGAAATGAACAAACTTTATCAAAATGCTAAAGGTAAAAGGCAACCTATGCATACAAGGGAGAATTCTCATCTACCCAAATGCCTAGAGTATCTCTAACTTAAAGTTTCTAACCCGTTATGCCCATATCCTAAGCTACCCTTTTTATCTTGAGGCATTTCGCGTTCTCAAACCCACATGCTTCTTATCTTTTCATCTCACCTTCTTCTCATTCTAGGACCACTTCTTCTTCCTTGTTCTTTCATGGTTTGGTGCTCATTTGTTGTGATCTAGCTCTTCTTTTCTTCTTTTTGGTTCACGCCTCTTCTCATTCTTTGATGCTTTGGCCTTTTTGTCTTTCTTCGTTTTCCTTCTATCTTTTGAGGCTATCTTATTCTTTAGAGCTATTCTTATGATTGTTTGCACCAACCAATCTACACAAATCCGATCCCCTTTTCCTTTTCTCCTTTTCATCTTTTATATTCCACAATCCATTCCAATCAAACCCATTATAGATTTCAAAAAAATAATATTTACAAGTCAAATTCATGGTTATCACTTAGATGAGGTTGAATTCAAGTCAAGATTTGTTTCAATCAAGGCAAGAACAATAAGTCATGAGATCAAGGCATGGTTCGTTCTTAATTTCTACACAAGATCAAAGCATCAAGTAACTAGCGACAATGGCATTGGACTAGGCTCTTAATAAGGTATTTTACAAGGACAAATCTATCACTGCTCCTAATGCTCATGCAAAGCTACCTTATATGCTATGCATCTAGACTCAATACTACATGGAATGCACAAAAGTTCAAAATTTTCAAATTTATTTAAAATGCATGATATGCATGAGGCTCAAGGTGCAAAAGGCAAAATAAGAACACCAAAAACGATGTTAGATAACACACAAACCCTCTCCTAAACTTAAATTACACAGTCCCTTGTGTAAGAGAAGCTTAATAGAGAGCTAAACAATGCATGAAAGAAAGAAAGAAGATATGATTCTAAATGCTATGTACAAACACTACACCAAAACAGGGGTTTTGCTACTGATTAGGCAGTCGGTAAATTTACCGACTGTTTCGCTACTGATTTCCGACTGATTTGCGACTATTTTCAAACAGTCGCAAATCAATAGGTATTTAGTGACTAAAAATTTCAGTCGTTAATTAGTAGCCGTTTTACGACTGATTAGTGACTGAATTGTAGTCGGAAACATGCAGTAGCTATCAGTAGTAATTTTAGCGACTGATTTCCTACTGAATTCGGTGGATCGTAGAACAGTAGCAAATCAGTATCAAAACATTAGTTATAAATCACGTGTATTTTATTTGGTGGTTGGTGTACCTAATTTGGTTTGTAGTCAGGAATTTTCGTGGCTAATCATATATTTGAATTAAAAAAATGAAATTCTAAGAATATAAAACCTGAAAATCTGAATTTGAAAATCCAAATACGCTGACAAAAGAAACAAAAAAAAACATCCAGAATCCAATAACATACATTACTAAAAGTTTTACAAAATATTCAATCATACATTACCAAAAAACTTATAAGTCTTACAAAGGAAGCAAATTTCAATCTTCAAAACAATAGCACACAACTTATCTAAGTTGGATCTTGGGTCATAAGGGGAGTAAAGGCACGAGCCGGCACTATCGGAGTCGGGTTAGTGGTCGTGGCAGCAGGAACTAAAGACTGTTGGATAGTATCGGGTTAGTGCTGTGAAAGAAAAAAACCAAATGAGCATCAACAATCATTGAAAAACAAACAAAGAAATGTGTCTTAGTCTAGCAATAATGTGAAAATCCAAAGAAAAGTGTCTAAGTCTTGCAAGCTGAACAAGACTAGCAACAGAACAAGCTGATAAATAATGTGAAAATCTAATATAAAGCTTGTTAAATTTCTGTGAGCAATCTCTACAAATAAAATCCAATGTGCAAACAAATAAATCATAACCAACAAATCAAAGTTCCACACACAGAAAACAAATCCATAATCAAATCCATTATGCAAACAAACTAGCTCATTCAAATCAACACTTATGAGATACATAACTAATCCACAAGCAGCCAACAAATCCATATTCTTGCCTAAGCACATAATACAAGAATGAACAGAATGAGTGAGATTTTTTAGAGTACCTTGAGATATTCTTGGTTGAGCATAACCTGAAGCTGAAGCTGAAGTCCTTGCAGGCCTTCTCTGTTGCATCTCTGAAAATATACAAAACACAAAAGTCATTAGACATCCATCAATGTCTAAGGAAGAGCTGCATAAATCAATACATGTGTGAGCATGACAAGATGCAAAGATTCACCAAAGGTAACCATAAATAAAGCAAGACACAAGGTCTGGTTCTAGAGCTTACATGATTAGAAAAAAAGACTTACATAATCCGAAACAAATAGCCACACAAGCAAAAAGAAGTCAAAGATAAAAAACAGAATATAGAGACTATGTCATACGCCTAAGCTAACAGAGAAGTGTTAGTGGATAAGACATCTTTTTCAACCAACTTTAGAACATGCCATAATCGAAACTAACACTAAAACTAGGAAACATCCTACTAGGAAACAAAACTAAAACTAAAAGTTTTGATTTTCAAACCGAAACTAACACTAAAAGCTAATAAAGCTTTACAAAACTTTACAAACCAATTGGATAAGACATCGTAACAGAGAAGCTAATAAAGCTTTCCCAAACAAAAACTAAAGGCAAATCAAACAATTTTTGCAAACTAAAAATAAAAAGATTCACAATTTTATCGTACAAAGAAACATTTTTTGAAAGAAGGAAACCAAAACCAAAATTAAAACGATTCCCAATCTTATCATACTAGAGATGTCAAAAGCACCCACGATGGAAGAGAAACCCTAAACCCAATTCCAAACCATAAATCTAATTCCAAACCCTAGACTATACCCAAACCAGAAATAGACCATACCCAAACACTAAATCAAAAAAAAATTTCACATAATTAAGCATGTAAGAGAAAAATCAAACAAAAATTTCGCAAAACAATTTCAAACCCTAAGCGTTTATACATTGAAAGAGAAGAAACACTTCTGGATAAAGAGGAGAAGCAAACGTACCAGGCGGAGTCGAGTCGAAGGGCCGTGCGCGACGACGGTCGGAGTTTTGGCCGGAGGAAGCCATGGCGGCTCGAGGAGGAAGAGATTTGAGAGCGAGGGATTTTTTTTTCTCCAAGTGTTGTTGTGTTATGCCGAACAAAAGGTATTTGAGAGTTAAGTGTGTGTTTTTGTTTCTAAGTGTTATAAAAAAATCAAATGGTTTGGTGCTAAAAACCAAAAATCCTCCGACAAACCTAAAATTTGGTGGCAAAAACCAAAACTTTTGGTGGCAAAACCAAATATTTTGGTGGCAATAGGTTTGGTTTAATTTCAAACCCAATCGGTTTGGTTTTAAAATTCTAATTTTTAATCATAAACTAATAAACCAAATAATTTGGTTTAAATTAATATAATTATTTTCTAATTTTTTTGGTGCTAATGTTTATTTAAACCCAAATGATAATGTTTTATCACAATAAGATTAATCTAAATTTTAATTCTCAAACACAATTGACTTGTTATTTGGTTAGATTTAGGCTTAAAAATAATTATAAAACATGACTTTTTATAAGTCTTGGATATTAGTTTTGGGGTATATTATAGTAATTAATTATAAGTTTAGGGTATGGGATTTTAGGTTTAGGTTTAAGAATTGAGGTTTGAAAAAGATTTATAAAACTTGACTTTTTATAAGTGTTGAATCTTAGTTTATGATTTAGGGTTTGGAGTTTAGGTAAAAAGTTTAGGGTATGGGGTTTCTTCAACATTGGCCAAACGTCTTTGAAGTGTCTTGAGTTCCTTAGAATGATCAGAAGATATGTCTCCTAATCCCATAGTCTTGCCAAGGAGATCATTATATTTCTCATCCATATTCAAACGAATCTTTTGGATTGCTTCCTTCGCTTGCTTTTGCCCTTCGTATAGAACATGAATGGTCGAATAAGCTTCTCTTCCTTGACTACTAAACTCCTTCATTCCTCTCTCAGCCTTGTGTGCTTTTTTTTGCAATGGTGTTCAGATTTGTAGCAGTAGATGAAAGACTTTCTCTGAAAGTTGTGAATTTTACTTCAAAGTGATCTTCCATGAGCTCCACGGATTTGCTGACATGATCAATGAGAGTTTGGTTCTTCTCAATTTCTAGGGCTTGTTGCAGCTGCACCTCTTCTATTTTCTTCACTTTCTTTTCAAGTTTTTGAACTTGGAAAGAAATAGCATCAAACTTTCCACTAAGATCGTTTTTGATATGATCTAATTTTGCATCGAGCTCAAGCGAAGGCGCGTGCTGATTCTTCATAAGGGTATGCATCATGGCTTCAAGTCTACTCTCTTGAGACTCATTGGGAACGTGATCATAGACAGGAGGTGGTGGTTGTGGTCGTGGCTGGTGGTAATGATGGTAATAGCCTTCATGATCAAAATCGCTCCAATTCTGGTTTTGGTGCAAATAAGCTTGGGTGGGTCGATTATTGTAGAAGCTTGGCATCGGGATGTAGTCACCAGCAGGCTCACTGTATAGAGGTGAACTCCTTTGAGCTTCATGAGAGAGAGGATATCGATGACCATCAAAGGAATCATCATTCCTCGAGTAGTAATTCATCTCAAAAAGTTCCTGAAACACACAATATTAAAACTCGTAGTAATTCGAAAAATTTGAAATTAGAAAACAAAGAAAAGAAAAATCTTAGACGAAATTCTAATCTAAAACTCGTAGGTAAAAAATCTGTCCCCGGCAACGTCGTTAAAAACTTGATGCGGGTAAGTTTTCACCCTAAAAATAATGTGGTTGCAAGTGCACAACAACGATGTAGTACTTAGGGGTCGAATTCACTAGAGACTGGAAGATGAAACACTAGAGTTTTTATGATTTCGAATTAAGCTAAGACAACAAAAATAAAGGTAAGATCGATGATATCCAAACAAGTAATTAAGAAAGATAAAACAATAAGAGAAAGCGTTAGGCAATGGATAATTCGCAAATATACATAACATGAAAGATATCGATTAGATAGGGTTTTAATTAGATCTGTTCTTGAACTCAAAACACGAATTTATAATATTTCCACTGGCGTGGCTCTGATCACTATGTTTTACAAACCAATAGACTCAACTTTCGTTTGTTATTGTAGAATGAAAACACGCATTAGTTCGAGCAAGTTAAGATTGTTCACAATAATCTGTAACTCGACTTTTGGAAGATAGACGTAATGCTCACCAAATATTAGATCAAGCAATATAACAAGCTTTTGGAGAGTATATTAACCTAAGATCAGATCACTAGATAGCCAACTAAACAATCAGCAATTAGCACAAATAAGGTGAAGAACCAAGTACATGGTATAGCTTTTCAGCTCGCTCAACTCTCTCTCATGTCTTCCTCTAAACTTATATAGTGGAGACAACCCTAGTGCAAATTCATTAGCTTTTGAATTCGGAAGAAGACAAATACAAATGTTTCTCCTTTGTGGTCCCAAAAACTTGACTCCACCCAACTTTAACTTGAGTTAAATCTTGAGTTAATTCTTGCAATCTTTCTCATTATGTTCACATCTTCAAAATTATCTCCTTCCCACGTGAAAGGAACTGATAAGATAAATTCGAGTAATTTGTCATCCTAGAAAATATAAAAAAGCGTAAAGCATACAAGTTTGGCTTAGCATCAAAACTTCCTCTAGTGATGAAGAAAGTGTGACAGTCTTGACCAAATCTTTACCGTGTCATTATGTTGGTACCAGATCTCGACCTACGAGATCCGGCCCATTAAAGGCCCAACATAACATACTCTTTAAACATAGGCACGACCCAATCCTTTCATCCGCGAACAGCTCGTGTTCGCGAGGTCGAATCTTAACAACTTGCGACAGACTGGGACGTGGTCAACGAAGGCTTCCGGATTCACGGGGCACGTAGCGACGTGATATCCGGAGACGGTTCAGTTCGAGAATGAATATAAAAGGAGGTCGGAGCTTAGGTTTAAGGGGGATCCTTCGGCTAAAAAATAGAATACTTGTAAAATCTCTCTGAGATTTTTCTGCTTGTGAACAGCTTTATGAATCAAATACAAAGTCCAATTTGTCGAGTTTAGATCCTTACATTTGATTCAAAGATAGAAACTAGCCCACCAAATACTTCTCCCAAAGTCATATAAAAAACTAGGTGTGTAATCCCGCATCCACATTTTAGCGCCGTCTGTGGGGAAGAGCATATAGCTTTCTAAACACAAGAATTAGATCTTCGATCTAACAGGAAACGGAATGGATCCAAGCCATTCAGAATCAACAAGGGTCAATCTCTCAACAGGCCGCAACGCCGCCAACGCGACCACCGAGCAAACACTCGTGGGATCCGCATCCCAGATCCCGATCCCGACAAGCGCCATGGGGACAAATCCCGTCGCGGCGGATGGAGTGGAATCACTCGCCGCAAATCGGAACGCGACATCGCGACGCGTAAACCCTATCGCCCCGACGAACACCAGCGCGCCGTCATACCAAAACCATAATTGGGTATGGACTAGATCTATTGATCCATCCCAGGCCCAAACTGGACAGATGGGATCCACCTCGCCATCTCTAATGCCGCAACAACAGCAGCATAGAGACGACATGGTGGAGATTCGCGGGATGTTGTCCATCCTAATGGACAGACAACAGACTTACAAGACCTCGACTCGTACGCTCGAAGCTCGTCTAGAGCAACAAGAACATCGCTCAACGGAAAACCGAGAGAGACGTCCGCAAGGAAGTCCACCCCCGTGAACCCGGCTGGAATTTTCCACGATCCACGCTTCGCCGGTAACCATTGGGCAGTTCGAGACTCCGATCCGAACGACCCCGATCTCGACTTTCACATACGATAGCTCGCCATCGTTCGCTGCTAATCTAAGCAACGAAACAAACAGACAAGCCTCAACTAGGCTACCACCCCCTCCGAGCATGGGAAACCGCAAGTCGAGACCGTTCAGTACCTTCGACTTCGCGTCTAGCTCGGGAACCCAGTACGAATGAACTAATCACAGTTCATTCCCGATTCTTCCTTCGATATCCGCAAATCGCGAAAGCAACCCGCGGCCTCGCGAGGAGAATGAAAATCAGACTCGAGCTCGGACTCACGATCCGCTTTACGTCGATCTCTCGAGAACTGTTGACCGCGAAACGTTCCAACGGTACGTCGATCATACGAATGCCAAATTACAGCAGATGAATTCACTCGTCCACTTCGCCACGAGCTCGGCGCCGGACATCGATCGTGTGATCGAGGAGACCAATTGAACTCTCTTCACTAATCGCATCGTGAATGCACAAATCCGAGAGACTGGGAAAATAAAATTCCCAGAATACTCCGGAAAAACTGATCCGCGTGCTCATATACGAGCATTCTGACTAACGATTGTCAGGGTTCATTTTCCCGATCACGAGAAAGAAGCTGGCTATTGCCGCCTCTTCGTCGAAAACATAATCGGACCGGCTCAGGAATGGTTCGCCTCGCTAGAAGAAAAGTCGATTGACAACTTCAACCAGCTCGTTTTGGCCTTCCTCAAACAGTAATCGGTATTCATCGAGGCGAAATTATCCGAATCCGACCTCTGGAACCTCACGCAAGGACCAGGGGATTCGCTCCGCACATATTCACCAAATTCAAAGAGATCAAAGTCAAAATCGCGAACCCCAACGAGGTAGTAGCACTGCTGGCTTTGAGGAAAAACATTTGGTAAACGTCGAAGTTTCGCGAGGAACTCACAGTTCGACCTACGACATCCTTAGATGACGCACTACACCGCGTATCTGCTTTCGCCATGTTTGAAGAAGAGACCGCCTTCCTCGAAAACAAATACGAAACGATCGATCCCACAAACCTCTTTGCTGCGGAGGAGGGGGGAGTGGAGCCACCTACCACTAAAAGAATAAATTTCATATGTGCCGGTTCACAATTCTGCCAAGATTCGGTGAACTCGATCAAATTGTTCCAACGGCGAGCAAAATCCAGACCGCTGGAACTAGGTACCCTCGAAGGACCCGAACACGAGATCACTTTCAAAGAAAGCTAAACTCGGAATCTCGACAAACCGCACGACGAAGCTTTCATAGTCCAGCTCGACGTCAGCGGCTTCGAGCTATCCAGAGTAATGATAGACACCGGCAGCTCGGTAGACGTACTCTTCTACGATGCCTTCCAACGAATGGGATTCGAGGAGTCATCACTACGAGGAAAACCCTCGCCGTTAACCGGCTTCGCCAGAAATATGACGTACTCAA
The DNA here is from genome assembly GCA_030161315.1 of Eutrema japonicum. Lineage (NCBI taxonomy): Eukaryota > Viridiplantae > Streptophyta > Magnoliopsida > Brassicales > Brassicaceae > Eutrema > Eutrema japonicum. The sequence goes on from BSQW01000012.1 coordinate 32,184,133, forward strand.
AAGGAATGATCGAACTCCCCGTAGTCGCGGAAAAAGTCCTGAGACTGACCAAATTCATGATAGTAGACCGCGCAGAACCATTTAACGCCATACTCGGCAGACCCTGGCTATACGCCATGAAAGCGGTACCATCGACGTACCACCAGTGCGTGAAATTCCCCTCGCCAGGTGGAACCAAAACACTCCTCGGAAGTCAAACGGCTTCCCGTGACTGTTACATGGGAAATTACAAACAATCCAGGAGTAACCCCGTGTAGCAATTACAGAAAGAGCTAGAGCTCCCCACCCAGCAAATCAAAAGAGTGAACGACTCTTCAATATGCGAGCCGCGTACCGAACTCGTCACGCAAAATTGCATAGACGACAATAATCCAGATTGCCTTGTCGGCATAGGAATCGACCTATCGAACGAGATACGAAGCGAACTGATCGCTTTCTTAAAAGAAAACATCACCACGTTGGCTTGGTCCACCACGGATATGCCCAGGGTCGACACCGACGTAACGTCACACGAACTGAACGTCGACCCAACGTATAAGCCCATTAAGCAGAAACGTAGCAAGCTCAGCCTGGAAAGAGCCAAAGCCGTCAACGATGAAGTACTCAAGGTCGGCTCCATCAGAGAGGTGAAATACCCCGACTGGTTGGCCAACCCGGTGGTCGTAAAAAAAAATAGAAAATGGAGAGTCTGCATCGACTTTACCGACCTAAACAAAGCATACCCTAAAGACAGCTTTCCATTACCACACATCGATCGGCTTGTAGAAGCCACGGCCGGTCACCAAATATTGTCCTTCATGGACGCGTTTTCCGGGTATAACCAGATTAAGATGAACCCGAAGACCAAGAAAAAATGGCGTTCATCACCGATCGAGGCATATACTGCTACAGAGTTATGCCCTTTGGCCTTAAGAACGCTGGAGCAACTTACCAACGACTGGTGAACAAAATGTTCGCATACCAGCTCGGCAAAACGATGGAGGTTTACATCGACGATATTGATATATCATGGTTTTTACCCTATTTAGGCCATGATATAAGTCCTTTTATAGAGTCTTTTCTTGTGTTTTGGAGTCTTTTAGAGTCTTTCACAGGTTATAGCACGTCTGGAGCTTAATTGGAATTATTGGAGCTTTTCTGGAGCATTCTGGAGCGAGACTGAAGTCTGATGACTAAGAGCCCGATCTGAGCACCGAGCATCGATCGATACCCCCTGGTATCGATCGACACTCATCGAGATTTCATGGGCCGCGACTAATTATGAAGTCTTGGAGAATTGCAAAAGCACCCAGAAGACTTTGATAATTACAAGAAGACCCCAAATCGTGATTTAGGTTATAAATAGGATTTTACAGCCATTGTTTAGGCTAGGCTTTTATTTTCTGTGTTTGATTTTACTTTGGTTTTAGAGAGACAAGTCTGAATCTCCCTTCGTCCGAGATCAGATCTCTAAACCCTTCTTTCTATTCTATTGATGATTTATTCAAACATGTTGATTGTTTCATTCTCCATGTCTGAGTAGATCCACCTTAGGTTTAGGGTTTTCTCATAAGGGTTTTCTTTGAATGCTAGGTTAAATATCTTTTAGGATTCACCATCTGAATTATAGTTCTTCGCTTAGGTTGTGTTCATAGCTTGTTCTAGATTAGCTACCTAGAATATAAATCTTAGGATAATTGATTAGGTACGAGAGTGCAATTAATTACCTGATAGAACCTAGGTGAGCAAATTGATTATTCGCAAAGAGATTTGGTTTAATTGATTTGTGAACATATCAAACCTGTTGTTAAAGCTGATTTAGACTTTAGGATTCGCAAAGAGATTTGGAATTCCTAGGATTTAGATTTAGATAGTTTTCGCAACGAGAGTTGGCTAGCTATATTTTAGTGATTTGAGTTCAAGAACTGCGCTAAATCTGAATCATGTTAGTTAGTTAGTCTGCATTCACTGATTTCCTGAGAAAAACCATGAGCCTATATTTTCCAATTGATTTACATCTCGTTTAATTTCTGCACTGTTTTTAATTACATCTATCTGGCTTAGCGTAATTCGACACTTCATAATTTATTGTGTGATCTCTGTGAGTCTTTGTGGTTCGACCCCTACACTTACTACAACAACTGCTTTAGTATCTTAGGGTATTAAATTGAGCATATCAATTTTGGCGCCGTTACCACTTGGTATCGATCGATACTCAACGTATTTTTCTGGTTACTTACGTGCTTTGCCTAGTGTTTTCCTTGCAGGTGTATGCCTGTTCGTGAAACCAGGAGCAACAAGAGCACTCAGCTAGTTGGACTATCACTGGAACAGCTAGCGCTTGTGGAACGCACAAACAGAAAGACCAAGCAAACATCAGGGATGAACAACCCAGTGGTTTTAAGAGCTGATGAAGCTGGAATTCTGAGAGACCAAGAGGGTCATGTGTGTAATGAGAGAGGGCAACGACTTGATGAAGCTGGAAACATCGTTGTCCCTGCTCCTGTTATTGAGATTGTTGTGCCAGCTGGGCGCGGCAACGTTGGCAATGCTGCAGGTGTTCGAGCTCAGACAATTGGTGAGTACAACAGGCCAGAGCAGTTTTTCGCCAATCGGTCAGCGATTCGTCCTCCTGCTTATGAGAGGAATGACTTCGAGCTGAAACCTGCTTACTACACTCTAGTAGGACAGCATCTCTTCCATGGTCTTCCTCATGAACATCCAATGGATCGTGTAGAGAAATTCGAGGACTTGGTCACTAGCATCAAGAGCAATGGAGTGTCCTACGACTATCTCTTCTGCAAGCTCTTCCCCTACTCTCTGGGTGGAGAAGCTACTTACTGGCTGAGGCAGCTATCTCCTGGATCGCTAACTAATTGGGAGGACACCAAGAGAGCCTTCCTGATTAACTTCTATGATGACGGGCGATCTGAAGATCTGAGAAATAAGATATCCACTTTTTCTCAAGGACCTACTGAGGCGTTCAAGGCTGCTTGGACAAGATTCAGATCGTATCAGAGAGATTGTCCACATCATGGATACTCTGATGTGCAGCTGCTCGGTATCTTCTTCAGAGGAGTAGATTGGAGATATCAGATGGGTCTGGACTCTTCGAGCAATGGTAATTTCAACACCAGATATCCTGAGGATGCTATTGTGTTGATTGAGAACTTTGCATCTAGTAGTAGCACCAAGAGCGCAGACTTCGAGCGCAAGAAGCTGGCTGGTAACATGGATGGGTCACAGATCGCTGAAGTGAAAGCTCAGCTGGATTCTATGCACAGTCTTCTGCTGGGAAGGACAACAAAGGCCGTCCACTTTGCTACTGAGAATGAGGTGGAAGATGTTAACTACATAGGTGGTTCTGGTTTTCAGGGTCAGCGATTCGGATACAACTCCAATCGAAACTTCACCAACAATGCTCAGCAAGGAGGGTACCAATCCCCACCACCCAAAGCTCCTGAGAGTAAGATTGAGGCTATGCTTGAACACCTGGTTCAAGGGCAGGAGAAGATGACAGCCACCTTCAATGGTAAGATGGACACCATGTACACCGATTTGAGTGGAAGGATCGAGGCACTAAATACGAGTCACAGGATGCTGGAAACTCAAGTAGCTCAGACTGCAGCAAATTCCAAGGGAAAATCGGTTCATGCACACGTCAATGCGATCTCCTCAAGTGCAGAGAATTACGAAGAGGATTCTGAAATCGCCAGAGCATCGATCGATACCCCCAGGTGTCGATCGATGCCGGTTACAATTCTGAAACGGGACACTTCTAAAACCCGTGTATCGATCGATACCCCACTGGTATCGGTCGATACCAAGGCAATTTCTGAGGAGACACATGATATTTCGACCAAGGAGCCTCAAGTAGCAGCAGCACGGTTCAATATCGCCCAATTTTGGGAAGACTATGAAACGAAGTGTCAGGCAGCGATAGCTAAGGAACGAGCTGAGAAAAGAGCTCGCAAGCCCAAGAAGGAGAATCCTGTACCTAAACACCTCAGAGATCCCATCTCTCCAAAGCAGCTGCGTGGCTTTGAGAAGATGGTAAGAAGGATTTCCCCTGATTCAACCTTTGAAGAAGCCCTAGAGTGCCGTCCTCTGCTAAGTCACTTCAAGGATTGCAGAGAAACTGAGGAAGAGATTAAGGCACTCTTCATTAAGGCTAGAGGTCCACCTCCACTGAGACAGTTGACCCCAAGGGAGGATCCAGGGAAATTTGTAGTTCCATGCTCTATCTCTGGAGTTGAGTTCAAAGAGTCTCTTGTCGACTCAGGGGCTAGTGTTAATGTCATCTCAAGGGCAATTGCAGAGCGGTTAGGAGCTGATATTCGATCACCAGAGGCATCTATCACATTCGCGAACAACTCCACCTCGCTTCCACACGGTACTATCCATGGTTTGCTGGTCAAAGTAGGAGACTGTCTAGTTCCTACTAATTTTCAGGTTGTAGAGATGGGTGCAATATCTCGTATGCCTATCCTTTTGGGACGACCGTTCATGGCTACTGCAGGCGCGATCATAGACACACCTAATAAGAGAATCTCTTTCTCTTACATTGACAGAGGGGTCTATTATGGTGTCATTCCCCCTAGGAGTGCTCCCACACATGTGTCTAGCATCGAAGTTGTCACAGGAGAGTCGCTAGCGATTGATATTTTGGAAGAGCCTCCTGATGAGCCTACTGTCGCAGATGTTCCAGGTGAACCGCCCAGCACCCCCAAAGAAGTTGCCAAGAAAACTAAGGCAACAAAGAAGAAGGCCAAGAGCAACAAAGTTGAGAATCCCCATGTCACTTTGATACCTCAGAAGTGTAATGGAGATTCGATTGAGTACAAGGTCAAATGCAAAGGAGCCTTGAAGCCATTCTCTAAGGCAAGAGTCCTTCTTACTTCTGAGCTGAAAGAGAAAGGGCAGGAGTTTGTGGACAGCATGCTAAGCAGAACTTTGAAGCTAGTAATGTCAAGTGATGGAGCCTGTTTTGGTGCAAGCTCTCACTCTTATCCAGCCTGAAGGGCGTTACAGTCAAGCTATTGACGTTAAACGAGCGCTTGGTGGGAGGCAACCCACTGGTGAGTCTGTTTTTGATTCGTTTTTATTTTTTTTTATTTTTTTTTTTTGAGTCTGTGTCAGGATGAACAAGGAGCGACTCGAAATCGCCTAAGCATCGATCGATACCCCTATGGTATCGATCGACACCAATCGCGGATGAAAATTCACAAAGTCGATCTAAGCATGGTATCGATCGATACCATGCCGTGTGTCGATCGACACCGACTGTTCCAGAATGGTAATTTCTTGTTTCTCTTCGTTCTATCCTTTTTCTTTGTTTCTTTCACTGACTCTAGGCTAGATAACACTGAGGACAGTGTTGTTCAAGTCTGGGGGAGGTGTCTGCTGACATTGTTTTCGTTTTTCTTAGAGTCAGTCGTTTTATCGAGTCAAAACTGTTTTATTGAGTCAAAATTTGTTGGAGATGATGATCCTGTGCTTGAACCTATTGATTTGATTTTGTTTTTGAGTGCACAGTGTTACAGGATCAGTTCTAGATCGACTAATGAAAAATCCAAAGGCTGACCAGTTGACTAGAAAACATCCATGTCTCCAGCAGAGTTCTTCTGAAGCCTGAGCCAAATTTTTGCACTTCATCAATGTGGTTAGTGTTCATTGAGCTTGATTCATCATTCATATCTGATAAAGGAACCCGTGTGTTTAGAATTATGGTATCTCTCTCCCCTGAAATAAGTTGATAGATTAAGAGCATAAAAGATTGAAATGATTTTCTTCTGAGTAGAGGGTTAGGAAAATTTCCAGCGATCCCATTATTCTACTTAAGAGGGGATGATCACACAAAGGATTGGAAGCGAGGCTAGGATTTTCCTATGATGCCATTATTCGCCTACATCCTTTGATACATAGAGAGGGAAGAACCGGGGATTTGGTGGCAAACACCATCAATACTCGCGTCTCCTACCTTGATATGTATATGCTAAGCTGAAAATAAAAAAAAAATAATAATAAGGATATAATAAGAAATAAGTCTGGAGGAGAGAAATTGATACAAAAAAGTGTGAAAAATGGTGGTTCCTTTGTCAAGATATTGTCTGGTAAAGAGTCTAGAAGGTTCTTAAATATTAGCTGCAGAGATGAAACTGGCGATGAGGGCTTTACTTGAACAATGTTGTGGGATTTTGTGTGAAGTCTGGAAAAGCTGCAAATGTCTACGGAGAAGTACATGGTGGTTAGATCGAAAGCTGATCAGGTGACATTTGGGTACTTGGGAAAAGGGTCTTTTCGATGGTTCAGGAACAGGTGAGTCTCTACGTTTTCAAACCTCTTTTTCTGGTTTAGTCTTCTATTTGCTTGAGGGCAAGCAAAAGGCTAAGTCTGGGGGAGTTGATATATCATGGTTTTTACCCTATTTAGGCCATGATATAAGTCCTTTTATAGAGTCTTTTCTTGTGTTTTGGAGTCTTTTAGAGTCTTTCACAGGTTATAGCACGTCTGGAGCTTAATTGGAATTATTGGAGCTTTTCTGGAGCATTCTGGTGCGAGACTGAAGTCTGATGACTAAGAGCCCGATCTGAGCACCGAGCATCGATCGATACCCCCTGGTATCGATCGACACTCATCGAGATTTCATGGGCCGCGACTAATTATGAAGTCTTGGAGAATTGCAAAAGCACCCAGAAGACTTTGATAATTACAAGAAGACCCCAAATCGTGATTTAGGTTATAAATAGGATTTTACAGCCATTGTTTAGGCTAGGCTTTTATTTTCTGTGTTTGATTTTACTTTGGTTTTAGAGAGACAAGTCTGAATCTCCCTTCGTCCGAGATCAGATCTCTAAACCATTCTTTCTATTCTATTGATGATTTATTCAAACATGTTGATTGTTTCATTCTCCATGTCTGAGTAGATCCACCTTAGGTTTAGGGTTTTCTCATAAGGGTTTTCTTTGAATGCTAGGTTAAATATCTTTTAGGATTCACCATCTGAATTATAGTTCTTCGCTTAGGTTGTGTTCATAGCTTGTTCTAGATTAGCTACCTAGAATATAAATCTTAGGATAATTGATTAGGTACGAGAGTGCAATTAATTACCTGATAGAACCTAGGTGAGCAAATTGATTATTCGCAAAGAGATTTGGTTTAATTGATTTGTGAACATATCAAACCTGTTGTTAAAGCTGATTTAGACTTTAGGATTCGCAAAGAGATTTGGAATTCCTAGGATTTAGATTTAGATAGTTTTCGCAACGAGAGTTGGCTAGCTATATTTTAGTGATTTGAGTTCAAGAACTGCGCTAAATCTGAATCCTGTTAGTTAGTTAGTCTGCATTCACTGATTTCCTGAGAAAAACCCTGAGCCTATATTTTCCAATTGATTTACATCTCGTTTAATTTCTGCACTGTTTTTAATTACATCTATCTGGCTTAGCGTAATTCGACACTTCATAATTTATTGTGTGATCTCTGTGAGTCTTTGTGGTTCGACCCCTACACTTACTACAACAACTGCTTTAGTATCTTAGGGTATTAAATTGAGCATATCAGATATGCTCGTTAAATCCTCCAAAGAATCCGATCACGTAGCACACCCCAAAGAATGTTTCATCATCCTCAATAAATACGGAATTAAACTCAACCCGGCGAAGTGCTCATTTGGAGTCGCTTCGGGAGAATTCCTCGGCTACCTACTAACCGAAAGACGTATCGAGGCGAACCCAAAACAAAACGCGGCCTTCCTAGAAATGTCGTCACCAAAAACAACTCAATAGGTTCTACGCTTGACCGAACGGATAACCGCGCTAAACAGGTTTATAACAGACAAGTGCATCCCCTTCTACCAACTTCTCAAAGGGAACAAAAAGTTCCTTTGGGATGAGCAATGCGAAGATGCATTCCGACATCTTAAAGCATACCTAAGCGAACCCCTGATACTGTCCAAACTAGTAGAGGGAGAACCCTTATATCTATACATCGCGGTATCTCAGGCAGCCCTAAGTGGCGTCCTAGTTCGCGAAGTACAAAACGAACAAAAAACGATCTATTACGTAAGTAAAACACTGATCGGTGCCGAAACTAGATATCTCGCAATGGAAAAATTAGCTCTGGCGATTGTGATGTCAGCCCGAAAACTCAGACCGTACTTCCAGTCGCACTCGATCGTAGTTATGGCATCACAACCACTCAGAACTATTCTCCATAGCCCTAGCCAATCGGGACGTCTCGCCAAATGGGCAATCGAACTAAGCGAGTACGATATCGAATATAACACTTGCACGTGCGCCAAAGCACAAGTCCTAGCAGACTTTATGATCGAGCTAGCGCCAGAAGTGGCCAACGAAACGAACCCCTCCAAGAAGTGGGCACTCCACATCGACGGATCCTCATCTAAACAAGGATCCAGAGTGGGCATCAAACTAACCTCTCCGACTGGCGAAGTAATCGAACAATCATTCAGAGTCGGATTCATCGCTTCCAATAATGAAGCGGAATACGAAGCCCACATCGCCAGCCTCAGGCTCGCGCTTGGGATCGGAGCCCGGGAGGTCGACGCTTTAAGCGACTCCCAGCTCGTCACGAGCCAGTTTCACGGCGAGTAAGAGCCTAAAGACGATTGCATGGAAGCATACCTCAAAGTTGTTCGCGAGCTATCAGAACAACTCGACAAATTCAAACTAACAAGGATTTCGAGAGGAGAAAACACCTCGCCGGATGCACTTGCAGCCTTGGCGTCGACCTCGGATCCGTTAGTTATAAGAATAATTCCCGTAGAAGGAATTGAGAAACCAAGCATCGAGATCGCCCTTAAGGCTCTCACAATAAACGAAATCGCTGCGGAGCCAGCAAACATGTTGACTGATCAAGTCTTCTCTGACGCGGAGGAACATGAACCTGATGCCACACAACCACCAGACGACGAGGGCGACCCCGAAGACGTAGGCGAGCACGGCCCCGACTTACCAGCCGAGTCCGACTCCCCAGACGAGGTCGCCCCAACAACCACTAGCGACCCGGAATCGGACGAATACATCTGGAAACCAGATTGGAGAACTCCGATTATCCGATACATTCAAGATGGGACCGTACCATCGGAGAAATGGAAAACCTGAAAACTGAAAGCACAAAGCTCGCGTTACTGCGTAATAAACTACAAGCTCTACAAACGAAGCCTTTCCGAACCATACCTCACATGCGTCCACGGCATAGAAGCCCTCGCAATAATGAGCGAGATGCATGATGGCCACTGCGGTATCCACTCCAAAGGTCGCGCTCTCGCTGTCAGAATAAAACGGCAAGGTTATTTCTGGCCAACCATGATTGCCGATTGCGAAAACTACTCGAAGAAATGTGATAAATGCCGAAGACACGCCCCAAGCATTCATCAACCGACCGATACACTCTCTTCAGTCTCGGCCCCCATACCGATTCATGCGATGGTTCATGGACATCGTAGGACCACTCGTCGAATCGGGACAAAAGAAACTTTGTTTCCTACTAGTCCTCACCGACTTCTTCACCAAATGGGTCGAAGAAGAAGCTTTTCAGCAAACCACACAAGTCGAAGTGAAAGACTTCGTCTGGAAAAACATCATATACGGACACAGGATTCCATACGAAATTGTAACCGACAATGGATCCCAGTTCATATCTCGAAGCTTCAGAGCTTTATGCGTCAAGTGTAAAATACGTCTAACCACCTCGACCCCGAGGTATCCTTAGGGAAACGGTCAAGCCGAATCCGCAAACAAGAAATTTTTTAGTAACCTCAAGAAAAGACTCGACTCAAAGAAACAAAGATGGATAGATGAACTCCCCGTGGTCCTCTGGGCCTGTCGCACCACTCCCCATCAAAGAAACAACGTTTTCGCTAGCATACGGGATGAAGGCAAAAATCCCAACCGAAGTCTCGGTACCAAGCCCCAGGCGAGCTCTGTGTCCTGCGAACAGCGAATTTAACGAAGAAGCGTTACTAGATCAATTGGATTTCATCGACGAACGTCGGGACCAAGCATTGATCAGAATCCAAAACTACCAGCAAGAAGTCGCCCGCTACTATAACTCCAACGTTAAACACAGGAGTTTCGAGGTAGGCGACCTAGTCTTGCGAAAGGTATACGAAAATACCAAAGAGCGAGGTGCCGGAAAACTAGGGACCAACTGGGAAGGCCCCTACCGCGTCATCGAAGTAGTTCGCAACGGCGTCTACAAGCTCGTGAAAGTTAAAAACGGCGTACCAGAAAAGAGTTCATGGAATTCCATGAACCTAAAACGATATCATGACTGAGTACGTATAATAATCGAACTGCGTAAAGGCTTGATCCCTTGAAAGGGTACGTACACAGCTCGACCCACGAATGCAGCCACCACACCATGTTATCTTTTATCTTGATCGATGTACATCGGAGTTCGCTCAGACCTCGCATTGAGCTCAGGCTCCAAATCATGTGCTAATCCTCGATAAATGATGAAACTCCATTTTACGTTGATCGTCTCCCACATTTTTCCAAAATAAACGCATTGTTTAGCTTTCGTATCACTAAAATCTTGTGAACTCGCATCCCGAACCCATTAATCCTAACTAACACGAGAACTAGAACGATCCGCGAGCTGGACCACAAGGCAAAACTTCGTCTTTAAAACGCCTTGAATCCCACCGGATCGTCCTTTCTCATAAAAGTTTAAACAAATGCGGTCAAAAGATCACGTCGATACGACCTAATTCCCAAACAACGAGCTTCGACCTCGTAATATCTCGCGAGCAGCAACACCTCGAATGACTCTAAAGATTATTCGAACCCCGAACGACTCTAAAGTGGTTCGAACCTCAGAGTATACACTTCGTCAAAATAAATCGAAGTAAAATGAAACTCAAAGTTTCCAAACAAAATTTGCTAAGGCAAAAGACTCAGCACGTTCCGTGGGAGTAAAGCCCCCCGTTAGGGTACCGAACTCGATTTACACCACAGGGGTATCGAACTCCGACCTCAAACATTGCGCGAAGAAACATAAAGGTTCGAATTCCAAAAAATTTCTAAGGCAAAAAGAATTGTCACTGTCGTGGATCCACCTCGCCATCTCGCGCATCGAGCTCAATAAACAAAAACAAACCAAATCGTTTACTTAAATAAAAAAATTTGAAACTAACAAAGTGATGGATTAAAACCTCCCGGCTAAGGCATTGTTTTCGAAATTTCCAAAAGCAAAAGAAAAAACAACAAGACTAAGGCAAGTAGTGCACGCTTCGGGTCCCCTCCTAGTCGGCCACGAAATCATCCGCCGCGACCTCCTCGTCAGCCAGCCGAGCTCTCTCTCATCTCAACGTTGGCCCCGAACTGATCGACGCCCATCGGAACCTGAGAGACGGGATCGAACTCCATCAAGGCAACCGAATCCTCCGAAACGGCGGGAAGACACCTGAGCTGCCTTGAACGCCACTTCGAATTCTCCCTTCTTCTGGACGACCTTGGGGATCTCGATCCCTACAGTGGTATCCCCCCTCTCCAGCTCGTCCAGGAGATCAAGGTTGGCAATCACTTCCTCAGGTCGATCTCGGCGTCAGTCTCCGCCCTCTTCAAAGCCCATTTGCCCTTGATCCCCTCGAGGACCTTAGCATAACTTGCGAACAGCTCCCGCCTTGCAGCCCGACCCGCCTGCCAAACCTCCTTACCTCGAGCCGCGATCAGCTCCCGATTTTCCCGAGCTAGTCGAGCAGCCTGTTCCAGTGCAGACTGACTTTCAGATCAAAGCGCAGCAAGGTGATTCCCCGTCGCTTGCAACTTCCAGGACACCGAAGTCGAAGTAGTTTCGATATCGGCATTCCGAGCCTCGAGAACAGGGATCCTGGCCAGTTCGGCGACCCTCTGAACCTCTTGAGCCCTTCGAGCCTTCACCTCGGCGTTCAAGGCCGCGACCAGCAGCTTTGCCTTCTCGACCTCCACGGGCTGGGGCGCATCCCTAACTCGCTGCTCGAACAACGCAATCACTCTGTTCTGAGCCTCCAAGGCCTGAACAAAGTCAAAATTGAACTTAGTTAGGAAATCAAAAAAAAATTCTAAGAAAAAGGAAAACCCAAGAAACATACCTTCCCATTCGCGGCGCACATGTCCAGGTACGCCTCCTTCTCCGACATATTCCTCGACGCAGGAAGCTGATATCCAGCCGCCTTCCCCTCCGGATCTTTGGTGATCGGGGAATCGTTGGCGTGATTGAACGCCCAATGAAACGGTCGGCTCACAGAATAACCATTGACCGAATCGGACCCATGTCGCCCTTTGAAACCACGGGACCCCGCGCGCTCATTCCTAGGCCTCTTCGCCTGAGGCCGCGATGACCCCGAGTGATGCGGCGTCCCTAGATGTCGCGGCGTCTCCGGACGACGCAAAGTCGTGGCAGCGCTCGACCCATTCGACTTTGAGCTGATGGGAATTGGGGCATCACCGGGATCCGCCGTAACACCCTCAGCAGCCCGCTCGGGCTCGCGGCTCCCCGTCCCCAGCGATGCTCCCGTCGTCGCAACAATGGGATGGTCCGATCTCTCAACTGGGACCGGCGTGGCCAAAGGGTCGCTAAGAGCCGCAGGGATGTCGCCAGATCAAACTCGGCTGGCACCCGTGCTCGGCGGTTGGGCCGCTCGGTTAAGATAGCTCGCTCTCCTCGACATGATTAGATGCTGCGAAGTGCTAGCGGATGAACTGGTGTTCGGAGTTTGTTGGATAACCGGAGTCGGAACCACCTGCACCCTAGCTGGTTCAACTACAAACAACAAAGTTCGTTATAATACCTCGAACTCGAAGCTCGGAAAGAAATACTCGCTCTACAAAACGAAAGTTAGGCATACTTACTGCGTAATGGAGGAAGTTGTCGAGACGGTTCGGGGTCGGCTTGGTGCAAGAGCTCGCTCAATCCTACGCCTTGTGAACGAATCCAAATCGGTGTCTTAACGTCGCAATGCTGTGACGAGGATTCTAAGCCCGTCAGTATAAGGCGATTTCTTCGGGGTTACTGCAAAACACAAAGATCAAGTCAGTACACAGACAAAAGGGAATGCAAAATCACGATCTAAATGAGGTTGCGAGCTCATGAGCCGGTCTCTGACCGACTACTGCGGACCACTGCCTCGGGAGTCTGGAGAAGTCGAAGTCCCCTATCGAGGCCGAGTTGATCCGAAATAATATCGTCTTGTCCCGCCATTCGTCTTTGCCCAAAATTCCGTTTATTATCTTTCGGTTGGTCCTCGGGGTTAAATAAAACGTTCTCGGAAACCCGGGATTGTGCTTTTCCGAGCAAAGATGAAGCACGTCTCTCACGCGGAGAGAGATCCCTTTGTCGTGGGCCCTGACATCAAGCGCGATGACATGACGAACAAAGTTCGGCATCATCTGTGAGAAACAGAGCCGGATCTCCGCAAGGAGCTAGAGCAAGAAGGGATGAATCGGGAAGGAGAGCCCGCACTTCTCGAACAACGTCACGTACGTGCAACAAAATCCCGGCCTATATCTCTCTGGCGTCTCGAAGGCCGACGGAACGACAAGTTCTACATCTTCGGGGACACCGTAGACTTGTCGAAGGTTCGCGATGCTTTGTTGCATCGTCACCGTCTTCCAATGCGGGCCAGATAGTTCATCTGGGTGCCCCGTGACATATTTCAAAGAATCAGTCATCGAAATTCAAGCGAATCTTCTCTTCTACGGAAAACGATCGATAGTAAAAAATAAGAGAGGAAACCGAAGAGTTACATTAGGTGGAGTGACGATCGTGGGTTTATCGGGAAGACACATAGGTTAACTTATAAAGGAGTTAACCCTAGCCGTTGAGATCGCAAAGATCTTTGATCTCCCCAAATCCCAACTGTGCGATCTCAATGATCACCTTTACCGGGAATCGCGGAGTTTTTTCTCTACCCAGATCTTGACCGTTCGTTTAAAATCAATCTCGATATGCATGAGATCTTCGGCGCAGACGTGACATCGAGCAGACCTTTTGCCACCCATTAATATAACTTTAAACTTAATGGACTGGGAGCAATTGTTGGTACCAGATCTTGACCTACGAGATCCGGCCCATTAAAGGCCCAACATAACATACTTTTTAAACATAGGCACGACCCAATCCTTTCATCGGCGGAAAGCTCGTGTTCGCGAGGTAGAATCTTAACAACTCACGACAGACTGGGACGTGGTCAACGAAGGCTCCAGGATTCGCGGAGCACGTAGCGACGTGATATCTGGAGATGGTTCAGTTCGAGAACGAATATAAAAGGAGGTCGGAGCTTAGGTTTAAGGGGGATCCTTCGGCTAAAAAATAGAATACTTGTAAAATCTCTCTGAGATTTCTCTGCTTGTGAACAGTTTTATCAATCAAATACAAAGTCCAATTCGTCGAGTTTAGATCCTTATTTACATTTGATTCAAAGATAGAAACTAACCCACCAAATGCTTCTCCTAAAATTTTATAAAAAATTAGGTGTGCGATCCCGCATCCACACATTCCATGTTACTTAGCTGTGATAAGCTCAAATTAATACCTTAAAAGTACTAAAGCTTTGTGGGTTGTAATACTTAGGGATCGAATCCACAGAGACTCAAGGAAACACACAATAGATTGTATAGATGATAATTAAGCTAATCGATCAATAGAATTGAAAACAGATACTTAAATTAAACAAGTTGTATGTTCGATTGGAGAAAGATAGGTTCAGAATATTTCTCAGAAAATCAATGAATGCAGACAAACTAATTAATCAGGGTTCAGGTTGCGCACGGTTCTTGAACTCAAATCACTAAAGGATAATTAACCAACTCTCGTTGCGAGAATTATCTAAACCTAAATCCTAGAATTCTAAATCTCTTTGCGAATCCTAAAGTCTAAACCAACTTTTAGTTCAAGTTTGATTTCTTCACAAAACAACTAAACCAAATCTCTTTGCGAATAGTTATTTTGTTCACCCTAAGTTCTATAAGGTTTCTCAATTGCACTCTCACTACAAGAAATGTGGGTATTAATAGCGGCTGTTAAATGCTATGATTCAACTACCATAGCGTTTCCTAAAACGCTCTGACAGCGCCCGTCATTGTAGGTCGAGCAGTTTAGATAGCGGAATTAGCGTACGCTATAGTAAATTAAAGAACGATAGCGTTCTTTTCTCTGCAATTGTTAATATTTATAATAACGTTTTATAATTGTTATTAAAACTCATTAATAATAAAGTTTGGTATTTTCTTTTCTATAGCATTGGATTTGTATTATAATTGGGTTGTACCTATGGCAGTTTGTTTTACATAGATAACAAATTATTTGTGTTATTAATTTATTTTATAATTACCCAAAAATTAATAAATGGAATTTCTTTTTTTTAATTGTAATATATTATTATAATATTTGTAATAATAATAATAATAAAAACAATTAATTCATAATATAAAAAAAACCATAAAACTTTTATATAAAACATGATACAAAAGACCTATATTACAAAGTAAAAGTACACAATTAAAAGATAAGTTCATAGAACTCTTACAAAGTAAAATTACATGATTTCTACTTCAACTTCCTTAGAACCAAACCGAAACCAAAAACAATGAGTCTCAGACCTAAATCAACAAACCGAATAAACCTTTAATCCGTTTGTAAGGGGTTTTGCATTGTGGACAAGCTTGATTGCCTTCTCGTCTTTCGTACTCATAGCAAGGTCTACACACAGGGAATGCACATTCGTTACACGCCACAAATGGTTCTCCATTGACGGTCAATTCGATCTCATCTCTGCAGATTTGACATGTATGTCCACTCAGCTCTTGCACTGATCTTATCTGTGCACAAAACGTATTGAAGATAAGTTCAAATATAAGATGATGGGGAACAAAGCGTATTCAAGAACAAATATATGATGATGGGGAACAATCGAAAACTTGCAAACCTGGCTCAGTACCCATCTCGTAACCTGCGAAGTGCTAGAATTATACCAGCAACAAGCAAAACAATTTGAATCCTTCGCCACAACATTATTTAACTTCCAGGACTCATAATTTCAAAACAGTAGCAAGCAAATACCTTATTACGGTTCCTATGGACTTCACTTGCATCTGAACCTTAAGACAACTCCTGAAACAAATCAGCTGTTTCTGGACCGGTTATATACAAGAGCCAGTTAGTAATCCTGATAACAAAACATCAAAATCCAATTGCATAGTCCGAACAACCAAATACTGGTGAAATTCAACCCATAAGCAGAACAAAAAACATAATTTATCATCTATCTTCCGACAAGATTAAACGTAGACTGTGGACACCAATCAATCAAAAATAGACAACCTAGGATAGATGATGACAATACAATACCCTCGGTTGTTCAAAGTATTGAAGTTCGAAACAGACAACCCAATGATACAAATCAATAGCTAAGACAAGTTCTACGATTGGACCTCCAATCTTTTACCTACAAAGTAAAAGTACATGATGCCGTACCGTACTCGGACCTGCCGCCGCCGAGGATGAAACAGTGGCACCTACAAATTTTCAGATGCGAAATCTAGGGTTAAACAGCAGACAAAAAGAAGAAGAAAATACCTAAAATCATGGGTGGGTAAAATCAAAAGTATTTGGAAGAGAAAGCAGAGAGATATAATACCAGTTCGATTCCGATCTCGTGCCCTGGAAGCGAAAACAGTCATTCACCAATTAGATCTAAATCGCCCCCAAGGAAGAGAAGACGGGGAAGACTAAGAAAGAAAGAAAAGAAAAGAAAAAACTTATGCCGCGTCACTGATCAATTTTTTTTATTGGAGATAAACAAAAGAAGAGGGAACGAACGATATGAGAGAAAACAAAGTAAAACAAGGAAAGATCCTACGGTCTAAGATTGCGCCACGATCTGAATGATCTCTTTTCATTGGCTATTGTTTTCTAAAGACTTAATTATTTTTTTATACCCTAAATAAAAAGTTTTGTAAACTTTTTTATTTACATTATTAATTTAGAAATATTTTAATAGCAATTTTTTATGATAAATTAATTATCTTCATAATAATATATAATTTTGTAGTTTACAAATAAAAAATATACAAAAACTATATAACAAATGTTATGTGATACTAAACTATAGATGAAAGAGTAACTTATCATTAGTTTGTAGGATTTGTAAATTTCTAATCATTTGACTTTCTTTTTCAATCATTTTCATTTGTTAATTGGAAACATAACTTAAACCATAAATCAACATAACCAAAACTATACAATGCCCTAAACCCTAAATCAAGACTTAACTCTAATTTTAATTATTTCTGTAAAACATAATATATTTTAATTATTTATGTATAACATTATATACAAAGAAATGATATCATATACCATAAACCCTAAATCAAAACCAAACCCTTAACCCTATACACTTAAATCAAACAGTATGCCCTAAACCCTAAATCAAAGATTCACTAACTTTTCTTTTTAATTTTGTATTTGTAATAATTTTTTGTATTTTTTAATTAAGAAATAGAAAAAATATCTTACAAGTGTGAATCCCAATACCCTAAATCAAACACTCATTAATCCATAAAAATTATTATATTTCTATTGTTAATAAAACTAAATAAAAAAAAAACAAACCCTATACCCTAAACTCTAAATTAAAGATTCACTAACATTTCTTTTTTTTCAGAGGAGCTCGTTTTATATTTGCTTTATCTCGAAAAGAGGCCCAAAATTAATATTACAAATTAGACCAATGATGATTTTATCCCGCACAAATGGTTGGAGATTTGGCTCTAGTTTTTGTCTCCATTAGGTTTTAAAGGTAATCATAAGTAAAAACTCATTTTCTTCCGAAGAAATTACATACATCTAAACCTTTATTTCCAGTATTAGCTTAGCAAAATCAACAAATCCTAAATTCCTAATTTTGCAAAATTAAAACATGTACATCAAGATTCCGAGGAATAAACATAATTATTATATAATCATCATTCCTGCAGATAAGTATTTATATGAGGACTTATATAACAGCAGCAAATTACTCGAAGGGACCATCATAAACTTTCTCAAATGACTTTCTCCTGAACACCAGCTTCTTCGATAAGTTTCATGGTGTTTTGATCTTGGGGCGTGTCGGAAGGAACTGTGTTTGTTGAGAGAAACGAGACTTGGCAGAGAAAAAGAGTCAAAAGGGGATGCTATAACACGAACCTGCTCAGTTTCCTACAACGATTAGTGACAATTTTTCTGCGATGTGACAATAACCGCAAGGACATTTTGCCCCGTATTGCAAACTAGCCACAAAGTCACGTCTCGCATCAAGATACCTGTAGAAAAAGAAGAAGGTGTCTTTGAACTTCTCCGAACCTATTAAAAAAAAAACCGATCATATGATGAAGTATAAGAATTGAAAAAGCTAATCAATTAAATTGCCTACCTAGGATCTCTGGTAGCTTTGTACAGCCAATATGTACTCTCGATTAATTATGGCGTCAGTGGATAACTATTTTGACCACACTGTTATGGAAAATGAAGAATAGCTATGAAGTTGTAACATCAAAGTGCCATCAGAAAATGAAACCTAATAAACGAAAAGCGATCACAGAGACGCTAAAATCAAAATGGAGTACCTGGACACTAAGTGTAGCAAGATTAAAACCCTCCGGAGTGAAACCATATCGCTTCCAGACGCTAAAGAAGGCAGTGTGAGTTCTAATTGCCGGATCGACATCTCCAGCTAAAACCTTTTGAGAGAGAAACATAGAGACACAAAAATAGCATAGTTTAATTATATGGGCTGAAAAATATGAACAGTTTTTCTTTTAACATACAATCACTTTTACCTGAAGTCCTGGCTAGAAAGCTTGAAGGCTGTTGAAAACTGGCCAGACAATAGCTCCGGAATCCATATTGACCTCTACATACCTACGACAAAACTAGAAAAAACAATAGTCCAAACAAAGGATTTGCTTTTTCATGTTTCTAATACACAAAAGATATAGAAAGCTTACCAAGGATCCTTGTGAAGGTACTGCATTGCAGACCCGTAAGCTTCTTGAAAAATGTATAAATATTCTTCATCCCCAAATAGTATATAAGCCTGTAATTGTCAACTCAAACAAAACAAACAAGCGAGGAAAATCTCAATAATTGAAATTATCTTATCAAGGGCTACACTTACTAACCTTGAGGAGATACTCATAGAAGGAATCAATGCTTGTTCCTATACCAGCATCCTGCCAAGTAGACACTACCATTCAGAATTTGGGTGACAGACAAAATAGAACAATTATTTTGTGGAAGCAAAGTTCCTCAACGTAATGAAGAAGAAGATCCTTAAGTATGCCAAAAAGATGGGTTACCTTCTATGTCCATTCACCTGTAAAGACATTGATGTGAGTACCAACCAAGTCGAGACTTGAACGACGTGCCCATAGTCCCCTCACTGAAAACCTCGTACCGAAGAAGAAAATCCCAAAAAATCAAAACAAAAAAAAGAGGAAAAGAACAATTCGATGCTCGAAAGATTCACTCCGGGGAATATAACCAAGAGAACGGGACTTGATTGGAGACGATGGCTTCGAATTTGAAAGACCTAGGAGAGCCTTCAATTTCGAGCTTTGGCTCCAGAAACTAACCCAATTTCTCGATTCACCAGAGATTACACCGGGCCCAAATCTAAATCCGAGCTGCATGTACGCTAGTTCTGCTCTGCAGATCCTCGCTTGAGGAGTTCCAATCACTGAAACAAGGAAGAAAGAGAGAGTTTGGGATATTCACTCAAGTTATTTTGACTAAAAGTTTGAGATATTTTAGATGTAAGATAGCGTTGAATTTTGGATCTGCAATGGTATGGCGCCGGCACTTAGTAAATTTACGCGGCTAAAAAATTTATTTTGCCGCGATAACAAATATAGCGTTTTATAATAATAAACGCTATGAAAAAAACATGTGTCCGTATACAATAGCAGAACTGTAATAAACGCTATCGTCCGATGCTATTAATACCCACATTTCTTGTAGTGTCTCGTGCCTAATCGATTAACCTAAGATCTAAGTTCTAGGTGATCAATCCAGAATTAGCTATGAGAACAACCTATGGCGAAGAACAAATTCATATTGTGAACCCTAAACAACTAATCAACCTAGCATTCAAAGAAATCCCTTATGAGAACCCTAAACCTAATAAGTGATCTACTCAGACATGGAAATTGGAACAATAAACATGTTTGAATAAATCATTGAATAAATAATAAGAAAGAGAGTAAAACAGGGGTTCAAAATCTTCTCTCGGACGAACAGAGTTTCAGACTTGTCTCCCTCAAAAGCTCTCTCACCAAAAACCAAAGTAGAATTCAAGTGTAGAATAAAACTTAGCCACAAAAGTGGCTGAAAAACCTAATAAATAAACTAAGACACATTTTGGGGCTTCTTGTAAATAATAAAGTCTTTTAGGGCAATTTGCAATTCTTAAATCTTCAAATAAGTCGCGATCCTTCTGTTTCTTCAACGGGTATCGATCGATACCACAAGTGTATCAATCGATACTCAGGCATCAAATCGGTGTCTCAGCTACATGATCTCTGCTTGACTCCAAAAAGCTCCAGAATGCTTCAATATCTCCAATAATGCTCCAGACGTACCTAAAACCTGAAAAGACTCTAAAAGACTCCAAAATACTAGAAAGACTCTAACAAAAGGACTTATATCATGGCCTAAAACGGGTAAAAACCATGATATATCAACTCTCCCAGACTTAGCCTTTGCTTGCCCTCAAGCGAACATAAAGCTAAACAAGAGAAAGAGGTTTGAAAACACGGAGACTCACCTGTTCTTGAAATATTGCAATGACCTTTTTCCTTAGTGCTCCACATATCACCTAACCAGTTCCAAATTTAACCACCATGTACTTCTCCGTAGACATTCGCAACTTCCCAGACTACACACATTATTTCACAGCATTACCCGATAAAGCCTTCCTCGCCAGTTTCATCGCTGTGATCAATGCCAAGAACCTTCTAGATTCTTTCCCATACAATATTATGACAAAGGAATTACCCAATTTCACACTTTTTGGTATTGTTTTCTCTCCCCCAGACATATTTCTCATCATGTCTCTTGCATATACATTTTAAGGTTCGAGACGCGAGTATTGATGGTGTTTGCCACCGAATCCCGGGTTCTTCCCTTAAAAATAATCAAAGGTGTAGGCGAATATTGGTATCACAAGAAATTTTCCTAACCTAGCTTCCACCTTTATGTGATCATTTCCTCTGAATTAGAATAATGGGATCGCTGGAAATTTTCCTAACCCTCTACTCAGAAGAAAATTATTTCATATTTTAATGCATATTATTTATTAACTTGTAACAGGGGAGAGAAATACCATTACTTTAAACACACGGGTTCCTTTGTCAGATATGAATGAGGAATCAAGCTCTATGGACATCTGTCACATCGGTGAAGTGCAAAAATTTTGGCTCAGGCTTTAAAGAACTTTGCGGAAAACATGGGTGTCTTCTAGTTAACTGGTCAGTCTTTGGATTTTTCATTAGTCCAATCTAGAACTGATTCTGTAACAATGGTCACTTAGAAGTAAAGTCAGAACAATAGATTCAAGAAAAAGATCACAGTCTCCAACAAATTTTTGACTCAATAAAATTAATTTTGTCTCAAAAACGACTAACTCTAAGAAAAACAAACACAATGTCAGCGACTACCTCCCCCAGACTTGAATAAGACTGTCCCCAGTGTTATCTAGCCTAAGGTTGGTGAAAGCAACAAAAGAAAAGAGTGGAATTAGAAGGAAAAGGAAGAGTTACCGATCTGGGACATGTGTATCGACCGACACACGGCCTGGTATCGATCGATACCAGGCGTAAGGTGATACATCGAACTCTTCTCAACATTGAACCCGCGTATGGGGTATCGATCGATATATGTGGAGTATCGATGGATACCAGGGCGATTCGGTCGATGGCAAGTCATGTTTCTCTTTATTTATCCTGACACAAAACACAAAACGAAAAATAAAAAGAAAAAGCCTTATATACAAACTCACCAGTGGGTTGCCTCCCACCAAGCGCTCCTTTAATGTCATTAGCTTGACTGTACCGCCGTTCAGGCACTGGGTGCATCATCCAGAGGCATTATGTGTCCTTCTGGAATCTTGATTGTCCGGAAATAGTGCTTCACCATTTGTCCATTGACAGTGAACTCTTCGCCTGAAGGATTTGTCAAGACAAGTGCGCCATGTGGTCTAACCTCCTTGACTATGAAAGGACCTGACCAACAAGAACGCAATTTACCATGAAACAAATGCAAACGAGAGTTATACAGAAGTACATGATCATTGGGTTCAAAGTGTCTGGAGAGGATCTTTTTGTCGTGATATGCCTTGGTCCTTTCCTTGTATAACTTTGAGTTTTCATAGGTATGATGCCGAATCTCATCCACCTCATTCAGCTGAATCAATCGCCTCTCAGCAGCAGACTTGATGTCGAAATTCATCATCTTTGTATCCCAGGCTACATTATGCTCGATTTCCACTGGAAGGTGACACGCTTTCCCATATAGCAAGTGAAACGGTGTAGTCCCAAGTGGTATCTTGAAATCGGTCCTGTAAGCCCACCGTGCATCATCCAGTCTTGCAGACCAATTCTTCCTAGTAGTACCCACAATCTTTTCCAGAATCTCCTTGATTTGCCTGTTGGAGGCCTCAACTTGCCCACTAGTCTGGGGATGATAAGGAGTAGCTACACGATGATTCACACCATGCTTCTTCAGCATCCTCTCAAAAACCTTGTTAATAAAGTGAGAGCCACCATCACTTATAATAATTCGAGGTACTCCAAATCGAGGGAAAATAATGGTCTTAAACAGCTTAAGGACCACTGAAGAATCGTTAGTAGGACTAGCAATCGCTTCTACCCACTTAGAAACATAGTCCACAGCAACCAAGATGTACTTGTTCTTGTATGACGAAGGAAAGGGACCCATAAAGTCGATGCCCCAACAATCAAAAATCTCAACCTCAAGGATGAAATTTTATGGCATCTCATGCTTCTTACTTATCTTCCCTCTCCTCTGACACGCATCGCACTGCGAGACGAAGGCATGAGCATCCTTGGATATAGTAGGCCACCAGAAGCCTGCTTGAAGAACCTTGGATATTGTTTTGAAGGTAGCATAGTGTCCAGCAAACTCAGATCCATGACAATGAAACAGAACACTATGTACCTCTGATTCAGCTATGCATCTTCGGTAGACACCATTAGAACAGTGCTTATACAGGTAAGGGTCATCCCAAAAGAATCACCTTATGTCACGCATAAACTTTTTCTTGTCATATTTCTTGAGGTGCTTTGGCTCCGCATCTGCAGCGAGGTAGTTGGCAATATCAGCGTACCACGATTGATCAGAATCAGCTGCAGCGATTAGATACTCTTCAGAAGCACCAAAATGTTCAACAGTCAAAACAGGTTCGGAAATCGCAGGGTATCGACCGATACTAGGTGAGTGTCGATCGATACCAAAACCTGCAATTTGTGGGAATTTGCTGAGTTTCGGCAAAACCCATTTGAAACTCAGTTTCAATGAATTAAATGGACTCTTCTAGTAGTTTATCATAAATAGGGACATCTGCAACGATCCGAATCCTCGAAAGGTTGTCAGCGACCCCATTCTCTATTCCATTCTTGTCCTTAACCTCAATGTCGAAACCTTGTAGCAAAAGAACCCAACGACAAAGGCGAGGCTTGAGATCCTTGTTCTGCATCAGATAATTGAGAGCAGCATGATCAGTATGAACAATCACTTTGCTCCCAATCAGGTAGGAGCAAAATTTCTCATAGGAGAAAACAACTGCAAGTAGTTCCTTCTCTGTGATGCTGTAATTCCTCTGAGCATCATTCAATGTCTTGATGGTATAGTAGATAACGTGCAGCTTCTTATCCTTTCTTTTGCCCATAACTGATCCAACAGCAAAATCACTAACGTCGCACATGATCTCAAAAGGAAAAGTCCAATCAGGAGGTTGCACAATAGGAGCACTCACCAAAGCCTTTTTAATATCCTCAAAGGCTGCAAGACATTCTGGTGTGAAGTCGAATTTGACCTCCTTGCATAATAGAGCGGTGAGTGGGCGTGCTAGCTTGGAGAAATCCTTGATAAACCTCATGTAAAACCCAGCATGACCAAAGAAGCTTTGAATATCCTTCACAGAATTCGGTGGTTGGAGGCTTGTCATGACTTGAATCTTGGCCTTGTCAACTTCGATCACAGCTTCAGAAACCTTGTGTCCAAGCACGATGCCATCCTGGACCATAAAGTGACACTTTTCCCAATTAAGGACCAAGTGTTTCTCTTCACACCTCTGTAGCACCTTGCACAAGTTATCCAGACAGTCTCCTTAAACGATGATCCATACACTAACAAATCATCCATGAACACCTCCATAAAATCCTCAATCATGTCTGTGAAGATAGACATCATGTATCTCTGGAAAGTGGCTAGAGCATTACACAATCCAAATGGCATTCTCCTGTATGCGAATGTGCCATAGAGACATGTAAAAGTCGTCTTCCCTTGGTCATCTGGATGTATCGGAATCTCGAAGAAACCTGAATACCCATCGAGAAAAGAGTAGTAGGGATTGTTAGAGGGGGGATTAGCACCCCCTTGGTTTAACTCGGTTTGAACCGAGATCGGTTCAATCAGGACCGGTTTACGATGGTTCGGATCGAGGATAAGCCGGCCCAAAAACATTGGGCCGAGCTCGGAATCTCGTTGAAAGCCCATCTCGGCTACCGATCTAGGCCCATCACAGGCCCGGTCCGTTACAACAGATGAAGTCGGAATATTTCCCTTTTCCGCCGATCTCGGAAATGGAAATATTCTTTTTGGTTTATTCCTCGCGATATCAGGAACTTATCCTTATCTCGGAGAGAAAACCGGAAGATTTCCTTTTCCCAATCGAACTCGGAAAAGGAGGAATCTTCCTTTCGACCGCCTCAAAGACACTATAAATAAAGAAGGAGGCTTATTCATTCGGGATCATCCACAACTTCCGCAGAGACAGAGAATACAAGAGAGCTCATTACCGATCTCAAGTCTTTTGTCTTTGCCTTCTTACTTAAACTCTGTTGTAACGCCGACCTTGATCAATAAACGAGATTCCGACCAAAGTACTGTTTTACCCCTTTTTGTGTGATTTACGGATCAACAGGGATGACTAGCCAACCTCTCTAACATCTGGTCAATGAATGGCAATGAGAAGTGATCTTTCCGTGTAGCTGCATTCAACTTCCTGTAGTCAATGCACATTCGATGCCCAGTGATAGTTCTATTAGGAATCATCTCATCCTTTTCATTCTTCACCATGGTTATCCTTCCCTTCTTAGGAACAACGTGCACTGGACTGACCCAAGAGCTATCCGAAATAGCATAGATGACCCCAACTTTTAAAAGCTTCATCACCTCCTTTTTGACCACTTCCTTCAGGTTCGGATTCAGGCTCCTCTGATGCTCAATTGAAGCCTTTGACTCGTCCTCAAGATGAATCCTATGCATGCACAGGTCCGGTGATATACCTAAAATGTCATTAAGAGAATAGCCAAGAGCTTTGCGATACTTGCGCAGCTTGCTCAGCAGTAAGGCAATTTCTGCGTTGTTCAAAGAGGCATTAACAATGACTGAGTATGTGGAATTAGGACCAAGAAAACCGTACCTCAGATTCGCCAGAAGTGGCTTGAATTCCACATTAGGAGCATTCTTTTCGCTCTAATCTCCAAGCCCAGCAGCTTGCTTAGAACCTTCAGCCAACTCCCTTTCTGGTCGCAGGGTATCGACCGATACTGGGGGAGTATCGATCGATATATGTGGTGCTGAATCGAGCATCTTCGAGTATCCAGCAGTATCATCACACGAATAAACCTCTGACTCAGCTGAATGATATATCATGGTTTTTACCCCGTTTAAACCATGATATAAGTCCTTTTAATAGAGTCTTTCTAGTGTTTTCGTAGTCTTTTAGAGTCTTTTCAGGTTTTAGCACGTTTGGAGCACAATTGGAGAAAAAGAGCCGTTTTGGGTGAAACTGAGCATATGGAGATGCAAAGTCATGCAATGATGTCAGACGTTTGGCATTCGTTGAAGAATTTCCCACCGATGGATTGAGCTCAAATTTAGATACAAGACAGATCCATGGCTTAGCTTTCATTTGGAAGTGATTTGAGGCCATTCCAACGGTGCGATCGAAAGTTATGCCAGTTTTCGTGAAGATAGTCTAGTCTGGCGAGCCGAAAAGTCGGCACAGAGGATGAGTATCGACTGATACCTACTTCAGGAAGAAGAAAACGTGACTTTTTACAAGTTTGAAGTTTACAACTTGGTCCAGAAGACTTTAATAATTACCAGAAGCCCCAAAACGTGTTTTAGCTTTATAATTAGGTTTTTCAGCCACTTTAGTGGCTACGCTTTCATTACGCTTGATTTTACTTTAGTTTTTGGAGAGACAACTCTGAACTCCTGTTTCTTATTGATTTCTTTGATGATTTATTCAATCATGTTGTTTTCATTCTCCATGTCTGAGTAGATCCACTTTAGGTTTAGGGTTCTCATAAGGCTTTTCTCTGAATGCTAGGTTGATTATTTGATTAGGATTCACCATATGAATTAGTTCTTCACCTTAGATTGTGTTCAAAGCTTGTTCTAGATGAGCTACCTAGAATTTAGATCTTAGGATAATTGATTAGGCACGAGAGTGCGATTAATTACCTGATAGAACTTAGGGTGAGCAAAATAACTATTCGCAAAGAGAGTTGGTTTAGTTGTTTTGTGAACAAATCAAACTAGAACTAAAAGTTGGTTTCGACTTTAGGATTCGCAAAGGGATTTGGAATTATGGGATTTAGACTTAGATAGTTTTCGCAACGAGAGTTGGTTAGCTATACTTTAGTGATTTGAGTTCAATAACCGCGCTAAATCTGAATCCTGACTAGTTAGTTTATCTGCATTCATTGATTTCCTGAGAAATACCCTGAACCTATCTTCCTCCCATCGATTTTACAACTCGTTTACCGTTTATTGCTTTTGTTTCATCTGAATTGCTTAGCTTGATTCGATACTATACAATATATTGTGTGTTTCTGTGAGTTCTTGTGTTTGACCCCTGATATATTGCAGCAGCTGCTTTAGTACTTTTAGGGTATTAATTTGAGCATATCAAATTTGGCGTCGTTGCCAGGGACTCAATTCGCCATTAGATTTTAGTCTGAGAATCTCGATTAAGTTCGTCGGTATCGATCGATACTATCTAGTGTCGGTGGATACTCGTCGATTTATTTTTCTTGTTATCGATCGACACCTCCTAGTGTCGGTCGATACTCATCGTGTTACCGTGTACTTACATTCTTGACTTTTGTTTTCAGTTGTATGCCTATTAGTGAAACCAGAAGGAGCAAGAACACTCAGCTAGTTGAACGGTCATTGGAGCAGCTAGCACTTTTGGAACGCACAAACAGAAAAGCAAAGAAGCCAGCAGAGATGAACAACAATCCAGTGATTTTGGTTCAAGATGCAGCTGGTGCTTACAGAGACCGAGAGAGTCAATTGTGTAATGAGAGAAGGCAACGATTGGATGGAGAGGGGAACATCATTCCACCTCCTGGTGCTATCGAGGAGGTTGTTGCTGCGAATGCAGGGAATGTTGTGGCTGATCGTGGTAGAACAATTGGAGAGTACAACAGGCCTGATCAGTTTTATGCTAATCGATCAACGATTCGTCCTCTTGCTTTTCAGAGGAATGACTTTGAGCTGAAACCTGCATACTACACTCTTGTGGGTCAGCACCCATTTCATGGTCTTTCCAATGAACATCCCATGGACCATATTGAAAGGTTTGAGGATTTGGTCACTAGCATCAAGAGCAATGGAGTGTCCTATGATTACCTCTTCTACAAACTCTTCCCATAATCTCTTGGTGGAGATGCGACTTATTGGCTGAAGCAGTTACCTCCTAGATCACTGACTTCTTGAGAAGAGACCAAGACCGCTTTCCTGAACAACTTCTATAATGATGCACTATCCGAGGATCTGAGGAACAAGATCTCCCAATTTACTCAAGGACCTACTGAGGAGTTCAAGGCTGCTTGTACGAGATTCAGATCATACCAGAGAGATTGTCCACATCACGGGTACTCTGATGTTCAGCTGATGGGTTTCTTCTTCAGAGGGATTGACTGGAGGTATCAGATGTCTTTGGATGCTTCAAGCAATGGGAATTTCAATACCAGGTATCCAGATGATGCTTATGTGCTTATTAAGAATTTTGCGTCTAGCAATAGCACCAAAAATGCAGACCTTGAGCGAAAGAGACAGAATGGGAACGTGGATGGATCGCAGATTGCTGAAGTTCAAGCCAAGTTGGATCTTCTGATCGGGAAGTCGAAGAAGACTGTACACTTTGCTGATGGAGTCAATAATATTGATGAAGATGAAGTGGAGGATGTTAACTACGTTGGTGGTTCTGATTTTCAGGGTCAGCGATTTGGATACAACAACAACCGAAACTTCAACAACAACACTCAGCAAAGTGGGTACAAGTTTGAGGGAAACCAATCTGGCTTTGGAGCAAAACAATTTGCTTAGAAACCACTCCAGAGCAGCGATTTCACTCGCAATTATGGGAACTCTTTGTACCAACCCATCTATCCAAAGTCCACAGAGAGTAAGATGGAATCCATGTTTGAATAGATTCTTCAGGGACAGCAAAAGCTGCAAGTAGATTTCAATGGGAAGATTGACCATGTGTACACTGAGCTGAATGGGAAAATTGAAGCTCTCAATGTCTCACAGAAGAAGCTGAAAACTCAGGTTGCGCAGACAGCAGCAGCTGTGAAGAGGCAGGAATGTTTTCTTCCAGGGAAAACTGAGAATCCAAGAGCATACATCAATGCCATCACCTTGACGAGTGGAAAATAGGTGATTACATGAGTGAAGAACAACCCAATTGCAGAGACTTTCGTCGATCTTGCTGAAGATGACAACTGGGATTCTGAAAACTCCCGTGTATCGATCGATGCCAGCCAGTGTCAATCGATACCAGCCCAGACACCTGCACGAGGGGATCCAAAATCCCGTGTATCGATCGATACTCCTTCTGTGTCGGTCGATACTGAGGCGCAGGTCGAGAAAGAACCAGAGATTGTCAAGGAGATGGTGTACAAACCCAAAATACCTTATCATATGCTTCCTAAGATGACAAAGAAGGAATGGGAGGACGCCAGATGCAAAACTATGCTGGATAATTTGGTTGTGGAACTTAATTTTGTTGATGATATATCTGAATATGAGAATTCGAACACCACCCCTGTGTCGACCGATACTCCCTTATATCGATCGACACACGCCCAAAGTTCTGCCAGGGATGATTCCAGAGCAAAAGCATCGATCGACACCACTCCTGTGTCGGTCGATACCAGTTCAGTTGCTGAAACGAAACCGGAATTGAGTGCAGAAAGGGTTTACAAACCTAAGGAGCCATACCCCATGCCACCCAGACACGTCAGAGATCCCATTTCTCTAAAGCAGCTGCTTGGCTTTGAGAAGATGGTACGAAGGATTCCCCACACACTGACCTTTCAAGAAGCTCTAGAGTAACGCCCTCTGCTGAGTCACTTCCGAGATTACAGAGAAACTCTGGAAGAGATCGTAGTACTCTTTATCAAGGCAAGAAGCAAGTCACTACCGCTGAGACAGTTGACTAAGAGTGAAGACCCATGAATATTCTCAGTTCCATGCTCTATCTCTGGAGTTGTATTCAAAGAGTCTCTCGTTGACTCGAGGGCTAGCGTCAATGTCATGTCAAGGGCAATTGCAGAGAGAGTGGGAGCTGATATTCGATCTCCTAAGACATTTATCACATTCGCGAACTCTTCCACATCGGTTCCATACGGTACAATCCCTGATTTGATGGTTAAAGTAGGAGATTGTCTAGTTATTACCGATTTTGAGGTTGTGGAGATGAGTGCAAGATCTAGTACGCAGTTGATTCTTGGAAGACCGTTCATGGCTACAGTTGGCGCAATTATGGATACACCCAGTAAGAGAATCTCGTTCTCGTACATTGACAAGGAGGTGTACTACAAAGCCATCCCTACTAGAGGAACTCCTACACATATCTCTTGCATCACCATTGTTACAGGAGAGACATTGGTAGTTGATCATTTGGAAGAGCCTCCTGACAAGCCAAATGTCATAGACCTTCTAGATAGTCCTTCTGTCATCACCAAGAAAGACGTCAAAACATCTAAGGCAAAGAAGAAAGTGAAGAGCAAAGGAGTGAAGGGTGCTGCTTCTATGACTTTAATCCCTTAGAAGTATGATGGGGATTCTATTGAATAGAAGGTGAAGTGCAAAGGAACTTCGAAACCATTCTTTAAGGCTAGAGTTCTTCTTACTTCGGAGCTGAAAGATAAAGGAAAGGAGTTTGTGAAGAGCATGTTGAGCAGAACTCTGAAACTGGCAATGTCAAGTTGTGGAGCTTGTTTTAGAGTAAGTTCTCAATCTTCTCCTGACTTATCGTCCGCCAAGTAAAGCTACTGACTTAAAACTAGCGCTTGGTGGGAGGCAACCCACTGGTGAGTTTGTATATAAGTCTTTTTCGTTTTCGTTTTGTGTGTTGTGTCAGGATAAACAAGGAGCAGACACGAAATCGCCTGAGTGTCGATCGATACCCTGTTGGTATCGGTCGATACCCTATGCAATTGAGAAGAGTTCGTTGTATCGACTTAAGGCTGGTATCGATCGATACCGGGCCGTGTGTCGGTCGATACTCGATGTTCCAGTACGGTAACTTCTTGTTTTTCACAATTCCATTTCGTTCCTTTGTTTTCTTTCACCAAATCCAGGCTAGATAACACTGGGGACAGTGTTTTTCAAGTCTGGGGTAGGTAGTCGCTGACATTGTTTTTGTTTTTCTTAGAGTCAGTCGTTTTTGAGTCATTCGTTGTTTTATTGAGTCAAAATCTGTTGGAGACTGTGATCGTTTTCTTGAATCTATTGATCTGACCTTGCTTCTAAGTGACCATTGTTACAGAATAAATTACAGATCGACTAATAAAAAATCCAAAGGCTGACCAGTTAACTAGAAGACACTCATGTTTCCAGCAAAGCTCTTTAAAGCCTGAGCCAAATTTTTGCACTTCATTGATGTGATTGATGTCCATAGAGATTGATTCCTCATTCGTATCTGACAAACGAACCCACGTGTTTAAAATAATGATATTTCTCTACCTGTTACAAGTTAATAAATAAGATGCATTAAAATATGAGATGATTTTCTTCTGAGTAGAGGGTTAGGAAAATTTTCAGCGATCCCATTATTCTACTTCAGAGGGAATGATCACACAAAGGTGGAAGCCAAGTTGGATCTTCTGATCGGGAAGTCGAAGAAGACTATACACTTTGCTGATGGAGTCAATAATATTGATGAAGATGAAGTTGAGGATGTTAACTACGTTGGTAGTTCTGGTTTTCAGGGTCAGCGATTTGGATACAACAACAACCAAAACTTCAACAACAATACTCAGCAAAGTGGGTACAAGTTTGAGGGAAACCAATCTGGCTTTGGAGCAAAACAATTTGCTTAGAAACCACTCCAGAGCAGCGATTTCACTCGCAATTATGGGAACTCTTCGTACCAACCCATCTCTCCAAAGTCCACAGAGAGTAAGATGGAATCCATGTTTGAACAGATTCTTCAGGGACAGCAAAAGCTGCAAGTATATTTCAATGGGAAGATTGACCATCTGTACACTGAGCTGAATGGGAAAATTGAAGCTCTCAATGTCTCTCAGAAGAAGCTGGAAACTCAGGTTGCTAAGACAGTAGCAGCTGTGAAGAGGCAGGAAGGTTTTCTTCCAGGGAAAACTGAGAATCCAAGAGCATACATCAATGCCATCACCTTGATGAGTGGAAAAGAGGTGATTACATGAGTGAAGAACAACCCAATTGCAGAGACTTTCGTCGATCTTGCTGAAGATGACAACTGGGATTCTGAAAACCCCCGTGCATCGATCGATGCCAGCCAGTGTCGATCGATACCAGCCCAGACACCTGCACGAGGGGATCCAAAATCCCGTGTATCGATCGATACTCCTTATGTGTCGGTCGATATTGAGGCACATGTCGAGAAAGAATCAGAGATTGTCAAGGAGAGGGTGTACAAACCCAAAATACCTTATCCTATGCCTCCTAAGATGACAAAGAAGGAATGGGAGGACACCAGATGCAAAACTATGGTGGATAAGTTGGTTGTGGAGCTTCCTTTTTTTGATGATATATCTAACGATGAGAATTCGAACACCACCCCTGTGTCGACCGATACTCCCTTGTATCGATCGACACACGTCCAAAGTTATGCCAGGGACGATTCTAGAGCAAAAGCATCGATCGACACCACTCATGTGTCGGTCGATACTAGTTCAGTTGCTATAACGAAACCGGAGTTGAGTGCAGAAAGGGTTTACAAAACTAAGGAGCCATACCCCATGCCACCCAGACACGTCAGAGATCTCATTTTTCCAAAGCAGCTGCTTGCCTTTGAGAAGATGGTACGAAGGATTCCCCACACACTGACTTTTGAAGAAGCTCAAGAGTACCGCCCTCTGCTGAGTCACTTCCGAGATTGCAGAGAAACTCTGGAAGAGATCGAAGTACTCTTTATCAAGGCAAGAATCAAGTCACTACCGCTGAGACAGTTGACTAAGAGGGAAGACCCATGAATATTCTCAGTTCCATGCTCTATCTCTGGAGTTGAATTCAAAGAGTCTCTCGTTGACTCGGGGGCTAGCATCGATGTCATGTCAAGGACAATTGCAGAGAGATTGGGAGCTGATATTCGATATCCCAAGACATCTATCACATTCGCGAACTCTTCCACATCGGTTCCATAGGGTACAATCCCTTATTTGATGGTTAAAGTAGGAAACTGTCTGGTTCCTACCGATTTTGAGGTTGTGGAGATGAGAGCAAGATCTAGTACGCAGTTGATTCTTGGAAGACCGTTCATGGCTACAGCTGGCGCAATTATGGATACACCCAGTAAGAGAATCACGTTCTCGTACATTGACAAGGAGGTGTACTAAAAAGTCATCCCTACTAGAGGAACTCCTACACATATCTCTTGTATCACCATTGTTACAGGACAGACGTTGGTAGTTGATCTTTTGGAAGAGCCTCCTGACAAGCCAAATGTCATAGACCTTCTAGATAGTCCTTCTGTCATCACCAAGAAAGACGTCAAAACATCTAAGGCAAAGAAGAAGGTGAAGAGCAAAGGAGTGAAGGGTGCTGCTTCTATGACTTTAATCCCTTAGAAGTATGATGGGGATTCTATTGAATAGAAGGTGAAGTGCAAAGGAACTTCGAAACCATTCTCTAAGTCTAGAGTTCTTCTTACTTCGGAGCTGAAAGATAAAGGAAAGGAGTTTGTGAAGAGCATGTTGAGCAGAACTCTGAAACTGGCAATGTAAAGTTGTGGAGCTTGTTTTGGAGTAAGTTCTCAATCTTCTCCTGACTGATCGTCCGCCAAGTCAAGCTACTGACTTAAAACGAGCGCTTGGTGGGAGGCAACCCACTGGTGAGTTTGTATATAAGTCTTTTTCTTTTTCGTTTTGTGTTTTGTGTCAGGATAAACAAGGAGCAGACACGAAATCGCCTGAATGTCGAACGATACCCTGTTGGTATCGGTCGATACCCTACGCGATTGAGAAGAGTTCGTTGTATCGACTTAAGCCTGGTATCGATCGATACCAAGCCGTATGTCGGTCGATACTCGATGTTCCTGTACGGTAACTTCTTGTTTTTCACAATTCCATTTCGTTCTTTTGTTTTCTTTCACCAAATCCAGGCTAGATAACACTGGGGACAATGTTGTTCAAGTTTGGGGGTGGTAGTCGCTGACATTGTTTTTGTTTTTCTTAGAGTTAGTCGTTTTTTAGTCACTCGTTGTTTTATTGAGTCAAAATCTGTTGGAGACTGTGATCTTTTTCTTGAATCTATTGATCTGACCTTGCTTCTAAGTGACTTTTGTTACAAAATCAATTACAGATCGACTAATGAAAAATCCAAAGGCTGACCAGTTAACTAGAAGACAGTCATGTTTCCAGCAAAGCTCTTTAAAGCATGAGCCAAATTTTTGCACTTCATTGATGTGATTGATGTCCATAGAGCTTGATTCCTCATTCGTATCTGACAAAGGAACCCACGTGTTTAAAATAATGGTATTTCTCTCCCTTATACAAGTTAATAAATAAGATGCATTAAAAAATGAGATGATTTTCTTCTCAGTAGAGGGTTAGGAAAATTTCCAGCGATCCCATTATTCTACTTCAGAGGGAATGATCACACAAAGGAGGAAGCAAGGTTAGGAAAATTTCCTGTGATACCATTATTTGCCTACACCTTTGATTACTTTTTAAGGGATGAACCGGGGATTCGGTGGCAAACACCATCAATACTCGCGTCTCGAACCTTAATAAGCATATGCGAGAGTATAATAAGAAATAAGTCTGGGGGAGAGAAAACAATACCAGAAATTGTGAAATTGGATAGTTCCTTGTCATGATATTGCATGGTAAAGAATCTAGAAGGTTCTTGGTATTAATCACAGCAATGAAACTGGCGATGAGGGCTTTATTGAGTAATGCTGTGAGATAATGTGTGTAGTCTGGGAAGCTGCGAATATCTACGGAGAAGTACATGGTGGTTGGATTTGAAACTGGTTATGTAATACGTGGAGCACTAAGGAAAAGGGTCATTGCAATGTTTCAAGAACAGGTGAGTCTCTATGTTTTCAAACCTCTTTCTCTGGTTTAGTTTTCTATTTTGCTTGAGGGCAAGCAAATGCTAAGTCTGGGGGAGTTGATATCATGGTTTTTACCCCATTTAAGCCATGATATAAGTCCTTTTAATAGAGTTTTTCTAGTGTTTTCGTAGTCTTTTAGAGTCTTTTCAGGTTTTAGCACGTTTGGAACACAATTGGAGAAAATGAGCCGTTTTGGGTGAAAATGAGCATATGGAGATGCAGAGTCATGCAGAGACGTCAGAAGTTTAGCATTCGTTGAAGAACTTCCCACCGATGGATTACGCTCACATTTGGATACAAGACAGATCCATGGATTAGCTTTCATTTTGAAGTGGTTTGAGGCCATTCCAACGGTGCGATCGAAAGTAATGCCAGTTTTTGTGAAGCCAGTCTACTCTGGCGAGCAGAAGAGTCGGCATAGAGGATGAGTATCGACCGATACTATCTAGTATCGACCGATACCTACTTCAGGAAGTAGGAAACATGACGTTTTACATGTTTGAAATTTGCAACTTGGTCCATAAGACTTTAATAATTACCATAAGCCCCAAAACGTGTTTTAGCTTTATAATTAGGTTTTTTAGCCCATTTGGTGGCTACGCTTTCATTACGCTTGATTTTACTTTGGTTTTTGGAGAGACAACTCTGAACTCCTGTTTCTTATTGATTTCTTTGATGATCTATTCAATCATGTTGTTTTCATTCTCCATGTCTGAGTAGATCCACTTTAGGTTTAGGGTTCTAATAAGGGTTTTCTATGAATGCTAGGTTGATTAGTTGATTAGGATTCACCATCTGAATTATTTCTTCACCTTAGGTTGTGTTCAAAGCTTGTTCTAGATTAGCTACCTAGAATTTAGATCTTAGGATAATTGATTAGGCACGAGAGTGCGATTAATTACCTGATAGAACTTATGGTGAACAAAATAACTATTCGCAAAGAGATTTGGTTTAGTTGTTTTGTGAACAAATTAAACTTGAACTAAAAGCTGGTTTAGACTTTAGGATTCACAAAGAGATTTGGAATTCTGGGATTTAGACTTAGATAGCTTTCGCAACGAGAGTTGGTTAGCTATACTTTAGTGATTTGAGTTCAAGAACTGCACTAAATATGAATCCTGACTAGTTAGTTTATCTGCATTTATTGATTTCCTGAGAAATACCCTGAACCTATCTCCCTCCCATCGATTTTACAACCCGGTTACCGTTTATTGCTTTGGTTTCATCTGAATTGCTTAGCTTGATTCGATACTATACAATATATTGTGTGTTTCTGTGAGTTCTTGTGTTCGACCCCTGATATACTGCAGCAGATGCTTTAGTACTTTTAGGGTATTAATTTGAGCATATCACTGAACAGACCAATGCTCTCTCCAGTGGATCCTCAGGATGCATCTCTAGGAAGTACTCTTCAACTATGTCACTGAAGGTATCGACAAAGAAAGTCTGCCCATCGATGGTTGGTCTCTTCATCATCTTCTCCATATTAAAAGTCATGACCAAATCACCGATGTTAAGAGCGATCTTCCCATTTCTGCAATCAATCAAAGCACCAGCTGTTGCAAGGAATGGTCTGCCTAGGATAAGATGATCCTTAGGCTCAACATCGTACTCCAGGACGTTGAAATCAGTTGGGATCAAGCAATTCCCAATCTTAATAGGGACGTCTTCGAGTAACCATTCTGGAAGTCTAACTGAGCGATCAGCAAGTACCAGGGAGATTCTTGTGGTTGTGAAGTCTGTCATCCCCATCCGTTTAGCAACTAAGTATGGCATGAGGTTGACACTTGAGCCGATGTCACAAAGAGAACGCTCAAATCTGTATGTGAATATCGTACAATTCAACACAAAACTTCCTGGATCTGGTACCTTCTTTGGGATTCTGTTAGTCAGGATTGCACTGCACTCATAAGTAATCATCAAGCATCCTTCTTCAAGGTTCACATTGCTAGACACGATCCTCTTGACATATCTCCTGAAAGCTGGAGAAGTCTTGATAGCATCGATGAAAGGAAGTTCCACAATTAACTTATCCATAATTGCCTTGCATCTAGAGTCCTCTACCTCCTCCTTAGTCTTCCTAATAGCCCTGGGGTAAGGTATCCTCGGTATGTAAACTTTCTCTACAACCACATCAGGTACCTTCTTCAAAACCTCAGATGTTGTATCGATTGCAGGATCAGTATCGACCGATACAGGGGTGTAGTATGTAGGTTTCAGCTCAAAGTCATTCCTCTGAAAAGCAGGAGGGCGAATCGATGATCGATTGGCATAAAACTGATCAGGCATGTTGTACTCACCAATAGTTCTACCACGATTAACCACTACATTCCCTGCATTCGCGTTCCCAGCGACATTCCCAGCGACAATCTCCTCGACAACAGGAGCAGGTGGAATGATGTTCCCCTCTCCATCCAATCGTTTCCCTCTCTCATTGCACAATTGACCATCTTGGTCTTTGTAAGCACCAGCTCCATCTTGAACAAAAACCACTGGATTGTTGTTCATCTCTGCTGGTTTCTTTGCTCTTATGTTTGTGCGTTCCAAAAGTGCTAGCTGCTCGTTTGACAGTTCAACTAGCTGAGTGCTCTTGTTCC
This sequence comes from Eutrema japonicum, assembly GCA_030161315.1. NCBI lineage: Eukaryota > Viridiplantae > Streptophyta > Magnoliopsida > Brassicales > Brassicaceae > Eutrema > Eutrema japonicum. The sequence continues at coordinate 32,221,558 of BSQW01000012.1, forward strand.
TTCTGGTTTCACGAATAAGCATGCACCTTAAAACAAAAGTCAAGAACGTAAGGAACACAGAAATTCACGGCATGTATCGACCGATACTACTAGAGTATCGATCGATACTGGGGCGAACTTAGTCGAAATTTTCAAACTAAAATCTAATGGCGAATTGAGTCCTCGGCAACGGCGCCAAATTTGACAAGCTCAAATTAATACCCTAAAAGTACTAAAGCTTTATCGGTTGTAATACTTAGGGATCGAATCCACAGAGACTCAAGGAGACACACAATAGATTGTATAGATGAGAATTAAGCTAAGCGATCAATAGAATTGAAAACAGATACGTAAATTACACAAATTGTAAGTTCGATTGGAGAAAGATAGGTTCAGGGTATTTCTCAGGAAATCAACGAATGCAGACAAACTAATTAATCAGGGTTCAGGTTGCGCACGGTTCTTGAACTTAAATCACTAAAGTATAATTAACCAACTCTCGTTGCGAGAATTATCTAAGCCTAAATAATAGAATTCCAAATCTCTTTGCGAATCCTAAAGTCTAAAACAGCTTTGCGGATCTGCTTGACTCCAAAAAGCTCCAGAATGTTTCAATATCTCCAATAATGCTCCAGACGTATCTAAAACCTGAAAAGACTCTAAAAGACTCTAAAAGACTCCAAAATACTAGAAAGACTCTAACAAAAGGACTTATATCATGGCCTAAAACAGATAAAAATCATGAAATATCAAACTAAAAATAGGTATTTAATACTATCATTTTTTACGTCACAATACATGCAACTATCATATACGGTATACCAATTTTTCGCCTATTAAATTTTGATATAGGGCCTAGCTCTTGGGCTATGTGGCAATTTTGTTTCAAATATAAATGAATTAACCCACCCAACGAAAGATCATATTCAGAAAAATACTAGTTTCTTCTCGTCATTTGTAGCTCCTCAAGGTGGCAAACCAAGGAGAACCCGAAGAGTCCAGGGCCAATGACCCTGAGGGAATCAAAACAGTGGTTAATGATGTCTACAGTTTTGAAGACGACCCTGTGGTTGGGAGGTTCAATAGGTTTGGCACCGAGATGTCTGCCATGGTCTCCGCTTTGACACAAGTTGTTTCTGCTCGGTCTCTAACATCTTCTTTATTCGAGACTCAAGGGACCAACTTTTCGACCTCTTCCGCTGGACATGAGAGAAGAAAGCTTGGAATCGATTCAACTATTTCCTTGTCGACATCATCGCTCGATCGGGTAGAGTCATCCCTTAGTCCGATCGGTGAGCCTATATGTTATAAATTTCTGATCTTGTGTTCGAATGGTTTTATTCTCCTTTCATATAGTATAGTTTCTTATCTAAGTTTTCAATTATTATGCATGCATGATAGAGTAAAAGAATGCATTAGACATGGTTTATTTATAATTGGTTGTGTTATGTTTGCGCTTATATTTTGTAAAAATATTTTTATCAAAAGTTTACAAATATTATAAGTTAAATATATTAAACAAAATTTTCACATATAAACACATAAATTTTCATTTAAAACAATCGAAGTCTTAATTGTTCTTTTGTGCAGAATATTCTACAGGCAAGGCGTTACCGGAAGAAGCGAAGGAGAATAGGAGGAGATACAGAGGAGTAAGGCAGAGACCGTGGGGAAAATGGGCGGCTGAGATACGCGATCCACATAAAGCCGCTAGAGTTTGGCTTGGGACGTTTGATACAGCAGAAGCAGCCGCTAGAGCTTACGACGAGGCTGCACTCGGATTCCGTGGAAATAAAGCGAAGCTCAATTTCCCTGAGGATGTAAGGATTCTTCCATGTCCTCGTCCTCTTCCTCTTCCTCCTCCTCCTCCTCCTCTTCGTTCTCCTCCTCCTCGTTCTCCTTCTCCTCTTCCGTCAGCTGCAACGGCGGCGGATGAAGGAAAAGAGGATATGAGGGATTATTGGAGTTATTTCCAGTTGTTGCAGACCTCAGACCAACGGTCACTTTTCGGGCGAGTACAAGAAGAGATTACCAACGTTTTAGAACATTCACCAACGGAACAATCTCTGCCTCCTTCAAGTTATGGTCCAAGTTCCTCTGATTTTCCAGGACCTTCTTCGGCCTAATACATTTTTCAATTTTGATAAAAACAAAAATGTAAGAACTGTTTACAAAACAGTTGCACAAAAAAATAAGTTACACGAAAGAAGGATTTTTATGGCTATATACATTGTTAAGTGTCAACAATATGTCATCACAAATTTATTTCCAAGGTAATACTTTCGTATATCAGTTTTACTAATGCTCCTTTGATGTCATTCCGGAATTTCTTAAAACGATTTTATATCGGTTTTACTTATCAATATAAGAATAATCGAAATATCTCTTCTACAAGATTAGAATCTAAACAATTCTGTATTGTGATCCGAATCGTATTTGCAGAAAAAAAAATATAAAATAAAAGCAGAGTTAGGCGAGAGACAAAAATTAGGCAAGATGCAGCATAGGAGTAGGCAATAGGTTAGCTCCATGTCATGTAAATGATACAATTTAAGCTATCTTGTCAGAATCCTTGCAATGATTCTTGTCTTGGACCCATAATTCATTTTTGACTTTTTTTTTGACATTATATGCATGATTCATGTTATGTAATTAACGTTAGTCCGTCGAGACGACGTAACTCAACTTATGCACTCGTGAGTTATAAATCAAATTGTTTTGTTTAAATATTTTTCGTATTTTAAACTTATAAAATGAGCCTCTTCAAGGTGTTATTACTTAATTTAGTAGAAACTTTCCAATAATACGCGTTATTACTTAATTTAGCAGAAACCATCAAAATTTTAACCCCAAACAAGGCTGGACATTCAGGTATTCGGGTCGGTTCTATCAAAAATAGAATAGATATTGTTTTTTGAATATATGTGAATTTATTATTATAAAATATATAATATTTTTATATCATAATAATTAAGAAACTAAATAGTAGATACCTTTCTTAATGAAAAATAAATACTTTCCATTTTTTTTTTGTCAACAGCCTAGATACCTAGAACGGTTCATAAATCCAAATCGAGGGTACCGAGTTTACAAATGTAATATTCACTGGGTAGACACAAGCACTTCTTGCTAACTTGTCTGCCTTGTTGTTGTTCGCGTGTGGGATGAGTGATATTGAAAAAGATGAGAAAGCCTCCTTACTGTTTTCGAATTCCTCTAGATGTAATGCAAAAGCCGGCCAATCCTCGGGTGTAGACACCATCTTCACCAACTCGGAGCATTCTATTGCAAAAGTTATTGTCGTCTTCTGGTTTGCACTCAAACAATGCATGTCCCAGATGAGTGCCTTCAGTTCGGCAAGTAGTGGGGAGATGCTTCTGCGTAGGTTCCTGGCGCCCATTAGTTTCTCTTCACCGCCTTCCTGAAAGCAATACCAACTTAATCCGGAGAAACTATCGGTCTCCTTCCAAGAGCCATCAATATTACACCGCCAGCCTTCAAATGACGGGGGCGCTGTATTAGGGACAAAATTGTGGATTATCGCATCAGGGTCACTACTTTGGGCCAATTTCCAGGTTGTTGCCTCGGTTTCCGCCTTCTTCAGTATTTCTTGTGGATCTCTGTCCACATTTGAAAAAACCTTATCATTCCTCGCTTTCCAAATATACCACGCAATGCAAGGAAAGCTGTTTTCCGGATTATCCGGAGGAAGTCTCCAAAATAGATGATCGAAATTAGCAAAAACCGACGACAACGGAAAGACTCCCGGAGGTGTTGGTATCTTAGAGAGTGCCCATGTTTGTAAAGCCGGAGGACATTCGAATAGGACATGATTGATAGTTTCATTTTCCGTACCACACTTTGCACATTGTGTATCACAGTCAATTCCTCTACTCCTAAACTTTGATGATACCGCGAGACAATCCGATATAGCTTGCCAAATAAAATGACGTAATTTTTGAGTGCACTCTAGCTTCCATTTGTGAACTTGTAAGTTCGTCACATCCGGCCCGGAAGGGATAGTGTGACCAATATTTGGGCTTGAATGTTCCACTTGATAGCCCGACTTCACCTTGTACCTTCCCGATTTTGTGTAGTGTCATCCGAAAGTATTTGGCTTGTAGGTTCTAGTTATAGGCAAACCCCGGGTGATCGTCACATCTTCCGGGGTAATAATCGCGTTCAACAACGCCATATTGTAATCAAAGAAGAAGAATAATTCCATATTTTATTCAATTATTTTAATTTTTAAAAGACAATTATATATTTTTATTTTAATTATCTTTTTTTATTTGTAATAACATAGTATATAATAAATTACAAAAAAAAATTATTTTCCTAAATATCTTATTAAATAATATTATTGAGATTTAACTGTAACTTGTGGCTAGGACAAGATGGAATTGACATTCGCCTAGACAGTCGTTGAAGCCGCCCAAGTCTCTTTGAGGATTAAAAATTTTAAATTCGTAAACAAGAATCTAAAATATTATTTACATTCAAAGAAGTTACAATGTTTTCCAACTCTCACAGAGCAGAAACAATATTAATATTTGTTATTTTAATATTGCAAGTAAATGCAGGAACGTATGGTATACAAGCATGATGAGACCATCGATACTAGCTCAACCAAATTCGAGGAAGAAATCATTAAGGTTCCAACTATGAGGTAATTAAAATTCAAAAACAAGATCTGGTACGAGGGCTTTGAGAGATGAATTCAACAAGTCTGCGGAGAATTTCATCACACTTATAGAGCTTGAAGAATTCTAAGAAGCCGAGATCATTAAGGAAATGCAAGAAGACGTTCAAGAATACATCAAGACTCAAACAAGTTCATTTTTGCTAATTCTACAAGGGATTAAAGAGGTTGCTTTTTTCATCATTTCAAAGCATGATTAAATTAAATTACTAAGGTATGTGTGTTTCCATTTGACTAATTAACGAGCTATTTTCTTGTTTTGCAGGAATATGACTCTTAGGTTTTAATAGTCTTTTGTTTCTTTTTAGTCTTTTTCGAGTATGTTGTTTTGCGAGTCTAGTCGTTTTATTTTTGTAATGTTTTTGACCCTAGAAGGTTTCCTGCTGCTGGACTATATATAAAGTTCATTCTCAGCTTCTATCTTTTTTAACCTAGTGAAATAAAACGAGATTTCTTCTTTCTTGTCGAAGAATAGTCGCTCCCTCCTTCTTGTGTGCGAAGCCTTGGAGTCTGAGTATTCTAGACTTATCATAGATCCCTTCTATAGATTTGTGTGGCGTCTCTCAATCCCCTTTTTATCAATCATTCCCTCGGTTCTTCAAAGAGTGTTGTACGACAAATTGAAGAGTCACCATTGCTATTTTCCATCAACTATCTCTATCGATTTTCTATAGAGTGATGTACGACCAGCTAGAGTGTCACCACCTTCCCCCTTTGTATGAATGAGTGCCCCCTGTTCCTACATACTCTGGTATCAGAGATTAACGCTCCAAATCAGGTATTATATATCCCTTTATTTTGTTCATTTTTGTTTTCATTTGTTTCCTTTGTGTCGATCTATATTTTTTTTTTTAAAAACGCTCCAAATTTTTCATTCCAGTTCATTGTTTGCTTGTTCTTGTTAGATCTGTTCTAGATATGTGTTATTTGCATCATAAAACATTTATATCCAGTGTTTTTAGTCACCATCTCATCGATTTTCATCCTTGTTTCGTTTTTTGTCTTTTCAACTTCTAGATCTATTTGTGTCGAGTTTCATTTGTCCTGTTTTGTGTCCTTTCATTTCCTTTGCACTTGATCTGTGTTGTGTGAGTGTGAGACAGGAGATACGTGATTATAGGAGAACCAGGAAATGTGAACATGGCAGAGATGCTTGCAGCCATGCGATCTCAACTTCAAATGATGGGAGATCGCATAGCTCGGATTGAGCAACCTCAACCAGTGCACATAAATCATATTAGAAACGTGAATGCGCAAAGAGCAAATGAAAAGGAGGGTGACTTGCATGAATCTGATGATGATCCACCAGATCCTAATCCAAGACCAAGCAGACAACACGTTAGAAACAGAGGCAGAGTAGAGGAAGCACGACAAGGAAACCAAGACATGAAACTTTCAGCACCAATCTTTGTGGGAAATGTTAATTCAGATGCTTACCTTGATTGGAAAAGGCATATGGAGTATATCTTTGAGTATTACAACTACTCTGATCAAAGAAAAGTGTATTTAGCTGCTGCTCAACTAACTAAGAGTGGCTTGGTGGGACAGAGATGTGTCTGTAAGAATAAGACATCGACATGGTCAAATCAATACTTGGGAAGATATGAGGTTCTAAATGAGGAAAAGATACATCCATGCGTATTACTACCGAGACCAGCAAAAGAAATTCAGAAAGCTTACTCAAGGAGCCAAATCAGTGGAAGAGTACTTTGATGAGTTTGAAACACTTCGAAAAAGTTTGGAGTGTGAAGATTCTGATGAGATTTTGATGGCACAGTTCTTAGATGGCATGCATGATCGAATTCCTAAAAAGGTAGAAAGGCAAACTTATCATGATTTGGAGGAATTATTGCACTTAGCTATTCAGGCTGAGCAACACATCAAGAGGAAGACTACTTCTACAAATCACAACAATACCCCTTGGATGCCTCCACATCAGAAAGTTTTAGACAAAGGAAAGTCTATTGAAGTGTAGTATGTAGATTTCAGCTCAAAGTCATTCCTCTGAAAAGCAGGAGGGCGAATCGATGATCGATTGACATAAAACTGATCAGGCATGTTGTACTCACCAATAGTTCTACCACGATTAACCACTACATTCCCTGCATTCGCGTTCCCAGCGACATTCCCAGCGACAATCTCCTCGACAACAGGAGCAGGTGGAATGATGTTCCCCTCTCCATCCAATCGTTTCCCTCTCTCATTGCACAATTGACCATCTTGGTCTTTGTAAGCACCAGCTCCATCTTGAACAAAAACCACTGGATTGTTGTTCATCTCTGCTGGTTTCTTTGCTCTTATGTTTGTGCGTTCCAAAAATGCTAGCTGCTCGTTTGACAGTTCAACTAGCTGAGTGCTCTTGTTCCTTCTGGTTTCACGAATAGGCATGCACCTGAAAACAAAAGTCAAGAACGTAAGGAACACATAAATTCACAGCATGTATCGACCGATACTACTAGAGTATCGATCGATACTGGGGCGAACTTAGTCGAAGTTTTCAAACTAAAATCTAAAGGCGAATTGAGTCCTCGGCAACGGCGCCAAATTTGATAAGCTCAAATTAATACCCTAAAAGTACTAAAGCTTTATCGGTTGTAATACTTAGGGATCGAATCCACAGAGACTCAAGGAGACACACAATAGATTGTATAGATGAGAATTAAGCTAAGCGATCAATATAATTGAAAACAGATACGTAAATTACACAAATTGTAAGTTCGATTGGAGAAAGATAGGTTCAGGGTATTTCTCAGAAAATCAACGAATGCAGACAAACTAATTAATCAGGGTTCATGTTGCGCACGGTTCTTGAACTCAAATCACTAAAGTATTATTAACCAACTCTCGTTGCGAGAATTATCTAAGCCTAAATCCTAGAATTCCAAATCTCTTTGCGAATCCTAAAGTCTAAACCAGCTTTTAGTTCAAGTTTGATTTGTTCACAAAACAACTAAACCAAATCTCTTTGCGAATAGTTATTTTGCTCACCCTAAGTTCTATCTGTTTTCTCAATTGCACTCTCGTGCCTAATCGATTAACCTAAGATCTAAGTTCTAGGTGATCAATCCAGAATTAGCTATGAGAACAACATATGGCGAAGAACTAATTCAGATTGTGAATCCTAAACAACTAATCAACCTAGCATTCAAATAAATGCCTTATGAGAACCCTAAACCTAACAAGTGATCTACTCAGACATGGAAATTGGAACAATAAACATGTTTAAATAAATCATTGAATAAATAATAAGAAAGAGAGTAAAACAGGGGTTCGAAATCTTTTCTCGGACGATCAGAGTTTCAGACTTGTCTCCCTCAAAAGCTCTCTCACCAGAAACCAAAGTAGAATTCAAGTGTAGAATAAAACTTAGCCACAAAAGTGGCTGAAAAACCTAATAAATAACCTAAGACACGTTTTGGGGCTTCTTGTAAATAATAAAGTCTTATGGGGCAATTTGCAGTTTCTTAAATCTTCAAATAAGTCGTGATCCTTCTGTTTCTTCGACGGGTATCGATCGATACCATAAGTGTATCGATCGATACCATAAGTGTATCGATCGATACTCAGGCATCAAATCGGTGTCTCAGCTACAGGATCTCTGCTTGACTCCAAAAAGCTCCAGAATGTTTCAATATCTCCAATAATGCTCCAGACGTACCTAAAACCTGAAAAGACTCTAAAAGATTCCAAAATACTAGAAAGACTCTAACAAAAGGACTTATATCATGGCCTAAAACGGATAAAAATCATGATATATCAAACTAAAAATAGGTATTTAATACTATCATTTTTACGTCACAATACATGCAACTATCATATACGGTCTACCAATTTTTCGCCTAATAAATTTTGATATAGGGCCTAGCTCTTGGGCTATGTGGCAATTTTGTTTCAAATATAAATGAATTAACCCACCCAACGAAAGATCATATTCAGAAAAATACTAGTTTCTTCTCGTCATTTGTAGCTCCTCAAGGTGGCAAACCAAGGAGAACACGAAGAGTCCAGGGCCAATGACCCTGAGGGAATCAAACCAGTGGTTAATGATGTCTACAGTTTTGAAGACGACCCTGTGGTTGGGAGGTTCAATAGGTTTGGCACCGAGATGTCTACCATGGTCTCCGTTTAACACAAGTTGTTTCTGCTCGGTCTCTAACATCTTCTTTATTCGAGACTCAAGTGACCAACTCTTCGACCTCTTCCGCTGGACATGAGAGAAGAAAGCTTGGAATCGATTCAACTATTTCCTTGTCGACATCATCGCTCGATCGGGTAGACTCATCCCTTAGTCCGATCGGTGAGCCTATATGTTATAAATTTCTGATCTTGTGTTCGAATGGTTTTATTCTCCTTTCATATAGTATAGTTTCTTATCTAAGTTTTCAATTATTATGCATGCATGATAGAGTAAAAGAATGCATTAGACATGGTTTATTTATAATTGGTTGTGTTATGTTTGCGCTTATATTTTGTAAAAATATTTTTATCAAAAGTTTACAAATATTATAAGTTAAATATATTAAACAAAATTTTCACATATAAACACATAAATTTTCATTTAAAACAATCGAAGTCTTAATTGTTCTTTTGTGCAGAATATTCTACAAGCAAGGCGTTACCGGAAGAAGCGAAGGAGAATAGGAGATACAGAGGAGTAAGGCAGAGACCGTGGGGAAAATGGGCGGCTGAGATACGCGATACACATAAAGCCGCTAGAGTTTGGCTTGGGACGTTTGATACAGCAGAAGCAGCCGCTAGAGCTTACGACGAGGCTGCACTCGGATTCCGTGGAAATAAAGCGAAGCTCAATTTCCCTGAGGATGTAAGGATTCTTCCTTGTCCTCGTCCTCTTCCTCTTCCTCCTCCTCCTCCTCCTCCTCCTCTTCGTTCTCCTCCTCCTCGTTCTCCTTCTCCTCTTCCGTCAGCTGCAACGGCGGCGGATGAAGGAAAAGAGGATATGAGGGATTATTGGAGTTATTTCTAGTTGTTTCAGACCTCAGACCAACGGTCACTTTTCGGGCGAGTACAAGAAGAGATTACCAACGTTTTAGAACATTCACCAACGGAACAATCTCTGCCTCCTTCAAGTTCTGGTCCAAGTTCCTCTGATTTTCCAGGACCTTCTTCGGCCTAATACATTTTTCAATTTTGATAAAAACAAAAATGTAAGAACTGTTTACAAAACAGTTGCACAAAAAATAAGTTACACGAAAGAAGGATTTTTATGGCTATATACATTGTTAAGTGTCAACAATTTGTCATCACAAATTTATTTCCAAGGTAATACTTTCGTATATCAGTTTTACAAATGCTCCTTTGATGTCATTCCGGAATTTCTTAAAACGATTTTATATCGGTTTTACTTATCAATATAAGAATAATCGAAATATGTCTTCTACAAGATTAGAATCTAAACAATTCTGTATTGTGATCCGAATCGTATTTGCAGAAAAAATATAAAATAAAAGCAGAGTTAGGTGAGAGACAAAAATTAGGCAAGATGCAGCATAGGAGTAGGCAATAGGTTAGCTCCATGTCATGTAAATGATACATTTTAAGCTATCTTGTCAGAATCCTTGCAATGATTCTTGTCTTGGACCCATAATTCATTTTTGACTTTTTTTTTGACATTATATGCATGATTCATGTTATGTAATTAACGTTAGTCCGTCGAGACGACGTAACTCAACTTATGCACTCGTGAGTTATAAATCAAATTGTTTTGTTTAAATATTTTTCGTATTTTAAACTTATAAAATGAGCCTCTTCAAGGTGTTATTACTTAATTTAGCAGAAACTTTTCAATAATACGCGTTATTACTTAATTTAGCAGAAACCATCAAAATTTTGACCCCAAACAAGGGCTGGACATTCGGATATTCGGGTCGGTTCCATCAAAAATAGAATAGATATTGTTTTTTGAATATATGTGAATTTATTATTATAAAATATATAATATTTTCATATCATAATAATTAAGAAACTAAATAGTAGATACCTTTATTAATGGAAAATAAATACTTTCCATTTTTTTTTGTCAACAGCCTAGATACCTAGAACGGTTCATAAATCCAAACCGGGGGTACCGAGTTTACAAAGGTAATATTCACTGGGTAGACACAAGCACTTCTTGCTAACTTGTCTGCCTTGTTGTTGTTCGCGTGTGGGATGAGTGATATTGAAAAAGATGAGAAAGCCTCCTTACTGTTTTCGAATTCCTCTAGATGTAATGCAAAAGCCGGCCAATCCTTGTGTGTAGACACCATCTTCACCAACTCGGAGCAGTCTATTGAAAAAGTTATTGTCGTCTTCTGGTTTGCACTCAAACAATGCATGTCCCAGATGAGTGCCTCCAGTTCGACAAGTAGTGGGGAGATGCTTCTGCGTAGGTTCCTGGCGCCCATTAGTTTCTCTTCACCGCCTTCCTGAAAGCAATACCAACTTAATCCGGAGAAACTATCGGTCTCCTTCCAAGAGCCATCAATATTACACCGCCAGCCTTCAAATGACGGGGGCGCTGTATTAGGGACAAAACTTTGGATTATCGCATCAGGGTCACTACTTTGGGCCAATTTCCAGGTTGTTGCCTCGGTTTCCGCATTCTTCAGTATTTCTTGTGGATCTCTGTCCACATTTGAAAAAACCTTATCATTCCTTGCTTTTCAAATATACAACACAATCCAAGGAAAGCTGTTTTCCGGATTATCCGGAGGAAGTCTCCAAAATAGATGACCGAAATTAGCAAAAACCGACGACAACGGAAAGACTCCCGGAGGTGTTGGTATCTTAGATAGTGCCCATGTTTGTAAAGCCGGAGGACATTCGAATAGGACATGATTGATAGTTTCATTTTCCGTACCACACCTTGCACATTGTGTATCACAGTCAATTCCTCTACTCCTCAACTTTGATGATACCGCGAGACAACCCGATATAGATTGCCAAATAAAATGACGTAATTTTGGAGTGCACTCTAGCTTCCATGTGTGAGCTTTTAAGTTCGTCACATCCGGCCCGGAAGGAATAGTGCGACCAATATTTGGGCTTGAATGTTCCACTTGATAGCCCGACTTCACCGTGTACCTTCCCGATTTTGTGTAGTGTCATCCGAAAGTATTTGGCTTGTAGGTTCTAGTTATAGGCAAACCCCGGATGATCGTCACATCTTCCGGGGCAATAATCGCGTTCAACAACGCCATATTGTAATCAAAGAAGAAGAATAATTCCATATTTTATTCAATTATTTTAATTTTTAAAAGACAATTATATATTTTTATTTTAATTATATTTTCTTATTTGTAATAACATAGTAGGTAATAAATTACAAAAAAAAATTTATTTTCTTAAATATCTTATTAAATAATATTATTGAGATTTAACTGTAACTTGTGGCTAGGACAAGATGGAATTGACATTCGCCTAGACAGTCGTTGAAGCCGCCCAAATCTCTTTGAGGATTAAAAATTTTAAATTCTTAAACAAGAATCTAAAATATTATTTACATTCAAAGAAGTTACAATGTTTTCCAACTCTCACAGAGCAGAAACAATATTAATATTTGTTATTTTAATATTGCAAGTAAATGCAGGAACGTATGGTATACAAGCATGATGAGACCATCGATACTAGCTCAACCAAATTCGAGGAAGAAATCATTAAGGTTCCAACTATGAGGTAATTAAAATTCAAAAACAAGATCTGGTACGAGGGCTTTGAGAGATGAATTCAACAAGTCTGCGGAGAATTTCATCACACTTATAGAGCTTGAAGAATTCTAAGAAGCCGAAATCATTAAGGAAATGCAAGAAGACGTTCAAGAATACATCAAGACTCAAACAAGTTCATTTTTGCTAATTCTACAAGGGATTAAAGAGGTTGCTTTTTTCATCATTTCAAAGCATGATTAAATTAAATTACTAAGGTATGTGTGTTTCCATTTGACTAATTAACGAGCTATTTTCTTGTTTTGCAGGAATATGACTCTTAGGTTTTAATAGTCTTTTGTTTCTTTTTAGTCTTTTTCGAGTATGTTGTTTTGCGAGTCTAGTCGTTTTATTTTTGTAATGTTTTTGACCCTAGAAGGTTTCCTGCTGCTGGACTATATATAAAGTTCATTCTCAGCTTCTATCTTTTTTAACCTAGTGAAATAAAACGAGATTTCTTCTTTCTTGTCGAAGAATAGTCGCTCCCTCCTTCTTGTGTGCGAAGCCTTGGAGTCTGAGTATTCTAGACTTATCATAGATCCCTTCTATAGATTTGTGTGGCGTCTCTCAATCCCCTTTTTATCAATCATTCCCTCGGTTCTTCAAAGAGTGTTGTTCGACAAATTGAAGAGTCACCATTGCTATTTTCCATCAACTATCTCTATCGATTTTCTATAGAGTGATGTACGACCAGCTAGAGTGTCACCACCTTCCCCCTTTGTATGAATGAGTGCCCCCTGTTCCTACATACTCTGGTATCAGAGATTAACGCTCCAAATCAGGTATTATATATCCCTTTATTTTGTTCATTTATGTTTTCATTTGTTTCCCTTTGTGTCGATCTATATTTTTTTTTAAAAAAACGCCCCAAATTTTTCATTCCAGTTCATTGTTTGCTTGTTCTTGTTAGATCTATTCTAGATATGTGTTATTTGCATCATAAAACATTTATATCCAGTGTTTTTAGTCACCATCTCATCTTTCATCCTTGTTTCGTTTTTTGTCTTTTCAACTTCTAGATCTATTTGTGTCGAGTTTCATTTGTCCTGTTTTGTGTCCTTTCATTTCCTTTGCACTTGATCTGTGTTGTGTGAGTGTGAGACAGGAGATACGTGATTATGGGAGAACCAGGAAATGTGAACATGGCAGAGATGCTTGCAGCCATGCGATCTCAACTTCAAATGATGGGAGATCGCATAGCTCGGATTGAGCAACCTCAACCAGTGCACATAAATCCTATTAGAAACGTGAATGCGCAAAGAGCAAATGAAAAGGAGGGTGACTTGCATGAATCTGATGATGATCCACCAGATCCTAATCCAAGACCAAGCAGACAACACGTTAGAAACAGAGGCAGAGTAGAGGAAACACGACAAGGAAACCAAGACATGAAACTTTCAGCACCAATCTTTGTGGCAAATGTTAATCCAGATGCTTATCTTGATTGGAAAAGGCATATGGAGTATATCTTTGAGTATTACAACTACTCTGATCAAAGAAAAGTGTATTTAGCTGCTTCTCAACTTACTAAGAGTGCCTTAGCTTGGTGGGACAGAGATGTGTCTGTAAGAATAAGACATCGACATGGTCAAATCAATACTTGGGAAGATATGAGGTTCTAAATGAGGAAAAGATACATCCATGCGTATTACTACCGAGACCAGCAAAAGAAATTCAGAAAGCTTACTCAAGGAGCCAAATAATGGAAGAGTACTTTGATGAGTTTGAAACACTTCGAAAAAGTTTGGAGTGTGAAGATTCTGATGAGACTTTGATGGCACAGTTCTTAGATGGCATGCATGATCGAATTCCTAAAAAGGTAGAAAGGCAAACTTATCATGATTTGGAGGAATTATTGCACTTAGCTATTCAGGCCGAGCAACACATCAAGAGGAAGACTACTTCTACAAATCACAACAAGACCCCTTGGATGCCTCCACATCAGAAAGTTTTAGACAAAGGAAAGTCTATTGAAGTGGACTCCAAATTCAAAAGAACCATGCCTGAAACATCTAAGACCATCAAACCATAGTCTAGTGAGTTCTCTGCCCAAAGATCTAGAAATATAACTTGTTTTAAATATCAGAGAAAAATACATTATGCAAAGGACTACCCAAACTAAAGAGTTATGATTCTCAAGACGAATGGAGAATATGACTCTCAAGATGAAGAGAAACTTGAACAAGAAGAATCAGAAGATGATGTTGTGGAGTATGCTGACACCATAGAGCTTCTAGTTACAAGGAGAGCACTCATCGTTCTCTTTGAGCAATAAAATATTCAAAGAGAAAACATCTTCCATTCTCGTTGCACAGTTAACTCTAAGGTATGTAGCTTAATTATTGATGGAGGTTCTTGCACTAACGTGGCCAAAAAGTATTTGGTTGATAAGCTAGGTATCCAAAAGACGAAGCACCCTCGACCATATCAACTCAAATGGCTAAATGATGATACTGAGCTTAAGATTTTTGAGCAAGTTACTATCTCATTCAGTATTGGCAAGTATACGGATCAAGTTGTGTGTGATGTAGTACCTATGAAAGCTGGACATCTAATCTTGGGTCGTCCATGGCAGTTTGATAAAGAAGCATTACACAATGGTCGTACCAACCATTACACCTTCTTGCACAATGATATATCATGGTTTTTACCCCGTTTAAGCCATGATATAAGTCCGTTTTATAGAGTCTTTTTACTATTTCATAGTGTTTTAGAATCTTTTACAGGTTTTAGCACTTTTGGATCATTATTGGAGATATTGAAGTTTTATGAAGCATTCTGGAGCAAAACTGAAATCTGGTGACTAAGTACCCGATCAAAGCGTCAAGCATCGATCGATACCCTTTGGTATCGATCGACACCCATTGAGGAGGTTACAAGTCGCGACTTTTAATGAAGTTTGAAGAATTGCAGAACTTGCCCAGAAGACTTTAATATTTACAAGAAGACCCCAATTTGTGTTTAGACTATTTAATTAGGTTTTACAACCACTTTGTTGGCTATGCTTTATTCTACTCTTGATTTTACTTTGGTTTTTGGAGAGACAACTCTGAACTCCTGTTTTTAATGATTTCTTTGATGATCTATTCAATCATGTTGTTTTCGTTCTCCATGTCTGAGTAGATCCACTTTAGGTTCAGGGTTCTCATAAGGGTTTTCTCTGAATGCTAGGTTGATTAGTTTATTAGGATTCACCATCTGAATTAATTTTTCACTTTAGGTTGTGTTCAAAGCTTGTTCTAGATTAGCTACCTAGAACATATATCTTATGATAATTGATTAGGCACGACAGTGCGATTAATTACCTGATAGAACCTAAGGAGAGCAAAATAACTATTCGCAAAGAGATTTGGTTTAGTTGTTTTGTGAACAAATCAAAACTGATCTAAAGGCTGATTTAGACTTAGGATTCGCAAAGAGATTTGGAATTTTAGGATTTAGATTTAGATAGTTTTCGCAACGACAGTTGGTTAATTATATTTTAGTGATTTGAGTTCAAGAACCGCGCTAAATCTGAATCCTGTTAATTAGTTTATCTGCATTAATTGATTCCCTGAGAAATACCCTGAATCTATATTTCTCCCATCAAATTTACAACTTTTTACTGTTTATTGCTTTTCGTTTCAACTGAATTGCTTAGCTTGATTCTCATCTACATAATCTATTGTGTGTTTCTGTGAGTCCTTGTGTTCGACCCCTACTATACTGCAACTACTGCTTAGTACTTTTAGGGTATTAATTTGAGCATATCAAATTTTGCGCCGTTTCCGGGGACTCAATTTCCCCATTAGATTTTAGCTGTCGAATTTCGACTAAACTCGCCCGTATCGATCGATACTACCTAGTATCGGTCGATACTCGTCGTCTTCTTTTTTTGATATCGATCGACACCACCCAGTGTCGATCGATACTCATCGTATTTTTGGTTACTTACGTGTTTGACTCTTGTTTTCAGGTGTATGCCTAATCGTGAAACCAGAAGGAGCAAAAGCACTCAGCTAGTTGAACTGTCATTGGAGCAGCTAGCACGTTTGGAACGCACAAACAGAAAGAAAAAGCAAACATCAGGGATGAACAACCCAGTGGTATTAAGAGCTAATGAAGCTGGAGTCTTGAGAGACCAAGAGGGTCAAGTGTGCAATGAGAGAGGGCAACGACTTGATGAAGGTGGAAACGTCATTGTCCCTCCTGTTGTTGTTGGTGAGATTGTCGCGCCAGTTGGGCGTGCCAACGTCGGGAATGCTGAGGTTGATCGAGGTAGAACGCTTGGTGAGCATAATAGACCTGATCAATTCTACGCCAATCGAGCTGCGATTCGCATCCGAACTTTCCAGAGGCATGATTTTGAGCTGAAACCTGCCTATTACGCTCTTGTGAGTCAGAATCCTTTCCATGGCCTATCTCATGAGCACCCCATGGATCATATCGAGAGGTTCGAGGATTTGGTCACTGGTATGAAGTACAATGGAGTACCCAATGAGTACCTTTCTGCAAACTTTTCCCATACTCTCTTAGTGGGGATGCTGCTTATTGGCTGAAGCATTTGGCTCCTGGTTCACTCACTACATGGGAGGAGACGAAGAATGCATTCCTGAACAATTTCTATGATGATGCGAGATCTGAGGAGCTTAGGAAAAAGATCTCTCAATTTTCTCAAGGTCCGACAGAGGCACTCAAGGCCGCTTGGATTCGTTTCAAGTCGTATCAGAGAGATTGTCCACACCATTGTTTCACTCAGGTTCAGCTGCTGGGTACTTTCTACAGAGGGATCGATTGGATGTACAAGATGGTTTGGATGCTGCGAGTAATGGGAACTTTAACACCAGATATCCAGATGATGCGGTTGTGTTAATTGAGAACTTGGCGTCTAATAATAGCACCAAGAATGCTGATTTCGAGCGGAAGCAGCATCCTGGAGGAGTTGATGGATTGCAGATTGCTGAAGTTTAGGCCAAGCTGGATTTTTTGATCGGGAAGTCGAAGAAGTCTGTACACTTTGCTGATGGAGTCAAAAATATTGATGAAGATGAAGTGGAGGATGTTAACTACGTCGGTGGTTATGGTTTTCAGGGTCAGCGATTTGGGTACAACAACAACAGAAACTTCAACAACAACAATCAGCAAGGTGGGTACAAGTTTGAGGGGAATCAATATGGTTTCGGACCAAAACAAGTTACTCAGAAACCACCACAGAGCAGCGATTTCACTCGCAATTATGGGAACTCTTCGTATCAATCCATCTCTCCAAAATCCACAGAGAATAAGATGGAATCCTTAATGGAACAACTTCTTCGGGGACAAAAGAAGCTGAAGGTGATTTCAATGGGAAGTTTGACTCTCTGTTCATTGATCTGAATGGGAAAATTGAAGCTATCAATCTGACTCAGAGGAAGCTGGAAATTCAGATTGCTCAGACTGCAGCAGCTGTGTAGAGGCAGGAAGGTTTTCTTCCAGGAAAAACTGAGAATCCGAGGGCTCACATCAACGCCATCACCTTGAGAAGTGGAAAAGAGGTGATTACAGGAGTGAAGAACAGCCCAATTGCAGAGAATCTCGTCGATCTTGCTGAAAAAGACGATTGGGATTTAGAAGATCCACATGTATCGATCGATACCAGCCAGTATCGACCGACACCAGTCTAGACACCTGCACGAGAGGACCCAAAATCCCGTGTGTCGATCGATACTTCTCCAGTATCGATCGATGCTGAGCTGCAGATCGAGAAGGAGCCCGAGATTGTCAAGGGGAGGGTGTATAAACCCAAGATGCCTTATCCTATGCCTCCTAAGATGACAAATAAGGAATGGGAGGACGCCAGATGCAAGGCTATGCTGGATAAGTTGGTTGTGGAGCTTCCTTTTGTTGATGCTATTAAGACTTCTCCAGCCTTCCG
Source organism: Eutrema japonicum (assembly GCA_030161315.1). Classification (NCBI taxonomy): domain Eukaryota; kingdom Viridiplantae; phylum Streptophyta; class Magnoliopsida; order Brassicales; family Brassicaceae; genus Eutrema; species Eutrema japonicum. The sequence goes on from BSQW01000012.1 coordinate 32,239,835, forward strand.
GAGGTATGTGAAGAAGATGGTGTCTAGCAATGTGAACCTTGAGGAAGGTTTCATGATGATTACAGCTGAGTGCAGTGCGATTCTACTCAACAGAATTCCCAAAAAGCTACAAGACCCAGGGAGCTTTGTTTTAGATTGCACTATCTTCACAGAGAGATTCGAGCGTGCTCTCTGTGATATTGGGTCAAGTGTGAACCTTATGCCACACTCAGTTGCCAAGCGAATGGGGATGACGGGTTTCCAGTCTACAAGGATTTCGCTGGTACTTGCTGATCGCTCAGTGCGACTTCCAGAGGGACTACTCGAGGATGTCCCAATCAAGATTGTGAATTGCTTGATCCCAACAGATTTCATCGTTCTGAAGTACGATGATGAGCCTAAGGATCCTCTTATCCTGGGCAGACTATTCCTTGCAACTGCTGAAGCCTTGATTGACTGCAGGAATGGACAAATAGCTCTCAACATCGGTGACTTAGTGATGTCCTTTAACATGGAAAAGATGATGAAGAGGCCAACCATCGATGGGCAGACATTCTATGTGGACACCTTCAGTGACATAGCTGAGGACTACTTCCTAGAGATGCACCCTGAGGATCCACTGGAGAGAGCATTGATCTTTTTGGCCACTTCAGAGGTCCATTCATGTGATGATACTGCTGGATACTCGAAGATGCTCGATTCAGCATCACCAGTATCGATCGATACCCCTCTAGTATCGGTCGATACCCTGCGACCAGAAGGAAAATTGGTCGACAGTTCTAAGCAAGCTGCTGGGCTTGGAGATTGGAGTGCAGAGAATGCTCCTAAGGTGGAACTAAAGCCACTTCCAGCGAATCTGAGGTATCGTTTTCTTGGTCCTAATTCCACGTACACTGTAATCGTTAATGCTTCCTTGAACAACACAAAGATTGCCTTACTACTGAGCAAGCTGCGCAAGTATCGCAAAGCTCTTGGCTATTCTCTTGCTGACATTTCAGGTATAGCACCAGACTTGTGCATGCATCGGATTCACCTGGAGGATGAGTCAAAGTCTTCGATTGAGTGTCAGAGAACGCTGAATCCGAACCTAAAGGAATTGGTCAGGAAGGAAGTGATGAAGCTACTGGAAGCAGGGATTATCTATGCCATCTCATATAGTTCTTGGGTTAGTTATGTTCACGTTGTGCCTAAGAAAGGAGGTTTAACTGTGGTGAAGAACGAAAAGGATGAGCTGATCCCTACAAGGACAATCACTGGTCACAGAATGTGTATTGACTACAGGAAACTGAATGCGGCTACAGGGAAGGATCACTTCCTATTGCCATTCATTGACCAGATGCTGGAGAGGTAGCGAGTCACCCATACTACTGTTTTCTCGATGGGTACTCAGGCTTTTTCCAGATTCATATACATCCAGAGGACTAGGGAAAGACGACTTTTACATGTCCCTATGGCACATTCGCCTACAGAAGAATGCCATTTGGATTATGTAACGCTCCAGCGACCTTCCAGCGATGCATGATGTCAATTTTCACAGACATGACTGAGGAGTTTATGAAGGTGTTCATGGATGACTTTTCTGTGTATGGATCGTCATTCAAAGATTGTCTGGATAACTTGTGCAAGTTGCTTCAACGATGCGAAGAGAAGCATTTGGTTCTTAAATGGGAGAAGTGCCACTTCATGGTATAAGATGGCATTGTTCTTGGGCACAAGGTTTCTAAGGCAGGGATCGAAGTTGACAAAGCGAAGATTCAGGTCATGACGAGCCTGCAACCTCCACAATCTGTATCCGAGATTCAAAGTTTCCTTGGTCATGCCGGGTTTTACAGGAGGTTCATCAAATATTTCTCTAAACTTGCACGCCTACTCACAGCCCTGCTATGTAAGGAAGTCAAATTTGATTTCACATCTGATTGCCTTGCAGCCTTCGAAGAGATTAAGAAGGCACTAGTGAGTGCTCCTATTGTACAACCACCTGATGGGAGTTTACCTTTTCAGGTTATGTGCGATGCGAGTGATTTTGCTGTTGGAGCTGTGCTGGGATAGAGGAAAGACAAGAAACTCCATGCTATTTATTATGCAAGCAAGACGTTGGATGATGTTCAGCGAAATTATAGCACCACTGAGAAAGAGTTACTTGCAGTTGTTTTCTCTTTTAAGAAATTTCGGTCCTACTTGATTGGGAGCAAGGTTATTGTTCACACAGACCATGCTGCTCTCAAATACCTGCTGAAAAACAAGGACCTCAAACCTCGTCTATGCCGATGGTTTCTTTTGCTCCAACGGTTCGACATCGAGTCCAAGGACAAGAAAAGAGTTGAGAATTGCGTTGCTGACCACTTATCGCGATTAAAGGTCGATGAAGTCGTACCTATTGATGATTTCTTGCCAGAGGAGGGTATTTACTTCATTGAAGCTCATCTTCATGACGTTTGTCCCGATAATATGCAATTCTAAAGAGTGCAGACTCTCGGTATCGATCGATACTCACCTAGTATCGGTCGATACCCGACGCAATTTGGACCTGTTCTGCCTGCAGAGCACTTCGACTCTTATGATGCCTATCTAGCTGCTGTATCTAGTCCTACACGACCATGGTACGCAGACATTGATAACTACTTTGCTGTAGAGGCTGAGCCAAAGCACCCCACAAAGTACGCGAAGAAGAAGTTTATGCGCGAGATGAGGAGGTTCTTCTGGGATGAGCCTTACCTATACAAGCACTGCTCAGATGGTATATACAGAAGATGCGTTGCAAAATCTGAGGTGCCTGCGTTTCTTTTTCATTGTCATGGGTTTGAGTATGCAGGACACTTTGCAACTTTTAAGACAGTGTCCAAAGCTCTTCAATCAGGCTTCTGGTGGCCTACTATGTTCAAGGCGTCTCATGCCTTTGTCTCACAGTGTGATGCCTGTCAGAGGAGAGGAAAGATCAGTAAGAGGCATGAGATACCACAAAATTTCATCATTGAGGTTGAAGTTTTCGATTGCTGGGGCATTGACTTTATGGGTCCCTTTCCCTCGTCACACGATAACAGATACATCCTGGTTGCTGTGGACTATGTGTCCAAATGGGTGGAGGCGATTTCTAGTCCAAACAACAACTCTGCGGTGGTCCTTAAACTGTTTAAGACCATCATTTTCCCACGATTTGGAGTGCCTCGTATTGTTATAAGTAATGGTGGCAGCTAGTTTATTAACAAAGTTTTTGAGAAGCTGCTGAAGAAGCATAGTGTCAATCATCGTGTGGCTACTCCATATCACCCTCAAACCAGTGGGCAAGTAGAGGTCTCCAACATACAGTTCAAGGAAATTTTTGAGAAGACAGTGGGTACTTCTAGGAAGGATTGGTCTACGAAGCTCGATGACTCGCTGTGGGCTTATAGGACTGCTTTCAAGACACCGCTGGGCACTACACCATTTCACTTGCTGTATGGGAAAGCATTTCACCTTCCAGTGGAGATCGAGCCCAAAGCAGCATGGGCAACGAAGTTGCTGAACTTTGACATCAAGCCTGCAGTTGAGAGGAGATTGATTCAGCTGAACGAGTTGGATGAGATTAGGCACCACGCCTACGAGAACTCGAAGCTGTACAAGGAGAGAACTAAGGCATATCATGACAGGAAGATCATCTCCAGACATTTCGAGCCGAACGACCATGTACTTCTGTATAACTCTTGTTTGCAATTGTTTCCTGGTAAACTGCGTTCTCGTTGGTGAGGTCCTTTCACAATCAAGGAGGTCAGACCACATGGTGCTGTCGTGCTGATTAGTCCTACATGCGACGAATTTACTGTCAATGGACAGAGGGTGAAGCACTATTGGGCGAAAGCCGAGATTCCGATAGGGCAGATAATGCCTTTGGATGATGCACCCACAGCCTGAATGGCGTTGCAGTCAAGCTAATGACGTTAAACGAGCGCTTGGTGGGAGGCAACCCACTGGTAGGTCTGTCTTTGAGTCATTTTCTTTTTATTTTTCGCTTTTGTGTGTCTGTGTCAGGATAAACAAGAAGCAAAAACTCGGAATCGCCTGAGTGTCGATCGATACCCTTGAGTATCGATCGACACTCTACGCGAATGAAAGGATATGTATCGGTTTAAGCTTGGTATCGTCCGATACCAAGCTGTGTGTCGATCGATACTCAATGTTCCAGCACGGTAACTTCTGGTTTCTAATACTTGCATTTGGTTCTTTTGTTTTCTTTCACCAACTCTAGGCTAGATAACACTGGGGACAGTGTTGTTTAAGTCTGGGGGAGGTAGTCGCTGACTTTGTTTTTGTTTTTCTTAGAGTCAGTAGTTTTTGAGTCATTCGTTGTTTTATTGAGTAAAAACTTTGTTGGAGACTGTGATCTTTTTCTTGAACCTATTGATCTGACCTTGCTTCTAAGTGACCATTGTTACAGAATCAGCTCTAGATCGACTAATGAAAAAATCCAAAGGCTGACCAGTTAACCAGAAGACACTCATGTTTCCAGCAAGGTTCCTTAAAGCCTGAGCCAAATTTTTGCACTTCATCGATGTGGTTAGTATTCATAGAGCTTGATTCCTCATTCATATCTGACAAAGGAACCCATGTGTTTAAAAGTAATAGTATCTCTCTCCCGTTACAAGTTAATAAATAAGATGCATTAAAAGATGAAATGATTTTCTTCTGAGTAGAGGGTTAGAAAAATTTCCAGCGATCCCATTATTCTACTTGGTGAGGAATGATCACACAATGGATTGGAAGCGAGGCTAGGATTTCCCTATGATGCCATTATTCGCCTACATCCTTTGATACATTGAGAGGGAAGAACCGGGGATTAGGTGGCAAACACCATCAATACTCGCGTCTCATACCTTGATATGTATATGCAGATATAAAAGAAACCCATGTGTTTAAAAGTAATAGTATCTCTCTCCCGTTACAAGTTAATAAATAAGATGCATTAAAAGATGAAATGATTTTCTTCTGAGTAGAGGGTTAGGAAAATTTCCAGCGATCCCATTATTCTACTTGGTGAGGAATGATCACACAAAGGATTGGAAGCGAGGCTAGGATTTTCCTATGATGCCATTATTCGCCTACATCCTTTGATACATTGAGAGGGAAGAACCGGGGATTAGGTGGCAAACACCATCAATACTCGCGTCTCATACCTTGATATGTATATGCAGATATAAAAGAGAAAACAGAACATAATAAGAAATAAGTCTGGGGGAGAGAAATAATACCAGAAAGTGTGAAAAAGGGTGGTTCCTTGTCATGATATTGTATGGGAAAGAATCTAGAAGGTTTTTGGTATTAAGCACAGCGATGAAACTGGCGAGGAGGGCTTGATTTAACAATGCTGCGAAATAATGTGTGTAGTCTGGGAAGCTGCAAATGTCTAAGGAGAAGTACATGGTGGTTAGATCAAAAAGCTGGTTAGGTAACATTTGGGTGCTTGGGAAATTGGTCATTTAAATGTTTCATGAACAGGTGAGTCTCTACGTTTTCAAACCTCTTTCTCTGGTTTAGTCTTCTAGTTGCTTGAGGGCAAGCAAAGGCTAAGTCTGGGGGAGTTGATATATCATGGTTTTTACCCCGTTTAAGCCATGATATAAGTCCGTTTTATAGAGTCTTTTTACTATTTCGTAGTGTTTTAGAATATTTTACAGGTTTTAGCACTTTTGGAGCATTATTGGAAATATTGAAGTTTTATGGAGCATTCTGGAGCAAAACTGAAGTCTGGTGACTAAGTACCCGATCAAAGCATCAAGCATCGATTGATACCCCTTGGAGGTTACAAGTCGCGACTTTTAATGAAGTTTGAAGAATTGCAGAACTTGCCTAGAAGACTTTAATATTTACAAGAAGATCCCAATTCGTGTTTAGACTATTTAATTAGGTTTTACAGCCACTTTGTTGGCTATGCTTTATTCTACTCTTGATTTTACTTTGGTTTTTGGAGAGACAACTCTGAACTCCTGTTTTTATTGATTTCTTTGATGATCTATTCAATCATGTTGTTTTCATTCTCAATATCTGAGTAGATCCACTTTAGGTTCAGGGTTCTCATAAGGGTTTTCTTTGAATGCTAGGTTGATTAGTTTATTAGGATTCACCATCTGAATTAATTCTTCACTTTAGGTTTTGTTCAAAGCTTGTTCTAGATTAGCTACCTAGAACATAGATCTTAGGATAATTGATTAGGCACAACAGTGCGATTAATTACCTGATAGAACCTAAGGAGAGCAAAATAACTATTCGCAAAGAGATTTGGTTTAGTTGTTTTGTGAACAAATCAAACATGATCTAAAAGCTGATTTAGACTTAGGATTCGCAAAGAGATTTGGAATTCTAGGATTTAGATTTAGATAGTTTTCGCAACGACAATTGGTTAATTATATTTTAGTGATTTGAGTTCAAGAACCGCGCTAAATCTGAATCTTGTTAGTTAGTTTATCTGCATTCATTGATTCCCTGAGAAATACCCTGAATCTATATTTCTCCCATCGAATTTACAACTCTTTACTGTTTATTGCTTTTCGTTTCAACTGAATTGCTTAGCTTGATTCTCATATACATAATCTATTGTGTGTTTCTGTGAGTCCTTGTGTTCGACCCCTACTATACTGCAACTACTGCTTAGTACTTTTAGGGTATTAATTTGAGCATATCACACAACAAAAAGAAGCATAGCTTGGCGCATTTGACTCCAAAAGAAGTGCTTGAAATGCAACGAACCATGTCCAAAGGGAATAAGCTAAGAAAAACTAATCTTTAAGTAACACCTAATACTGTTTTCAAACCTCTTGATTTAAAAGAACATGTGCTACTAATGATCTTCAAAGAAGGTTTGTTTTCAGGTCAAGAAGAACAAGACTTACCACCTACTTTTCTACAACTACTTGACATATTCACTAATGTGTTCCCCGAAGCGATTCCACCAGGACTGCCACCAATAAGAGGAATCGAGCATCAAATTGATCTAGTCCCTAGTTCACCTCTACCAAACATAGTTGCTTATAGAGTCAATCCAGAAGAAGCAAAGGAGCTGGAAAAACAAGTTCAAGACTTAATTTATAAGGGATATAACCGAGAAAGTCTAAGCCCATGTGTTGTTCATGTGCTTATAGTGCCTAAGAAAGATGGGACTTGGAGAATGTGCATGTATGTAGGGACATCAACAACATCACTGTCAAATATAAACATCCCATTCCAAGGCTGGATGATATGTTAGATGAGCTCAATGGAGCAACTATCTTCTCAAAAATTGATCTAAGAAGCGGATATCATCAAGTGAGAATGAAAGAAGGAGATGAATGGAAAATGGCGTTTAAGACTAAGAGAGGCTTATACGAGTGGCTGGTCATGCCATTTGGACTCACTAACGCACTAAGTACATTCACGAGACTCATAAACATGTCTTAAGGGCATATATATGTAAGTTCGTATTAGTCTATTTCGATGACATCCTGATTTATAGCTCTAACCTTTCAGATCACTTAAACCATCTTAAACAGGTTCTTGAGACATTAAGGTTGAAAACCTCTATGCAAACCTAAAGAAATGCACATTTTGCACTGATCAAATTGTCCTTTTAGGATTTTTTGTGAGTACACATGGTTTAAAGGTCGATGAAGAGAAGATCAAGGTGATACAAGACTAGCCGACCCCAACTATGATTGGACATGTGAGGAGATTCCATGGTCTGGCTTGTTTCTACAGAAGATTTGTGAAGAACGTTAGTACCATTGTTGCACCCTTGACCTCGGTGATTAAAAAGAATGTGGAATTTAAATGGGGTCAAATACAAGAGGATGCTTTCAACAAGCTCAAAGATAGCCTCACACATGCGCATGTTTTGGTACTCCCTAACTTTGATAAAAAAATAGAGATTGAATGTGATGCTTCTGGTACAAGTATAGGAGTTGTACTAACTCAAGGAGGAAAACCTACTTACGATAAAGAACTCTATGCATTGGTAAGGTCTCTTGAAACTTGGCAGTATTATCTATTGTCAAGAGAGTTTGTTATTCATACTGATCATAATATTCTTAAGCACCTAAGAGGTCAGATTATGCTTAAGAAAAGACATGTGAAGTGGCTTGAGTTCGTGGAGACGTTTTCCTATGTGATCAAATACAAAAGGGCAAATAAAACATTGTTGCTGGTGTATTATCAAGGAGACACGCCCTGATCAGCACAATGGAGGCCAAAATTATGTGATTTGATCATATTAAAGAGTTGTATAAAACTGATCCAGATTTTCAAGAAACATTCAAGGAAACAAGCAAGGTTGCCAACAGATCATTCTACCAGCACAATGGATTTGTATTCAAAGAAAAGAGGTTTTTCATTCCTCATGGATCAATGAGAGAGCTACTGATTGGAGAAGCTCATGGGTCACTTTGGCCGAGATAAAACTCTAAGTGTGCTTATGGAGCATTTATATATATTGGCTGCATTTGAAACGAGATGTGGAGAAGTTCTGTACCAAGTGCATCATTTGCTTAAAGGCAAAATCCATGTCACATCCTCATAGTTTATATATGCCTTTGCTTATTCCTAACATGCCTTGGGTAGACATCTCTATGGATTTTGTTTTAGGTATGCCAAAGATCAACCACAAGGATCCTGTCTTTGTAGTTGTAGACATGTTCTCAAAAATGGCTCATTTCATTCCGTACAACAAGACTAATGACGCTACTCAAACTGCTGATCTCTTTTTAAAGAAGTAGTGCATTTACATGGAGTGCCAATGACCATTGTATCAGATCGTGACACCAAGTTCTTGAGTCAATTCTGGAAAACCTTATGGATAAAGTTGGGAACTAAGCTGTTATTCTCAACTACTTGTCACCCACAGACCGATGGTCAAACTGAGGTAGTAAATCGAACTCTTTCAACTTCGTTGAGAGCAACAATGGGTAAGAATCTATAGAATTAGTTATCTTGTTTACCTTACATTTTGTTCGCTTATAATCATGCTAAGCATTCTGGTACTAAATTCTCTCCTTTTGAAATTGTTTATGGTTTTAATCCTACTACTCCACTTGATCTTTCATCATTGCCACAAGCTATCTATTCTAGTGTAGGTGAAACCAGGGCATATTTCGTGAAGAAGCTTCATCAAAAGGTCAAAGACAATCTGGAATAGAAGACCGAGAAGTATAAAAAAACAAGCTGATAAGCACCGTAAAGAGATCACTTTTGAACCCGAAGATTGGGTCTGGCTGCATATGAGGCATGAGAGGTTCACAGACAAGAGGAAATCAAAGCTTGCACCTAGAGGAGATGGTCCATTTCAAGTGCTAGAAAAGATAAACGATAATGCTTACAAACTTGATCTACTAGGTGAGTTCACTATTTCTCACACCTTTAATGTTGCTAATTTAGCTGCTTTCCATGCAAATGTACATGTTCTGAGGACAAAACCTTCTCAAGTGGGAAGAGATGATGAGGCCATCGATACTAGCTCAACCGAATCAGAGGAGGAAATCATCAATGTTCGAACTATGAGGCAAACTCCAAGAACAAGATCTGTTACGAGGGCTTTGAGAGAGGAGTTCAACAAGTCTGTGGAGAGTCTCATCACACTCATAGAGCTTGAAGAATTCAAGAAACCGAGATCACCAAGGAAATGCAAGAAGACATTCAATAATACATCAAGACTCCAACAACTCTATTTTTGCTGGTTCTACAAGGGATTAAAGAGGCTGCTTTTCCATCATTTCAAAGCATAATTAAGTTACTTAAATTACTAAGGTATGTGTGTTTCCATTTGAATAATTAAAGAGCTTTTTTCTTGTTTTGCAGGATTATGACTGTTAGATTTTAAGAGTCTTTTCTTTCTTTTTAGTCCTTTTCGAGTGTGTTGCTTTACGAGTCTAGTCCTTTTATTTTTGTAATGTTTTCGATCTTAGAAGGTTGCTGCTGGACTATATATAAAGTCCCTTCTCAGCTTGTATCTTTTTGGGAAAATGATATATTTTCTCCTGAGAAATTTCATATAATAACAGATCCCCCAGAGTTTGAGCCTAGTTCTATTTCCCCATCATTTAAAAGTTCGAATTCTATTTCCCCACGAAATAAAAGTTTGAAATCTATTTCCCCAGAAATGTCGGTATTATAATTTTACGATCTAAACCCGATCTAAACTGATATATCATAGTTTTTATCCCTTTTAAGCCATGATATAAGTCCGTTTTATAGAGTCTTTCTACTATATTGTAGTGTTTTAGAGTTTTTTACAGGTTTTAGCACGTTTGGAGCATAATTGAAAATATTAGAGTTTTCTAGAGCATTTTGGAGCAAAGCAGAATTTCGTGTAGCTAAGTACCCGATTTAAAGCTTCAGTATCGATCGATACTGACTAGTATCGGTCGATACTCATTGCAGCAAGACACGAGTCGCGACTTTTATGAATAGTTGAGGAATTGCAAAATTTTCCAGAAGACTTTATTATTTACAAGAAGCCCCAAAACGTGACTTAGGTTATTTATTAGGATTTTACAGCCACTTTGATGGCTATGCTTTATTGTACTTTGGTTTTGTGAGAGAGCTTTGGAAGGGAGACAAGTGTGAAACTCTGTTCGTCCGAGAGAAGATTTCGAACCCTCTTGTTACTCTTTCTTATTTATTCAAGTATTTATTCAGTCATGTTTATTGTTTCAATCTCCATGTCTGAGTAGATCTCCTGTTAGGTTTAGGGTTCTCATAAGGGATTTCTTTGAATGCTAGGTTGATTTGTTGATTAGGGTTCATAATTTGAATTAGTTCTTCGCCTTAGGTTGTTCTCAAAGCTAATTCTAGATTGATCACCTGTAACTTAGATCTTAGGTTAATCGATTAGGCACGAGAGTGCAATTGAGAAACCTGATTGAACCTAGAGTGAGCAAAATAATTATTCGCAAAGAGATTTGGTTTAGTTGTTTTGTGAACAAATCAAAATTGAACTCAAAGCTGGTTTAGACTTTAGGATTCGCAAAGATATTTGGAATTCTAGGATTTAGACTTAGATAATTCTCGCAACGATAGTTGGTTAATTATAATTTAGTGATTTGAGTTCAAGAACCGTGCATAACCTGAACCCTGATTAGTTAGTTTATCTGCATCCATAGATTTCCTGAGAAATACCTTGAACCTATCTTTCTCCAATTGAATTTACAACAGTTTAATTTATGTATTTGCTTTCAATTACATTGATCACTTAGCTTGATTTTCTTCTATACAATCTATTGTGTGTTTCCTTGAGTCTCTGTGGATTCGATCCCTAAGTATTATAAACGACAAAGCTTTTGTACTTTTAGGGTATTAATTTGAGCTTATCAAATTTGGCGCCGTTGTCGGGGACTCGATTCGCCATTAGATTTTAGTTTGAGAATTTCGACTAAGTTCGTCGGTATCGATCAATACTACTCAGTTTCGGTCGATACTCGTCGTTTTATTTTGTTGATATCGATCGATACTACTCAATGTCGGTCGATACTCATCGTATTTTTGTTACTTACGTGCCTTGCCTTTTGTTTTCAGGTGTATGCATATTCGCGAAACCATAAGGAACAAGAGCACTTAGCTAATTGATCTGTCAAACGAGCAGCTAGCACTTTTGGAACTCACAAACAGAAGAGCAAAGAAGCCAGCAGAGATGAACAACAATCCAGTGGAGTTGGTTCAAGATGAAGCTGGTGCTTACAGAGACTAAGAGGGTCAATTGTGCAATGAGAGAGGGCAACGACTGGATGGAGAGGGGAACATCATCCTACCTGCTCCTGTTGTCGCTGGGAATGTCGTTGGGAACGCGAATTCAGGGAATGTTGTAGCTAATCGTGGTAGAACAATAGGTGAATACAACAGGCCTGATCAGTTTTATGCCAATCGATCAGCGATTCGCCCTCCTGATTTTCAGAGGAATGACTTTGAGCTGAAACCTGCATACTACACTCTTGTGGGTCAGCACCCTTTTCATTGTCTTTCCAATGAACATCCCATGGATCATATTGAGAGGTTCGAGGATTTGGTCACTAGCATCAAGAGCAATGGAGTGTCCTATGATTACCTCTTATGCAAGCTTTTCCCTTATTCTTTAGGTGGAGATGCGACTTACTGGCTGAAAGAGTTACCTCCTGGATCACTGACTACCTGGGAAGAGACTAAGACTGTTTTCCTGAATAACTTCTATGATGATGCACGATCCGAAGATCTTAGGAACAAGATCTCCCAGTTTTCTCAAGGCCCTACTGAGGCGTTCAAGGCTGCTTGGACGAGATTCAGATCATATCAGAGAGATTGTCCACATCATGGATACTCTGATGTTTAGCTGATGGGGTTATTCTTCAGATGAATTGATTGGAGTTATCAGATGGCTTTGGATGCTTCGAGCAATGGAAACTTCAGCACCATGTATCATGAAGATGCTTATGTGCTGACTGAGAACTTGGCGTCTAGCAATAGCACCAAGAATGCAGACTTTGAGCGCAAGAAGCAGGCTGGTAGCGTGGACGGTTCATAGATTACTGAGGTTCAAGCCAAGTTGGATTCTATGCACAATCTTCTGATGGGCAAGACAATGAAAGCTGTTCACTTTGCTGAAGATGTTGAGGTTTTCAATGAGGATGAAGCAGAGGATGTTAACTATATTGGTGGTTCTGGTTTTCAAGGTCAGAGGAATCAATTCAACAACAACCGAAACTTCAACAACAATTCTCAGCAAGGAGGTTCGAATCAGTTTGTCCAGAAACCATCTTAGAGTAGTGGGTATACCAGGAACTATGGGAATTCATTTTATCAACCTATACCTGCTAAGCTCCCATATAGCATGATCGAGTCTATGTTCGAACAACTTATTCAAGGACAGCAGAAGCTAACTGTGGATTTCAATGGGAAAATTGACGTCATGTACAATGATCTGAGTGGAAGGATCGACGCTATTAATATTCAGCAGAAGAAGCTGGAACTTCAGGTTGCTCAGACTTCAGAGGCTGTGAAAAGGAAAGAAGGTTTTCTTCCAGGGAAAGGAGAGAACCCAAGGGCTCACATCAATGCCATCACCTTAAGGAGTGGGAAAGAGGTCAATCAAGGAGTAAAAATTGGCCAAACTGCAGATATTTTCATCGATCTTGACGATGAGGATTTTGAAATCGCTCCAGTATCGATCGACACTAGTCAGCATCAATCGACACCTGCCAAGATTCTTTCACGGGACACATCAAAACCCGGTGTATCGATCGATACCACTCCTGTATCGATCAACACTGATCCTGATGTCGAGTCAACACATAAGGTCTCAAAGGAAGTTCCTAATGTAGTTACAGAGAGAGTTTACACACCGAGGATACCTTATCCCAGGGCTACTGGGAAGACTAAGAAGGAGGTAGAAGACTCTAGATGCAAAGCAATCATGGATAAGTTGATTGTTGAACTTCCTTTTATCGATGCTATCAAGACTTCTCCTGCTTTCAGGAGATATTTTAAGAGGATGGTATCAAGCAATGTGAACCTTGAAGAAGGATGCTTGATGATTACTCATGAGTGCAGTGCAATCCTGACCAACAGGATCCCAAAGAAGCTACTAGATCCAGAGAGTTTTGTGTTGGATTGTACAATATTCACAGAAAGATTTGAGCGTTCTCTTTGTGATCTTAGCTCAAGTGTCAACCTCATGCCATACTCAGTTGCTAAAAGGATGGGGATGACAGACTTCACAACCATAAGAATCTCCCTGATACTTGATGATCGCTCAGTTAGACTTCCAGAGGGTATACTCGAAGATGTTCCTATTAAGATTGGGAATTACTTGATCCCAACTGATTTCATCATCTTGGAGTATGATGCTGAGCCTAAGGATCCTCTTATCCTAGGCAGACCATTCCTTGCAATAGCTGGTGCTTTGATTGATTTCAGGAATGGGAAGATCGCTCTCAACATCGTTGATTTGGTCATGACTTTCAATATGGATAAGATGATGAAGAGACCAACCATCGATGGACAGACTTTCTTTATCGACACTTTCAATGACATAGCTGAAGAGTACTTCTTGGAGATGCATCATGAGGATCATCTGGAGAGAGTATTGGTCTATTCAGCCACTTCAGAGGTCCATTCGTGTGATGATACTGCTGGATACTCGAAGATGCTCGATTCAGCATCGCCAGTATCGATAGATACTCTCCTAGTATCGATCAATACCTTACGACCATAAAGGGAGTTGGCCGATAGTTCTAAGCAAGCTGCTGGGCTTGGAGATTGAAGTTAGGAGAAAGCTCCTAAGGTGGAACTCAAGCCACTTCCAGCAAATCTGAGGTATAGTTTTCTTGGTCCTAATTCCACATACCCAATAATTGTTAATGCTTATATGAACAACACATAGATTGCCTTACTGCTGAGCAAGCTACGCAAGTATCGTAAAGCTCTTTGCTATTCTCTTGATGATATTTCCGGTACATCACCGGATATGTGCATGCATATGATTCATCTTGAGGACAAGTCAAAGGCTTCAATTGAGCATCAGAGGAGGCCGAATCCGAACCTGAAGGAAGTAGTAAAAAAGGAGGTGATGAAGCCTTTGAAAGCTAGTGTCATCTATGCTATTTCGGATAGCTCTTGGGTCAGCCCAATGCATGTTGTTCCTAAGAAAGGACGAATAATTGTGGTGAAGAATGAGAAGGATTAGATGATTCCTACTAGGACTATCACTGTGCATCGAATGTGCATTGACTACAGGAAGTTGAAAACGGCTACACGGAAAGATCATTTTCCATTGCCATTCATTGACCAGATGTTGGAAAGGTTGGCTAGTCATCCCTACTACTGTTTTCTCGATGGATATTCAGGTTTCTTCTAGATTCCTATTCATCCCGATGACCAAGGGAAGACAACTTTTACATGTCCATATGGCACATTCGCATACAGGAGAATGCCATTTGGATTGTGTAACGCTCCAGCCACTTTTAAGAGATGTATGATGTCCATCTTCACAGATATGATTGAGAACTTTATGGAGGTGTTCATGGATGATTTTTCAGTGTATGGATCATCGTTCAAGGACTATTTGGATAATTTGTACAAGGTGCTACAGAGGTGTGAAGAGAAGCACTTGGTCCTTAATTGGGAAAAGTGTCACTTTATGGTTCATGATGGCATCGTGCTTTGGCACAAGGTTTCTGAGGCTGGGATCGAAGTTGACAAAGCCAAGATTCAAATCATGACAATCCTCCAACCACCGAATTTTGTGAAGGATATTTGAAGCCTCCTTGGTCATGCTGGATTTTACAGGAGGTTTATCAAGGATTTCTCCAAGCTAGCATGCCCACTCACCGCTCTATTATGCAAGGAGATCAAATTCGACGTCACACCTAAATGTCTTGCAGCCTTTGAGGAGATTAAAAAGGCTTTGGTGAGTCCTCCTATTGTGCAACCTCCTGATTGGAATTTGCCTTTTGAGATCATGTGCGACGCTAGTGATTTTGGTGTTGGATCAGTTCTGGGTTAGAGAAAGGATAGGAAGTTGCATGTTATCTACTATGCCAGCAGGACCTTGGACGATGCTCAGAGGAATTACAGCACCACAGAGAAAGAACTACTTGCAGTTGTTTTCTCCTTTGAGAAATTTCGATCTTACATGGTTGGAAGCAAAGTTATTGTTCATATTGATCATGATGCTCTCAAATATATGATGCAGAACAAGGATCTCAAGCCTTGCCTTTATCGTTGGGTTCTTTTACTACAAGGTTTCGACATCGAGGTAAAGGACAAGAAAAGAATAGAGAACGGGGTCGATGACCATCTTTCGCGTATTCGGATCGATGCAGACGTCCCTATTGATGATCAACTACCAGAAGAGTCCATTTAATTCATTGAAACTGAGTTTCAAATAGGTTTTGCCGAAACTCAGCAATTCCCACGAATTACAGGTTTTGGTATCGATCGACACTCACTTAGTATCGGTCGATATCCAACGATTTCCGAACATGTTTTGACTGTTGAACACCTTGGTGCTTCTGAAGAGTACCTAGTTGCCGCAGCCTCTGTTCTAAAAAGCAGCCGCCTAGATGTTAGTCGGCGAAGGACATCGGAGATTAGTGCATGTGCGGGAAAGTTAGCCATTGACTGGTTTTTTGCCGACTTTGACCGATTTATAAGAAAATCGGCGACTTATAAGAAAATCGGCGACTTCAAAATTGAATCTCCGGCTGACGCAAATGTCCATCAACGTCGAGTTCCCACAGCTCCTTACCAGCCGCCACGTCCCTCCGCTTCATACTCGCCTTTTTCAAGTCGATCTGGGTGGGTTGGATCTGACCAGCGCATTTTTCAAGCCGATCCACAACTCCTATCGTCCTCTCCCCTCCAACCGCTGCACCAAAATCTCCGTTTTCGGCGTCGGAAACGCCGACATGGCCATTCCTCAAACCATCCTCACTCAGGATCTCGCCGACGAGATTCCAAGCCTGATAAGCTTCGAGGCGAGATGCTCGATCTCCAGCCCGCCGCCACTTTCCTCCCCCGCACCAAGATCTCCGCTTCCGTTGATTACGATGTCACCGATGGATCCGATTTTTGCATCGTCACAATGTCTGAGTTTCTTTTCTTTCTTCGATCTAATCTTATCCATTGGCGATGATATGAAGAAGAAGATGATGAAAATGAGAGAGAAAATGGGTACAGAGGAGCGTGTGTTGTTATTTTCAAGCGAAGAGTTTGATACTTTTTTTTTACTTTTTAGACTATTGAAAATTCATAATTATGTTAATCAACCCAAAATTAAAACTTCCGAACCTATTTTCAAGATAAATAATGGTGATGAATGTCGAATGATGTACAATTTTATCACATTTTCACATTTTAAAAACTTATTCTCTGTTTCTCCACATAATAATGCATAGTTGATATCATATATTTAATTTTTTTTAATATAAATTAAATAAAATAATATTAAAAACTAATTATTGATTAATCACTGATTAATCGCTGATTTTTATATTAGGCGCTAGGCAGAACCCGGCCGCCCAACTAACGCCTAGCGATTTTTTGAACATTGGCTGCAGCTGATTCTGATCAACCATGGTACGCTGATATTGCCAACTATCTCGCTGCAGATGCAGAGTCAAAGCACCTCAAGAAATATGACAAGGATAAGTTTCTGCGTGACATAAGGCGATTCTTTTAGGATGACCCTCACCTGTACAAGCACTGTTCTGATGGTGTCTATCGGAGATGCATTGCTGAATCAGAGGTACCTAGTGTTTTGTTTCATTGTCATGGATCTGAGTATGCTGGACACTTTGTTACTTTCAAGACAGTGTCCAAGGTTCTTCAAGCAGGTTTCTGGTGGCCTACTATGTTTAAGGATGCTCATACATTCATTTCCCAGTGCGATGTGTGTCAGGGGAGAGGGAAGATCAGTAAGAGACATGAGATGCCACAAAATTTCATCCTCGAGGTTAAGATTTTTGATTGCTGGAGCATCGATTTTATGGGTCCTTTTCCTTCGTCATACTAGGACAAGTACATCTTGGTTGCTGTAGACTATGTCTCCAAGTGGGTCGAAGCGATTGCTAGTCCTACCAACGATTCTTCAGTGGTCCTTAAGCTGTTTAAGACCATCATTTTTCCTCGATTTGGAGTACCTCGGATTGTTATAAGTGATGGTGGCTCTCACTTTATTAACAAGGTTTTCGAGAGGATGCTGAAGAAGCATGGTATGAATCATCGTGTAGCTACTCCTTATCTTCCTCAGACTAGTGGGCAAGTTGAGGTCTCCAACAGGCAAATCAAGGAGATTTTGGAAAAGATTGTGGGTACCACTAGGAAAGATTGGTCTACGAAGTTGGACGATGCACTGTGGGCTTACAGGACCGCCACTACAAGAAAACAATCGATTTGCAATGGACTTTGCGATGAATAATATCCGTCGCAAATTTGCGAGGGATTTGCTAGGGATTTACGAGGGATTTGCGAGTGACTTACTAGTCGTCGCAAATCCGTCGCTATTTTGCGAGGGAAAGGGTCGTCGCAAATTGCGACGATTTTGTAACATATTTGCGACGAAAGTGCGAGGGACAGTCTAGAGTCGCAAATCCCTCGCAAATTTGCGAGGGACAAAAGGTCGTCGCAAATTCGTTGCAAATTTGCGAGGAATCTGCGAGGGATTAGAGAGGACTATAGTGGTCGTCGCAAATCCGTCGCAATTTTGCGACGGCAAGTTTCCCTCGCAAAATTGCGACGGATTTGCTACGGCAATTTGCAAGGGATTTGCGATGGATCTAGTTAGGTGGAGTTAGGTGAGGTAGGTGGATCACGTTTAAAAGAAAAATTAATTTTCATCGCAAAGTTGTTGCAAATCCCTTGCAAATTTCTTTTCCGTAGCAAATCCGTTGCAAATTGCCGTAGCAAATCCGTCGCAAATCCATCGCAATGTTTTTTGAAATCCTAGAAATACATATCACGTTGAGAGCTCTCATAACACAACAACTTCGAAAAAAAAATGTTTTTTGAGAAATATATTTTGAGTGGTGGGTGTTTAAAAAATGTCTTCGGGGCACGAAATATATGCATTATGATCATGGATGTACAATCAAAGAGATCCAGGGATGGGTGAAGTGACGAAAGAGTATCGGGACGGGTTGCGAGCATTCATGTACCAGGCGACAAGCCAACCATGTGCGACTAGTGACGGTAAAATTTTATGTCCATGTAGAAAGTGCAAGAAAACCCAATATGTGGATATTGATACTGTGAAGAGGCATCTATATAATAGAGGATTTAAGCCAAACTATTATATCTGGTTTTCGCATGGGGAAGGTTGTAGTGTTGATGCTGGAAGTAGTAGTACGAGTCATGGCGTTGA
The DNA here is from genome assembly GCA_030161315.1 of Eutrema japonicum. NCBI lineage: Eukaryota > Viridiplantae > Streptophyta > Magnoliopsida > Brassicales > Brassicaceae > Eutrema > Eutrema japonicum. The sequence continues at coordinate 32,258,637 of BSQW01000012.1, forward strand.
TCAACCTAGTTATAATTATGGGCATGATCATTTATTCGGAAATATTGATGAAGGGTATCAACAGGGAAATATGTTTCATGATAAGGTTACAGTTGCATTTCATGAAAGTACAACTGCATTTGCTGATGATAATACTAAGGAAGAACCCAACATAGAAGCAAAGTGATCATAACCTAAATGAGATTTGCATGGATTCATGGGCTGAGCTAATTAAAGAATATTTGCCACAAGATAATATTTCCGCTGAGAGTTACTATGAAATACAGAGGTTGGTTGCGAGTCTTGGGTTACCATCAGAAATGATTGACGTATGCATTGACAATTGCATGATTTTCTGGAAAGATGATGATAAGTTGCAGGAATGTCGATTTTGTGGGAAGCTGAGATATCAACCAACTACTGGAAGGACCTGCGTTGCATACCAACGTATGTGGTACTTGCCAATCACCGATAGATTGAAACGGTTATACCAATCAGAAAGGACATCGGCGGCAATGAGATGGCATGCACAACATACCACGGAGGATGGGGAGGTTACACATCCGTCAGATGCAAAGACGTGGAAACACTTTCAGACTGTACATTCGGACTTTGCTAACGAGAGCAGGAATGTCAATCTTGGCTTATGCACCGATGGATTTAGTCCATTTGGTATGTCCGGGAGACAATATTCTCTATGGCCTGTCATATTGACGCCATACAATCTTCCTCCGAAAATGTGCATTCAACGGGAATTTTTGTTCATGAGTATTCTAGTACCCGGTCCTAAGCATCCGAAGCGATCCCTTGATGCATTCCTCCAACCTTTGATTCATGAGTTGAAACAGTTGTGGTATACATGTGTTCGCACATTCGATTATTCGCAGCAAAGGAACTTCAAGATGCGTGTTGTGCTATTGTGGACCATTAGTGACTTCCCGGCGTATGGAATGTTATCGGGGTGGACTACGCATGGAAGGTTATCTTGTCCATATTGCCTTGATCGGTCAGAGGCCTTCCAGTTGAAGCATGGAAGGAAACCATGTTGGTTTGACTGTCATCGTCGGTTTCTTCCCATGCATCATCCGCATTGTAAGAACAAGAAGTTGTTTAGGAAGAACAAGGTCATGCGTGTTCCCCCCCCCCCCCCCCCCCCTCCCCGTCTATCTTTCAGGGAATGATTTGTTTGAGCAGATTGATTATTACGGTGCTCAAGAAACATGTAAACGTGGGGGCAATTGGCACACTAAGGCAAACATGCCTGACGGATATAACGTTTCTCACAATTGGCACAAACAAAGTATTTTTTTGGAACTGCCATATTGGAAGGATCTTCTATTACGGCATAACCTTGATGTGATGCACATCGAAACATTTTTTTTCGATAACATCATGAATACGATTTTGAATGTCAAGGGAAAGACTAAAAGCAAAATGAAATCAAGGTTGGACATGGCCGAAATATGTGTAAGAAGCGAGTTGCATATTACACAAAACGGAAAAATGCCGATTCCAACTTTTCGATTGTCTACGGATGCGAAACGAGCGTTGTTTGACTGGGTTGGTTCAGAAGTAAAGTTCCCTGATGGATATGTGTCCAAATTCTCAATTAGATGCATAGAGCAAGGCAATAAATTTTCTGGTATGAAGAGCCACGATTGCCATGTATTCATGCAGCGATTACTACCATTTGCATTACTCGAGCTCTTACCGACAGCTGTTCACGAAGCAATTGCGGGTAAACAAGTATTTAAATATGTATTTATAATATAATTTTCTTATTTAATTACTGATATATATTATTGGTAGGCATTGGAGCATTTTTCAGGTATCTATGCACTCGAACACTGACTGAGGATGGCATAGCGCAATTACGCAATAATATACCTGTTTTGTTGTGTAATTTAGAAAAAATATTTCCACCTTCAGTTTTTGACGTCATGGAACATCTCCCAATCCACCTACCACATGAAGCAGCTCTTGGGGGGCCCGTGCAATTCCGATGGATGTACCCGTTCGAGCGATTCATGGGACATTTGAAAGGAAAGGCCAAAAATCTTGCAAGAGTGGAGGGTTCCATCGTTGCAGGTAGTTTGACCGAGGAAACATCTCACTTCACGTCATACTACTTTAGCCCAACCGTCAGAACGAAAAAACCGCTCCTAGAAGATATGACGATGGTGGGGTTGCACCTACGAATAACGTTGATGTCCCGGATATCTTTGCCCAAATAGGGAGACTTGCTGGAGAGTTGAAAGAAGTTTGGTGGGAAGACCATGAACATTGTCGTGCAGCTCACAATTATATATTGCGAAATTGTGATTTTGTTCAACCGTTTGAGAGGTATTAATTAATTAGCTGCACTTAGATTACTTACATTTATATATCTCACTCGTTGTTTAATTAGTTTTATAAAAAATTATTGCAGCGTTTTCGACATCCAGATCCGAGAAGCCTATCCCGGTTTACTTGAAAAAGATTATGAGAAGTACAAAGAACGTGACTTTGCTGGATGGTTAAAATACTATGTACGTAAGATATATATATACATATATATATATATATAAGTTATCTATCATTTCACGAATATTTTTAATATAATTTGTTAAAATTAATTAATTGTTATTCAAATTATATATATGTAGGTAATGAATGGATGTGCAAACCAGCCCTTGCCACTATGGTTGCACGAGGTTGTTCAAGAACCAATTGCGAAGATAACTACTGCCCCAATGTACTTCACTCGCGGATACACATTTCATACATATAAGCATGGCTCTCGAAGGTCAACGATTACTACGGCGTCTTGCAAACGATTACTACGGCGTCTTGCAAGAAATTATAGAAGTCACATATCCCAGAATTATCGGTTTGAAATGCATTTTATTCAAATTTGATTGGTACGATGCAACAGTCGGTCGAGGGCTCCGCACAAACAACTTAGGGGCGATCGATGTCAATGCAAACCGACGTTTTTCCAAGTTCGAACCCTTCATCCTAGCATTGCAAGCAGAACAAGTGTGTTTCATTCCATATCCTCGGATTAAGCAAAGACGTGAGACATGGTTATCGGTGATAAAAGTGAACCCAAGAGACCGTATAATTGGGTTAGGCATCGATGATGCTATGCAAAATGAAAGAGTCGGAGAAGTCTCCATCGCAGTCGAATCAACAGAAGATATCATACATATCGATCCACAAAACAGAGAAGTTAAAGACATCGTGGATGATTCAAGCGAAGATGCAGCCGCATCTGACTAGTTCGAGGAGAACGATAGCGGAGAAGACAATGATGAGCATAGTGAACACTCCAATATGTCTGAAAATGAATCTGAAAACGATTCTGAATAATGTGTTATATGTTGTGCATTCATAAACGGCGAGGATAAAATCGTGACAATTGTCTAACGGTTTTAAAAGTGAATCTCAAAAATCATATTTCTAAAGTTATTTAATGATGTGCATTCATAAACCGCGAAAATTTGGAAATGTCTCCGTATGATATATAAAACGTCATATACCCGTATATGTTTTTTATGAATATATATATATATATATATATATATATATATATATATATATATAGAAGTTCAACATTCCTCGTACCATCAAATTCATTATATTTTTAAACAAATATGCTTATGATCATGACTCTTATGAGATTATAAACCATGAGATTATAAACTGTAAACTTTATTATGATAATTAAACGTATACCCTAAACCCTAAACCTTAAAAAATAAAACTCATGAATTTGCAACAGAGTTGCGATGGATCCATCGCAAATCCGTCGCAAATAATGGACCCATCGCAAATCCGTTGCAAATTTGCGATGAATCCGTCGCAAATCCATTGCAAATAAAGGATCCATCGCAAATCCGTTGCAAATTTGCAATGGAATTGCTAGGGATTCATTCCTTATTTCCGGCGAGGATAAAATCATAACAAGTGTCTAACGGTTTTAAAAGTGAATCTCAAAAATCATATTTCTAAAGTTATTTAATGATGTGCATTCATAAACCGCGAAAATTTGGAAATGTCTCCGTATGATATATAAAACGTCATATATCCGTATATGTTTTTTATGAATCAATATAGAAGTTTAAGATTGCTCGTACCATCAAATTCATTATATTTTCGAAAAATATACTTATGATCATGACTCTTATGAGATTATAAACCGTAAACTTTATTACGATAATAAAATGTATACCCTAAACCCTAAACCTTAAAAAATAAAACTCATGAATTTGTAACGGATTTGCGATGGATCCGTCGCAAATCCGTCGCAAATAAAGGATCCATCGCAAATCCGTTGCAAATTTGCGATGGATCTGTCGCAAATCCGTTGCAAAATGATTTTTTTTTTGAAATTTGGTACGAACATTGAATTTTTTCATCACATTTTGGGCCAAATTAAACCGCGAATTGGTAGTGGACCACACATTTTGCGATGGATTTGCGATGGATCCTTTATTTGCGATGGATCCGTCGCAAATCCGTTGCAAATTTTAGGTCCATCGCAAATCCATCGCAAATCCATCGTTTATTAGTTTATAAACAGTCTGTTTATCTTCTTCTTCCTTTCTCCCTTCGATCTCAAACCAGTCGATCTCAAATCGATCCTTCTCCGGCCACTGTGCATTTCCGGCGACCCCACTTCCTCCGGCGATCGGTTCCTCTTCCTCCGGCGATCGGTTCCTCTTCCTCCGGCTATCGGTTCCTCTTCCCTTCCTCTCTCCTCTCCTCCGCGACCTCCTCCCTTCACCTCGCGACCTCTTTCTTCTCCTCCTCCGCCGGCGAGCACTCATCTCCCTCCGACGACCTCCTCTCCCTCCGGCGACGTCCTCTCCCTCCGGCGAGCCCCCTCCTCTCCCTCCGGCGAGCCCCCTCCTCTCCCCTCTCCCTCCGGCGACCTCTTCCTCTCCTCGGTTAAGGTTGGTTTTTTAAAAAAAAATTTCATTTTTTCTTTTTAAAATACATGTTGTTATCTTAAAAAAAAAAATGGATTTGTTAGATTTGTGAAATTTGTTAGATTTGTGAAATTTGTTAGATTTGTGAAATTTGTGAAATTTGATTTAGATTTGTTAGATTTGGATTTGTATTTAAATTAGATTTTTATATTTTTAGAATTGTTAGATTTTGTTAGATTATTTAGGTTTTTAGATTTGTTAAAAAATTATATTTGTAAGATTTGTATTTAAATTAGGATGAATCTAGATTGTTAGATTTAGATTTGTTATTTATTAGTTTGTTAAATTTGTATTTCAATTAGGATGAATTTAGATTAGATAATTTTATAATTAGTATGATTTTATATAATACATTATATAAAATGATTAGTTTGATTGTAATTATTTTTTGTATTTTATAAATTATAATATAATTATATGAATTAATTATTAAAAAAAAAATTTTAGATGTCGGGATTTCGAGGTAACGACTACACTCGATTTCTTTCGATGGGTTCCACAAGTACTCCTCCTGTTATTCAGATGGATTTCGCGACTTCTGCTGTTCCTGAGACCGTGGAGCCTGCCCCAGCACCGGCGGATCCTGCACCATCGAACCCCGCGGCTGACTCCATCCCCATTGATATTGTGATACAGCAGATTCTCGAGAGTCCTGGTCATGATAGTCTACCACGACTCGATCCAAGCCGTCCTCCAGGAACGTTATGGTATAATTTATATTTTCTAAGTTATTTATGTTTTTGTTTACAATTATAAGAATTTCATTTTTAATTTACTATATATTCTAATTTCAGGTTTGTTGATGACAGAGCTGTGGCTGCTCAGATCCGTTCGATCTTTGAAATAGATTTCAAAGAACTGCATGCCAATTACTCGCAAACACCGGAATATATCATTGAACGTTGGTATAAAACGTTTGCTGTAAGTTTTCTAATTTTTATTAAATTTATTTTTATTATTATTAATAATATTTTTTATGCATTTAACTTCTTCTTTTTTTTTGTTATAGCAATCGTTCCATTGGGATTTTGCAATTAACGGCGAGGTCCGAAAAAAATTTGAAAAGAAGTTGAAGGCTTGCATGTGCGGTCAGGTTGGGCGTTGGAAAGAAAAGTGGAAGATTAAAGGCGATGAGTCGAAGCCTAAGTGGAAGGATCCGCTAGTTTGGAGCGGTCTTGTTTGATATTGGATGGATCCGAAGAGCGAGAAGAAGAGTGCTGATAGTCGCAAGGCCCGATACTCTGATCCTGATGGTTACGGGCCTTCTAAGCATCGTTCTGGACAAACTTCGTTTAAAGCACGGGGACGAAACATAGTAAGTTTTTTTTTAAAAAAATCTTACATTCGTAATTTAATTTAATCTTATGAATTTATGAAATTTTTTTTAGGCCGCAAAGACCGGATCATCAGTTCCGGATTTGTTAGCGGTTCTCGAGGAGACAAAACGGAAACCGGATGGCTCTTTTATCGATGGACGCTCGGAGAAGATCTACCACGATGTCACTTCGCGGCTCGAACTGTTATCTCAGACAGTCGATAGTGATGATCCCGAGAGCACAACATCTGGCGGACTTACTCCTTTCATGAAGAACCAAATTTTTACCGAGGTACGTATTTAAAATTAAATTGTTGTATTGTATTTAAATATTTTTAGAAATATTTATAATGTTTATTTTTTTGTCTTTCATAGGTTGCTCCCCGCAAAAAAGGAAGAATTTACGGAGTCGGTTCGCTTCAACCACAAATTGAAGCTTCTTCTACATCGGTTTCACGTCCATCCCATGACGATTTACACCGGATCATAACGAGTCAGGCCGAGATGATATTGAGTCAGGCCTTGATGCTAACGAATCAGGCCGAGAAGATTAACTCCTATGATGCTTTCATGGACTACTTTGCTGAGAATGATCCGGTTTTTGCAAAACTTCGCGCAGCACGTAACCCTTCGGGATCGGGATCCGGAACCGGCACCGGGACCGGAACCGGAACCGGCACCGGGACCGGAACCGGAACCGGAACTGGAACCGGTACCGAAACCGGAACCAGTTCCGGAACCGGTCCTTTGTAAACATTTTAATTTGTTTTTTTGTTTTTTGTTTTAAAAAAAAAAACAATTATGCACTTTTTTGTAATAAATAAATAAATTATATAATTATGTTTTTTAAATGTTAATTATTTTAATTATTATTTAATTTTTAAATTAAAATTAAAATTTTTTTTAATTACAAAATGCAAATTTCCTTGCAAATCCATTGCAATTTTGCGATGGCTTGGCGACGACACGAAATTTGCAGTCGCAAATCCATCGCAAATTTGCGATAGATTTGTGATTACCGGAATCAATGTGCCATCGCAGATCCATCGCAATTCCATCGCAAATTTGCGACGACTTTCGCGTTGGTATAAAGCCCTCGCAAATGTGTGACAATGCGTGCCCTCGCAAATCCGTCGCAAATTTGCAACTGCAAATACTCCCTCGCAAATTTGCGATGGAAATTTACCGTTGCAAATTTGCGAGGGAATATTTTTCGTCGCAAATTTGCGACGGATTTGCGAGGAAAATTTGCCGTTGCAAATTTGCGAGGGATTATTTCTCGTCGCAAATTTAGGACGGATTTGCGAGGGAAATTGGCCGAAGTAAATTTGCGAGGGAATATTTTTCGTCGCAAATTTGCGACGGATTTGCGAGGGAAACTGTTTCGCGACGACTTATTTGCGACGGAAGTAGTGTCGTCGCAATTCCATCGCAAAACGTGATTTGCGACGGATTTGCTATGGATTTGTCCATCGCAAATAGGTTGTTTTCTTGTAGTGCGCTTTCAAGACACCACTTGGGACTACACAGTTTCACTTGCTATATGGGAAAGCGTGTCATCTTCTGGTTGAAATAGAGCATAAGGCAGCATGGGATACAAAGATGATGAATTTTGACATCAAGACTGCTGCTGAGAAGCGATTGATTCAGCTGAATGAGCTGGATGAGATTAGGCACAATGCCTATGAAAACTCGAAGCTGTACAAGGAAAGAACCAAGGCGTATCACGACAAAAAGATCCTCACCAGACACTTTGAACCCAATGATCAGGTACTTCTGTATAACTCTCGTTTGCATTTGTTTCCTGGTAAACTGCGTTCTCATTGGTCAGGTCCTTTCACAGTTAAGGAGATTAGACCACATGGTGCACTTGTCCTGACAAATCCTTCAGGCGAAGAGTTCACTGTCAGTGGACAAAGGTTGAAACACTATTTTCGGAGAACCGAGATTCCAGACGGACACATAATGCCTCTGGATGATGCACCCAGTGCCTGAACGGCGGTACAGTCAAGCTAATGACATGAAACGAGCGCTGAGTGGGAGGTAACCCACTGGTGAGTCTGTACATACGTCTTTTATTTTTGTATTTTTTGTTTTTGTGTCTTGTGTTTGCGTGCGAATCAGATGAAAAAGGTATGTGTCGACCGATACCATCACTGGTATCGATCGACAACAGGAGATACTGACACCAGGAGATACAGACGTTGCATCGACCAATGGTACTTGTATCGATCGATACTAGTGATGGTATCGGTCGATACCCAACGCACAGGTAAGTTCTCTGATTTTCACGTTTCACTCTGTTGTTTTGTTTTCTTTTACCGACTCTAGACTAGATAACACTGGGGAAAGTGTTGTTCAAGTATGGGGGAAGTAGTCGCTGACATTGTTTATCTTTTTTTTAGAGTCACTCGTTTTTGAGTTCAAATTTTGTTTTTCTTTTTCTTAGAGTCAGTCGTTTTTTAGTCCAAATTTTGTTTTATTGAGTCAAAACCTGTTAGAGACTGTGATCTTTTTATTGACTCTATTGATATGACCTTGTTTCTAAGTGACCATTATTACAGAATCAGTATTAGATCGACTAATGAAAAATCCAAAGGCTGACCAGCTAACTAGAAAACACTCATGTTTCCAGCAAAGTTCTTTAAAGCCTGAGCCAAATGTTTGCACTTCATTGATGTGATTGATGTCCATAGAGCTTGATTCCTCATTCGTATCTGAGAAAGAAACCCACGTGTTTAAAGTGATGGTATTTCTCTCCCTGTTACATGTTAATAAATAAGATGCATTAAAAGATGAAATGATTTTCTTCAGAGTAGAGGGTTAGAAAAATTTCCAGCGATCCCATTATTCTACTTTAGAGGGAATGATCACACAAAGGTGGAAGCGAGGTTAAGAAAATTTCATGTGATACCTTAATTCGTCTACACCTTTGATTACTTTTTAAGGGAAGAACCGGGGACTTGGTGGCAAACACCATCAATACTCGCGTCTCAAACTTTAATAAGCATATGCGAGAATATAATAAGAAATAGGTCTGGAGAAGAGAAAACAATACCAGAAAGTGTGAAATTGGATGGTTCCTTGTCATGATATTGTATGGGAAAGAATCTAGAAGGTTCTTGGTATTAATCACAGCAATGAAACTGGCGATGAGGGCTTTATTGAGTAATGCTGTGAGATAATGTGTGTAGTCTGGGAAGTTGCGAATGTCTACGGAGAAGTACATGGTGGTTGGATATGAAACTGGTTATGTGATATGTGGAGCACTAAGGAAAATGGTCATTGCACTGTTTCAAGAACATGTAAGTCTCCGTGTTTTCAAACCTCTTTCTCTGGTTTAGTTTTCTGTTTCGCTTGAGGGCAAGCAAAGGCTAAGTCTAGGGGAGTTGATATATCATGGTTTTTACCCCTTTTAAGCCATGATATAGGTCCTATTTATGGAGTCTTTCTAGTATTTTGGAGTCATTTAGAGTCTTTTACATGTTTTAGCACGTTTGGAGTTTTTGGAGGATTCCAGAGCATTTTGGGGGAAAAGGAGCAAAGTCATGCAGATACGTCAGAAGTTTGGCATCCGTTGAAGGCCTTCTCCCCGATGGATTGAGCTCAAATTTGGACACAAGATAGATCAATGGATTACCTTTCATTTGGAAGTGGTTTGAGACTATTCCAATGATGCGATCGAACGTTATGCCAGTTGTCATGAAGACAGTCCAGTCTGGCGAGCACAGTGTACTGTCGACCGACACCAGTCCAGTATCGACCGACACCAACTGCAGACGGAAAAAAACATGATTTTACAAGTGTAAAGACTCTGTAACTTGGCCCATAAGACTTGATTAATTACAATAAGCCCCAGAACGTGTTTTAGCATTATAATTAGGTTTTTCAGCCACTTTGATGGCTAGGCTTTTCATTATTCTTGATTCTACTTTGGTTTTTGGAGAGAAAACTCTGAACTCCTGTGTTTTATTGATTTCTTTGATGATCTATTCAATCATGTTGCTTTTATTCTCCATGTCTGAGTAGATCCACTTTAGGTTCAGGGTCTCATAAGGGTTTTCTCTGAATGCTAGGTTGATTAGTTAATTAGGATTCACCATCTGAATTAGTTCTTCGCTTTAGGTTGTGTTCAAAGCTTGTTCTAGATTAGCTATCTAAAATTTAGATCTTAGGATAATTGATTAGGCGCGAGAGTGCGATTAATTACCTGATAAAACCTAAGGTGACCAAAATATCTATTCGCAAAGAGATTTGGTTTAGTTGATTTGTGAACAAATCAAACCTGATCTAAAAGCTGATTTAGACTTTAGGATTCGCAAAGAGATTTGGAATTCCTGGGATTTAGATTTAGATAGTTTTACCAACGAGAGTTGGTTAGCTATACTTTAGTGGTTTGAGTTCAAGAACCGCACTAAATCTGAATCATGTTAGTTAGTTTACTTGCATTCATTGATTTCGTTAGAAAAACCTTGAACCTATCTTTCTCCAACTGAATTACAACTTGTTTAATTTACGCAATGCTTTCAATTACATCTTTTGGTTTAGCTTAATTCGAATCTAATTAATCTATTGTGTGATTTCTGGAGTCCTTGTGTTCGACCCCTACATATATTGCAGCAACTGCTTTAATACTTTTTAGGGTATTAATTTAAGCATATCATTTTTACCCATTTTAGCCCATGATATAAATCCGTTTTATAGAGTCTTTCTACTATTTTGTAGTGTTTTAGAGTCTTTTACAGGTTTAGAACGTTTGGAGCATAATTGGAGATATTGGAGCTTTCTAGAGCATTTTGGAGCAAAGCAAAAATTCGTGTAGCTGAGTACCCGATTTGAAGCTTCAGTATCGATCGATACTGACTAGTATCGGTCGATACTCATTGCAGCAAGACACGAGTCACGACTTTTATGAAGAGTTGAGGAATTGCAAAATTGCCCATAAGACTTTATTATTTACAAGAAGCCCCAAAACGTGACTTAGGTTATTTATTAGGATTTTAGACCCACTTTGATGGATATGCTTTATTTTACTTTGGTTTTGTAAGAGAGCTTTGGAAGGGAGACAAGTCTGAAACTCTGTTCATCCGAGAGAAGATTTCTTTGAATGCTAGGTTGATTTGTTGATTAGGGTTCATAATCTGAATTAGTTCTTCGCCTTAGGTTGTTCTCAAAGCTAATTCTAGATTGATCACCTGGAACTTAGATCTTAGGTTAATCGATTAGGCACGAGAGTGCAATTGAGAAACCTGATTGAACCTAGAGTGAGCAAAATAACTATTCGCAAAGAGATTTGGTTTAGTTGTTTTGTGAACAAATTAAACTTGAACTAAAAGCTGGTTTAGACTTTAGGATTCGCAAAGAGATTTGGAATTCTAGGATTTAGACTTAGATAATTCTCGCAACGAGAGTTGGTTAATTATACTTTAGTGATTTGAGTTCAACAACCGTGCATAACCTGAACCCTGATTAGTTAGTTTATCTGCATCCATAGATTTCCTGAGAAATACCCTGAACCTATCTTTCTCCAATTGAATTTACAACAATTTAAATTACGTATTTGTTTTCAATTATATTGATCACTTAGCTTGATTTTCTTCTATACAATCTTTGTGTGTTTCCTTGAGTCTCTATGGATTCGATCCCTAAGTATTACAATCGACAAAGCTTTAGTACTTTTAGGGTATTAATTTGAGCTTATCTAAACCCGATCTAAACCCAATCTAAACCTAATCTAACCAAATTCAAACCTAGACCCGACCCAAAAAAAAAGAATCTGACCCGACCCAATCTTCTTCTTCTTCGTCTCATCCTCACCAATCTTTTATGTTTTTTGAATTGAATCTTCTTCTTTTTCTTCTTCGTTGTTGGTTATGCCTCCGTGACTCGGCCGCCTTTCGGCAAAGGCTTGATCCATCGTCCTCTTCCTCAACGACGCGAATTGAAGTCTCTCAAAGTTAACTCCTCGCCAGATTTTGGAATCGGCGGCTATCTATGGAATCATTGAATCTTCAAGATCTTAGTCGGAGCAAACATCCGACCACCATGACAGAGACTTAAAATCAAACTCAAGGATTATCAATTTAGATCACACATGAAAAACTCAATATACAGCAAAGAGTGATGCTTTATCTTTTGTACCATCAAAGTTCTTACATTTTCCTTAGATCATAATCATAACATATCAATCCAATCGTCGAATTTAAACATCTTGTAGAGATAAAAGTTAGCATTTCCAAAGCTTATCGAAAGTCAAAATCCACCCAAAAAAAAACAAAAAAGGCTTTTAAAAGTAAAAAAATAAATCAGAGATTCACCACAAGTGGAATTAGAAAGAGAAATCCAAGACGTATAGTATTAGGGAATATTATCCACATCGGAAGTTAGAAGGGATCCTAAGTAATATATAAGGAACATTGGCTAATTCACTCATTGCCAATTGGTTTTGAGTTGGAAGCCCATGTAACTTAACATGGTATCAGAGCCCGATCCATACTGTCCAACCCGATCCATTATCGATCCGGCCCAAAGTTGGTCCATCGATCCATGCCCGAACATACCGAGATTGATAGGCAAATAGCCATCATCTCGAGGGGGCGTATTAGGGAATATTATCCCACATCGCAAGTTGGAAGGGATCCTAAGTAATATATAAGGAACATGGGCCAATTCACTCATTGCCAATTGATTTTGAGTTGGAAGCCCATGTAACTTAACATATAGATTGGTCGATTATCCAAATTCGATCATCAAAAAGAAAATAGTATAATCGTAATCGATGGAAAAAAAGCTATCATATTCGAAAGTATGCCGGATTGACTCACTGGTTTTAGGTCCGGCAGGGTGATTCCAGAGAGCTTGAAGCTTCGAAGACGATGAATCTGCTGGTGAGTGAGGATCCAAATTCGGAGAGGCTTGTGAGGTCCCAGAAGCTGATGCAGATCACGATGAATCCGTTTATACTCGATCTTCTCTTACCTCCTCGAGATCCAGCTACTTTGATTTACCCGACGATGACGATTCACACGCCGCCGGTGAAATAAAATGAGATTTGTTCTTCGTTGTCGAAGAACAGCCGCTCCCTCTTTCTTGTGTGCGAAGCTTTGGAGTGTGAGTATTATAGACTTATCATAGATCCCTTCCATAGATTTTTGTGACATCTCGCAATCCCCATTCTATCAATCAGAAGGTGCATATCTTCTCCACTCCGTTCGATCTTCGTGGCTTACCTTGATTTTTTTTTTTTTTTTTTACTTGTTTTTTTCTCAAGCATAAGTGAGTTCTTGATAAGTATTTGGTGGGTGGTTCGACCCTATTTATGTAAGAGATATTCATATGGTTATCATGTCCTTTTTGTTTTTGGTAGGTTATAAAAGCCTCGGAAGATTGTTTTTGGTAGGTTATAAAAGCCTCGGAAGATTGAGGAAACTCGAGATTATGGATCTAACTTTCAGTGGTGCAGTAACAGCATCTTACCATTCTTGAGGCCGCTACATCCCTCAAGACTTTGATTCTCCGTTTTTGTAACCTGGCGGGTCTATTTCCAAATTCCAATAAAAGGTATGCTTTCGATTTTTTGGTAATCTCTTTATAAAAGCATACACACAAATCTTTAGAGAAATTGTAAGCACCACGGCAAATTCAAATTTTGAGTTCTCTATGTGTCTTTTGACCAGAAATAAAAGATATGAAAAACTTGGAAGTAATCTATCTGAGTGGGAACTTGTTAAATGACTCTTCTAGGACAAGGTAAGGTTACCTTTGGTAATTTGGTAGTCTTTATCAGGAACATCTAAAATTTTCGAAAATTTGGTAATCTTTATCAGGAACATCAAACATTTTTTTAAAAAAAATTGAAAATTTGGTAATCTTTATCAGGAATATCTAACATTCACAGTCATCTAGCGTTTCTAGTCTTGTATCGCTAGATATTTGATGCATGTAGTTTCTTAGTCCTCACGTAGAGATTAATTAGAAATACAGATATAGCTGTTTAATCAGCTCCCTTATATGATTTTATTCTATCTTCGGATCTGTGAAACAGAGCTAGCCAATCTGCACAAGCTCAAAGCTTTGGATCTAAGTGATAATGAGTATTTTTGCTCACTAGAAGCACGGGGTAAGCCAATTATTGTTGATAATTCAATATGACGGTCACTTTTCCCAACCTTGTTTTTCTATGTATAATATTATTTGACATAATTAAAAAAATTATCATTTATTTCAACTTTTCTTACAAAATTAACATCTATTATTATTTTTTTATTATTTTTTTTCTTTTATCTTTTTATCGTTTAAATGATAAAAATACCCCTCCCTTTGTATACCTGATACGGTCGAATTGTTTCCTGGCCGCGGCGGATTTCCTCTTGGCCGCGGTTGGGGTTGCTCCGGGAGTGGCCTGATGGAACGTCTTCATCTTGATGTATCTTTTGATTGAACCGTTGGATCGTCATCAAATATGTTGAAATTGAAAGGTAGCTGGTCCTTCTTAAATATCTCCAAAATTGTGTTGGATCAGACAGTGAGAAGAACCTCTTTGGCAATTGAAATTTTGACAGTTTGACTCTGATAGTTGCATAATTTAGCCCATTTTAGCATACATTTTAGTTAGCATTTTGTGACTTATTGCATTCATTTCTTTGTTTTTGGTATAGTTTGCATCCATTTTAGAGTTAGTGAGTCTTATGTTAGTTTTTGCATATGTTTGTGTGCTATGGAGTCTTTTAGGTACCATTTGGAGCTTATGGAAGCTTTTTGGAGCTTGGAGGAAGATCACGGACTAGGAGGAACGTACCCGAAGAACGGAGAAGGCAAACGAAAGAAGAAGAAAAATCCGCAGAGATCATATCGGTGCGTTGTATCGGTTGCAGGAGACCGATGGAAGTTCTGGAAATCCGACGGATCATATCGGTGCGTTGTATCGGTTGCAGGAGACCGATGTAAGCTCACAACATTGACGTCAAGAAGTCCATCGGTCGGCCTCCCACCGATACACCCGACCGATGCAAAATTCTGGAAAACCCGAGACTGCATCGGTGCGATGTATCGGTTGCAGGCGACCGATATGACCCGCTGAAAAACTCAACCCGATGGGTTGACCCGACCCGACCTGTATTTACTTAAGCAAATTAAGCCTAATTAGGCAGAGACGGTTATTTTTAGACTGGTGTGTTGTTTTTGAGAGCTTTGAAGGAGATTGCAAGAGATTCTTGAGTGATTTATGCAAGTTCTTGTTGGATTATATCATCTATCTAATTTTCTTATCATCTTTTATGATTCTCAACACTTCCTTTATGGGATTTGTGGAGAAAACCATGTGTTGTGAGTAGTTTTCTAGGGTTCTTGGGTAAAGTAGATTAGGGTGATTTTAGGTTTGTTCTTGATGTTTAAGAGCTAGATTAGTTGATATCCTTTCTCATTGAGTGTTATTAATGCTGGATTAGCCTTGACAAAGTTGATTTAGATCATAGGGAATTTCTCGCCCGGAAGGTGTTCGATGAAATTCCCCAACCAATTCAATGAGTGCTTTTCATATCTTAGCCAACGGGAGTTGATGTCTAAGGTGAATTGTGGCTAAGTGGACTTGTTATTAATGCTTGTTAGTCATAGAATCGCGAACGGAAGTTTATGACGATTGATGACTAAGAAAGGGATTAATACCATTGACCTGGATTAATCTTTAGTAGTGTATCTAGGGCCTACGGAGGCAATTGATTGAATGTTTGAGTGTCTAGAATGGAGTGAGAATCACCCGAGTCGATTGCTTTACCCGCGAATTCGCTTGTTTAATTTTGCTATTTAACGTTTGAGCTTGTCTTGTTGCTCGTTTTAGTTTGCTAAACTACTTGTTTATTTTTCTGTTTTTGTATATTTCAAATTGTCCGATAAAAACCAAACCCGATATTTGCTTAGATTAGATAGCGTCCTGTATTCCTAGTGCGTCGTTCTTATTTCCCTGTGGATTCGATCCCAAAGTGCTACAATGACATGCCATTAGATTGAGGCATTGTGCACAATGGGTTAATTGTGCGAACCGTAAAAAGTTCATTATCAATTTGGCGCCGTTGCCGGGGAGATTAGCAATAGCCATTAGGATTTGGATGCTATTTGAGACTAAGGTCTTGACTTCTACTAACTTTTTATTTTCTTCTTTTTTGCTTCTTAGAGTCGATGGCCATGGATTACAATGATTGGCCACAAGAAGAGGATGCCACATTTGATGAAAGCATTGATGATGAGCCATATGTGGAGCCACCATTTGATGAAAGTGTACTCACATCAGAACAAAAAGTAGAGTTGGATGAGCTTTGCAAAGAAAACCCGACATTGACAAGGAGTAATCTCGCGATTATGATCCGTTTGAACCTCATGTCACGTCGGGCAGCGCTTGAGGGAAGGGAGCTCACATTTATTGAGATAAAGATAGCTCATGCACTCGAAGAGGTAATTTATTGGGTTCCACCATGCCAACTAGAAGGTATTTTTGACACAACCTTTGAAATCGTTGATTATGAGGATAGTCACTTGCCTTGCATTGAAGATGTAGCTTCTAGTTCACATGCTCTCAAGCTCATTAATGAATGCTGTGATTTAATATGTGAGTCTCAAATACTAGAAACCTTAAGAGTAGAAAAGCTTGCTAGTGATTATCATGAAGTATGTTTTGATATTAATTATCTATGTGCTTTGAATGATCATGATATCGAGTTTAAGCTTTCAATGCCTGAGGAATCTAGTTCTCTTCTTGAAAAATCTTACCTAGGGGATGTGCTTGATGTAGATAAGATCTTGAATGAGATAGATGACCCTAAGGTTGAGATGAAATCTAGGAAAGAGGATGTGTTTTACATGATTGATGGAGATGAAGTTGACTCGTTTAAACATGAAATCGACTTTATTTTTCCTTCAAATGCATTTGGTCCTCGTGAACATCTCATCATCAAGGAAAATTCCAAGATGTATGCTATATTTTTAGTAACCTTTCTTGATGTGAGTTATGCCTCTTTGCCATGGATAGTCGTGTGCCATGTTGCATATTTTGTTTCTTGTCTTGACAAGAGAAGGACCAAAGGTGCATTGGCTCAACCTTTTGATTCTCATGATTAACAGTTGAAACGTCAAGCTTAGCGACGTAAAACAAGCGCTCTTGGGAGGCATTCCCATGACTATCTTTGTATATATTTTCGTTCTTTCTTGTTCCTTTTGATGTTTTTGTTTGATGTTTATAGTTTTCTTGGGTCCAAGGTCGTGGTGCTTAATGCATGAATGGGTAGAGCTACAGCACGTCACACTCCTCTCCAATCCAAAGGTATGATCCAAACTCCATTTCATTGTACATACTTTTGCATATTTTTACCTTCTCTTTGATTTGTGTTGCACCGAGACGTTGCAATTCAGGTTCGGGGGAAGGATTTGTGTCTTTTGATATTGTGTTTTGTGATCTTATTTTTCTTTTCGCATATTTGAGTCTCATTCATTCATATAAGTGCATATAAAAACCATAAAAAAAAATATTTAGTTGCATTTTGCATGTTTAAGATTGAGTCTAGATGCATATAGGTTTGCATTCACTTGCATTGGGAGAATTATCCATGTAGAATATAAACTTAAGAGCTTGAATTAATGCCCTCGTTAGGAGTTCTTTGATGCATTTGAGCGATCACGAAGTTAAGGATGATCCATGCTTTGATCTTGCGGTTTGAATGTTTTTGTCTTGGTTGAAGCATGCTTTGAATTGAATCTAATTCTATCTACATGAACTCTAATCTTGACTTGAAATTATCATGCTTGTACATTGAAAAGTTGAATTCATGGATGTCATATACATATTTGAGCTATCTTACCCCTTTTTACCACTCTCTTGTTAGCTCAAATAGCTGATTCCCATATTTGGAACGGTTAACCACACCCTTAACTAAGCCTTTCCTTCAAGCCTTCATCTCTTGTGTGTGTCGTGAGGCCTAATTTTGAATGAACTTAGCAAAAAGTGTTGAGTTTGGAACGACAAGGAGTTGATAGATAGGTTGGTGATTTGGGTGTTGATGTAAAGAAAAGAAAGTGTGGAGAAAGGAAAAGATTGAGAAAAAGGATAGGGGAAAGTAAAAAGTTTGGATTGGTTGGCATGAAAATGTGGAATAGCTCTAGGTGTTGAAAGTATAAGTCTCTATGTGTGTAGAAGAAAGAAAGAGCCAAAAGAAAAAAATATATATATATGGCTAAGGCATCTAAATGATGATTGAGAGACTAGTTATGAAAGTGAAAAAGAGCTAAAAGGAAAAGATGAAGAGCCAATCCATTTGTTGAAAGAGAAGAAGAAAAGAATCCCCTAAGTTAGAAAAGAAATGTGGTCTAAGAAGGCAAAATGCCTTGTGATATGGGTAGTTTAGAATGAATATTGATGGGTTTAGAAATAGGAGTGGAGTTCATATTGGGGCATTGGGTAGACGGATGTCATCCTTGTACGCATCAATTGTTCTTTACTCTTAGCATTTTGCCAAAGTTCATTCTTTCGTGAGAGATCCCATTGCATTGGAATACCCACATGATTGAGATTATTTTCATCTCAAAACCTTTTCCCTAAGCCAAATGAGTTCACTTGATTTTTATTAAGCATGATTCACCATTGTAATTAATGAATGTTAAAGAGTTAGAGAATATGATTACTTGTAGATGCTAAGGCTTAGACCCAATTCGTGTAGCGACGAGTATGGCTAAATCTTTTGAAGTATAGGTTGTTCGTGCATCACATAACTACTCCCAAGGGCATTGAATTGAATTCTTTTGTTAATATTCTCGGATATGATATCCCGCATTCCAACCTCTTCTTCGATTTGTTCTTGTTTGTTTGCTTGCGGACAAGCAAAAGGCAAGTTCGGGGGAGTTGATAGTTGCATAATTTAGCCCATTTTAGCATACATTTTAGTTAGCATTTTGTGACTTATTGCATTCATTTCTTTGTTTTTGGTATAGTTTGCATCCATTTTAGAGTTAGTGAGTCTTAGGTTAGTTTTTGCATATGTTTGTGTGCTATGGAGTCTTTTAGGTACCATTTGGAGCTTATGGAAGCTTTTTGGAGCTTGGAGGAAGATCACGGACTAGGAGGAACGTACCCGAAGAACGGAGAAGGCAAACGAAAGAAGAAGAAAAATCCGCAGAGATCATATCGGTGCGTTGTATCGGTTGCAGGAGACCGATGGAAGTTCTGGAAATCTGACGGATCATATCGGTGCGTTGTATCGGTTGCAGGAGACCGATGTAAGCTCACAACATTGACGTCAAGAAGTCCATCGGTCGGCCTCCCACCGATACACCCGACCGATGCAAAATTCTGGAAAACCCGAGACTGCATCGGTGCGATGTATCGGTTGCAGGCGACCGATATGACCCGCTGAAAAACTCAACCCGATGGGTTGACCCGACCCGACCTATATTTACTTAAGCAAATTAAGCCTAATTAGGCAGAGACGATTATTTTTAGACTGGTGTGTTGTTTTTGAGAGCTTTGAAGGAGATTGCAAGAGATTCTTGAGTGATTTATGCAAGTTCTTGTTGGATTATATCATCTATCTAATTTTCTTATCATCTTTTATGATTCTCAACACTTCCTTTATGGGATTTGTGGAGAAAACCATGTGTTGTGAGTAGTTTTCTAGGGTTCTTGGGTAAAGTAGATTAGGTGATTTTAGGTTTGTTCTTGATGTTTAAGAGCTAGATTAGTTGATATCCTTTCTCATTGAGTGTTATTAATGCTGGATTAGCCTTGACAAAGTTGATTTAGATCATAGGGAATTTCTCGCCCGGAAGGTGTTCGATGAAATTCCCCAACCAATTCAATGAGTGCTTTTCATATCTTAGCCAACGGGAGTTGATGTCTAAGGTGAATTGTGGCTAAGTGGACTTGTTATTAATGCTTGTTAGTCATAGAATCGCGAACGGAAGTTTATGACGATTGATGACTAAGAAAGGGATTAATACCATTGACGTGGATTAATCTTTAGTAGTGTATCTAGGGCCTACGGAGGCAATTGATTGAATGTTTGAGTGTCTAGAATGGAGTGAGAATCACCCGAGTCGATTGCTTTACCCGAGAATTCGCTTGTTTAATTTTGCTATTTAACGTTTGAGCTTGTCTTGTTGCTCGTTTTAGTTTGCTAAACTACTTGTTTATTTTTCTGTTTTTGTATATTTCAAATTGTCCGATAAAAACCAAACCCGATATTTGCTTAGATTAGATAGCGTCCTGTATTCTTAGTGCGTCGTTCTTATTTCCCTGTGGATTCGATCCCAAAGTGCTACAATGACATGCCATTAGATTGAGGCATTGTGCACAATGGGTTAATTGTGCGAACCGTAAAAAGTTCATTATCAGACTCTGAGCCGAAAATATGATTTTTCTCCATTTTGCAATGTTTTCGCCTAAGTAACCTAAAAAGAATCTTGAAACTACAAATATGCGAAAACTGTAATAAAAACATGTAAAAGCGAATGAAACACTTATTAAAGTGTTCTAATATAGATAGTAAAAACGGGTAAAAACATGGTGTTATCAATAACCATGTACCGTCCACATGCGTACACGTCGTACTGTACATGGGTGAAATTGTCATGAATAGTGAAATAAATGTTATTTTCCTAAATACGTTCAAAAAATGCTAAAAAAAATTAGAAACTTCAAATAAGTGACTTTACATACAAAAGCCCCATGTCACTTATTTTAAGTTTCATTAGTTTTTGTCACTTTTTAAAGTGCTATTAGAACCCAAAGTAGAAACAATTACAAAGAAAACCACTTTTTCACTTTCTAATTACACAAAAAGCTACATTTGTCTATTTCTGTACTTTCTTACCATGAAAAGACAATTTCGCCGTTTTTCACACTTACATACTCACACTTTTTTACGGTTTACAACTTGCATACTCACACTTTTTTAGATTTCTTTGCTGTCACTCTCTGTTTCTCTCTCTTCCCAATTTATTACCCCACCTGATTTGTTTTCTATTTTTTTTATAATGTGAAAGACATAAAAAAAATTTATTTAGCAACAACGAATGATAATTTTTTTCCCTACATTTTAAGATCCATTTTGCTATAGTTTTGATGTGAAACAAGAAACCTAAAAAAAAAACAAGAAATCTAAACATATAAAATCCAGCTCGACATGGACATGAAAACGTGGACAGTTTGTCTGTGGACATGTGGGAATCTTGTATTATTATTTGTGTGGATGGTCATGTGTGGATATTAATTTAATGATGGTCATGTATGGATAGTCATGTGTGAATGTAGTTATTGATATTTGCAAGTAAATTACTATCCACACATGACCATCCACACTAATAATATGAGATTCCCATATGTCCACTCACAATTGTCCACGTTTTCATATCAACGTAGATCTGGATTTCATATGTTTAGATTACTTGTTTTTTTTTTTAGATTTCTTGTTTCACATCAAAACTATAGCAAAATGGATCTTAAATTGTTGGAAAAATAGAATTATCATTTATTGTTACAAAAAAATTGTTTTATGTCTTTCACATTATAAAAATGATAGAAAACAAATCAAGTGGCTTATTTTGTAAATCACCCCTAATTTTTAACACAAGGACTAATAAGTCATTTTACCTCCAAAAAATCCCAAGAAGTACACCAATAGACAAATGTGGCTTTTTTGTAAGAAAATAAATGACAAATGTCACTACAAGAAAACACCCTTTTTGCAACGAACGATATCGTTGTTAAATCGTTGCAAAAGAGGGTTTGAATCGAATTTGCGACGAAAAAGAGATCGTCGTTAACTGATCGTCGCAAACCACAAATCGTCGTAAATTTGTCGGAAAAGTTCGAGGGACAAAAATTCGTCGCTAAATCGTCGGTAAATTTTCGTAGTAAAATCGTCGTAAATATTACATTGAAATGACGAAGAATATAAATACGTCGTAAAAACGATGGAAATTCGAAGAGAAATATTTCATTGTTAATTCGATGGCAAACAATTGTCGTCGTTAATTCGTTGCTAATAAATCATCATAAAATCGTTGCTAAATAATCGTCGCAACATCGTCGCTAATAAATCGTCGTACAATCGTTGTAAATTAGCCACGATTTTATGACGATTAATTTAGCAACGAATCAACGAGGACTATTGTTTACCATCGAATTAACGACGATTCTATATATGATTTTAATATAAAATGAAAATTTTAAAAATAATATATAATAATATTTTATTAGAAAAAATATATTATAATCTGTTACAAAAAAAACAAAATTTAGAATTCGAAATCCTAAATCTAAATAACTATATCGTAATCGTCGAGATTCACATCGTCTTCGGGACGTCTCGACGAACCGGATGCGCCTGCCGCTGCCTCTGCTGCTGCCTCTGCCGCTGCCGCTGCCGCTGCCTCTGCCGCTGCCGCTGCCTCTGCTCGGAGTCTTCGCTTTTCCCGTAGCATGGCCTGCATTGTCGGGTTCCCTGTTGCCAAGATGTCGAAGAGTTCGTCATTCTGCGTAGCATCCAGTTCAACCCGCTGCTGAAGACTCGCAATCTTCGCCTGATATGCCGTATACCGAATAGCCTCGGTCTCAACCCGCTCCTGAAGACTCGTAATCGTGGCACGTAACACGACGGGATCATCTTCTGTCGATCGTCGTCGCGGAGCATATGAAGAAGCAGGCGAGACATCTCGAATAGATCCCATCCCGACAACTTTCCCCTTTCTCTTAGGGGCAATCTATATTTAAATTTACAATTAGAAATTTTTAAAAAATCAAAAACTAAAAATTAATAAGTACTAACTATTCTATATACCTGCTCGAAGATCCGGTCAATATCGGGTGTGGTCAACCCTCCAGACATGACTGACGAACCACCTGGAGATAGCTGTTGAGAGAGCTGTGTCTCTCGTTCGGTGACCTTGGAAGTCACCTCATTGAAGATGTGCTCGGCCGTCTCGGAAACAAAGAAACCATCCTTCTTTCGGTGCGTCCGCTCAAAAACCTTGGTCATCGGAGGGAGTACACCTCCGTCTTTGGCGGCCTAAGGAAAAAAACTATGTTATTGACGAAGTAAATTAAATAAATAAATTAATTTTAAATAAATTTAATTACCATCTGTAGACGAACACCCGCAAAAGGTGTTTGCCCAGCTGTATGAGGCAAAGCCTTCGTTTTCCCATCCGAACCAACGGTGTTGCGGGAAGACGAACACTTCTCAGCAGTTATGATGGACTTCGGATCCAGCCAATACCGCACCAAGCCGTCCCAAACGGCTTTATCCATGTGCAGGGGCTTTGCTAAATCGCCAGAAATCTTCCATGCTTTCTTCCACTCACCAACCACGCATTGGATACGAAACTTCACCCTCTCGAGAAACAAAGTTTCAACCTCGCCATGAATCGAAAGATCCCAGTGATATTTTTGCTGCATGAGAAACAAAAATAATAACATATTTTATAAAATTAAATTAAATATATATTAAATATAATTAAAATAATTATGGGAGAAAAAAATATTTTTTCATACGTACCGAAAACATCTTGAACCATGTCTCCTTGACGTGTGGCGGGAGCTGGGTAAAATTGGTATGAGGCTCGATAAAATAGGACTTGATGATTTCAGAAACGGTGCGTCCAACTTTGGATTCAACTCCAAACCTGAAACAAAAAAATTGTAATTGTTAGAAATAAATATAAATATGTAATAATAAATGTAAAAAAAAATATATATATATATTACCATTCCGACCCGTCAATATGATCCGGATCTAATCTCGTAAGCCTATGACGGCCCGGCTTTGCAAGCAAATCAAGAACCGTCATGTGTGCATATGGGGCCGGGGCACGGCCTCCAGGTTGCGGAATCTGAGGTGGTTGTGGCGGCGGAGCACTCTGTGTTTGCGTCACCGGGACGAAATCCTTCTCTGTAGCCTCAGAAGACATGGGCAACCCGGTACCCGAAGCATCACCAATCTCTCTCAAAAACGGAGCGTAATGTGAACGACGCTGGCCCATCTGCATAAAAATGAAAAACAATTACTCTCTATAAACATCCGGGCAGTCTGCTATTTTTCCTAATTTGATTCCGTTTCTACTGACCTAAATTGTTCCATTCCTATCTATACTAAGTAATTAAAAACATTAAAAAAAAATTTACTTTTTTCGCAAGGAATTCGCAAGGAAGTCAGGAGGAATGGTTTGAAAGTGAATGAAGAAATTCTGAGCGTGTAATATATAGGATTAGTTGTCGTCGCTAAATCGAGGCAATCAAACTGTGGCTAATTCGTTGCTAACTTTGCAACGATTTTGTGACGATTCGTTGACCCACACGCGGGAGTTTAATTGACCGACACGCGGTAAATTAATTTCATAATTTATGACGATTCGTCGCCAAATCGTCGCAACTATTGCAACGAATTAGTGAGGAAATTTGTAAAATCTGTTTTAGGGTTTAGGGTATAGGTACAAAAATGTAACGTCGATTGCAACATTCCAGAAACAACTTTACATGTTTACCGTAAATCCAAAATCATGAAATTATCAATAAATTCATCGAGATTGAAAAATAAGTAAAACAGAGAGTTTGCGTTAGATTATTAATACAATGATTCAGTTTGTGGATATTACTGTGATTGACCGAGTTTTCATTTTCGAACAATTCTCTAAAGTCACGATCAATTTCATTGAAAGATGCATAATACAATGAGATGGTAATAGGTTAATTAGGGTTTAGGGTTTAGGGTTTAGGGTTTATGGACGAATCGTGGCTAAATCGTCGCAAATTTGCATCGATTTTGTAACATTCATATTTTGCGACGATTTAGCCACGATTAGTCATAATTCGTCGCCAAATCGTCGCAAATGTTGCAACGAATTAGTGAGGAAATTTGTAAAATCTGTTTTAGGGTTTAGGGTATAGGTACAAAACTGTAACGTCGATTGCAACATTCCAGAAACAACTTTACATGTTTACCGTAAATCCAAAATCATGAAATTATCAATAAATTCATCAAGATTGAAAAATAAGTAAAACAGAGAGTTTGCGTTAGATTATTAATACAATGATTCAGTTTGTGGATATTACTGTGACTGACCGAGTTTTCATTTTCGAACAATTCTCTAAAGTCACGATCAAATTCATTGAAATATGCATAATACAATGAGATGGTAATAGGTTAATTAGGGTTTAGGGTTTAGGGCAAAGGGTTTAGGGTTTATGGACGAATCGTGGCTAAATCGTCGCAAATTTGTATCCATTTTGTAACATTCATATTTTGCGACGATTTAGCCACGATTAGTCATAATTCGTTGCTAAATCGTCGCAAATGTTGCAACGATTTAGCGACGATTCCTTTGAAATCCCCTAAACCCCAAACTAAATCTCATTTCCGATCACCACTCATTTCCCGCCGTTGTTGAGGCAATTAATAAATTACATGACACATAGACACATATGTCTTGTAATTTATTAATCGCCGCACCTACGGCGGAAAATGAGTGGAGATCGGAGATGGAATTTAGTTTGGGGTTTAGGAGATTTCTAGAAATCATATCACTTAAATTTCACAATAATTACTCGATCACAATATTATATTAATACATTAAATTCACAATAATTACTAGCTAGCGCGGTCACTCTGATTCATTTTCGGACGAAGAGTAGTACACATCCGTTTCTTGATCATCTGGTTCATCACTTTCTTCGAACTCATCTTCCTCATCTTCTTCCTCTGTATCGTCTGGGAGATATTCAATTTGCCTGTTTTGAGGATCTATCAAAAGGATGTCTTCATTGCTCTCATTTAGTTCTGGCATATCAGAGCAATGATCTTGCTGCATTGGTAGTTCCTCATCAACCCCCACAATTCGACCCCTCGGAGAAACTTTTATAACTGATAACCATGAGATACGGGTGGTGCGAACTCGCGGATATGGAAAAAGCTGACTTGTTCTGCTTGTGATGCTAGGATAAATGGCTCATACTTATTGTAACGTCGTGATTGGTTGACATCTACTGCCCCAAATTTGTTTTTACGGATGCCTCGATCAACTGTTGGATCGAACCAGTCGCATTTGAACAGAACGCATTTCAAACCTAAGCAACCAGGGTACTCAACTTCAATTATGTCTTGCAACACTCCATAAAAATCTATTTCGCCCCTCACACATACCCCGTAGTTGGCAGTAGCTCTTTGATTTCCGTATTTGAATGTATGAAATATATATCCGCATGTGCAATACATGGGTGCACTCGTTATCTTCGATATGGGGCCTTTTATTAAATCATTGAACCAGAGTGGATATGCGGTATCCCCATACTCGACCTATATCATTAATTAATTTAATTAAAAAAGTAATCAAAATATGTATTATGTTAATTGTCCAAGTTAGTAATTAATCAGATCACTTAAAATTTTACGTACTTGCGTCTTCAACCACGGGGCAAAATGTTGATCTTTACGCTTGTTGATTTCATCGTCTGAGATTCCTTCAATGACTTCTCGGACTTGTCTAACAAATTCACTGCATACAAAAGTATTTGTAATTGGTATAAAGCTAGCATATATATAATTTAGCCATATATAAGACGTATGTTTATACACTTACGTCTCAAATTGACTAACGTCTTCGCAATTTAAGAGGATATACGTTTGTGCACTATGATGGTCTTTTTCATTGGCAAACCAAACTGACTTCAGTCTTCCACATAATTAACCGATTGAAGAAAAGATATCTGGGACACCTTCATTAGCATATGTTCGGCCTACACCTCCATCATCATATCGCCGTGCTTTCCTTTTCCGTGTGCGAACCTTCGAGCCAAAATAGTACCCCGTGAAGTGAGAAGTTTCTTCTGTTAAACTTCCTGCTACTATTGAGCCTTCAACTTTGGATAGATTTTTAGCCTTCCACTTCAAATATCCCATGAATCGCTCGAATGGGTACATCCATCGATACTGCACAGGTCCCCCAAGTTCTGCTTCGTGAGGTAGATGAATAGGTAGATGTTCCATAACATCAAAAAAGGCTGGGGGAAATATTTTCTCCATGTTGCACAACAAAATAGGAATACTAGCATCAAGTTGTGCAATAACACCTTCTGACAAAGTACGGGTACAAAGATCCCGAAAAAACGCTCCAATGCCTACAATAACAATCACATGATATATAAGGTAATAATGTTAATTTTCCATTTTATATATATATATATATATATATATATATATATTAATTATATAAAATCTTAAATTCGCAATTAATATGTGATTAGTTTAAATTTATATACCTGCAATTTCTTCGTGTACATTTCCTGGTAGAAGCTCAGCAAATGCAAAAGGAAGTAGTCGTTGCATAAAGACGTGACAGTCATGACTCTTCATCCCGGAAAACTTTTGGCCATTCTCAACACATTTAGCTAAATTAGAAACGTACCCGTCCGGGAACTTCACATCAGATGTCACCCATTTGAACAAAGCTGACTTTTCTTCCGCACCCACTCGAAATATGGGGACAGGTGCTTTCCCATTGCTTGTAATATGTAACTCATTCCAACAAAAAAGATCAGGCAAGTCTAACCTTGACTTACCGATGTCTTTAGTCCTTCCACGCACGTTTAACAATGTATGCATGATGTTATCAAAAACGTTTTTCTCAATGTGCATCACATCCAAATTGTGTCTAAGCAAATGATCCTTCCAATACGGAAGCTTCCAGAATATGTTTTTCTTATGCCAATTGTGATGCTCCCCATATCCATCCGGCATATTAGCTGGAGTGTGCCAATTTCCAGCACGATTGACTGTTTCCAATGCACCATAATGATCAATTTCTGCTTCTAGATCTTCCCCGGAAATATAAACAGGAGGAGGAACACAAACAGTTTTGTTCTTTCTAAACAACCGCTTATTTCTTCGATATGCATGATGAATCGGTAGAAATCAGCGGTGACAATCAAACCAACTTGTTTTCCGACCATGTTTCAATTGAAACGCATCTGTCCGATTGAGACAATATGGACAAGACAATCGCCCATGCGTAGTCCAACCTGATAACATCACGTAAGCAGGGAAGTCGCTTATTGTCCACATAAGCACCGCACGCATTGTAAATTTTTTTTCCTTGCAAAATCATATGTCCGAACCCCGGTATACCACAACTGCTCCAATTCCTCTATCAGAGGCTGCAAAAACATATCAAGGAAACGCTTCGGATGCTTCTGACCTGGTACTAAAATACTCAAGAATAAAAATTCCCTTTGCATGCACATATCTGGGGGAAGGTTGTAAGGCGTTAGGATTTCTGGCCATAAAGAATATTGCCTACCAGACATACCAAATGGACTAAATCAATTTGTGCAAAGACAAAGATACACATTACGTTTCTCTCTAGCAAAGTTTGGATGTACCGTCTTAAAGTGTTTCCACGCTTTTGCATCTGAAGGATGAGTAACCTCCTCATTTGTTTGCAAATGATCTGCATGCCATCTCATCGATGCAGCTGTCCTCTCAGACTGATACATTCTTTTTAATCTATCAGTTATAGGAAGGTACCACATCAGCTGGAACGGTACCTTACTCCGACCAGTACCTTGCGGCTTATATCTTGGCTTATGGCAAAATCGACATTCCTGCAACTTATCATCATCTTTCCAAAAAAGCATGAAATTGTCAACACAGACATCTATCATCTCAGAAGGCAACCCAAGACTATAAACCAGCTTCTGTATCTCATAGTAAGTTTCAGCAGCTAAATTGTCCTCTGGCAAATACTCTTTAATCAAATCAGCCCAATCATCCATGCAAACCTCAGCTAAGTTATGATCAGTTTTAATAGTCATCATCCTAGCCGCCAAAGACAATTTAGAATGTCCTTCTCTACATCCATCGTAGAGTGGCTGATTTGCAGCATCTAGCATATCATAAAAAAAATTTTGCATCTAGATTGGGTTCCTCATCATGATGATCATGTGCAAATGTACTTACGGTTTCATGAAATGCATCCGTACCATGTCATGAATCCTATCATTATCTTCACCATGTTGCTCCGCATGATCATCAAATTGATTAAAATTATTTGACTCATCAAAATTCGATGCTTGATAATTGCTACTACTACTAGCTGCATTTCCCCCATGACCCTCACCATGATAATACCATATATAGTAATGCGGCATAAACCCTCTATTTAATATATGCGACCACACCTTCGAGATAATGATAAATTTCCTATTCAAGCATCTGGCACAAGGATAGTACATCTTACCACTGATAATCGTATTATGTATACTTCCTGCCTGATGCATGAATCCCTCCACCCTATCACTGAACTCCTTTGTTAGCGATCCCTCTGAATCAAGACGATTATACATCCATCTTCTAATTTCGTATATTGACATTTTTGTTGGTCAGAAATAAGTAAATGTTTTTTAATATGAAATTTTTATTATGAAGTTGGCCACTATATATAGATTTTTATTTTCATTACCATCGAATTACCTACGATTTTACAACGAATCTAAAAATGTTTACATTGACTTTACAACGACATTAAACATGTTTACCTAACCGAACACCGTGAACTTAAAACGTGCTCACCTAACTGATTAATCGTTGGGAAATCGATGTAAAGTTCAACTTATAATAATCATTGCTAATTCGTGGGTAATTTTACGACGATATTACAACGTTTTATATAAATCTCGGTAAATCGTCGCTAAGTTACAACGATTTTACGACGATTTTGATAATCGTCATAACGTCGTCGGTAATCGTTGTAAAATCGTCGCTAATTAGCGACGATTTTACAACGAAAATTTTCGTCCCAAGTTTGCGACGATTTTACGACGTCTTTAAGAATCGTCGTAAAGTAGTCGTAAAAACGATTGCAATTTGCAACGAAATAAAATCGTCGCAAAAATTCGTTGCAAAATGCCTGTTTTCTTGTAGTGTGTGACTTTTAGTGTAAATCACCCTTGAAAGTAACACTTATTTCAATGAAATGACGATTATACACTATTTATTGCTACATCGTGTATCGTCCATTGTCATACATGTCGTACTGTACATGGGTAAATTTGTCATGAACAATAGCAAAAGTGCTACTTTCTAATAGCAATTTGAAAAAATGACAAAAACTAATTAAACTTCAAATAAGTGATAATTTTTGCAAATATTCTAGAGAGAGAGAGAGAGAGTTTTTAAATGTTCAAATAATCAAGGAAAATTGTTCGTTAGCTACACGAACTATACGAGAATGTATGACTACATATCCGAGCTAAAATAATGTGTTGATAACTACATCATCTTTTGATATAGCATAGATACACATCCGAACTAACATGAGTCATGTGCCCAACACCATGACCATCACTTTCTTTGCTTTTCCGGTGTACTGGTCGGCGGACTCCGGCGCTGACCCGCATTAACTCATTAAATTCAGCCCAAATTAAATAAAAACTTAAAATGAAAACATAAAAACATAAAAAATGACATTTTCAGCTTCTTCTTCCTCGTCAATTCTGATTTACAGATAGGATTTTGTTTCGGTAGGTTCTCTCAATTTCATATAATTCGATTCTTCCGATCATTTAATTTCTGAGTATTGATGAACATCAAAATAGTGGGTGGTTAGGTTTAACAAAATTCCCAAAATCGATTGCTAATTTGGGTGATAGGCGAATTAAGAAAATCCAATCAAAGTGAACCGCCATGATCCCTTCCCGTCACTCACAATCATCTCTCGAACTCTCTTCTTCTCTTTCTCTCAGTCCCAGAAACTTTCTGGTTTAAATTTTCCTAAAATCTACACGAATTTCTTGGACGAATAGATCTGAAATCTCTTAACTAAAGATGTACTCGTCCTCCTCTTCTTCCAATTTTCTTTGATTTCCATCGGCGAGGCATCTCTTAACCACCACCATACCCACCGCATCTACATTCATGCTTCGCCGTAGTTCCTACATCGTCAGTGTGTTTCACAGGAAGCGTGCTCGTTTTTAAACGACAGAGTCGGAGCTTGGGTCTAGAGAGCAAACCACTGAACTCTTATTTTTTCTTTTGCGTATAAGTAATGATCTGATCTTTGGGAAACCGTTTGAGATGTATAGTGGAACTGGTGGTGGTGGTGCTGATGTGGTAGCTGTTTCCGGTGAGAATTTATCGGAGCTTGGTAAAATTTCCGGTGATAATGGATCGGAACTTTCTCAAAACTTTTGCTTTGGACCCTCATTGAAAGCGAAACATTTCGCTTGTCCCTCTTGAAATCGATGGTGGTCTTCTTTGCCAGAGAAGATGAAGCAGAGAACGTAGCCATGTAGATCTAAAGGATCTCGATCTCCACGTCAAGCTCTAGTGGCGGATGTGTATTTTGATTTCAATCAAAATTTCTGGAATCGAGCTTGTGAAATTGTTGACCCGAAGAACGAGGTGAACGAGATTTAAGATGTTGATTGTGACTAGAGAGAAAGAATCAGAGAATTTGTTGTTGCTAAGATCAAGTTCTTGAAGAGAATCTATGGTTTCGAAGGAATTTGAGATTTGACCAGAGAAGTAGGAATTTTCGTAGAAGAAATAAAATAATAATGAGTCAACGCGGGTCAACGCCGGAGTCAGTCGACCAGTACACGGGAAAAGTAATGAAAGTGATGGTCATGGTGTTGGGTACATGACTCAAGTTAGTTCGGATGTGTGTCTATACTATATCAATAGATGATGTAGTTATTAACACATTGTTTTAGTTCAGATGTGTAGTCATGCGTTCTCGTATAGTTCGTGTAGCTAACGAACAATTTTCCAATAATCAACTAAATGGAAGTCGACTATCTCTCATCAACAACCTCAGATCGCTTGAGTACTTATCACTTTATGGAAATAGCTTTGGAGGCTTGTTTTCATTAACTCCACTTACTAACCTCTCAAAGCTCAAGGTATTCAAACTTTCATTAAGATCAGAACTGCTGCAACTAGAGATAACGCAAGGTTTATGGTAGCCAAAATTCCAGTTGTGGACTAAAGTATTGGAATTTTGGAGAGATCCCCATCTTTCTTAAACAGCAGAGGGGCTTGCGCAAGATTGATTTGTTGAACAATAAGTTGATTGGATCGCTTCCGGCTTGGTTTTTGGAGGACAATCCGGAACTTGAGGTTCTACATGTGGTGGGGGGGGGGGGGGGGGGGGGGGGGGGGGTAATGCACTATCCATGTTCCAGCTTCCTAGATCCGTGCATAATTTGAAAGTCTTAGGAATTGCGGCTAATAACATTGGGCACATACTTCCAAATGTAAGAAACCTGAATATCTCGCATAATGGGTTTGGAGGAAATTTTCCTTCTTCTCTGGTTGAAATGAAACACTTTCAATTCATGGACGTATCTTATAATAGATTTAGTGGATAGATATTTCATAAGTCAACGAACTTGACTGATTTGGGAGTGTTGAAAATGAACAACAACCAGTTTACAGGGAAGATCGGAGGTGGTTTGTGTTAGAAGAGATGATCGAAGGAGACGATGAAATGAAAAATAATTCTATTATTTATTCTGAGTCAAAAGTCGTTACATACATCTTCTTATGTGAGAAAGATGGTTATGTGTTATCACAAGATAACCAAACAATATTACATGTGGTTAACACCAACTGGTTCTCTCAATCTCAATATATAATATTCCCCCTTAGGATGACGAGATAATCGAAGATAAAATCATCTTGCCGATTAGATTCTTGAACTGAGTAGGATATAATGGGTTGGTGAAGACGTCACCAAGCTGATGGTCAATCCGAACATGTAAAGTCTTGATCAAACCATTCTGAATTCTGTCACGCACCATATGACTATCAAGCTCAACGTGCTTGGTTCTCTCGTGGAAAGCTGCATTATTTGCAATATGAATAGTTGCAGTGGAATTACAGTAACAGTTTAGCTTGAGGCGCTTAGAACTCTTTGAGAAGATTCACTAACCATCCAATTTCACAAAAATTCCATAGCATGATACTCAGATTTTGCAAAGCTGTATGAAATAGTTGTTTGCTTCTTAGACTTCCAAGATATGAGAGAAGGACCAAGAAACATGCAGAAAACTGATGTTGATCTTCTCATATCAGCACAAGAGGCCCAATATGCATCAGTAAACCCTTTTAAGATCAAATAAGATTCAGCAGAGTAGAACAAACCCATTCCAAATGTTCCTTTGAGGTAATGCAACACTCTATAAGTAGCTTGAAGATGAGAGTTTTTTGGAGATGAAAAAAACTGACAAAGCCGAATAACGACATAAGTGATATCCGGCCTAGTGATAGTAAGATACATCAATTTTCCCACTAATCTTATGTATGACTCTGGATTATCAAGCAGAGGCTCATTACTATCTTGACACAGTTTGAAAATAAATTAAAGAAAAATTTTGACGAAGGGACCTAGATCAGAACGTCTCGGAAATGGAAGATGAAATCTCGTTGTCGTCGGATTCGCGAGAAAGCACCTATGTCTCGTCGGAATCAGCTATGAACTCAACCTCTTGTATAGGCCAGTGCTGGCACGTCTAGGAGACATATGGTACTGAGGTGGTAAATAGCTCGCGGTGTCGTCATGGGCAGCCTAGGTCTGATCAAAACCAGAGATGAGTGAGAGAGTACCTAGCTCGTTTTCTACTTGCTCAGCTCCTCGGGTTGTTCTGTATGTCTTGGAAAAATGTGGTACAAACTTCTTGACCACCTTGACGAGTTTGGAGATCATCTTTCCTTGAGTGCAAACTTGGTCTTGAAGAAGTATCCTCGCCTCACGTTCTTTTGCGATAGTGGCATAGAACCATTGTTATGTACGGTTCTTCATTGGGGCGGTGATAGGCTGAGCCAAAGAAGGTATACTAGATGATGATGCACCTAAGATCGAATGGCGTCGAGGCTCTACAACGTGGCGAGAGTTGCGTGCTGCTTTTGCTCAAGATTTGTAGAAGAAGGTCATCCATACAATAGAATCTCCCGGTGTACGCATGAACCACATATCTTGAGGAGGGTTGAAATAAGGGTTACCGTCATGTAAACGAGGAAGGGTCTCGCGTGGAAGAAAGATGCATTGTGTCTCCCTTGAAGAAGGTGGTGTGAATAAGTAAGCGAAAAGCTCGGACTCTTCAAGCCAACCAGCGAGATAACCTTTTAGTTGAAGCCCGGCGAGGTATAGTTTGTTCTCATATTGAAGCGGTTCTTCATTCCCGAAGTCAACTCCACAATGTAGTAGAATCGCGGTGATGATACCTCCAAAGTTGTTATAGGCATTGCTTTCCTTGCGTTCCTTTGAAGTGTCATGTTTAATCATGAAGAAACGTCTAGCAATGATTGAGCCAAAATAGGTGTTTCAGCATGTCCTCAAAAGGGGCGGTAAGAATGAAGAACTCATCTCGAAGGACCAACCTATGCTCATTCCAACTAAAAAACGTTTGCGCGATCATTCGATGCATGTAGCGGACAACATGATGCGTGATTCATGACTCCTTGGACGAGGCGGGGTCGAGGTCCTTGTTAGCAAATTGGTTCCAAATGTCATAAGAAGTGTTGCTCTTCGTGAAAGTCTTCTTCTCATCACAAGAAAATCCAATTCACAAAGATCACCAATGGTTATGGAGTAAGATTTCTCACCAATAGTGAACGAAAGGACCGCATCTTTTGCCATGAACTTCTGTCCAATGGGATAGGAGAGAGATACGGTACAGAGAAACTCCCTTGTCAACCTCTCATAAGTCGGGTGAGAAAGTGAAAAGGCTCAAATTAATACCCTAAAAGTACTAAAGCTTTGTCGATTATAATACTTAGGGATCGAATCCACAGAGACTCAAGAAAACACACAATAGATTGTATAGATGAAAATTAAGCTAAGTGATCAATAGAATTGAAAGCAAATACGTAAATTAAATTGTTGTAATTTCGATGGGAGAAAGATAGGTTCAGGGTATTTCTCAGGAAATCAATGAATGCAGATAAACTAACTAGTCATGGCTCAGGTTGCGCACGGTTCTTGAACTAAAATTATAAAGTATAATTAACAAACTCTCGTTGCGAGAATTATCTAAGCCTAAATCATAGAATTCCAAATCTCTTTGCGAATCCTAAAATCTAAACCAGCTTTTAGTTCAAGTTTGATTTGTTCACAAAACCACTAAACCAAATCTCTTTGCGAATAGTTATTTTGCTCACCCTAAGTTCTATCAGGTTTCTCAATCGCACTCTCGTGCCTAATCGATTAACCTAAGATCTAAGTTCTAGGTGATCAATCGAGAATTAGCTTTGAAAACAACCTAAGGCGAAGAACTAATTCAGATTGTGAACCCTTAGTCAACTAATCAACCTAGCATTCAAAGAAATCCCTTATGAGAACCCCAAACCTAACAGGAGATCTACTCAGACATGGAGATTGAAACAATAAACATGTTTGAATAAATCACTGAATAAATAATAAGAAAGAGAGTAAAACAGGGGTTAAAAATCTTCTCTTGGACGAATAAGAGTTTCAAACTTGTCTCCCTCACCAAGCTCTCTCACCAAAAACCCAAGTAGAATAAAGCTTGAATGGAGCGTAATAGCTAAAGCGGCTGAAAAACCTAATGAAATACTCTCAAACACGTTTTGGGGTTTCTTGTAAATAATAAAATCTTCTGGGGTAATTTGCAGTTTCTCAAAACTTCAGAAAAATCGCAATCCTTATGTTTCTTCAACGGGTATCGACCGATACCATATGTGTATTGATCGATACTCGTGCATCAAATCGGTGTCTCAGCTACAGGATCTCTGCTTGGCTCCAAAAAGCTCCAAAATAATTCAATATCTCCAATAATGCTCCAAACGTACCTAAAACCTAAAAAGACTTTAAAATACTCCAAAATACTAGAAAGACTCTATAAAATGGACTTATATCATGGCTTAAAATGGGTAAAAACCATGATATATCAACTTTCCCTGACTTAGCCATTGCTTGCCCTCAAGCAAACAGAAAGCTAAACAAGAGAAAGAGGTTTGAAAACACGGAGACTCACCTGTTCCTGAAAAATCGCAATGACCCTTTTCCTAAGCTTTCCAAATATCACCTAACCAGCTCCAGACCTAACCACCATGTACTTCTCCGTAGACATTCACAGCTTTCTAGACTCCACACATTAGCTCACATCATTGTCCAATAAAATACTCATCGCTAGTTTCATCACTGTAGCCAATGTTCAAGAACCTTCTAGATTTGTTTCCATACAATATCATGACAAAAGAACCACTCAATTTTCACACTTTTTGGTATTGTTTTTCTCTCCCCCAGACTTATTTCACATCACGTTTTCTTGCATATGCATATTAAGGTTTGAGACGCAAGTATTGATGGTGTTTGCCATCGAATCTCCGGTTCTTCCCTCAAAAGTAATCAAAGGTGTGGGCGAATAATGGTATCATAGGAAATTTTCCTAACCTCGCTTCCACCTTTGTGTTATCATTCCTTCTGAAATAGAATAATGGGATTGTTGGAAATTTTCCTAACCCTCTACTCAGAAGAAAATCATTTCATCTTTTAATGCATCTTATTTATTAACTTGTAACAGGGTAGAGAAATACCATCACTTTAAATACATGGGTTCCTTTGTCAGATACGAATGATGAATCAAGCCCTGTAAACATCAACTGCGTCGATGAAGTGCAAAATTTTTGGCTCAGGCTTTTAAGAACATGCCGGAAACATGGGTGTCTTCTAGTTAACTGGTCAGCCTTTGCATTTTTCATTAGTCGATCTAAAGCTAATTTTGTAACAATGGTCACTTAAAAGCAAAGTCAGAACAATAGTTTCAAGAAAAAGATCACAGTCTCCAACAGGTTTTGATTCAATAAAACAAATTTTGACTCAAAAACGACTGACTCTAAGAAAAACAAACACAATGTCAACAACTACCTCCCCCAGACTTGAACAACACTGTCCCCAGTGTTATTTAGCCTAGAGGAGGTGAAAGAAAGCAAAAGGACGCAGTGAAAAGTGTTAAGGTCAAGAGGTGTTACCATCGTGGTTGGTGTCGACTGACACACAACACTGGTATCGATCGATACCAGGCTTGGGTCGACACAAGTCCTCAAATCAGCGACAATGGGTCAAACGTTACTCCAGAGTTTTGTGTCAAACGATCCACGTGTTATAGGAAGCACTGTAGATCACTCAAACGCAAGTCAGGTGCAACAATAGATCATAGATGCATAAATCCACAAGTCCAAAACAAAAGAAAATGCTGACATAAAGACTCAAAAGTTCAACAGAAAATAAAAAGAAAAAGGAAAATAATGATCAAACGTGATAATCAGGAGAAGGAAAACTAATCCTCCCCATCAGAAGTGTCGTCGCCAGCAGTGTGGGATGGGCCAGCCTCCGTCGGTGTGCGCGGTGAACGAGGTCGAGGTGGAGTCATACAGCTGCATCGTGAAATGGCACTCCAAATCGTCTGTAGACTCTCAACGACGTATCGCTGAAAAGGATCCAACTCCATGTCAGGCAGTGGAGGAAGAGAAGGTGCAGGAGCAGCAGTGGGTGTATGTGCACGTCGCGAGCGTCGTGGTTGACCGTCAGCAACAGCAGGAAAATGGCCTCCAGATGAGGCTCCTCCTCCTCGACGACGAGTAACAGGTGCAGCATGCATGTCTGCTGGATTAGGCGTGAAGAGCAACTGAGAAGGGTCGTCGCCAATGTCTGTCATCTCGGTGTTAAGGAGCTGAACTAGAAAGTCCCCATCGGAAGTGCTGAAACACCAACGTAGACCTGGTTTCAGCTACCTCAGGTTCTCCATGTGCTGCTCATCCATAAGATCACGTGCGGTCACAATCGAGCGGCTCGCGGTGCTGATACCGAGGTGCTGAAAGATGGGAGTGAGAAGACTGCCCACCGTCTCAGTCTTGGCCCTAGTCTCGGTCCTGCGGGTCATGCCACCACGTCCTGTGAAAGGTTTGGTCTTCAGCGAGACCAAGTGGTGCGCGAACACATCACCCAACTTGACCGCAAGGTCCATCTCAGGCCTCTCGTAGGCCTCATCCTCAATAATGTCCCCAATACCGATGGAGAGAACAATCATCTCAGCCACCCTCATCTTGTTGGGCTCCATCTTGCACAATAGGGTGTTGCTCAAGATCCTCGTGAGGCAACGCAGAACAGGATGGCGCACATCCATCTGAGTAGTGGTCTTGATATCATAATCCCCCTGCCCAAAGTTCTCCCAGAATGCATGAACGTCGAGGAACTGACGAGGAAACTCACACCTCGAAAAGTCTCTGTAAAACCCATAGATGTCGCATATCTCCTGAAATGGCAATCGGTATCGCACACCTCGAATCATGAAGGTCAGAATACCCTGATGTGCAGTTGCGGGAGGTTCACCAGTATAATAGATACGAGCTGTAGCAAGGAGCTGGCGCACTAGATTAGGGTAGAGATCGAACTGTGTCATAGGCATCGTCCCTAAACCGATCTTGCGGATCAATCTGTCGAGCTCCCTGTCGAAACCCAGATGCCTCATAGTCAGCTTGTCGACGAAACGAGTAGGGCGCACATCAACATCCAACCAGGCATTGTAGAACATGGAGGTGCAAGCCTTGCTTTCAGAGATCTCCTTATCTGTACCCTCGAAATCCTGCGTCAAAGGTAACCTCGCGCTCTCACTCCTCTTAGGCCAGGGAGGCCTACATGTTGTGCCCGAAGACACGTGAGAAGTGGGACTAGAGTGAGGTGGCGATGGTGAAGCAGCAGGAGTTTCAGGTATTGCACGTAGACACACGTGTGGAAGATCTCTGTCCTCGTCGGCACCATCATATCGCACTCTGTATCGGTTACCCGCTAAACAGGCTTTCACCATCCCTCTGCGCCCGGTGAGACCGTCGAAGATCTTAACGGTGTCGAGCAGACGGAACTCATGGGGAGGGTCCGCATGTTGACTCGAGCTTGTAGCCTCTGTGCGTATTCTCTTTCGAGTAGACATCTGCATCAGCAACAAAAGAGAAACAGCATAAATCCAAAATCTCTCACAGCAAAAACGGTCAAGGAATACACTGAGTATCGACTGATACCAGGTGGTATCGATCGATACTCAACAAATCGCGAACAGCACGAAGATCCTCAATCCAAAAATTTCCAAAAGTCAAAACTAATGGCAATTAAGCGTAAGGCGGGTTCCGACTAGTCCTAGAACAACTAAATCAAGTGGTAGTTGTCTATCAAAACGAGTTTTAAGAGCCAAAAATCAAAAACCCAACATTTGGTCACGGATTGAAAAATAGGAGATTCGTGTTTCATACCTTATAGATCGAGTGAATGGGTGAGAGAATGAGAAAGAGCACGAAAATCTAACAAGATTAAGCTCTTGAATCACTCAAATCCGTGGAAAATTGAGGGAGTTGCGATTTTAGGGAGGAGGTTGGAGATAAGTATCGGACGATGGAGGCGGTGAGGAAGAAAGGAAATCCCGAGGGTTTTAAGGAAAACTTACATGCTCGTTGAGTATCGATCAATACACGGAGGTTGGTCCAGGACATATGCGATTAAACCGGATCGACCGATACCAAATGGTGTCGATCGATACTGACCCTCCGAATCTGATTCACGAGACACAGCAAAACAAAAAAATAAAATAAAAGACTCATATGTACAGACTTACCAGTGGGTTGCCTCCCACCAAGCGCTCGTTTAACGTCATTAGCTTAACTGTACCGCCGTTCAGGCAGTGGGTACATCATCCAGAGGCATCATATGGCCTTCTGGAATCTCGGTGCTCCTAAAATAGTGTTTCACTCTTTGTCCATTAACAGTGACTCTTCGCCCGAAGGATTTGTCAGGACAATTGCACCATGTGGTCTAACTTCCTTGATTGTGAAAGGACCACACAAACGAGAATGCAATTTACCAGGAAACAAATGCAAATGAGAGTTATACAGAAGTACATGGTCATTGGGTTCAAAGTGTCTGGAGAGGATATTTTTGTCGTGATATGCCTTGGTCCTCTCCTTGTACAGCTTTGAGTTTTCATAGGCATGATGCCTAATTTCTTCCAGCTCATTCAGCTGAATCAATCGCCTCTCAGCAGCAGACTTGATGTCGAAATTCATCATCTTTGTAGCCCAGGCTGCCTTATGCTCGATTTCCACCGGAAGGTGACATGCTTTCCCATATAGCAAGTGAAACGGTGTAGTCCCAAGTGGTGTCTTGAAAGCGGTCTTGTATGCCCACAGTGCATCATCCAACCTTGCAGACCAATCGATGCTCCAACAATCAAATATCTCAACCGCAAGAATGAAATTATGTGGCATCTCATGCTTCTTACTGATCTTACCTCTCCTCTGACACGCATCGCACTGCGAAACGAAGGCATGAGCGTCCTTAAACATAGTAGGCCACCAGAAGCCTACTTGAAGAACCTTGGACACTGTCTAGAAAGTAACAAAGTGTCCAGCATACTCAGATCCATGACAATGAAACAAAACACTAGGTACCTCTGATTCAGCAATGCATCGCCTGTAGATACCATCAGAACAGTGCTTGTACAGGTAAGGGTCATCCCAGAAGAACCGCCTTACATCACGCATGAATTTCTTCCTGTCATATTTCTTGAGGTGCGTTGGCTCTGCATTTGCAGCGAGGTAGTTGGCGATATCAGCGTACCATGGTTGATCAGAATCAGCTGCAGCAACTAGATACTCTTCAGAAGCAACAAGGTATTCGACAGTCAAAACCGGTCTGGAAATCGCTGGGTATCGACCGATACCAGGGGAGTATCGATCGATACCAAAACCTGCAATTTGTGGGAATTGCAAAGTTTCGGCAAAACCCATTTGAAACTTAGTTTCAATGAAGTAGATGGACTCTTATGGTAGTTGATCATCAATAGGTACGTCTGCATCGATCCGAATCCTCGAAAGATGGTCAGCAACCCCGTTCTCTATTCCTTTCTTGTCCTTAACCTCAATATCGAAACCTTGTAGCAAAAGAACCCAACGAAAAAAGCGAGGCTTGAGGTCCTTATTCTGCATCAGATATTTGAGAGCAGCATGATCAGTATGAACAATCACTTTGCTTCCAATCGGGTAGGATCAAAATTTCTCAAAGGAGAAAACAACAGCAAGTAGTTCCTTCTCTGTGGTGCTGTAATTCCTCTGAGCATCATCCAATATCCTGCTGGCATAGTAGATGACGTGCAGCTTCTTATCCTTTCTCTGACCCAGAACTGATCCAACAGCAAAATCACTAGCGTCGCACATGATCTCAAAAGGTAAAGTCCAATCAGGAGCTTGCACAATAGGAGCACTCACTAATGCCTTTTTAATCTCCTGAAAGGCTGCAAGACACTCAGGTGTGAAATCGATTTTGATCTCCTTGCATAATAGGGCAGTGAGTGGTCGGGCTAGCTTGGAGAAGTCCTTGAAGAATCTTCTGTAAAACCCATCATGACCAAGGAAACTTCGAATATCCTTCACAGAAGTGGGTGGTTGGAGACTTGTCATGACCTGGATCTTGGCTTTGTCAACTTCGATCCCAGCTTCAGAAACCTTGTGCCCAAGCACGATGCCATCCTGAACCATAAAGTGACATTTTTCCCAGTTAAGGACCAAGTGTTTCTCTTCACACCTCTGTAGCACCTTGCACAAATTATCCAACTTCCTGTAGTCAATGCACATTCGATGCCCAGTGATAGTCCTAGTAGGAATCATCTCATCCTTCTCATTCTTCACCACAGTTATCCCTCCTTTCTTAGGAACAACGTGCACTGGGCTGACCCATGAGCTATTCGAAATAGCATATATGACCCCGGCTTTCAAAAGCTTCATCACCTCCTTTTTGAGCACTTCCTTCAGGTTCTGATTCAGCCTCCTCTGATGCTCGATTGAAGCCTTTGACTCGTCCTCAAGATGAATCCTATGCATGCATAGGTCCGGTGATATACCTGAAATATCATCAAGAGAATAGCCAAGAGCTTTGCGATACTTGCGCAGCTTGCTCAGTAGTAAGGCAATCTCTGCGTTGTTCAAAGAAGCATTAACAATCACTGGGTATGTGGAATTACGACCAAGAAAACTATACCTCAGATTTGCTGGAAGTGACTTGAGTTCCAACTTAGGAGCTTTCTCTTCGCTCCAATCTCCAAGCCCAGCAGCTTGCGTAGAACTTTCGGCTAACTCCTTTTCTGGCCGAAGGGTATCGATCGATACTAGGGGAGTATCGATCAATACTGGTGGTGTTGTATCGAGCATCTTCGAGTATCCAGCAGCAACATCACTCAAATAGACTTCTGACTCAGCTGAACAGACCAATGCTCTCTCCAATGGGTCCTCAGGATGCATCTCCAGGAAGTACTCTTCAACAATGTCACTGAAGGTATCCACAAAGAAAGTCTGCCCATCGATGGTTGGTCTCTTCATCATCTTCTCCATGTTAAAATTCATGGCCAAATCACCGATGTTAAGAGCGATCTTCCCATTCCTGCAATCAATCACAGCACCAGATGTGGCTATGAATGGCCTTCCCAGGATAAAAGGATCTTTGGGCTCTGCATCATACTCCAGGACAATGAAATCAGTTGGGATTAAACAGTTCCCAATCTTAATCGGGACGTCTTCAAGTAATCCCTCTAGAAGTCGAACTGAGCGATCAGCAAGTATCAGGGAGATTCTTGTGGGTGTGAAGTCTATCATCCCCATCCTTTTAGACACTGAGTATGGCATGAGGTTCACACTCGAACCAAGGTCGCAAAGAGAACGTTCGAACCTTTCTGTGAAGATTGTACAATCCAACACAAAACTTCTTGGATCTGGTAGCTTCTTCGGGATCATGTTTGTCAATATTGCGCTGCACTCATGAGAGATCATCAGAACACCATCCTCAAGTCTTCTACCTCCTTCTTAGTCTTCCCAATAGCTCTGGGATAAGGTATCCTCGGTATGTAGACTCTCTCTGCAACCACATCAGGTACTTTCTTCAAAACCTCATATGTTGTATAGATTGCAGGATCAATATAGACCGATACATGGGTGGTATTGTTCGATACACGGGGCTTTGAGTTATCCCGTGAAAGTATCTTGACCGGTGTCGATCGATGCTGGCTAGTGTCGATCGATACCTTGGGAGTTTCAGAATCCTCATCGTCAAGATCGACGAAATTTTTTGCGGTTTGGCTAACTTTCACTCCTGGATTGACCTGTTTTCCACTCCTCAAGGTGATTGCATTGATGTGTGTCCTTGGGTTTTCTCCTTTCCCTGGAAGAAAACCTTCTTGCCTTTTCACAGCCTCTGAAGTCTGAGCTACCTAAGTTTCTAGCTTCTTCTGATGAATACCAAGAGTTTCGATCTTTCCACTCAGATCCTTGTACATAGCATCCATCTTTCTGTTGAAATCCCCTGTTATCTGCTGCTGTCCTTGAACCAGCTGTTCAAGCATAGATTCAATCTTGCTCTCTGGGGTTTTAGTAGGTATAGGCTGATAAGATGAACTCCCATAGTTCCTCGTATAACCACTGTTCTGGAAAGATTTCTGACCAAACTGAATCGATCCTCCTTGCTGAGCGCTGTAGTTGAAGTTTCTGTTGTTATATGGGTATTGATTTCTCTGACCTTGAAAACCAGAGCCACCAATGTAGTTAACATCTTCCACTTCATCTTCATTGAGTACCTCGACATCATCAGCAAAGTGAACAGCCTTCATCGTCTTCCCCATCAAAAGATTGTGCATAAAATCTAACTTGGCTTGAACCTCAGCAATCTGCGAACCTTCCATGCCACCAGCTAGCTTCTTTCGTTCCATGTCTGCATTCTTAGTACTATTGTTGGATGCAAAGTTCTCAATAAGCACATAACCGTCCTCAGGATACCTAGTGTTGAAATTTCCATTGCTCGAAGTATCCAAAGCCATCTGATACCTCCAATCAATTCCTCTGAAGAA
This sequence comes from Eutrema japonicum, assembly GCA_030161315.1. Classification (NCBI taxonomy): domain Eukaryota; kingdom Viridiplantae; phylum Streptophyta; class Magnoliopsida; order Brassicales; family Brassicaceae; genus Eutrema; species Eutrema japonicum. The sequence continues at coordinate 32,302,828 of BSQW01000012.1, forward strand.
GAAACCCATCAGCTGAACATCAGAGTACCCATGATGTGGACAATCTCTCTGATATGATCTAAATCTCGTCCAAGCAGCCTTGAACGCCTCAGTAGGACCTTGGGAAAACTGGGAAATCTTGTTCCTTAGATCCTCGGATCGTGCATCATCATAGAAGTTATTCAGGAAAGCAGTCTTAGTCTCCTCCTAGGTAGTCAGTGATCCAGGAGGCAACTGTTTCAGCCAGTAAGTCGCATCTCCACCTAAAGAATATGGGAAAAGATTGCAGAAGAGGTAATCATAGGACACTCCATTGCTCTTTATGCTAGTGACCAAATCTTCGAACCTCTCAATATGGTCCATGGGGTGTTCATTGCAAAGACCATGAAAAGGGTGCTGACCAACAAGGGTGTAGTATGCAGGTTTCAGCTCAAAGCCATTCCTCTAAAATTGTGGAGGACGAATCGCTGATCGATTGGCATAAAACTTATCAGGTTTGTTGTACTCACCAATTGTTTTACCATGACCAGCCACAACATTCCTTGCATCCGCATTCCCAGTGACAACCTCCTCGACAACAGGAGGATGTGGGATGACGTTCCCCTCTCCGTCCAATCGTTGCCCTCTCTCATTGCACACTTAACCCTCTTGGTCTCTGTAAGCACCAGCTTCATCTTGAACCAAAACTACTGGATTGTTGTTCATCTCTGCTGGCTTCTTTGCTCTTCTGTCTGTGCGTTCCAAAAGTGCTAGCTGCTCGTTTGACAGATCAACTAGCTGAGTGCTCTTGCTCCTTCTAGTTTCGCGAATATGCATACACCTGAAAACAAAAGTCAAGAACGTAAGTAACAAAAATTCACGACAGGTATCGACCGATACCACTAGGGTGTCGATCGATACTAGTCGAACTTAGTCGAAATTCTCAAACTAAAATCTAATGGCGAATTGAGTCCCCGACAACGACGCCAAATTTGATAAGGCTCAAATTAATACCCTAAAAGTACTAAAACTTTGTCGATTGTTATACTTAGGGATCGAATCCACATAGACATAAAGAAACACACAATATATTGTATAGATGAAAATTAAGCTAAGTGATCAATGGAATTGAAAGCAAATACGTTAAATTGTTGTAAGTTTGATGGGAGAAATATAGGTTCAGGGTATTTTTAAGGAAATCAATGAATGCTGATAAACTAACTAATCAGGGCTCAGGTTGCGCACGGTTCTTGAACTCAAATCACTAAAGTATAATTAACCAACTCTCATTGCGAGAATTATCTAAGCCTATATCCTAGAATTCCAAATCTCTTTGTGAATCCTAAAGTCTAAACCAGCTTTTAGTTCAAGTTTGATTTGTTCACAAAACCACTAAACCAAATCTCTTTGCAAATAGTTATTTTGCTCACCCTAAGTTCTATCATGTTTCTCAATCGCACTCTCGTGCTTAATCGATTCACCTAAGATCTAAGTTCTAGGTGATCAATCCAGAATTAGCTTTGAAAACATCCTAAGGCGAAGAACTAATTCATATTGTGAACCCTTAGTCAACTAATCAACCTAGCATTCAAAGAAATCCCTTATGAAAACCACAAACCTAACAAGAGATCTACTCAGATATGGAGATTGAAACAATAAACATGTTTGAATAAATCACTGAATAAATAATAAGAAAGAGAGTAAAACAAGGGTTCGAAATCTTCTCTCGGACGAATCAGAGTTTCAGAGTCTCCCTCACCAAACTCTCTCACCAAAAACCCAAGTAGAATAAAGCTTGAATGAAGCGTAATAGCCAAAGCGGCTGAAAAACCTAATAAAATACTCTCAAACACGTTTTGGGGTTTCTTGTAAATAATAAACTCTTCTGGGGCAATTTGTAGTTTCTCAAAACTTCAGAAAAGTCGTGATCCTTCTGTTTCTTTAACGGGTATCGACCGATACCATAAGTGTATCGATCGATACTCGTGCATCAAATCGGTGTCTCAGCTACATGATCTCTTCTTTGCTCCAAAAAGCTCCAAAATACTTCAATATCTCCAATAATGTTGCAAACGTACCTAAAACCTGAAAAGACTCCAAAATACTAGAAAGAGTCTATAAAATGAACTTATATCATGGCTTAAAACGGGTAAAAACCATGATATATCAGAAAGCTCCATGAAACGTCGGAGTCCAAGCACATCTAAATACCACTCGATATCATAGCGAAGGCCGAGATGATCAATCGTTTCTCAATCGAGACGAAGCGTCAGGATGATCTTAATGTTGTTCAGATCCGCCATGTAATTGATATCCTCGTATAGAGCTGGTCCAACAAGTCTTATCTCTATCTTCTTCTACCACGACAAGCTCTTAGCTTTCTTGGTTTGCGTGTGGGTTTGGGAGTTTGCTACGGTTCAGCTACTTGCTCGACTGGCATAAATTACGTTTGCACTTCTTCCAATTCATCATCCTCATCTCTCAAGTGGTAACTCAATGTCTCCTCACTATCTTGCACAACATCTTTTCCATATCTTTTTCCTTGTTGATTTTGTGTCTTCCTTGTTCTTTGGACTTAAAGGACGTTTTCCTCCGGTTTTTGAAGCACCAAGGGTTTTTCAGTTACCAACTAAGCCTAGTGGATTGTCATCGAAAGGCATCATCCGTCATTGAAATTTCCTACAAAATTAAAATTATTGAAGAACACCATTAGTAAATTGAAGAATGAACCAAAAATTAAATAATTTGTCTTAATGATTAGCATAATAAATTAGGAGCATAATGAGACAATATGAATTCAACAAGAATAGAAAAACAAGATAAAAACCAATTTTCTCAAAAATATTTGCAATTTTCGGAGTTACTGTTCATGGCGCAATTGCTAGATTAAGTTCTAGAGTGCCAAAAATCAAGCAAATCCCAAGTGCATATGATAAAACAATATTAATGAATGCATAAATGATATGCTTAGTTTTTATCGTTTTCTAACACATGTTTTGGTGTTTCTTTTGAGTATTTTATCGAGTCAAAGTCCGTTTTAGGGTCTTTTAGTCCTTTATTCAGCTATCTCAGGTAAAAAGGCGTTTACGGAAGAAAGTGGAGTTACGTGGGCAAAAATGCATGGAACGGTACAAAAAGAGCATAATCGATCGATGCAAGGAGTGCATCGATCGTGGAGCATGCCCCCGAAGAGCCATAATCGATCAATGTAAGGAGTGCATCGATCGATGGAGCATGCCCCGAAGAGCAAGAATCGATCGATGCAACACCCTCCGAAGAACCAGAATCGATCGATGCAAGGAGTGCATCGATCGATGGAGCATGCACAGAAGAACCAAAATCGATCGATGCTACATGTGCATCGATCGATGCAAGCCTGCGAGAAGGAAAAAGAAATTTCTGGCTTTCCTGTTTTGGCCCGGAAACTGCCTATTCTGACCTAATTCGCCCAGAACCCTATTTATACATTATTTTTCAGCCAGTTTTTAGGTCATCTCTCTTTTGACGGCTCTTTGTTCTTCTCATATTTTGGCTTTTTGTTCTTGTAAGCAAGGAGAAGAATCTCTGCAACTATTGAGAAGATTTCTAAACCCTTTTATCTCTTTCATTATTATTATGAGTTTCTCTTTATCTTCTTGCTTGTTCTCCATTGTCATGTCCGATTAGTCTCATAGTTAGGTTTATGGTTTCAAGGGGATCCATGAAACATTGAATTAGACATAGATAGGGATTTATTTTTTGTGGTTTTCGCTTTTTGTTGCATTTATTGCTTAGGCTTAAGTTAACCGCTTCGTCTATGAACTAGGGCTTAATCTATCACACGACAGTGTCGTAGGTTGCTAGAAAGAACTTAAGCGAGTGAATTATCCTTAGCCTACGAAAGTTGATGTTAAGGCGATTCGTGAACATATTGAACCTACTCATTAATGCTGATCTAGAATTATATGCCAACGAAAGTTAGGATTTTAGATTGCTAGGTTTAGTAATCAATGCCACGACAGTGGATTGGTTATACTTTTATGTTTGAGTTTGAAACTTGTATTTAGTTGTTCTCTAAATAGTTGTCTGATTCGTGATCTCTGGATTCCTGAGAATAAACCTTTGACCTAGCGCTTTTCTTTTATTGAATTTATATCGTTTTAATTGCTTTCCATACTATTCCAAAACCAACCATATTCTCTTTTTAGCTTAGTTTCATAATTGTGAGAATTGTAGTATAACCTTGGTCTCTATGGATTCGATCCTAAAGTACTGTATTGTCAACCGTTATGATTGCGGTAGTGTGAAATTTAGTTATTAATTGACTTAGTAAAACACCTAAATCAATTTGGCGCCGTTGCCGAGGACCAATAACGTTACCTTCAATTCTGAATTTGAAATTTAGTCTAAGATTTACTAACTTTTTATTCTTCCTTTTTTGTTTCTTATAGTTGATGGCCATGGAGTACAAAGATTGGCCACAAGAAGAGGATGCCACATTTGATGAACACATTCACGATGAGACATACGTGGAGCCACAATTTGATGAAAGTGTACTCACACCAGAACAAAAGTGGAGTTGGATTAGCATCATGAAGAGAACCCAATGATGAAAAGGAGTGACCTAGCCGCTATGATTCGTTTGAACCTCATGTCACATCGGGCAGCACTTGAGGGAAGGGAGCTCACAATGTACGAGATAATAATAGCTCATGCGCTTAAAGAGGTAATTTATTGGGTTCCACCATACCAACTAGAGGGTATTTTTGACTCAACCTTTGAAATTTATGATTATGAGGATAGTCATTTGTCTTGCATTGAAGATGTAGCTTCTAGTTTGCATACTCATGTGCTCATTGATGAATGCTATGATTTAATATGTGAATCTCAAAGACTAGATTCCTTAAGAGTAGAAAAGCTTGTTAGAGATTACCATGAAGTATGTTTTGATATTAATTATCTATGTGCTTTGAATGTTCATAATCTCGAGTTTAAGTTTTCAATGCCTGAGGATTATAGATCTCTTCTTGAAAAATCTTACCTAGGGAATGTGCTTGATGAAGATAAGATCTTGAATGAGAAAGATGACTCTAAGGTTGAGATGGAATCTAGGAAGGAGGATATTGTGTTTTACATGATTGATGGAGATGAAGTTGACTATTTTATGATAAACTCGTTTAAACATGAAGTTGACTTTATTTTTCCATCAAGTGCATTTGATCCTCATAAGAATCTCACCATCAAGGAAAATTCCAAGATATATGCTATATTCGTAGTAAACTTCCTTGATGTAAGTTTTTTTTCTTTGCCATGGATAGTTGCATGTCATGTTGCACATTTTGTTTCTTGCCCTAACAGGAGAAGGACAAAAGGTGCATTGGCTCAACCTTTTGATTCTCATAATTAACATCTGAGACCGAATTCAAGCTAACGACTATAAACAAGCGCTTGGTGGGCGGCAACCCACCGGTACGTTTTCTTTCATTTTATATTTTTTGAGTCTGTTTGGCCTTCTTTTTGGTTTATTTTCACACCGAAACGGTGTGAAGTAAGTCTGGGGGAGGGTCTCTATCGTTACTAATGCTATTTCTTTCTTTTGTTTTTCCTTTTGAGTCATTTTGATGTTTTCCTTGAGTTTTTTTTTTTATTGAGTCAGTTGGAGATTATGATCACGACCTTTGAATTCTTAACTAATTTTGCATCTAAGTGACCATTGTCGTAGGGCTAGTTTTAGATCAGACTAATGAAAAATCTAAAGGCTGACCAGTCAAACAGAGGCACCCCTGTTTCCGAGAAAATTCAAAAGCTTGAGCTAGTTTTTGAGCTCTTCGTTTTACCTCATCATCGTGATTGACGATTTCAGAACTTGACTCCTCACTCGTATCTGACAAGATAGCCTGTATAAAAATATGGTACTCCTCTCCCTTATTTAACATAAAAAGTAGAAAATATGAAATGACTTTCTTTCGGGTAAAAGGTTAGGAAAATTTTCATCGATCCCATTATTTTACCTCGAAGGAGATAATCACACTAAGGTCGGAAGTGAGGTTAGGAAAATTTCCAGAGATACCACTATTCGCCTACACCTTAGAATAAAATGGTGGCACTAAAATGAACCTGGGATTCGATGGCAAAAATCATCAATACTCGCGTTCCATCCGCCATTAACCCTACGAAAGAAAATGAGAAAAGAATAAGTCTGGGAGAGCGAAAAAGTACCAAAGGTTGTGTTGTTATCTTGTCACGATATCGAAAGGGAAAGAGTCTAGAAGGTTCTTCGCACCATGATCTTTGATGAGACCCAGCGATGATAGCTTTTGATTGATCCGCGAAATAATGAGTTGAATCTAGGAGGTTGTGATGCTTGCAGAGAAGTACATGGTGGTTCGATCTAGAACTAGTTCCACAAAATGTGGATTACTAAGGTAATGGTCATTACAGAATTCTAAAGGAAATGTGAGTCTTCGTGCTTTTTCAAACTATTTCTTCTTACTTAGTTTTCTGTTTGCTTGAAGACAAGCAAAATGCTAAGTCTGGGGGAATTGATATGCTTAGATTTTATCGTTTTCTAACAAATATTTTGGTGTTTCTTTTGAGTATTTTATCGAGTCAAAGTCCGTTTTTAGGGTCTTTTAGTTTTTTATTCAGCTATCTCAGGTAAAAAGGCATTTATGGAAGAAAGTGAAGTTACGTGGACAAAAACGCATGGAACGGTACAAAAAGAGCTAATCGATCGATGCACTTGCATCGATCGATGGAGCATGCCCCGAAGAGCAAGAATCGATCGATGCATAATTGGCATCAATCGATGCAACACCCTCCGGAGAACCAGAATCGATTGATGCAAGGAGTGCATCGATCGATGGAGCATGCACAGAAGAACCAAAATCGATCGATGCAAGCCTGCGAGAAGGAAGAGTAAATTTCTGACTTTCTTGTTTTGGCCCGGAAACTGCCTATTCTGACCTAATTCGCCAAGAACCCTATTTATACATTATTTTTCAGCTACTTTTTAGGTCATCTCCCTTTTGATGGCTCTTTGTTCTACTCATATTTTGACTTTTTGATCTTGTAAGCAAGGAGAAGAATCTCTGCAACTATTGAGAATATTTCTAAATCCTTTTTCTCTTTCATTATTATTATGAGTTTCTCTCTATCTTCTTTCTTGTTCTCCATTGTCATGTCCGAGTAGTCTCATAGTTAGGTTTAGGGTTTCAAGGGGATCCATGAAACATTGAATTAGACATAGATAGGGATTTATCTTTTGTGGTTTTCACTTATTGTTGCGTTTATTTCTTATGCTTAGGTTAACCGCTTATTCTATGAACTAAGGCTTAATCTATCACAAGACAGTGTCGTAGGTTGCTAGAAAGAACTTAAGCGAGCGAATTGTCCTTAGCCTGCGAAAGTTGATGTTAAGGCGATTTGTGACAATATTGAACCTACTCATTAATGCTGATCTAGAATTCTATGCCAACGAAAGTTAGGATTTTAGATTGCTAGGTTTAGTAATCAATGCCACGACATTGGATTGGTTAGACTTCTATGTTTGAGTTTGAAACTTGTATTTAGTTGTTCCCTGAATAGTTGTCTGATTTGTGATTTCTGGATTCCCGAGAATAAACCCTTGACCTAGCGCTTTTCTTTTATTGAATTTACATCGTTTTAATTGCTTTCCTTACTATTCCAAAACCAACCATATTCTTGTCTTACCTTAGTTTCATAATTGTGAGAATTGTAGTGTAACCTTAGTCTATGTGGATTCGATCATAAAGTACTGCATTGTCAACCGTTATGATTGCGGTAGTGTGAACTTTAGTTATTAATTGACTTAATAAAACACAAAAATCACCCAAATTCATTTTTAATGTATAACACAAAATTTTATTTTTGAATAAGTTTAATTCAAAGTGAATACAAGTCATAGATCCATCAAAATTGTAAAATTCATGGATAAAGTGAGTTCTTTCTAAATCTAGCAATTGTAAACTAAATCCATGGAAAACTCACAAAGTTCATAAACTTGTGGTAGCTGCGGATTCTTCTCCGAAACTCTAGGTTTTAAATTTATAAACCTAATTAAGGGTTCTGCAAGTGCACATAAGTGCGTTGTAGTACTTTAGGTATCAATCCACATGGAGAGAGAGTTGTTCTACGAGACCTGTTCTACGAGACCTTAGACAGAGAATAGCAAAGAAGTCTAAGACGAGAATAAGTTTTTATAATGGTTTTTGTCACGAAAATGTAAAGAACATAAAAACGGAAAATTGCTTGTAAGGAAGAGATGAAAATAGATGGTTTAAATATAAGACGGGAAAAATGATTGGTAAACTATGATAAAACGGTGTTGGGTCGACAGGAATAACTTAGGGTATGCTCGATTCAATCACGATCCCTAAACTCTTAGTAACTGTTTCAAGATTTTAACTCCACAAACTGAACATAATAAACGGCGTAGCCTACTTTCGTACATCCTACGCACCAACAGTCTATACACTCGACCAGTAGCTTTCGTCTCTGGCCGCGCAGAAAATCGTGCTATTCGAACTGGTTCTTCTTAGTTCACGGCACTCCGTAAGTATACTTTCAAAATCTTACGACGCACACGCTCTTATGGATAACGATTTGGGTGATTTTAGATCCAGCACTTTTGGTGGTACTTAACACCTATGAATCAGCTCTAGTTCATGATGCTAGATTTAAAATTAACAACTATCCATAAAAAAAGCTCTAGAAATCGGATAGGGTTTTATATCGTGAAATCCTTATCGAACATAGAATTTCCTTTTGATAATTCTTTTAAACCCAACAATGAAACTACTCAAATATATATGAAATGAAAATCATGATTGAATAAATTGCAGGAGATTGATGAAGGAGTCTCACGAGTTTAATAAGTCCGGTAAGAACCTCTTCACAAATCTTGAAAAATAAAGAACAAGAGTTTAAAAGTAAAAACAAGAACAAAACTAAACTAAAAATGGTGTAAAAGCAAGCACACAAAATTAGGTTTTCTAAAAGGCATATTTATAGGTCTTCTCTTATACTTTTATCGTTCTTAAGGGTTTTAAGTGACGGGAATTGAACGGACCTTGCAAATTGGGCTTACGGGACGAACCTGGCTCGACCACGGGTCCATGGAGTCTGGCCGCGGTGAACCTGCACTTGGCCGCGGGTGGAGGATTCCTGGCCGTGGTGAATTGCCTCTTGGCCGCGGCTGGGACTACTCCTGGAGTGGCCAGCTGGAACGTCTTGATCTTAATGTAACTTTTGATTGACCCGTTGGATCGTACTCAAATCTGTTGGAATGGAAAGGTAGTTGGTCCTTCTTGAATATCCCCAAAATTGGGCTGGATCAAACATTGAGAAGAACCTCTTTGGCAATTGAACTTCTGACGGTTTGATTTTGAGCCGAAAATCTGGGGTTTCTCCAATTTGCAATGCTTTCGCCTAAGTAACCTGAAAAGAGTATTGACACTACAAATATGCGAAAACCATAATAAATTCATGTAAAACCAAGTGGAACACTTATTAAAGTGTTCTTAAATAGGTAGTAAAATAGGTAAAACTACGGTGTTATCACACCCCCAGACTTAAACCTTGTTTGTCCTCAAACAAGACAAAGCTTAAGCTTGGAAACGTTCAAAAAAATCATAGGGAACTAGAAATCTCGGAGACCGTCCTTCTAAACCATGACCATCGAACTACATCAAACGCAACCTAGCCAAGAAAATTATCACCAGAAGTTTCCGTAACACTAGTCTCCAGTATCCGTCATACGAAATATAAACTTTCAAAATCAAAAAATCAAGTCAACATGCTCTCTAAATTCATTAAGTGCAAACATGAACTTCTCATCAAAAATATTAAACCAAGACAATCGAGACTAGATATTAAAAGCATTTAGAGGTGAGCTTAAAAATGTATCGGGTTACCATAATTTCACCGGAGGGTGCAAGATATTATGCAAAACAGCAAGAGATGAAAGACCAATTGATGACCACCGCTTCAAGTCACTTCTTTTTGCGTAAAAAATGTTGCATTTCCTCCTTTCGCCAAAAACAGAAATTTTCTGTCACTCCCCCAGACTTAGATTTTTCTGTGGACTTAACATGACATACTTCTTACAAACGAACCATGAATGCCTCATAAGTATTTTGACCAACCTAGACTCTTTATAGACTTTTATTTCCTTTCCCTTTCGATTATTTTTGATTTTTTATTTTTTTTTATATGAAAGGGGAAAACGCCTTTATTGGATAGAATCTTAGGGGCACAAAAATTTACCATGATTTTGAGTTTTTCCAAGGCATAACCAAGCTCTTACCTTTGTTGAATTCACCTCCACCAATCGCGTATAGTCTCCGTCTTTAGTGACTAAAAATTATGTCGTTCCTCTGTCTCTGGCGTTTTTGCACATATCTGCACATAAGACACAAAGAGAGTTGCTTGAGGTTTGAACAATGGTTAAGTTTCGGGTGGGGTACCAACTACAAATGAGGTGGCCATTCATATACGACAAAGAGTTGTAAAAGGTAAAAGAACGTCATGAATGTATAATTCGTTATCTTTGCCTAAACCTTTGATGAAAAAATTAAGTCAAAACTAAAGTTCAAGTATAATAGAGCTAGTATATTCCATCCTAAAGAATCTCTACGATCTAAATTTCTCTGGGAATTTTGCATTAACAGAAACTCTAGCTACCACCTAGTATAGAACCAAATTACGAAAGAGCATGTTACTAAGAAATAGCGTAGAAGCACATTGGTCGGTTATCGTCATAGATTTCTTTCATCATTCCCTCAAAACGTATCCCTACTTTATTGAAAAACTTGAAATTTTTTAAAGAAAGTTTGAAAAATGCAAAATACAAAGACTCATGAAAGAAAATGGTGGTTGGTAAGGGATGGAATCCTCCCCCAGACTTAAATCATACTGTTATCAGTGTGAAATAAATCGAGTAAGGACGAATAAAGAGATGGATGTAATAATTGAAAAAGTTTAAGGTAAAAGAAAACTTACATGGATTTGGGATTGGAATGGTGGTGATTGGGGAATGGTAGATGGTGATATGGTGATGGAATGGATGTGGGGATATTTGGAAATTGTTTGGGATCGATTGGAGATCGAATTGGGTCGATCGGGATCATCAGGAGAGTGGCCGCGGCTCAGGGTCGTGCACACGCGGCCGAATGGGTCTTCGCCGCGGGTCAGTGGTGCTCGACCGTGGCCAAATTCTGGTTCGTTGCGGGTCGGTGGTGCTGCACCCGCGGTCAATCCTCTTTTGCGGTTAAGTCTTTCCTTACGGTTCGTGTTGGACCGAGCAACTTCGAAATGTGATTCCTTCTTTTTTCTTTTCGGTTTTTTTTTATTTGTTTGGGTTTTTTTGTTGTTTTTTTAGAGAGCTGAAACTAAGAAAAAGAAAGAAAAATGAAAAAGAAAGAAAAATGAAAAAGAAAAACGTGCCTAAAAATGGATTGCCTCCCATTGAGCGCTTTTGTTTAAAGTCGTTTAGCTCGACGTTGGTAGCTAGATGAGCTTAGTCGTAGAAGGACAATGTCTTACGACAAGTCTTCATTGATATCCTTCGGGTCTCTTCGTCATGTGAATCATTGCTACATAGTGAGTCAGGATCGGGGTCTCTCAAATTAGGACACGCCGATTGTTGACGAAGGAAACACGCCGATTGGGCCAATCCATGATGGCTCCAACGGTTGACAAGAAAGGGCATCTTAAGATTATCGGTGTTGCATCGCCTTTCGTTGTTTGGACAATGTAGAAATCGATAGGAGCTATGCAATCTCCAATTCTTACGGGCATGTCTCGGGCAATTTCTTTTGGTGTAGTACAACTCTCATCGGCCATGCTGAGCTTCCTCTTAGTTGGATTAACGTGTTTGATACCGAGTCTTTTGGCGGTTGATTTTGACATGATTCTTAGGCAAGCTCCGGAGTCACAAAGAACGTCTTTAAACTCTACTCCACGGATGTTGCAAGAGATAAGGAACTGACCTTTTTCTTCGATCAAATGGAGAGTCCGAACCGGTTTTCCTTTCATAGCATTGTCAAAAAAATCTTTTATCTCCGTGATGGACTCTTTACTTTCACAAAAGAAATGACCAATCACGTGGTCCATGCAAGCTTTAGCAAAAGTGGTACCTCGAGGTAGATCACGAACCACGATGTTGAACTCCTCTAACTTCTCCCAACTTATCTTGTTCGGGTACTCTCGATACTTCTCGGGATGGAAGATTCAGATAGCGTAAGAGGCGGCATAGAGTGTAGTTGAACGCGTTGCTCTTTTGAAGTAGGTGTGAATATCCTTCTTGATCTCTTTGTTGTAGCGGAAAAATTCTTGTAGACGATCTCCTTCCCAAACTTCTTCGAAAGAAATGTGCATCGGGATCGACCTCACGAAGTAATTAAAATCGATCAAACTCTCTCGGGTGATGCTTTGTGTCTTTGGCTCCCCGGGTATTGGGCTTGCTGGAGGTTTTGTTTCAAAGGCCGAGTAAGACTTACAGTGAGAGTCAGTGGTGTCGAACCAATGGTAAGAGTCGATATAAGGCACGTGGATCTTTCTTGGTGGGCTCCTTCTAAGTGTTGTTGATGAAAAGGATGAGACTTCTTCATGAGCTTGAATCATATTGTAAGGTGCATATGAATCTGGTTCCAAGTCTCTTGAGAGGTCTGTAGAAGCCTTAGTATGTATAGAGAAGACAGCTTGCTCGAAGGATGATGAATGAGACTCAAAGGATCCAAGGAGATACGAGCATGAGGTGGCTGCGGGTCGAGGAGACGGAGGCGCGGTGAAATGCGGGTTGACCGCGTGATGAGAGGACAGAGGCGTGGTCAAAGGTGGCTCGGCTTTGGGTCGGGAAGACGGAGGCGCGATCGATGGGCAGTTGGCCAAAGATGGAAGGCTCACGACCGCGGTGAGGGGAGTCTGTGGGGACTTGTTCGGTTCATCGTCTTCTTCAATGTTTTCTGGTCCCAATATGTCATTTGGCTTCTCTCCTAGGTCAAGGACATGAGCATCAAGTGTTGTATCATGCTCCTCATGATTTTTAGAAAGCTTCTCCAAACAAGTCTCGCTCATCTTTTGAGCGTCAGATAGGTGACTAACCGTAGCATCGGTTTCTCTTGCTTTTTATTCGAGTATGTCGAGGCGATATTCGATTTCTTGAAGTTCATCATCAGTCTTCTCTCTGTACCAAGAGGCAAACTCACTAGATTCCTTGATTTTTTGCTTCGAATCGCGAATTTCCATGGAGTTTTTAATGATGTCGTATTTTTGCATTGTTTGCTCCTCCTACATGGTTTTCATGTTCTCTTTGACAGCAGCAACGTCTTTTAGTGTATAATCTTCTAATGTGATGACGGGGGTAGCAAGATCATCGATATTCTTGTTGAATTTGATGTAGATCGTGTCTAGCTTCTTTTTCATGGCCGCTTCGGTCACCACTTGGCAATCAAGGTATTGATTTAGCATCACATTAAGTCGCTCCAAACGCAGGCTAATCTTTAAGTTGAAGACATGCGGGTCTGAGAATTGATGAGGTTGATCATGAGAGTGTTGTCGAGAGTTGGTAAGTTGAGACGCAAAAGGCTCGTCTCGGGAGTAAAGAGGCGTGTGGCATCCTTTAGAGTAGCTGGTCGGGCCAGTTTGTGATCCATGTAAAACGAATCATAGTTGACGTGTGAATCGTGAGTGTAATGAGCACAAGATGGGTCGTAGCAACCCTGCTCGTAGTAGTCATCTCGCACTAGAGGCGAGTCCATGTTTCGAAGCCGAAACGAAGAAAAACAAAACCAAAAATTAAAAAGAAAAAGTTTGTCTTAGAGTCGATTTACTAACCTCTAAGGTGTGACAGAAACTGTAGCGATTATTAACTCGGAGCCAAAACCTTGGTAGCTGCGGATTCGTCTCCGAAACTCTAGGTTTTAAATTTATAAACCTAAGGGTTTTGCAAGTGCACAAACGAGCGTTGTATTACTTTAGGTATTGATCCACAGGGAGGGACAGTTGTTCTGCGAGACCTTAGACAAAAAATAACAAGGAAGTCTAAGACGAAAATAAGTTTTAATAGGGGTTTTAATCAAGAAAATGTAGAGAACATAAAAACGGAAAATTGCTTGTAAGGAAGAATTGAAAATCGATGGCTTGAAAATAAGACGGGAAAAACGATTGGTAAACTATGATAAAACGGTGTTGGGTTGACAGGAATAACTTAGGGTATGCTCGATTCAATCATGATCCCTAAGCTCTTAGTAATTGTTTCAAGATTTTAACTCCAAAAACTGAACATAATAAACGGCGTAGCCTACTTTCGTACATCCTACGCACCAACAGTCTATACACTCGACCAGTAGCTTTCATCTCTGGCCGCGCAGAAAATCGTGATATTCGAACTGGTTCTTCTTAGTTCACGGCACTCCGTAAGTATACTTTCGAAATCTTACGACGCACACGCTCTTATGGATAACGATTTGGGTGATTTTAGATCCAGCACTTTTGGTGGTACTTAACACCTATGAATCACCTCTAGTTCATGACGCTAGATTTAAAATTAACAACTATCCATAAAAAAAAGCTCTAGAAATCGGATAGGGTTTTATCTCGTGAAATCCTTATCGAACATAGAATTTCCTTTTGATAATTTCCTTAAACCCAAAAATGAAACTACTCGAACATAGATAAAATGAAAATCATGATTGAATAAATTGCAGGAAATTGATGAAGGAGCCTCACGAGTTTAAGAACTTAGTCCGGTGAGAACCTCTTCACCAATCTCGAAAAGTAAAGAACAGTAAAAGCAATAACAAAACTAAATTAAGAATGGTGTAAAAGGCATATTTATAGGTCTTCTCTTCTACTTTTGTCGGTCTTTAGGGTTTTAAGTGACATAAATTGAACGGGCCTTGCAAATTGGGCTTACGGGACGAAACAGGCTCGACCGCGGGTCCATGGAGTCTGACCATGGCGAACCTTCATTTGGCCGTGGGTGGAGGCTTACTGGCCGCGGTGAATTGCCTCTTGGCCGCGGCTGGGACTGCTCCGGGAGTGGCCAACTGGAACGTCTTGATCTTGATGTAACTTTTGATTGAATCTTTGGATCGTCCTCGAATCTATTGGAACTGAAAGGTAGTTGTCCTTCTTGAATATTCCCAAAATTGGGCTGGATCAGACGGTGAGAATAACCTCTTTGGCAATTGAACTTCTGACGGATTGACTCTGAGCCGAATATCTGATTTTTCTCCAATTTGCAATGTTTTCGCCTAAGCAACCTGAAAAGAGTCTTGACACTACGAATATGCGCAAACCATAATAAAAGCATGTAAAGCCATGTGGAACCCTTATTAAATGGTTCTTAAATAGATAGTAAAATGGGTAAAAAACGGTGTTATCAACTTAAAAAATTGAGTTTAGAGAGAACATATCTTGGGTTTTTTAGATGCATTGTTATTAGACATATTCCTACTTGTTTAAAAACACATGTAGATCACTTTTGTGATCATCCAACTTGTTATTGAAATCTTTGAGAGTGATTTTCTTATGTTCTTTGTGAACAAACAAGATTGCTTGGTGTGTCATATCCAACAATCACAAATCGATCCATCTTGGTGCGTCATATCTAAGGGATCAACCGGTAAATCAGAAGTCTTCCACAACTTATGTGCGACCATTCAATCCATCACATTGATCTTTGAGGCTTCACGGCTTCTTTGAATCATGATTTATCCATCGATCAACCTTAGAGTAATGAATCCTTGGGAGGATCTCATCAAGTGGTATCAGAGCACACTCTGAAGTTCGGTATTCTATCATCATCTTTCTCACCTTTTCATCTTTTAATGCTGTAATTTCCTATCATTCTATCTTCCTAGTCGAGCCTACCATAAAATAAATTCTTAAAACTTTATATCTACTATCTCTTCTTTCTTTTGTTTCTTTGATTGAGCATTGGGTTTTATTGGTTTTGTTCGATACGAACCTTTGAAGAATCACCATGTGAGGTCATTTTGAGTGTAGAGTGAAACACTTTGAGCGAAACACTTGAGAGAAAACAGTTGTGAGAGCTTTTTACTTTTAACTCGTATGTTATTCTTTTTCAGGAACAATGTGTCTAATGAAGGAGATAACCAAAGCCAAAGAGAGGAACCACAAACTGGAGTTCCTAATTTGAGGCTTGAGGCTATGATATAAGAAATGAATTGGTTGTTGAGAGTGGAAAACAATGCTATCCACCAACGACTAGACCGTGTGTAGGCTGTATCGCCAAGGCAACCACGAGAAGAGATATAACGGAGAAGGTGAGATCAACCTATACAAGTAGAGGTTGAATGGTCATTCATCCAATGGGAGTCAAAGGAGACCTAGGCGTGCTAGAGAAGCAAGAAGTCGAAATGATGATAATCTACGGGGTCTTAAGTTGAAGATACCACCATTTTATGGAAATAATGATATGGATGCCTATTTGGAGTGGGAAAAGAAGATTGAGAGAGTTTTTGATTGTCAAGACTATTCTGATCGCAAGAAAGTACAAGTAGCCGCCACTAAATTTTATGATTACGCGATTAATTGGTGGGATAAGTTGGTGACTAGCGGGAGGCCTAATAGAGAGCACTCGGTGGACACTTGGGATGAGATGAAAGCGATCATGAGGAAACAGTCTGTGCCTAGTCATTACCATCGTGAGCTACATTAAAAATTGAGAAGGTTACCTCAATGTAGTAGAAGTGTGGAGGATTACTACCAAGAGATGGAGTC
The DNA here is from genome assembly GCA_030161315.1 of Eutrema japonicum. NCBI lineage: Eukaryota > Viridiplantae > Streptophyta > Magnoliopsida > Brassicales > Brassicaceae > Eutrema > Eutrema japonicum. The sequence continues at coordinate 32,319,535 of BSQW01000012.1, forward strand.
TCTAATGATCAAGGTCGATGTAGATGAAAACAGAGAGGCAACCATGGTGAGGTTCTTAAGTGGATTAAACCGTGAGGTTTAAGACATAATTGAGATGCAAACTTATATTGATTTAGAAGAGATGTTGCATAAGGCGATTCTGGTTGAGCAACAACTCAAGAGGAAGAGTTCTTCTCGTCCAACTTACAGAGATCGAGCAACTAATGCTAGAACGAGTTACCACAAGGAGGAGAAGATTGTTGCCAATCCAAAGGCGGATTCTAAGCCTTACACATCACAACAAGTTGCCGCAAATCAGGTTTCTAAAGGCAAGCCGAGGCTACTACTTCTAGAGCTCATGATGTGCCATGTTTTAAGTGTCATGGGAGAGGACACTATCCAATGAATACTCCAACAAGAAAACTATGATGCTTATGGACAATGGAGAGATCGAATCAGAGGAAGAAGAAGTGGTTTCTGATTCAACATCGGATGATCATTTAGAGTTACCAGCTAGAGAAGATTTGTTAGTGGCGAGGAGATCACTAAGTGTGCAAACTAAGGTCGAGGAACATGAACAAAGGGAGAACTTGTTTCATACGAGATGTCTTGTGCAAGGCAAAGTGTGCAGCCTCATTGTTGATGGAGGAAGGTGTACCAATGTGACGAGTGAAACAATGGTGAAAACGTTTAGGTTGAAAGTGAGGAAGCATCTGAAGCCATACAAGCTTCAATGGCTCAATGATAGTGGGGAAATGAAAGTGAGCAGCCAAGTGTTACAAGCTTCAATGGCTCAATGATAGTGGGGAAATGAAAGTGAGCAGCCAAGTGTTGGTTCCCATAACCATTGGAAAGTATGTGGACGAGGTCCTATGTAATGTTTTCCAATGGAGGTCGGCCACATTCTTCTTAATTGGGAGGCCATGGCAGTTTGATCAAAAGGTAATCGATGATGTCTTTTCCAATCAGCATTCTTTTGAGTTTAAGGGCAGAAAGACAACTTTGGTTCCAATGACACCACGTGAAATTTACCAAGACTAGCTGCTTTCAAAATACAAGGAAAAACAAATCGTGAGCGACCGCCCAAACTGATACGATCATGGTCACGCATGCTTTGGATGAGGTTCCGGAGGAAGCTTTGATAGTTCCCGAAGGACCCATTACGCGGTCCAAGGCAAGGAAGCTAGCCGGAGCTGTTCGGAAACTACTTGATGATGTTTGGATCGAGGAAGAAGATCAACTTATGCACAACGTATTGACCTCATTATCAGCTACGATATCTTCTTGAGGTTGGCCGTTAAGGGTAAGTTGTTGTACTCTTTTTCTATACTCGGTTTTGTCCCAATGGGTTTTCCGAGTAAATGTTTTAATGAGGCAACGACTTATGTCTTACATTTACGGTCCAATTTCATGAATAATATCAAGTATATTCCGCATGGAAATTATACTATGGAGCAAGGATCCACACGGAAATGGGGAGGCCAAGGGGTGTTCAAATCTTAGTCAAAGTCAATGGTCTTTGGTCTTGGTTTTCACCTTTATGTAATTTTGTTATTTCTCATGCATTGTTTTTAGTGCTTTCTTCTTCATCCCTTCATCTTCTTTTCCTATAAATACTCTTTGTAGTTCTTCATTTCAAATCATCCAATTTTATAAACCTTTTTGAGATTTTCTGTCTTGTTCCTTTGGAACTTTTCGATCTCTTTGGTGGTTAGCCAACGAAATCAAATCGATCATTGGTTGGTTAGCCTATTGATCACAACCCGTTCACTAGGTGGTTAGCCGACGTGTTCATCCGATTCCGAGGTGGTTAGCCAAGGAGTCACAACGTTCCTTAGGTGGTTAGCCTTCGGTTCAAGTTTACCGAGTGCCGTTCATAGCTCTCAACGCAGCCGTCCACTTTTCCCGCCTTGCTCGTTCAAGGATTATCCCGTTTCAATTCCGCATCAATACCGACAATAGTGTGCCGTTTTTGGGAGGATCGTATCAAGTGGTATCAGAGCCACGCTCTTGATACCGGTATTTTCTAATCATTTCTATCTTTTCATATTCTTCTTTTTCTATCTTTTCTTTTTATCTATTGTATTAAAATCAGTCAAAAAAAAAATTGCGTATTCAAAAAAAAAAAAGAATTCAATAAAAAAAAATTGCTGATATTCGTAATTCTTCACTCATCTATCTATCTTTTGTTTAACGATTTGGTTTTTGAAGCTACCATCAAATTGTTTCGATTTAGTTCCTTAAGAACCGAGGAGAACTTCTAGTGTGTTGTGAGGATATTACGAGTGTTAAGTGAACAAATTTGAGGGAAACACTTGTGAGATTATTTTACTAACGTGTTTGCTCATTTTTGCGAGGTACAATGTCTGATGAAAGTGAAACTGCTACTTCAAGGAAGAGAAGGAAAGAGATGCCGCGATGAATCGCAAGGTGGACGCCATTACTCTAATGATGAACGAAATGAGGAATCAATTGGCCGCCCTTAATGTTAGGACACCGGTTAGACAAGAAGGAAACAATGAAACCAACTTGGCCGAAAGTCACGGTTCCGATCATAGCGTTCGTCAAAGAAATATGCGTGTACCGCCGAGGCATAGGCGAGCCAATAATCAAAACCGGCAACAACACCAACAAGGCGGGAACGGCGAGAATCAGTTTCACGATTTAGCCGATGATTCCGAGGGAAACCAAAGTAGGCAACAACCAGCTAGGAGGAGAAACGATAACGATCTCGGTGGTTTGAAGCTACGCATTCCCCCGTTCTACGAGACGAACGATCCCGATGCGTTTCTCGAATGGAAAAAGAAAATTGACCTAGTCTTTGGGTGTCAAGAGTTTTCCGAACAAAAAAAGGTTAGGTTGGCCGCTACGGAATTTCATAATTATGCTATTTATTGGTGGGATAGTGTTGTGACAAGCAGGAGAAGCCAAGGAGTAAATCCCGTAGAGACGTGGGATGAAATGGCGAGGTTAATGCGGGTACGGTTTGTTCCGATTCACTATCACCGTGAGCTACACCAGAAGTTGCGTAGGCTGTCACAAGGTAGTAAGGGAGTTGAGGATTATTACCAAGAGATGGAGAAACTCATGCTCAAAGCCGATGTTGATGAGCCCCGTGATGCGACAATGGCCCGATTCCTAACCGGAATGAATCGCGATTTGCAAGATCGCATGGAGATGCAATCCTATAACACCGTTGAGGAGTTGTTGCACAAGGCCATTCTCGTGGAGCAGCAACTAAAGAGGAAGGGTGTCACACGGTCACCATTTGTGTTCAAACTGAGCTACACCAAAGGCGAGAAGCCGAGTTACCCAGCCTGTGCCGATACTAAGCCAAAGAAAGATTACAAGCCTAGTTCGTCTGGTCACGACTACAAGGGTAAGGCTGAAGTTTATAATCCTATTCGAAATCGTGACATCGAGTGCTTTAAGTGTAGGGGAAAATGTCACTATGCGAACAAGTGTCCAAACCAACGAGCCATGATCATGTTGGACGGAGGTGAGATCGTGACCGATGACGAAGATGATAAGTAGGATTTTGACTCCGTACCCGTCTATGATGACGATGATGAACACGCGGATGAGGGAGAGCTACTTGTAGCTAGACGTGTTCTTCTTTTTCAAGAGCCGTTCGTGGTAGACGAGCAACGTGAGAACTTGTTCCACACTCGGTGCAAGGTTAACGGCAAGACGTGCAGTCTTATAATCGATGGAGGTAGTTGCACGAACGTTGCTAGCACGACTATAGTGGAGAAACTTAACTTGGAGATGAGGAAGCATCCGTTGCCGTATATCCTTCGATGGTTGAGTAACCAAAAGCAACTCAAGGTAACACACCAAATCTCGGTGCCTTTATCTATTGGCCGTTATGAGGATGAGATCCTATTCGATGTATTACCGATGGAAGTCGGTCACATCCTACTTGGAAGACCATGGCAATACGATCGGAGAGCCGTTCACGAAGGTTATGCCAACAAACACTCCTTTGAGCATAAAGGAAGGAATATCACTCTTGCCCCGTTGTCTCCACACGAGGTGTATCTAGACCAGCTCAAGCTCAAGCAAAACCGCAAAGGTAAAAGCATTGTGAGTGATCCCCCAAACACTTTATCTACTAAAAACGAGAGTGAGAGTTCGAGAAAAGCCAAGTCAAAGGCCTTTGAGGGAAAACCCGTGAGAAAATAAACTCTTTTTGTGAGGCCGAGTGAGATTAAACACGCTCTCGTCACTAAGAAACCTTTCGTTTTGCTTATCTTTAAGGATGCTCTCGCTAGCATGACTAATCCCGAGCCGGATCTCCCGAGCAATGTGTTGTCTCTTTTGCAGGAATATAGTGATGTATTTCCAGAAGATAACCCAGGTGGTTTACCATCCATTCGTGGGATAGAACATCAAATAGACTTCGTTCCCGGAGCAACACTTCCGAACCGGCCCGCTTACCGAACCAATCCGGTTGAGACCAAGGAACTCCAACGACAAGTCAGTGAACTTATGGAGAAGGGTCATATCCGGGAAAGTATGAGCCCGTGTGCTGTTCCGGTACTACTTGTGCCAAAGAAGGACGGTTAGTGGAGGATGTGCGTTGATTGCCGAGCCATCAACAATATTACGGTAAAGTATCGCCATCCGATCCCTACGTTAGATGATATGCTAGATGAACTTCATGGATCTAGTATCTTTTCTAAGATTGACTTGAAAAGTGGTTATCACCAAATCCGGATGAAGGAAGGTGATGAGTGGAAAACCGCATTCAAAACTAAGCACGGTTTATATGAGTGGCTTGTTATGCCGTTTGGTCTTACGAACGCACCTAGCACTTTCATGCGTCTTATGAATCATGTTCTTAGGTCGTTTATAGGTGTCTTTGTGGTTGTTTATTTCGATGACATCTTTATTTATAGCAAGACCCTTGATGAACATGTAGGACACTTGCGTTTGGTCTTAGACGTGCTTAGGAAAGAACTTCTTTTTGGCAACTTTAAGAAATGTTCTTTTTGTTCGGATAACGTTGTGTTTCTATGTTTTGTGGTGAGTTCTCAGGGCATACAGGTTGACGAGGACAAGATCAAGGCGATCCAAGATTGGCCGAGTCCTAAGACGGTTGGTGAAGTCCGAAGCTTTCACGGCTTAGCCGGTTTCTATCGACGGTTCGTTCGGGATTTCAGCACCATTGCCGCACCACTAACCAAAGTGATCAAAAGGACGTGTGCTTCAAATGGGAACAAGCTCAAGAGGACACTTTTCAGCTCCTAAAACACAAGCTTACTCACGCCCGTCTTCTCGTTTTACCCAACTTTTTGAAAACGTTTGAAATTGAATGCGATGCTTCTGGTGTAGGTATAGGTGCCGTGCTTATGCAAGAGAAGAAGCCAATCGCCTTCTTTAGTGAGAAACTCGGTGGAGCAACTCTCAACTACCCGACGTACGACAAGGAATTCTATGCCTTAGTCCGTGCACTCCAAACGTGGCAACATTATCTATGGCCGAAGGAGTTCATGATCCACACCGATCATCAATCACTTAGGCATTTGAAGAGCCAACAGAAGTTGAATAAGCGACATGCCCGTTGGATGGAGTTCGTAGAAACTTTCCCGTACGTGATCCAATACAAGCAAGGCAAGGAGAACGTCGTGGCCGATGCCTTATCTCGGAGGTATACTTTGCTTTTGACTCTAGATGCCAAGGTGCTTGGATTCGAGATGATCAAGGGAGCTAATGCATCCGACCCCGATTTCCAGGAAGTATTTCTAACTTGTGTTAAATTTGCTTCGGGAAAATACTTTCGTAGTGACGGTTTCTTATTTTATGAGAACCGATTGTGTATTCTTAACTCTTCTTTGCAAGATCTTCTTGTTAGGGAAGCACATGGCGGTGGACTAATGGGACACTTTGGCGTGGCCAAGACTCTTTTGGTGGTGCAAGACCACTTCTTTTGGCCGCACATGAAGCGAGATGTTGAACGGATTTGTAGCCGATGCACAACGTGTAAGTTAGCTTAATCCAAAAGCCAAAGCCAAGGTATGTACACTCCTTTACCGATTCCTAGTGCACCATGGACTGATATTTCGATGGACTTCGTGTTGGGATTGCCTAGGACTAGGAGAGGTAGTGATTCGGTCTTTGTTGTTGTAGATAGGTTTTCTAAGATGGCTCATTTCATTCCATGCCATAAAACCGATGATGCATCTAACATTGCCGATTTGTTCTGTAGGGAGATTGTCTGTTTGCATGGGATGCCTAGGACGATAGTTTCGGATAGAGATACCAAGTTCCTTAGCTATTTTTGGAAGACCCTTTGGCCTAAACTAGGAACTAAGCTATGTTTCTCTACGACTTATCACCCGCAAACCGATGGTCAAACCGAGGTGGTCAATAGGACCTTAGGGACACTTTTGCGGACGGTAATAAAGAAAAATCTTAAGTCGTGGAAAGATCGTTTGCCTCATGTTGAGTTTGCTTATAATCGTGCCGTGCATTCTACTACTTCTTTCTCTCCTTTTGAACTTGTTTACAGTTTTAATCCGCTTACACCTTTGGATCTAACTCCTTTACCTTTAAGTGAACGTGTAAGCATGGATGGGAAGAAGAAGGCCGAGTTGGTGAAGCAAATGCATGAGAAGGCCAAGCAAAACATTGAGCATAAAACTGAGCTTTATCGCAAACATGCCAACAAGGGACGGAACAAGAAGACGTTCGAACCCGGCGATCTCGTTTGGATCTATTTGCGAAAGGAATGGTTCCCGGAGGAACGGAAGTCTAAACTCTTGCCGAGAGTTAATGGACCATTCACGGTTTTGGAGAAGATCAATTACAATGCCTACAAAATCGATCTTCAAGGTAAGTACCCCGTTAGCTCAAGCTTCAACGTTTCTAACATCATGCCCTTTATTGCAGATGAAGCAGATTTGAGGACAAATCATTTTCAAGTGGAGGGGGATGATACGATCATGGTCACGCATGCTTTGGATGAGGTTCCGGAGGAAGCTTTGATCGTTCCCGAAGGACACATTACGCGGTCCAAGGCAAGGAAGCTAGCTGGAGCTGTTCGAAAACTACTTGATGAAGTTCGGATCGAGGAAGAAGATCAACTTATGCACAACGGCTTGACCTCATTATCAGCTACGATATTTTCTTGAGGTTGGCCGTTAAGCGTAAGTTGTTGTACTCTTTTTCCTATACTCGGTTTTGTCCCAATGGGTTTTCCGAGTAAAGATTTTAATGAGGCAACGACTTATGTCTTACATTTATGGTCCAATTTCATGAAGAATATCAAGTATATTTCGCATGGAAATTATACTATGGAGCAAGGATCCACACGGAAATGGAGAGGCCAAAGGGTGTTCAAATCTTAGTCAAAGTCAATAGTATTTGGTCTTGGTCTACACCTTTATGTAACTTTGTTATTTCCCATGCATTGTTTTTAGTGCTTTCTTCTTCATCCCTTCATCTTCTTTTCCTATAAATACTTTTTGTACACTACAAAAAAACACAGTTTTTGCGACTCCCAAAATGGTCACAAAATGGTCGCAAATAACTCATTTTTGTAGGGAGATTGTCTGTTTACTCACAATCTGAGCTCCCACCGAACCCCTCGCCGACTTCCGCCACGAGCTCAGATCGACAATTCCCCTCCGCTCACTGCCTCCTCCTCCTCCGAAACGAAGCTTCTCGTTGACAGCATCAGATCTGGAAAAAAAGAGAGTTAGCGAAACTCAAGGAAGATAAGGAAGATAAGGAAGCTGAAGAAATCGTACGGGAAGTGATGATAAGGAATTGTCGGCCCAGTCTTATTTGCATCCGTTGCGATGATAAGTAATATGTTTATTGACTATTTTATGTCTGATTCTCTAAATTTCAAAGGTTTTCAATTCAAAAAAAAAGAAATCGTAGGAAGGAAGAAGAAGAATAATATTGAGAGAGGAAGACAAAACTCAATTAAAAATAATAATAATAATAAAGTAAATGAGATATCCACCGTTGGATTAAACCAATCAACGGTGGAAGATCTCGATCCTCGTCACAAGGAACTAGCCAATGAGAAACTTTCATTATTTTTGTTATTTGGTCGTAAATTAGTCGCAAATTTGGGACTCTTTTGTGATTACTATTAAAAAAATCGATTGGGGTTACTAAACGGTCACAAATTTGGGACTCTTTTGTGACAATCAAAAATATTTATCCTAAACCCTAAACTTTAAGAACCTAGAAAGTTTTAATATGACTTTACAATGATTTTGTGTATATAGCAGTTCAAAAATATGTTAAAACTTAAAAATAAATAAATTTTGAGATAATTTTTATCTTTCAAAATAATTCCTTATAAAACACATGTAACACTTATTAGATGTTATGATTAAATTGAAATTTTTGTAAGTGTTATATTTTTTTTTTATTTGATGTTTATGTGTAAGATCTAGTTTACAATTTAAAATTTAGAGTTTATGATTAAGGGTTAGAGGTTTAGGGTTTAAAAATTAGGATTTATAAAATGATCATATTAAAAACATTTGTAAGTGTTGAATTTTTTTGTATATTATTTGATGTTTATGTGTAAAATTTTGTTTAAAATTTAAGATTTAGATTAAGCTTATGATTAAGGGTTAGAGGGGTTAGAGGTTTAGGGTTTATAATTTATGATTTATAAAATGATTATATTTTAAAAATTGTAAGTGTTGAATTTTTTTGTATAATATTTGATGTTTATTTTAAAAAAATCGAGTGGAGTTGCTAAACCGAAACAAATCAGTCACAAATTTGAGACTACTTTTGCAAGTCCTTAAACAGTCGCAAATTTGAGACCCTTTTGTGACTCCTCTGTTTCGTCGTTAATTTGCGACTGTTTTGCCATTGTATTGCGAGTAGTCGCAAAGTGGTCGCAAATTATTCACACTTTCGTACTACTTTTTTGCGACCAAAGAAAGAGTCACAAAAATTGGTCACAAAAACTGTGTTTTCTTGTAGTGGTAGTTCTTCATTTAAAATCATCCAATTTTATAAACCTTTTTGAGATTTTCTCTCTTGTTCCTTTGGAACTTTTCGATCTCTTTGGTGGTTAGCCAACGAAATCAAATCGATCATTGGGTGGTTAGCCTCTTGATCACAACCCATTCACTAGGTGGTTAGCCGACGTGTTCATCCGATTCCGAGGTGGTTAGCAGAAAAGTCACAACGTTCCTTAGGTGGTTAGCCTTCGATTCAGGTTTACCAAGTGCCGTTCATAGCTCTCGACGCAGCCGTTCACTTCCCCCGCCTTGCTCGTTCAAGGATTATCCCGTTTCAATTCCGCATCAATATCAACAAGAGTGTGCCGTTTTTGGGAGGATCGTATCACAAACACTAATCACCAAAAATAAAAAGAGAGTCTGAGAAAAACCCAGCAAAAGGCCTTTGAGAAAAAACTTGTGAGGCCTTCAAACTTCTTTCTAAGGACTGATGTGGTTAAGAAAGCTTTGTTTGTTTATAAGGAGGCTCTCATGAACTTAACCAACCTTACACCAGTGTTGCCGAGTGAGATGAATTCTCTTTTGCAGGATTTTAAGGACGTGTTCCCTAAAGATAACCCAAGAGGATTACCACCTATTCGTGGAATTGAGCACCAAATCGATTTTGTACCCGGGGCTTCACTTCCAAACCGTCCAGCCTATAGGACAAACCCTGTGGAGACAAAGGAGCTTCAAAAACAAGTTAGTGAGCTCATGGAAAAGGGGTATATTCTAGAGAGCATGAGTCCATGTGATGTGTATGTGTTACTTGTGCCTAAGAAAGATTGAAGTTGGTGCACGTGTGTTGATTGTAAAGCAATCAATAACATCACGGTAAAGTATCGCCATCCTATTCCTAGACTATATGATATGCTGGATGAGTTGTATGGTTCAAGTGTGTTTTCTAATATTGATCTCAAAAGTGGATATCACCAAATTCGAATCAAAAACGGTGATGAGTGGAAAACTGCTTTTAAGACTAACCATGATTTATATGAGTGGTTAGTGATGCCTTTTCGTTTAACTAATGCACCCAACACTTTTATGAGGTTAATAAATCATGTCTTGAGAACTTTCATTGGAGTCTTTGTGGTAGTTTAATTTGATGATATCTTAGTCTATATCAAAGGTTTAGAGGAGCATATTCATCATCTAAAAGCGGTTATAAGTGTTCTTAGAAAGGAAAAATTGTTTGCCAATCTTCTTCTCATTGACCTTAATACCATCTGCACTTACAACAAAACCTAGGAAAACAAGGTTATTTGTAACTATTAGAGACTGGTCGAACACAAAGACGGTTGGAGAAATGAAGAGCTTCCACGGCATAGTTGGTTTCTATAGACGTTTTGTGAAGGACTTTAGCACCATATATGTTCCCACTCACTGAGGTGACCAAGAAAGACGTTGGATTTAAATAGGGAGACACACAAGAAGAGGCATTCCAGACCTTGAAAGAGAAGCTTACAAACGCACCACTCTTAACTTTACCAAATTTCCTTAAAACTTTTGAAATTGAGTGTGATGCTTCTGATGTAGGTATTGGAGCTATCTTGATGCAGGAGAAGAGGCCCATTGCTTATTTCAGTGAGAAGCTTGGAGGAGCCACATTGAACTACCCAACATATGACAAGGAGCTGTATGCCTTGGTCCGAGCTTTGCAAACATGGCAACATTACTTGTGGCCTAAAGAGTTCATATTGATCACGAGTCTCTCAAGCACTTGAAAGAACAACAAAAGCTCAACAAGAGGCATGCTCGATGGGTTGAAGTCATAGAAACATTTTCTTATGTCATCAAGTACAAGCAAGGTAAAGAAAATATTATTGCCGATGCTTTGTCTCAAAGGTATGTCTTACTCTCTACTATGGATGCTAAGTTGTTAGGGTTTGAACAACTCAAGGACATGTATGAGACAGATTCTGAGTTTCAAGAGATCTATAACGCTTGTGAAAATTTTGCCTCGGGTAAATATTTTAGGCATGATGGATTTATGTTCTTTAAAAATCTTTTGTGTGTGCCTAATTGTTATCTTCGAGATTTGTTAGCAAGGGAAGCCCATGGAGGAGGTTGAATGGGACATTTTGGAGTTGTAAATACGCTTAAGGTGATGTAAGATCACTTCAACTAGCCGCACATTAAGAGAGACGTGGAGAGGATATGTGAAAGGTGTGTCACTTGCAAACAAGCTAAATCAAAAGTGCAACCCAACAGTTTGTATACTCCCTTACCTATTCCTACTCATCCGTAGAATGACATTTCTATGGATTGTGTGCTTGGTTTGCCTAGGACTAGGACTTGCAGAGATTGTATCTTTGGTGTTGTTGATAGATTTTCAAAAATGACATTCATTCCATGTCACAAAATTGATGATGCAATGCATATAGCTGAGTTTTTCTTTAAGGAAATAGTTCGTTTGCATGGGATGCCTAGAACTATTATTTCGGATAAGGATATAAAGATTTTGAGCAACTTTTGAAAAACAATTTGGTCTAAGTTAGGAACTAAGTTGTTGTTTTCAACTACTTGTCACCCTTAAACAGATAACCAAACGGAAATAGTTAATAGAACTTTGTCTACTCTATTGCGTGCTTTGATTAAAAAATACATCAGAACTTGGGAAAAATGTTTGCCACAAGTAGAATTTGCATACAACCATTTGGTTCATTCTGCTACTAAGTATTCTCCATTTCAGATTGTTTATGGTTTTAATCCTTTATCTCCATTGGATATAACCCCTCTGCCTTTGAGTGAAAGAACTAGCATGGATGGGAAAAAGAAAGTTGAGCTTGTCAAACATATCCATGGAAAGCCATAAAGAACATTGAAGAGAAGACTAAGCAGTATGCAAAGCAAGCAAACAAAGGAAGGCGCAAGATGGTCTTTGAGGTTGGAGATCCTGTTTGGGTTCACTTGAGGAAGGATCAATTCCCAGCTGAAAGAATGTCAAAACTAATGCCAAGAATCGATGTACCATTCAAAATAAGAAAGAGGATCAGCGACAATGCTTACCAACTCGATCTTCAAGGTAAGTCCAATGTGAGTTCAAGCTTTAATGTTTCTGATTTGGTTCTTTTTGTGGCAGATGATCCAGATTTGAGGTCAATTCTTTTTCAAGAGGATGGGGATGATGTGATCAAGTAAAGCACTAAGGAGGATGAGCTTGAAACAGAGCTTGTAGATGAGCTTGAACCTGCAGATGAGCTTGTAGCTGAGGAAGCATTGCGTGTTCTAGTTGGTCACATGACCCGAGCCAAAGCTAAGAGATTCAAAGAAGCATTAGGAGACTTAATTCAACATGTTTTCGATCATGGTTGGATTGAAAAAAATATGTATCTAAAACCATTTTGGTTTTGATACAAGCCCAAGATGAGAAATGAATCCAGCCCAAAAGAGAAGAAATATAATCAGCCCATCAATAAAATTGACCATGAAGTCTAAGGGAAAAATCGATGGAGTTACATCAAGAGTCATTCAAACTTGTTTAGACTTAGGAATTTATGTCTCTTGTTTTTCGAGATGCATTGTTTTTAGACACATTCTTACTTGTTTAAAAACACATGTAAAATCACTTTTGTGATAATCCAACTTTTTATTGAAATATTTGAGAGTGATTCTCTACTGTTCTTTGTGAATAAGCATGATTGTTTGGTGTGTCATATCCAACAATCACAAACCGATCCGTCTTGGTGCTTCACATCTAAGGGATCAACCGGTAAATCAGAAGACTTCTGCAACTTCTGTGCGACCATTCGATCTATCACGTTGATCTTTTAGGCTTCACGGCTTCTTTGAATCATCATATATCCATCGACCAATCTTAGAGTGACGAATCCTTGGGAGGATCTCATCAGTTTGTATAACTTGTTGTCAATTATACAATATCTAGAGCTTTGAGCTTTCAGTTTTCTTGCTTCCTATTTCTTGAAGGGAGCGATATTGTTTTTGATGTACACTAAGATTGGAGTTTTCCTATTTGGTCTGTTGATGAATTCTTCATTTTCATCAAGTTCGTTGATAACACTGTATTTTTACCCATTTTACCGTCTATTTTACAACACTTTAATAAGTGTTTCACTCGATATTATATGTTTTTATTACTGTTTTCGTATAATTGTAGTGTCAAGACTCTTTTCAGGTTAGTTAGACAAAATCGATGCAAATTGGAGAAAAACCAGATTTTCGGCTCAGAGTCAAAGCGTCAGAAGTTCAACCCTCAAATAATATCTTATCACCGTATGATCAAGCCTAATTTTGGGTATATCAAAGAGAAACAATCTACCTTTCCATTCCAACTGATTTGAGAACTATACAACGGTTCAATCAAAAGATACATGAAGATAAAGAAGTCCCATCAGTGCAGACACAGAAGCTCCCAGCCGTGGCCAGAAGACATTTGGCCACCCCTGGAGCAGCTCCGCCTACGGCCAAGGAGCGGTTCGCCGCGGTCAGAGGGTCTACACCCGTGGCCAGCTTCTGTTTCGATTCCAAAGACCATTTGCAAGGCCGTTCGATTCCCGTCAAGTCCAACTACGGAGAAACCCTAAAGACCGACAAAAATAAGAGCAGAAGACCTATAAATACATATTTTAGAAACCCTTTTTCATGTGCTTCTTCTGTGCCACCTTTAAATTAGTTTTTGCACCAAACTTTTGTTATTTGTTTAGGAAGATAGAGATTTCTCTTGAACCATTTTTGTTTATTTCGTATCTATTGATTATGCAATCCAGAAATTCGGTTTTTTTTTAATGATTATGTCCGAGTAATTTAGTCGTTGGGTTTAAAGGGATCATCGAAGGAGATTTATATGTTCGATAAGGATTTCATGAGGTAAACTTAGCCGTATTCTAGAACTCTTTCTTGTAGGTTTGTTGTTAAAGCATGGATATAGCGTTATGAACTAGAGACTGATCCGAGTTAATTTAGAGCCACAAAAATGATGAATCTAAATGTCGGAACTAATCTTTAGGGAGCGGATTTCGCTATAAGATACTAAAGTATACTTGTAGAGTGTCTTGAGCGTTTATGAACTTGATTTTATCGCATAACTTTTTACGTGGCTAGCAACGGAAGCTGACTAATTAAGTTATAAGTGTGTAGTGCTACAACAGTAGGCTATGCACAATTCCGTTTTCCAGTTCGTGGAGGCTACTAGAATCGATTTTAGTAAGAGCTTTGTTACCGTGTTTTGAATCGAACATTCTCCGGAGATATCCATATTGACCCAATACCGTTTTATTATTGTTCACAAACGATTTTTATTTTGCTTTTCAATTCGATTTTTACTCTATACTTTACAATCAATTTTTCCTTTTTACGTACTTTACAATTTGTGACACCAAAACCCCTATAAAAAACCCTTTTCGTTTTAGACGTCCTTACTAATTCAAAGTCTAAGATTTTACAGAAAAGCGTGTTTTCTCTGTGGATCGACACCCTAAGTACTATTTCGCAATATTGTGCACTTGCATACGCCTAGGGGTTTATAAATTTTATTACATGAAGCTGAGCGACAACCCCGCATGCATCAAGTTTTCGGCGCCGTTGGCGGGGAGGAAATCGTTCTTGTTTTGTCCTATTTAAGAGGTTAGTAAATCGACTCTAAAACAAACTTTTTCTTTTAAATTTTCGTTTTTGTTTTTCTTCGTTTCAGGACTGTGAAACATGGACTCGCCTCTGGAGCGAGATCACTACTACGAGCAGGGTTACTACGACCCATCTGAATCTCACTACTCTCACGATTCACACTGCTACCAACTATCCTAGAGGACGCCAAAGACATCCTTATTTCCGAGACAACCTTTTGCGTCTCCGTTTGTCAACTCACGACCAAATCCTTACCGTCTTCCTCATCAAATCTTGAACCAGCACGATGATAACTCGAAAATTATATTTTGTTTGGAGCGACTCGAAGCAATGATCAACCAAACCCTTGATTCCCAAGGTAAGTCTAAAGCTTCCTTGAATGAGAAGATAGATTCAATCTTTGCCGAATTCACTAATAAATTTGATGATCTTGTTGTCTACGTGAAACCCCTTGAAGAGCAGATCCTAAAATATGCTACAACACTCAACGAGAGGATTGAACTCGTTGAAGAAGAACAAGGGAAGCAAACGTTCGTTATTCGCCAAGCTAAAGATGCAATACACACCTTGAACTACAAACTTGAAGATTTGGACGACTCCATCAATGATGACGGAAACAACGCCTATGACAACACCCTGGAGCTATGGGAAGGAGTAGGAGAAGTTAAAAACAAGTCAAGAGAGTTCGATTTTACACTCGATCGACTCATTTAAGCAATTGATGAAGTAGAGGAGAAACTGGAGAAAATTTACAAACATGAGGAGCATGATACCACACTTGATGTTCATGTTCCTGACCTAGAGGAGAAGCCAAATGACCCCCTAGAACCAGAAAACATTATTGGAGACGAAGAAGACGACGATCCGAGCAAGTCCGCCCAAAACTCCTCCACCGCGATCGCGTGCCCTCCATATGCGGTCGAACCATTTTTCACCATGGTCGCGAGCCTTCCTACCGCGGCCAACAGCCCCTCCACCGCAGTCGCGTCATCTCCTGCCACGGCCAGCCCTTGCTCGTCTCACCTTGGACCTCTCGTGTCCCGATCCCGCCTCTTCGAGCAAGATGTCTTCTCCATCCGCACTCAAGCTACAGAAGATGCCTCAAACAACTTAGATTCAATCTCATACGCACCTTGCAAGATGATCCAAGTTCATAACGATGCCACATCTTCTTCTTCAACATCACATCAAAAGACGCATCGCCAAAACCCCGAGGATTGGCGAAAGACAAAGAGAAATATAAAGATCTCCCACCGACCTGCGAAGATAGATCGGAAGGGGCACCAGTCCCTCACAGGGTGGCAGTCTCGAGATCACAGACATCCGAGTCAGTTTTCTCGCTCCAAGAATCGGCACTGGAAGAAGCATCGCTTGCAGCAACGCCAACACCCCGAAGGATTCCCTTGTACTTCCGGCACTCACCGGTCATGCCATCCAGGGACTCTACAAAGAAGGAAAGGACGAAGGAATCAGAAGGGAGCCGACGTGATACGTCAACAAAAGACAAGAGGCTCACCAAATCTTCCCTGACGGAGCATACATAGACGACCGGGAAGCATTGAGAGAAGTATCGTCCACCATTCGCAGGTTATAATTAAATAAAAAATTGTATATTTACGAGGGATTTGCGAGGATCCATAGCAATTCCCTTGATAATATTTGCGAGGGATTTGCGACGAAAACAAAATGACCCTCGTTATTTCCTTGCAAATTTGCGAAGGATTTGCATCTTATCATAGCACAACAAACGATTTACGATTGCTACGAGTTTGTGATGAAATATTTTGCGATGACTTTGCCACAGTTATATCCCTCACAAATTTGCGACGTTTTATTTCCCTCGCAAATTTTGCAAGGGACTTGCGAGGCATTTTTTGATTTGCGACAAGTGATTGGCGACGGATTGATGAGCCTTACAATTCTGTCGCTATTCATGAATTGCGACTGAATCGCTACGGATTTTGCCATCACTAATCGCATGTTTTCTTGTAGGGATCCCCTAAGCCTTAGTTATCATTTTTAAGTTTTTATTATTAAATTTCTAAACTTAAGTTAATTTTTCTTCACACTTCTTACCGCCAATTCTTTTGTTATCTTTCAAGTTGCACTCGTTCGCTTTCTGACACTAATCTCTATTGACCTTCTCTTCACTCACAAATAACATATTGGAAAGTGGATTGATTTTCAACTCATTGCAGAACTATTTTCTCATTTTCATCTTCCTAAACTATGTTTTCTTTTATCAGTTGCATGAACTTTTTGTTGATTTGAGCGTCAAAGAATCTTATTCGCGATACCCATTTGTCGTGGCGGGAATGTTCTCACCTATTGTGATGCATGTCAAATCTGCTTATTAAATATCGATTCTTATCTTTGAACTCGTTTCTATCCACCATACATCATATTTCATCGTCACACCTTGCACTCTAACCTTACTATTTAAAACAACAAAAATTCTCTCATGATATAATTTTTTCGTATATATTTTATTATGATTTTAGCTACACATATATTTTTTTTTTTTTTTCTTAAAATGTGTAACTTGTTGCAAAAAAAAAATGGAACTTAAAAACTCGTTAAAATGTCTAAATTTTTTTTGAAAATTATTTATTCTTATTTTGAATAAAAACCGTTTAAATTTTGTATTTTCTATTACTATTAACATGTAATTTTTCATTATCCTAAATAATTTGTAACTATTAAAATTGCTTTTTGATCTATTTATTATATTTTAACGTGATAATTGTTTTCTCTATTTCTTAAAAATTAATTGTTGCTCCATTAACTCTATGTTAATATATAGTTATATAATTTTATATTCATCCAATCTCTATTCAATTATTTTTTTTTTGTATTTTTTCGTTTTTATTTTCTTATCTTTCAATTTTGTTTTGTAAATTTTATTTTGATGAACAATAATAATTATAAAAGTGTGTGAATTAATTGAGTTATTAGCTTTAGTTAGTGTTCTTCTCTCTTTTTTTAATGAAAAATAATTATTATTAAAAAGTGTGTGAATTAATTGAGTCATTCACTTTTCTTTTTTTATGTGGACACCTTATATGGATTATATGGAGAGAAAACTCTCTTATTAGATATAAAATTTACAATTTTTGATCGTTGTATTTTCATCTACAACAATAAGTAACACACTTTTTTGAGATAGTGACTTTTATAAGTTAATACTACTTAGATGATAATTAATACTACTTAGACCATCTTACACTTTATGATGACAATTAATACTACTTAGACCATCTTACACTTTATATTTTATAAGTCAAATCAAATTACACTTTATGATGACAATTAATACTATTTAGACCATCTTACTCAAATCAACATTCCAAATTTTCATACCATATCTATTAAATTAATTATGATTTATAACGTTTTTATCTGTTTTCACTTTTTGATTAATTTTAATGATATCTTTCCTATTTGTTTTTTATGGTTTTTTCTGTTTCAAGTATCTAATTAATTACTAGTTGATTTTTTTCTTTCTATTTTTTTTATAATTCGTGATACTTTCTAAATATAGATGTGTTTGCATCCAATGTATCATATGTATATATAGTGTTCATAATACAATTACATTCACCACTTATATTTTAATTATATCATCAAATATGACTAAAAGCACATTTTTGCAATATTCATGATTGTCTTTGTTCTAGGTTTGCATTACATTTAAAATATATTTAATATTCCACGTTTCTTCTTTTTTATTTGATGGTTGTTTGTTCATCACTGTTTTATTTCTATAACAAAAAAATTTTAGATGATATATATTTTTAAAAAACTTATATTAATATGTGTTTTAAATATATATTATTAGGAATGGTGATGAAGGAGACGCAAGGAGCAACGTGTTATGCCTATCATTACGAAGGTTACTGTATAAATAAAATGTGTAACAAAGAGTGTAACGCCCAGTATGAAGGAATCAGCATGGGTGCGTGTATACCACCAGGGGCCGCTCCATCAAACCAGGAATGCATGTGCACTTATCAATGCAAAAATTGATTTTTCTTTATTATTAATAAACTATCATCAAATATAATTTAATAATTAAAAAAAAAAAATATTGCAATCTTTTCTAATTTTATGTGAATCTGATTTCTGATTTCAATTATCCAAACAAAACCGAATGTATTTTATATTAGTTCGGCCGATCGATTCTATCCTAATAACCGAAACTAAATCGAAATAAGCAAACCTCTACTCGGTTTGATTCAGAAGTTCTGGTTCGGTTTTTAATCCAGCCTATCTACGTCTAAGTACCCAAAGTCAATCATGAGTTAACTGTAATATTAACATGAGTTAACAAAATTACTCTTACGTGGTTTGACAAAATTTTAGTTAAACTGTATGAATCTCCCAAATTAATATTATGTTGGAACTCGTTTTTGATGAAGTGGCGTTGACCACTTTTCCGGTGGATTTTCCGGCGGAGACGTCTGTCAGAATAACCGGATTTCGGGCACGATGAAATCGCTGCCGTGAGCACTATAACATAGTGTATTCACTTGTCAAAATCTGAGTTGATTTGAATGAGAAATGGAGATCCAAAGTGGATGACTTGGAAAGCTTGAAATGTTTCAAAATTTGGCTAAGTGTAAAAACTAGCAAATATCCCACATTGGAAACTTGAGGTGAAATCCTCTTGTATATATATTGGAGAAATCCCAAGTAGGTTCAAAACCTTAGGACTACTTTGTGGGGAGAAGAACAAACTCACACTAAACCATATGCACGCGCGCGCGGCTAGTCAAGTCGAGTCGAGCTCGGACTCAGGTTTGAGTATTGGTTCGGGTAGATGGGTCTTGACCCAATAACCCATTTTGCATCAAATTATTATTTATGTAATTGATCACTACATAAATTATATACTTGGTCAAAAAGTAATAATGAATAATTATCATCATTATTTGAGAATTGATGTGGTCAATTCTATAACATCTTCTTCTCCTTTATTACCACAAATTAATTTGACAATTAATTGTGCATTACTCCTAGAAAATGGAGACCACAAAAGTCTTGTGACTCCTCTCTCATTTTATATATATATGAACAATCTCTCATATGAAGGAAGATGAATCATCACTTTCTTTTTCTTCTCTTGTCTTATGTTTTTTCTCCATGAGAGTACAACACAGAAAAAATGGTTCGAAAGCTTATGATTTTGGGTGATGCGAATCATAAGAAAAATGCAGTTGTATCATGGGATTCGGAACGCTATGCAGCCGTCACACTACGGGGCGTTTTCAGAATTAAGGAAAGAGTGTCTCGCCTCTGCAGAATTAAGGAAAGAGTTCAGAATTAAAGAACGCTATGCAAATTCTTGTATCGGTATCATTTTAATATTATGATCATCGATTTATTTATGTATTTTACTTTACAAATTTATCAGTTTGCCCTATTGTAGAATATGTGTTCCTACATATTAAACCAAAAATTAAACCCAAAATTTGGAATTTAACCGTTCAATTAAGTTATCTCATTATTGAACCAAAACTCCCTAAATAATAATCTCTAGAATCTCCAATCCGGAAACACGACGAACTCACTCAACGAGAAAGAGCAACGTTGATGATGTGTTTGTAATCGAAGAGGCTCTGCAAATAGTTCGAATCTATGCGATTTTGTCTCGGAAGAGAGAGGAAAAGATGAGAGGGGAGTTGGAGGACCGTTGCTATCAATCGGAGATCTTCTCACCGATCTCGTTGAAAAAACTGCTGAGTCGCCGGAAAACTCTCCAAATCCTGAAAGTTTATCAAAACTAGACCATGATGCTATCTCTGGACCGTTGGATCTTTCATAATATTAAGTTTTATACGAAAATCTTTAATTAGATTCAATAGAATCTCTATCATTGCTCATTCATCATAATGAATTGGATCTTCATTGAGCTATGCAATTTATATCAACATATTGTGTCATTGTTAGTTTAAAATTTTATGTATCATTCTGATTGATCTTGAGTTTTTTCGACACGTTGTTCGGTTTTGACTTGGAAAAGTCATCATAGTAAAGGGTAATTTGATATTTGTGTGAATCATTAGAGAAATGTGGTAATGTTCTTGTGTATTGTAAATATTCTTTATTCCATATAAGTGATTCATTCTTGAAATTGAAATTTTACTGACTTGTATTGTTGTTCTTATCAATATTGTTTCTTTGATTAGTTATAGTATTTGGATGTAATTTCTTACTTAATGCTTGTACGCCTCTTTTGAGACGCAATGATAAACAAAACAAAAAAACCATTGTTTTGTTTCAGGAAAACTATGATAAGCTAAACAGTGCGTTTGCTGGTTCTGATCACTCATAGACCTCCCTAACATTGGAGGTAATTTGAAAACTTCATTTTCTGGAATTGTAATCAACAAATTCGTCTATGATAAATTTGATGATTATTGCTTTTGTTTTGTTGTCTATTCCTTTCAATGGAATTATTTTAAGGATTTTGTCTTTGAAATCGGTTTTACAGTCCTGTAACTAAATGATTGGTGATGCCAATATCTCAAGCATTTATATATGGGGAGTTTAACAAAAATTACTAGAATGATTCCCTCTTAAAACTTTTACTAGAACTAGGTGAGTACACGCGCATACGCGCAGGTTTATATATATATATATATATATATATATATATATATATATATATATATATATATATATATATATATATATATATATTGGTTTTTTTTACAGATTAAATTTGGATGTGTTTAACTTATACATTGTTAATTAGCATGGTCTGTCTTCTTTTGTGAAAACCGTCTAAATATTTTTCCTCTTATTATATTTTGCTCACCAATCAAGTTGCTGAGCCATCAAGTTACTTGTGATTTTTCTTTAAATAACTTTTTGGTTTTGTTTATCTTAAAAACAAATATAATTTCTCATCATCCAAAGAGGTTTCCAAAGTTATTTTATGTATTTTTTTCAAGGATGTTAGAAGATCGATGAGATCGATCAAAATATGAGATAAGATTGAGATTCAATAATGGAAATGTCGTAGATATTAATAATTTAGCTTATGAGGTTTATATGTCCATTTGTATTTATCTTAGTTTAGGAAAATGCTTTTATCTATGTATAACTCACTTGTAACTTTATTATGATGAGAGTTAATAATATTTTTTTCGTAATACATTTCCATGATGCTAAATTTTAACATAATAATCTTAAAATATTGACAAATATCTACAATATTTTTAACGAATATTTCATATCTTATAGATCTTCCAACAAAAGGACATTCGAATCAAAAAGAAAACAGAAAAGAACTAACTAAATAAAAGTAACTGGATTAAAACCAGTTTGAATTCAAGTTCCATAAGTTCATCTCAAGACACAGAATCTCAACTTGTCTCCAACGCCAGACATTCCCCTATGTTTGCATGTAGCGTGGACATAGGATAACCAAACCAGGATGGAGTAATCCAAATTAAATTACGAATCAAATCAAATTAAACTTCAAATTGTTGACAGTATGGTGAGCTACCTTGCAAGTTTTCACGAGATATATGTAAAATTGTAATCCAAATATACGTTGTCGTCTTTATCCCATATTTTTTTTTACATCATCCTGTTTGGTTCATAGTCTATCCAATACATACTGCATATGTTTGGTCTCGTGACCTACGGAATCAGAAAATTTCCATAGTCTCTTCCTAAATTGACACAAACCTATTAGAATAGTATTTTTTTTTTGTTAAGCCAGCCATTTAACTTGACAATCTGCAAAATTTTCTTTAGCCAAAAAATTAATTCATAATGTTTTCTTTACAATATTAATCATAATGACTATTAAAACTGCATCTTTTGGTTAGCCATTTAACGTGGCCAGTTGCTACACAATCTAGTCATAATGACTTGAGCAAAAAGTAATGTATCACACGTACAAATTGGTTGTTGATGATGTTGTTTATACTTTATATTCTCTTGGTCCTTCTGAGACTTCCGATAAAATTAGAATCTTCCTCTGTTTTTTATTTGGTGTTCTTTTCTTCTTCTTTTTTTAAAGGGAAAACTATGTAAATATACGAATACAAATAAGTACATTGACTTGCTTCAGCATGCAATGTAGAGAATTGGAAGTCGGCTAATCTTACTCCTCGGCAGCGTTTTAAAGACTTCGAAAAGGAGAACTACCTTATTCCAAGGTCGAGAAGCTTTTCATTCCTCATAATATTAGCCCTGGGTATTCAGGTATTCGGTTCGGTTCCGAGTAGGGAACGGTTCCAGGTATTTCGGGTAGAGAGGTATAGGATCCATATAGGTACCGAAATGATTTTTGTTCGGTTCCAGGTATTTCGGGTAGAGAGGTTTAGGAACCGAAAAATACCCAAAATTTTTCGGATCTTAATCGGTTTCGGGTATTTATTACCCGAAATGCCTAAAATATATCCAAAAACCCGAAAAAAAATTAAGAAAATTTATCCAAAATAACAAAAATATACCCGAAAACCCAAAAAACAAAAAACTAAATAAAATATACCCAAAAACATGATATATATTTAATATTTTGGATATATAATTATATTTTGGATAATTTGGGTATCCGAAATATTTTTGGTTCGATTCTCAACCTTTGAACCAGCACATCCTGCAAGTCAACTATCCGATAGGCCAAAGACGCAAAGCATTTCATGAGAGAGATTGATCGAATTCAACAACTTTGTGAAATTGATCCCAATGTTTATCTCTTTCGAAAACGTTTGGAAGGAAGGCCCTCTACAAGCTTTCTTCCAATACAGCAAGGAAAGCCATGAGGATATTTCCACCACTTTATGAGAGCAAGGCATTCATCTACAACGTATGGTACTTCCTACGCTATTCAATTATACCATCCCGAGAATAATGGATGGTATCTAAGCAAGATAAGCCGAGAGAAGCTAGAAGAATTCAACCGAGTGGTTCGTGATCTACCTCAAGGAACCACGTTTGCTAGAGCTTGTATGGACCACATGATTGGTCATTTCTTTTGTGAAAGCAAGGAATCCGTCCTGGAGATTGAAGATCTTTTCACAAATTCTAGAAACGGAAGACCCGTTCGAACTCTTCGTAAGATTCAAGACCAATGTTAGTTTCTCATCTCTTGCAATATCCATGAAGTCGAGTTTACCAACATTCTATGTGACTCTGGAGCATGCCTTAGCATCATATATATATTGACCGCTAAACGCCTCGGTATCAAGCACGTTTATCCAACTAGAACAAAGATCAACATGGTTGATGAGACTTGTGCTACACTAAAGGGGATCGCCTATGACATGCCCGTGAGAATTTGAGATTGCATAGCTCCCGTCGATTTTTACATCGTCAAGAAGAAAAAGGTTAATTCTACACATATAATTTTTGGATGGCCTTTCTTGTCAACTACTGAAGCCATCATGAATTGGCCTAATCGACGTGTCTCTTTCGCCTACATCGACAAGGATGTATTCTACACCGCTATCACGCTAAAGAACGGAGGAGAAAAATGCCTCAACTCGAAGAATCACGATCCCGACTCACAAAGGAGCAATGAAACATCTACTGAGGGGACCGAAAGGAGATCGAAAAACATTTGTTGAAAGACATTGTCTTTCTGCGATTATGCTCATCTCGCAAACAACTTTGAGCTAAAAGACTTTAAACAAAAGCGCTCAATGGGAGGCAACCCATTTCAGTACGTTTTACTTTTTAGTTTTTTTTCATTCTTTTCTATTAACGTTTTCCTTTTTTCATAGTTTAAGGCTTTCATAAAATCAAAAAAATCAAATATAAAATGAAAAGACAAAATTAGAGCTGTCAAGCGGGTCCGACCCGCCCCGCTAGACCCGCCCCTCGCGGGTTACTAGTTTTTTTCGACCCGCCCCGCTTGACTCATTAACAAAAATTGCTCAACCCGCACCCGCCCCGCTTGAACCCAAATATTTAAAAATTAAAAAATTAGTAAAATAAATATATTTAATAAAATAAATTTAATAAAATAAATTTAATAAAATAAATTTCACATGAAAAAAACATAAATACACAATTTTCTAAAAATAAACAAAATAATTAATTAATTTATATATATTACAAAACAAATCAGTTAACAATAAATATTTATATATATATATATTATAAAATATTTCAACATTTTTATATTATTTAGTAAATAATATTTTTTTTTTGATTGCGGGTAACCCGCGGGAAAAAAATACCGACCCGCACCCGCCCCGCATTTGAAAACACTCGACCCGCACCCGCACCGCAGCGGGTCAAAACCCGCGAGACCCGCGGGTAAACACTCAAATTGACAGCCCTAGACAAAATGATGAAATCACGGTTCAAAACTGCTCGGCCTAGCACGAACCGCAAGGAAACACGTTTGGCAGCAAAAGAGGCCCGACCGCGGGTGCAACACCTCGAGTCGCGGCCAGCCTCTCCTCCGATGCATTCGTGATCAACCGACCCGCGGCGAGCCTCCTCTTGGTCGCGTTCGCGTCTCTCTGACCCGCAGCCAATTTCCTGTCGATCGTGGTCGCATTCCTTCGATCTGCGATCGATCCCCATCTGTTTCCAACCATTCCCATTACCAATCACGACCATCCTGACAATCGCCACACCACCATTTACCATCCCAATCCATCCCCAATCCATTCCCCATCACCCAACCAACCACATCCATTCCCGACCACTTCCACGTAAGTTTTTTTTTTCCCAAAACTTTTTCAATTATTACATACTATATTTCTCGTCCTTACCCGATTTATTTCACACTAGGTATAGTGTGATTTAAGTCTGGGGGAGGATTACATCCCTTACTAACCACCTTTTCTTTCAAGAGTCTTTGCATTTTAGCATTTTTCGCATTTTCTATAAATTTTTCAAAAGTAGGAATACGTTTTTGAGGCAATGATGACAAAAATCCATGACAATAACCAACCAGTGTGCTACTACGATGTTTACTAGTAACATGCTATTTCGTAATTTGGTTCTAGACTAGGCGGTAGCTAGAGTTTCCGTTAATGCGAAATCCCCAGGGTAATTTAAACCGTAGAGATTCTTTAGGATGGAATATACTAGCTCTATTATACTTGGACTTTAACTTGACTTAATTTTCTCATCAAAGGTTTAGGCAAAGATAGTGAATCATACATTTAGGGCGTCTTTTTCATTTTACAACTCTTTGTCGTACCTAAATGAGAGCCCAAAAGAGAGTCTAGGTTGGTCGAAATTCTTATGAGGTATTCATGGTTCGTTTGTGGTTTGTTTGTAAGAAGTATGTCATTCCAAGCCCACAGAAAAATCTAAGTCTGGGGGAATGACAGAATTTTGGAGAAGTAGTGACTGGAAGTTGTGGCTCTACATAGGTCCATCCTCTATTGTTGTTTTGCATAATATCTTGCATTCTCCAGTGAAATCACGGTAACCCGAAACATCTTTAGCTTCACCTTAAAAAGCCTTTAATACCTAGCATTGATTGTCTTGGTTTAATCATTTTGATGAGAAGTTTACGCTTATACTTAATGAATTTAGAGAGCTAGTTGATCGAAATTTGGGATTTTGAAAGTTTAGATTTCGTATGACGGATACCGTGGACTAATGTAACAGAAACTTATAGTGAGAATTTTCTAGGCTAGGTTGCGTTTGAAGTAGTTCGATGGTCATGGTTTACAAGGACGGTCTCTGAGATTTCGAGTTCCCTATGACTTTTGTTTGATCTTTCCGAACATTGGTTTTGTTTTGTTTGAGGACAAACAAAGTCTAAGTCTGGGGGGAGTTAATAACACCGTATTTTTACCCATTTTACCGTCTATTTTAGAACACTTTAATAAGTGTTTCACTCGCTTTTATATGTTTTTATTACGGTTTTCGTACATTTGTAGTATCAAGACTCTTTTCAGGTTATTTAGGCAAAAGCGATGAAAATTGGAGAAAACCCAGAGTTTTGGCTAAGATTCAAACCGTTAGAAGTTCAACCCTCAAAGAAGATCTTATCACCGTCTGATCAGCCCAATTTTCGAGAAATCAAAGACGAACCAGCTACCTTTATATTCCAACTGATTTGAAGATGATCCAACGGTTCAATCAAAAGATACATGAAGATAAAGAAGTCTCGTCGGTGCAGGCACGAAAGCTCCCAGCCGCGGCCAGAAGACATTTGGCCACCCCTGGAGCAGCTCCACCCGTAACCAAGGAGCGGTTCGCCATGGCCAGAGGGTCTACATCCGCGGCCAGCTTATGTTTCGATCCTGAAGCCTATTTGCAAGCCCGTTCGATTCCCGTCAAGTCTAACTTCGGAGAAACCCTAAAAACCGAAGAAAATAAGAGCATTAGACCTATAAATACATATTTTAGAAACACTATTTTGTGTGCTTCTTTTGTGCCACCTTTAGATTTGTTTTTGCACTAATTTTTTGTTCTTTGTTCTTTGTTTAGGGAGATAGAGATTTCTCTTGAACCCTTTTTGTATATTTCTTATATATTGATTATGCAATTCAGAAACTCAATTTTGTCTTGGATGACTATGTCCGAGTAGTTTATTCGTTGGGTTTAAAGGGATCATCGAAGGGGATTTATATGTTAGATAGGGATTTACGAGGTAAACTTCGCTGTATTCTATAACTCTTTCTTGTAGGTTTGTTGTTAAAGCATAGATCTAACGTTATGAACTAGAGACTGATATGAGATAGATTGGAGCCACGAAAGTGATGAATCTAAATGCCAGAACTAATCTTTAGGAAGCCGATTTCGCTATATGATACGAAAGTATACTTGTAGAGTGTCGTGAGCGTTTATAAATTTGATTTTATCGCATAACTTTCTGCGTGGCTAGAAATGAAAGCTGACTAGTTAAGTTGTTAAGTTATAGGTGTGTAGTGCTACGACAATATGTTATGCACAATTCCGTGTTCTAGTTCATGGAGGCTACTAGAATCGAATTTACTAAGAGCTTTGTTACCGTGTTTTGAATCAAACATTCTCCGGAGATATATCGACCCAACATCGTTCTATTATTGTTTACAACTGATTTTTCTTTTTCTTTTCAATTCGATTTTTACTCTTTACTTTACAAGAAATTTTTGACACCAAAAATCCTATAAAAAACCGTTTTCGTTTTAGACTTCCTTACTAATTCTCTGTCTAAGGGTGTTCTTCTTGTGGATCAACACCCTAAGTACTACTTCGCACTACTGTGAACTTGTAGACGCCTAGGGTTTTATTACATGAAGCGTGGTCCCCGCTCTCAACGGGTACTGAAATGTCTGCTTCAGCCGAATTTGGTAGTCTTGTTCATCCTTTCCGAGATCCCATTTTGTTGTGGCGTGTAAGAACACATTTTGTGTCGCTTTACTCATGACTCTCTACATAACTTGTCAAACCGATTGTTGTAGAACTCCAATCTTTTATCTATTCTTAAGCACTTCAATTTCTTTCATGTTTGATTCTCTACAAGCACATTCCAGTCAACAAATTTCTTATATGCTTCATCTTAGGCCTTCAAGAAGTATATCCAGACTTTCATTGAGAAGTCATCTATGAATGTCAAGAAGTATATGTTCCCTGACAATCTTGGTGTGACATTAGTTGAGCCCCATAAGTCTAAGTGAACATACTCCAGGATGTCTTTTGTAGTATGCTTTGCTTTGGGAAAACTTTGTTTATGAGATTTCCCCATTGTACACGCCTCACATAAACCAAGTTTTGATAATTCTTCTTTCTTGAGATAGCCCTTTCTTGCTAGAGTCTCCATTTGCGGATTGATTCATATTTGCTAGCTGTGAAAGCTATCTCTTTGTTAAGTCTACCAATTTCTTTGCTGCACATACTTGAGGTTTCCTTATAGTCCCTTGAAAATAGTATAACCCTTGCTCATACTTTCGTGTCAACACTTTCTTGTCTCCTTTGAAGAACTAGATTTTGAAGTCATTCCCCTGGTATTTGCAACCAGATTTCTTCAATTGTCCATATGAGATGAGATTTTTTTCCATTTCAGGTATATATCTCACTTCATTTAGGCAATCATCATCCTCCTTATTGTTGTTGCAGTGATCGTTGTTGGTGTTCTCAAGCCTTGGCAAAACAAGAGTGTGCTGAGAATTCACAAGTGTATAGATACAAGAGGTTGTATGAACTTGTCTTTTAATTATGTACTTTTACTTTGTAATATAGGCATTTTGTATCATGGTTTCATATAAATAAAATAAAATATGTCATTTTCTTTTTACTATGTCAAATTATCCAAAAACCAAACAAAAATTCTCAGTAAATCATAATTTAAATATAATTTACTAGAACAATTACATGAATCGATTACATATTTCAAATGCTATAGTAAAATTAGAAAACTGCTGTAGTAAAATTGGAAAAATGCTATGAATAAAACAATTAAAAGCAAATTACAATTGCTATTGTAAAATATATGATTGCATAGAAAATACGCTATATTAGTTGAAGACACGATAGCAATGCCAAAAACCGCTATCGAAAGTGGCGGACCTATTATCGCGGGCGATGATAGAGCGCTTCTAAAACCGCTATTGTATATATCGTTACATAGCATTTTTCCGGTGGTAAGAATATCCATTTTTCTTGTATTGTCTGCTTCCTTAGCATAAGCCGATGTAGTCACCTCTCTAACTGTCAGTGTCTCCTTCCCGATCCCATACTTGAGAGTGTGAACTATAGGTTCAAACGATTGTGGAAGATTTGTAAGCAGTTGTATGGCATGATCCTCATCACTTTGTGATCTTAAGACTGGCAAGATCTTGTATCAACTTCAAAAAATTGTCCACATTATCTTCAATAGACCTGCTTTCATCCATCTTGAAATTAGCAAAGTTCTGCTTCAGGTAAATCCTATTTGGTAGTGACTTTGTCTGGTAATCAGCTTCTAAGGCGTTCTACATGTCGAGTGATGTTGACTAATTCATACTTTTCCTCAGAATATGATCACTTAGACATATTCGCAAAAGATTTATCAACCTTAGATCCTTGTCAGCCGCTTGAGGATCAATCTTTAATTCTACTGTGTTGCCTTGATCTTCCTTTTAAGCAGTCAACGTCGATTTCTCTTTCAACCCTGACCCCAAAACTTGAATTTTTAGTTGCCCCAACATTATGTACTTCCATAAACCAAAATCCCCTTTACCGTTGAACTTTTCCATCTCGAATTTGCATGGTGTTGGATCCATAGTTGATCAATACCATGTTTGTACTGAGTTACCTGCAAGTAAACAATACGAGAAGAGCAACCAACCATAAAACCAGCACCAATATCTCTCGCAAATCCAGATAACTAAGATAGATCCCTCTCAATAATAATCAATTTAAATATTTTACAAATAACGATTATTAAAGAAGGGACAAAGTAAAGAAACTCCCCTGAGTTCATGTTCGAACTCGAAACGATCTGGATCTTTGAAGGCTCATTTTCGCTTCACTCTAGCTATGTGAAGCTCGCGATTGCCACCTTCGCCGGTTCTCTGATCCCCGATCTTCTTCACCTCCGATTGATTTTCTGAAATTGCCTTGTATCTAGATCGATTCGTCTAAGTATGAAAGTTGTTATAACAACTCATCTCTAATGTTCTCATGAGTTGTTATAACAACTTTCAAAGATCCAGATCGTTTCGATGAGAAGTTATAACAACTCATGTGAACATTAGAGATGAGTTGTTATAACAACTTTCATACTTGGCCGTCGATAAATGTCTGAAATTGCCTTGTATCTAGATTCAACTTTCCTCTAATGTTCACATGAGTTGTTATAACAACTTTTATACTTGGCCCAACATCAATTCTACGAAGTTGAACTCTTCTTCCCATGTTTATGATTTGCTCAATGCTCTGGTTTGCTTTTGGCTAGTTGACTTAAGCCCAACTCCAGCTTCCCTCGGTTAATCTCCTAAACCGAGTCTCGACCAGCAATTCGATCTATAACCAATTTTTCACAGATTTACAAACCGATTTAAACTGAACTTTAATTTCGGTGTAGTTCAATAAGAATTTATCCAAATCGAACAAATCGAATTATTAATATACTGAACCGGACAAACCATCTATTTCTGGTGATAACTATATAAGTATATATGTGGGGGTTAAAATCCCGGCCTATTATATTGGGCCCAATAAACCAATGGTAAAAAGGTCCGGAAAAGTTAAAGAAGTCAGACGAGGTCAAATGAGTAACAATGTGAAAGGTCCACCGAAGTGAACGTTTACGGTCAAAGGGGATTAAATGCAAAACCATTAGTCAATCATACGAGACCAAAGACTCATTCAAACTGGTGAATTAAGGCGCATAAACGTAACGGCCGGAGCCTCGACATTAAAGACCATTCATAGCGAATCAAGCGGAGTAAACGGTAATGCTAAACACGATCTCGGAGTATAAAACAAGAACAAAAGCAAGATGAAAAGGATCTAGAATCCAACTGTCTACACCACTTCGTACTACAACTTAACTCTAGAGTCAAACACTTAGTTTCTTCAAGATTTTTAGCAATTCTCTTTTCATGTTCTTGTAAAACCTCTCTCGAGAATCGAAAAACTAAAGCACGTTTACTTCGCAAAAACTTTGTTCAAACTGTTTCTGAATCCAGTTTGTTCTCATCGAACAACAAATTTGTTGTTTATTGTTCGATAGTCTTTCAGTTCTTTTTTTTTAAAGATAAATCAAAATCACTTGTTTGTTTTTATTTACAAATTTTGACTATTGTATTTCCAAAGACAAAATCATAGGTAATTCTTATCAGACAGTGAAAACATCATATTATTTTGCATTTTTCCATTTAAATATAACGTCAAACTAATGTTTAGTATAATTCAAAAAAATTGTTGACACACCCTGAAAATACAGGACCGGCCCTACACCATACCAAATTATTTTGGGTCGATACATGAGACAAGCACTGGTTTATGTGTCGCGAACTGTGCCCAATAGATGAGAGCGGTTGGGTCCTACATCTGCTTGCCGTGGTAATATTAAAATCGGCCCTTCAACTCTTTGTTAGTATAATGTAAAGATTAAAATCGATTTTACTACTACAGTTCAGATAAGATCCTAAACAAAAATTATAGGTGATTTCTATAGTCTATAGATGAGGTTGATAATTGGCACCCAAAAAAAGCCAGCACCAGATCCGAAGCCAGCACCAGCATTGGCAAACATGGAGATCAACACATGTTCCTTAACGTTAAACGGACCCGGGTTAAAGGAAAACTCCCAGGACCCGATCCGATACTTGGTCTCAGGCAAAATCCGAGCCATAAGCTTTCCGAGAGGCAACGTAACGACTTGAACAGAGATCATGGTGATCATCAGAGGCTGAGTCCTGTATCCGAAGAAAGTGTTGAGAAACGAGAGCAGAACACAAGAGAAAAGCCCTAGAAACCACATCCGAAACGTCCACACGGGCAAAGAGGGATCATCGTCGTTCAAAACAGTGAGACGAACCTCCTCCACCGGAAATTCGTTTTCGTTGTCGATCTCCGGTTTTTGTAACTCATACGGGTCGATTTTTAAAAATACGGGTCGATTTCTAAAAATAATCCCTAAATTGATTTTGACCTAACTTTTTATGTATTTCGGGCTGCCCAATGTCCAACTTGTCCGGTCCGTTTTGTCCATGGGCGAAATTGGACATTATCCATTTATACCCGTTTCTATTTTGGGCTTGTCCAAAACCATCTATAATTTGTTGGACATGAACGGACAATGGACCACCCGCCAAATTTGACACTTCTATCTATAGATGAAGTTGATAATTGGCACCCAAAAAAAAATGGTAATATTATAAATGAATAGTGTGTTTTATCGCGTGTGATTTTTTTTTAAAACATATAATCATGAACGAATTCTATGCTATTTTGAAAAAATCATGTGCGATGTATAAAAATATCACCTACTAATTTTTTTTAAAAATACTAAATGATGGATATTACTTAAAAATCATTGGGATGGTCGTCGTAAACCGGAATACTCATTTGGCCTGCCGTGACACTAATTATTTGGACTCCACCGCCAAAGACCGCACTCATTCTCTCTCTCGTGGTCGAT
Organism: Eutrema japonicum; assembly: GCA_030161315.1. Lineage (NCBI taxonomy): Eukaryota > Viridiplantae > Streptophyta > Magnoliopsida > Brassicales > Brassicaceae > Eutrema > Eutrema japonicum. The sequence continues at coordinate 32,352,124 of BSQW01000012.1, forward strand.
TCTAACCATATAAAAGTCTGTTCCTGTCACACTCTTCTCGTGCCTTTTCTTCAGTTACCTCTTCAAAATCTCCATTAAATTATTACTTCAAAACTAAAAACTCTTTGTTTCTTATTCTACAAATTAAACAAAAATGGGAAACTGTCAAGCAGTGGACACAGCAAGAATCGTGATACAACACCCAAATGGTAAAGAAGATAAGCTAAGTTGTCCAGTTTCTGCTAGTTATGTGATGAAGATGAATCCTGGCCATTGTGTTTCTCTTCTCATCTCGACCACAGCTCTCCCCGCCGCCTCTTCCGGCCATGGAGGACCTCTTAGGGTCACGAGGATCAAGCTCCTTCGTCCCACGGAGACGCTTGTTCTCGGCAACGTCTATAGACTCATTACCACCAAAGGTATATACTCCAAAACTCTATATTGTTGTATCTGATTTCATATTCAACTCTATCTCCTAATTGAAATAGAAATATGCTTAAGTCTTTGTTTTGTAAACCCTTTTCTAAAAATAAAAAAAAAATGTCTTTTTTGTATAAGCCAGCTTCAATTTTTATATCAAACTTATATTTATGTTTAGCCTTTTTTAATATAAAAATATAGATTTATATCAGAAAAATATCAGTTTAAGTGATTTTGGAATCTGTATGAGTGTCCAATTATATACTCTCTCATGCGTACATTTCTTACTTTGGTTTTTGGATGGGGTCTAATCACACATTCTGAAACTTCTGGGGTGAAATTCAGAGGTTATGAAAGGTTTAATGGCTAAGAAATGTTCTAAGTTGAAGAGAGAAGGCAATGTGTCGGAAGATAAGCTAGAGATGGTGAAAGGAATAAGCTCTACTAAGCTTGACAACGAAGATCAGGTAATTTGTGGTAATTAAGATTAATATTTTTTAATAATGATTTAGCGAATGAATAAGTAGTGAGAATTGGTTTTTACTTTTTACTGAGATGTAAAACGTCTATAGCTGCAGAAGAAGAAGCAAGAGAAAGAGAGGCCATCAGGAATCTCAAGATCATGGCAGCCTTCTCTAAAAAGCATATCGGAAGGAGGTTCAAGCTGAGTGAATTTAAGAGAACATTTGAAATATGAGGGTCTAGTTTGGAAAATAGAAAAGGCCAGTTACAAAAGCTGGGTCCCTTGTAATGAGTGATACTAAAGTGAGAAAAAGTTGAAAAGTAATGATTCATATCTTTTGACCACAGACTCGAGTTCTCCGAATAATTTATACAGAATTCGTCTTACACTGCGGTACAAGCTTCAACGAAAGAATCGAGCGTGCTATGAGCTTATCATTTACTAGATAATTGAAATATTTTACGTATAAGTTCTGTTCTCGGTGGTGAGGTATGCACTTTTCGATTTAACTCGGTTTGAACCGAAATCGGTTCAATTGATTTCGGTTTACGATTGTTCAGATTTAGAGGAGATTTAGTCCACATCTATGCATGATTACCAGCCTTAAGGCCCATTAAACCCGACTCATTATAGTCGGCACCGACCTCCGAGATTACAAAATCATTCATGCATGATTACCCGCCTTAAGGCCCATTAAATCCGACTCATTATAGTCGGCACCGACCTCCGAGATTTACGAAATATTTTTTAATCTCGGAGTAAAAAGGAAATCATCGCCGAAGAAAAAAGATGTTTGTCATTATCAGAATCCGAGAAAGAAAATGAAATTGTCGAAGTCTGATCAACATAAGGATCTTATAAATATGGAAGATCCTCTCATAAAAAACTTAAGAGGATCATGAAATCAACTCGGGATATCTAAGAGATTGAAAACTCCGACTTAACAACTTGTAGTCTTCTAATTCTCAGTTTTCCGATTAAGTTCGTCAACCTCCTATGACTTAATCGATCTTGTACTTCGTGGAGCTAAACTTAATAAAACAAGATTTTAATCCAACTTAACTGTTTAACCGTTGTGTGATACTCGTATTTTACATAAGTTTTAAGCGTTTTCAAAAGTGGAGAATTTAAGCCGTTACACGCTCGATGTTTCCATTCCATAGTAGTCAAAAACGGGCATAAAAACATTGAAGCAAACATTGCCACGTGTTCGCCTCAGGACCATCAATAAACGCCTTCGATTTTGTTTAGATAACCACACATAACCAGAAGCACAGAGAAAACGAAAAGAATAAAAAAAAAGGTTAGATTCCATTAAAGGGCAAAAATTTAAATCACCGAAGAAACCAATTTGCTTTCGAAAATTGAAAGAAAAAGATACAAAAATGGCAACGAGAGGAGCTGCTGCTGCTGCTGCGTGCGTAGTATGGAAGCACCGAAGAGGAAACATTTCTCTTCGATCACTATCATCGCACCAATTCAATCCCAACTTCAATCCTCAAATAATCCCAAAAGGTACAAAATTTCTTAGAAATTTCTGTTGTCAGATCGATGTTTATACATGATTTGCGTTGTAGGGTTTAGATTTCAAATTAGGGGAATACAAGGAGCAAGTACTGATCCTGTTACACAATTGAAGAACAACGAGGATCCAAAACCAAAACCTCAGAGTTGGAAAATCAAAATGCTTTACGATGGAGATTGTCCTCTCTGTATGCGTGAGGTCTTACAATAACAAAACCTCTATTTCAAATTGTTCATAACGAAATTTGATTAGAGTTTTTTGAAACTGAATTGTTCTGTTTTGTTTTTCGAATTGTCAAAAGGTTAATATGCTTATGGAAAGGAATGAGAAACATGGAACTATAAAGTTCGTCGACATAAGCTCCAATGATTATTCTCCAGAAGATAATCAAGGGCTAGATTACAAAACAGTAAATTGTCTATTTTAACCTGCTTCAATTTGTACCATCCTCTGTTTTAAATGTTGCGGTTCGATTTGATCAAGATTCTTGTTAGGTAATGGGACAAATCCATGCTATTCAGTCTGATGGAAATGTGGTAACCGGTGTCGAGGTAAGCTTATTGCATCATTGTTTAGCCTTAGTCCAATTCATATTATCTTCATGTTTTCGGTGGAACGTTTTCAGGCATTTAGGAGATTGTATGAAGAGGTTGGGCTTGGATGGGTTTACACTATCACCAAATTTGAACCAGTAAGCCTCTCTCTCTTTCTCTCCTAATGATCTCTTGCAAGATCGAATCCACGAGAAGCTTTCGCTTTCTATTATGTCAACTTCTGCGTTCACGGATAACACATGATTACTTGCAGATAGGGAAGGTAGCTGATGCTGTGTATGATTTCTGGGCTAAATATCGACTTCAAGTCACAGGTATATGAAATGACTTGAATATGGTTAAACTTTTGTGGAGATTGTTTTGTTATATGTGCGTTAAAACTAGATATCTTTGTTGATTAGGGCGGCCATCTATAGAAGCTATTCTTGAAGCAAGAAAGAAAAATAAGGTATGGAGAAAGAAAACTCACAAAAGTGAAACATTGTTTTTATCGTTTTTAGCAATATTTACTCTGAAAAAACGATCAACGCTATAAATGTGTTGACAGGTAGAGACATGTGGTGATAGCAAGGCGTGCAAGATGTGAATTTTTTTCACATGATACTCTTGAATTTACAAATACCAAAACCAGTTTGGAGTTACATATTCTTCTTTATCAGCTTTATGTGAGTGAGCGTTTGTATGTATATAACACAAGCCCGTTACATATATTACCGGGATCATCCTTCGGGTATACAAATTATACATGAACACTCGAAATCGACATTGTTCGAAAACTATATGTTTTTAATTGAAAATAGTGGACTAACCATTGCAGCAAATTGAAACTGTAGAGTTTTCTTGTCGGCATTGTTGTGTAATGGTTAGCGGATTTTTACTTACGTTAGTAAAATAGTTGTATTTTAAACCATAAAACTAGATTCTAACCTCATGCGGAGAATTATTTTTGTTTATCAAATTTTGTAATATAATGTGTATTTATTTTTGTGTTTAAATATATTTTTTTGTATATTTAATTTTTGTCATATGAGACACATCATTATTTTGGTGTTTATATATAATTTATTTTTTCTAATCCGTCCTAGAACGGGAGTTCAATATAAAAAGTAACGGGAGTTCATTATGTTGAAATAATGTTTTTCTAATCCGCTTTAGAATGGGGGTAAGTTTTAAATTTTGTTTTCTGATGTTTAGTTTTATTTTTTCAACAAAATCTATTTGTGGATGTAAAGGTTGTGTTAACAATTTTATTTTTGGTATAAAATATATTATATAGTTTTCTAAAATATAATATAGTATGCGACAATTTATTTATTTATTTTTGTTTTTATGTTTTCTATTTTGTATGGAAAATATATTTTTGGTATGACATGTATGATTCAAAATTAGTGATTTTAACTACTTAAATTTTCTTACCCGTTTTGTTATATATATTTTCAGTTCTATATTTTATTTTAAATAAATTTTTAATACATAAATTATCCATTCGGACTCTTACCCATTGTTTTGTTATTAAATTGTGAATAAATCATAATCATAAATATTTTATATAATCAACAGAAATATTATATCATTTACACCTACAAATCATCATAAATACTTTATATTTAAAATATGATCATTATTTTATTTATGTGAATTATGTTTTTGGTATTGGTAACTTAATGTTACCTATATACATAATTGAAATTATTGTTATGCAAATTTAATTAATGATATATATTATGATTAATGGCAGCAAAATTGTAATATTGAAATTTTAGGAAACCATAAATTAATTCCTTTAGTATATTTATTTCATTGCAAATGTATTTAATCTATTACTAATAAAAGGTGATGCTATAGGCTTCTAACAGCATCCACATAGGATTTTAAATGACCAGTTAAAATATGTCAAATTAGCATTTTAATTAAATTTTAAATGGTGCTTTTGATGTCAAAAAAAAATATTTTAAATAATGTCAAGAATTTCAAAAAATCGTCTCTTAAAATATAAATAAATATCAAAAAAGCAAAATTAACAAAATAAAAAAACAAAAATAGAAATAAATATCAAAAGAACTAAATGAACAAAAGAAAAAATCATTTAAAAGGAAATTAACTTGAAATCTATGTTATTTCTATGGAAAATCAACATAAAAAACTTAACCAAAAAAAAAAAAATTTATATGTCAAAATAAAATCTTATATTAATAAAATTTAATGTTATATGTATCTAATGATGTCCACATAGAATTTTAAATGACCAATTAAAAAAAATGACCAATTAAAATATGTCAAATCAGCATTTTAATTAAATCTTAAATAATGTCAAAAATTCTAAAACATTATCTCTTAAAATGGAAATAAATATCAAAAAATCTAAATTAACAAAAGAAAAAATTATTTAAAAAAAAATAATTTGATATCTATGATAACTCTATGAAAAATCAATATAAAAAGCTTAACAAACAAAAAAAGAAAAAGGAAATTATATGCCAAAAAATTGGTGTCTCTTAAAATGGAAATAAATATCAAAAGAACTAAATTAACAAAAAAACAAAATCAAAAATAGAAATAAATATCAAAAGTGCTAAATTGAAAAAAGAAAAAAATATTCAAAAAGAAACTAACTTGATATTTATGCTAACTCTATGGAAAATCAACATAAAAAGCTTAACAAACAAAAAAGAAAAATGAAATTATATGTCAAAATAAAATCTATTACTAATAAAAGTTGATGCTATATGCCTATAAGGGTATTGATTCTGCCTACTTAATTGTATTCTTGATCAAAGCTATACTTTGATGGAATAAAATAAAATAAAAGAACCGCATGAGAAAAAATTCACCCATAGATTGAGAAAGACGACTATAATGAAGGAAAAATGACTATGTGTAAACCAATCTTCTGAGATATAAAATAATGTTTGTTACTTCAATATTATTTGCAATGACCCCTAAGTATGAGAATTAAATCCTCATCGCTTAGGTTTATGATCTCATCGAAGAACCATTGAAAAGTTGCCACAACCAATATGTCACAAGACAAAATTCATGCTTCTATCTCTCTAATGTAAAATTTACAAAAAGTATATTTACTTTGTTGGTTTTTTGTTATTATAACTTTGTTTCAAAGTTCATATCATATTCATATATTGTTTTGGTTTCAAATTTGTTTTTTCATAGATATGAGAGTAAGAGTTGTGTTTATTACATTGTTTTTCGATTTGTAGATTAAATTAAATTTTTATATTGATTAAAATAGTTAAGGAATGCAAATAATTTTTGACTTTTTTGTTTTTTGTTGTTTTTATAGAAAACAGATATAACGAGAATAGAAATGAATATGATGAAAAAACTTATTCACTCTGATTGTAAGAAATAAGCTACAATCATTGAAAAATCATTTAAAAGTTATCACAACCAATTTGCTACCAGACAAAAGTTCGGTCTTTACATCTTCAAGATAAAATTGACAAAAAATTATTGATCTTTTTTTATTATAAATTAGTTTCAAAATTCATTTCATATTCATCTATTGTCTTAGTTTCAAAATTAAAGGTTTCATGAATGTAAAAGCAAGAGTTGTGTTTATTAGTTTTTTTTCAATTTAGTAGATTAAATCAGAAATTTGTATTGATTAAATTAGTTAAGGAAAGAGAATAACTTTATAACTTTTTTATTGTTTGCATATAAAACATATATAACGAGGATGAAACTGAAAATGATTAAAAAAACTTATTTTCTTGATTTAAAAAGTGATGTATAAATTTTATCTTCGTGTCAATACTATGATTATTAAAATAATATTTGATTACTTTATTACACTTTTAGTTGAATTTGATATACTAATTTATAAATGTTCGACCATATAATATATGTTTCAAACGGGACATATATAGATTCAAAACAAGACCGTTGAAACCTCACAAACTATATATAATTACTGAGATTAAAACTGCAATATTTTTAATATATATTATTACAATCACCAATATACATAAAATAATATCTCAATAAATATAATTGCCTGCATATGATTTTTATCAAAATAGTATTAAAAATAATACCCACGCTTAGCGTGGGTGCAAATCCTAGTTTGTATAATAAGTCATGATGATTTTACGAATCTAATTAAGTAATGGTTCTTTCCTTTTATCGTTGGAAGCTTGTAGTAGAATTCTTAATTTTGAATTTGAATAGAATAAATATTTTTGGTTTATATTTTAAGATAATATTTTTTAATAAACCTTTATTAATATAAACGAATATTAATAAAATATGGACAATCTTACCAATAAATAGATCTGCATTTCAAATTTAATTATAAATTAACAATTTTTGAAATTGTGTGATTTCTAAAATATTAATTATTTTATATATGTAAATAAAAATATTGAATATGTATTAGTAACTGATTGTTGTAAATATGTATGATCGAATTTATGGTTGTGCAAATATAATTAATAATATATTCTTTTTCAGTTTGAAAAATATTCAATTATAAATCAGAGTGTATTAATAAGATTTAAATTTAGAAGTAAACATATTTTGTTATTAATTCAGAATATTTTGTTTGTAACTGTTTATGAAATCTCAGAAAATCTACATTAAATTCAATATTTAAGATTATCTTTGAATGCAAATTGTTAATTTTTAATATGTATCATTTAAAAAAATATTGATTATTAAAATATTTGGCATAATTTTAATTCAAAAATTCGAAATAAGTAATATTATTTTCGTAACAAAATAATAAAAAATTAAATTATTTTTGTAATATGTAATTTATAATAATCGATTTTAATTATAATTTTAAATATTTAATTTAATTTTTGGCATAATCTGAATTTTTCTAATTACTAATTAAGTTTAATATATATATATATATAATCAGATTAATTAATTAAACTACTCTTTAATTGAACCAAAAATATCTGTTTGGCAACATGAATATTATTTATCTAGAAAAAGAATAAAAGTTATCCAGAAAAAAGAATAGACTTATATGTATTTTTTTCTGTTTGAACAAAAAAAATTATCTATGTTGTAATAGATTAGATATTTGAGTTTTTAAATATTTTGGTTATACCCTTTGCGCACAATATTTTGAAAAATATTAGATTGGCAGTACTTCGTCGAAGTGTAGCTCGAAACACCAAAGAAGAATGATTTCGCCACAATGAATTCTTTTACCAGTGGAACGGTCTAAATGGGTGACAACCAGTTTTCCAGTAGCCAATTGGTGACAAGCCTTTCATGTGCGTGAAGAGGTCATATACCCGGTGTTGATAGCTTAACTAGTAAACAAGTTGGTCATCCAAAGGATAGTGTTTTCATGATCCTGTGTTCGAGCACTAGCGACGAAGAGGGGACTGAAATATCCACTTTGACCTATTATAGTTCCCGACCTAAGCCGACTATGGACCTTGGCTTGAAACTCCTATTTATAAAGGAAAAAAAAGAAGGCAAAACCGATATGATGACCAAAGTAGCGAGTGTATCATTATTTCTACTACTATTGTTGATGCGTTTTGCTCACCTCAACGGTAGTTATAAGCTTCTAAACAAATTTTATCACGTCTCTACTTATATATGAGTTTTAGACAAAAAAAAATTTGGACAATTTTTCAAATAAATTTTGTTTTATAGTTTTTTGGATAATTTTTTCTTGAAATTTAAAAAAAAAAAAAATTTGAATCCATGTCAAATGCCTATGTTGCTATGGGTCTGAGCCAGACCTGTATATCAGTAGCTTACATCTTCCATCATGAGTTTTTGATAGACATCGGCTAACCAGTCCTCGTGAATCACATCAACTAGCTTGATTTGCGTCTCACACTACAACCCAAACTTTCCTGACCTGCAGAAAAAGGAGAGGGGGTGATATAAATTTGGAATCCACCAAAATTTATAACATGCGAAAACAAAGGCTTAACAGCTTGTGTGTGGATATATGGAAGGATGAGATGAAACTAAGTGCCATAGACAAGTTTGGTTGAATATAACCGGATTATGTCGCAAGGTACACTAAAACAGTAACCGGATTAATTGTTACGGTTTGGTCACATAAACTATGTTTTTTGGTATATTTCACCATACAAATCCATTTTTTGTGAGGGTACTTGTACATTAATTTAGTTGAGACGCGTGGACATGTACATATCTATTCTTGGTGTAGTTCACAAACATTTTTTATATAAAAAATGGGTCTACTCGTGTCGTCTAACCAGACAATACACTGGAACAGTAACCAGATTAATGGTTATGATGTTGATCATATAACCTATGTTTGTTGGTGCATGTCATCATGCAAATTTATTTATTGGTGTAGGTACGAGTACATTATTTTAGTTGGGATGTGTAGCCATACAACATACTATACTTGGTGTAACTGTCAATCATTTTTCTTCAAATCAACATTAACTGATAGCAAATCTCGTACATCTTAACTTCAAGTACAAGATATAAGAGATATGTAATATAAATATAATTAAGTCCCTCATTGTAATTAGTTATACCTAGAGTCTCTCATGTATCTCTCTATATATTGTACGCTTTACATCTAATGAGAATTATTCAGTCTCTAAACTTATATGGTATCAGAGAATACACTTTCCTAAAAGATCTAAAACCTAAAATTCTCTTCGTTTTTCATCCATGGCTAACAATACCGCCGCCGCTGATACCGTTGATGTCACCGCCAACACCGTCTTGAACGTCAATATGGAGAACGTGACCAAGCTGTCCTCCACCAACTACCTTATGTGGAGTCTCCAAGTTCACTCACTCCTCAAGGGTCGCGGCCTTGCCGGTCATCTCGACATATCCACACCAGTTCCATCCGCTACAATCACGGACGGAACCACAGTTTCTGAAAATCCGACGCACCTTCTCTGGAAACGTCAGGATAGGCTAATCTTCAGTGGCCTCATTGGTGCAATCACCAACTCTGTTCAACCGATTGTCTCTCGCGCTACCACTGCGAAAGAGATCTGGGATACACTCTCCGCCATCTATGCGAAGCCAAGCTGAGGACACTTCAAGCAATTGAAGACTCAATTGAAGCAATGGACGAAGGGTAATAAGACCACTGATGAGTATCTCCGTGGGATTAATACTCTTTTGGATCAACTCTAGATCCTTGGGAAACCAATGGATCATGAGAATCAGATCGATTTGGTGCTTGAAGGTCTTCCTAATGAGTACAAACCGGTCGTTGATCAAGTTGTAGGGCGGGACACTCCGCCATCGATCACTGAACTTCATGAACGCATTCTTAATCACGAGGCGAAGCTTTTGTCCACTAAAATCTCTCCGTTGTTTCCCGCATCTGCAATCGTTGCACAACAACACAACACCAACAACTGCTCATTCAATTGCAACCGCAACAACTATCCCAACAATGCAAACAACAACCCTCCGATGCGGCAGCAACAACAACAACTCAGTTCTTGCAATGATCAGCGATATAGTCGCCCATATCAGGGTCGTTGCTAGTTGTGTGGTGTTCACAGACATAGTGCTCGTCGCTGTCCGCAACTTCCATCTCCAAACTCGCCGGTGCCGTCGCAGCAGCCGTCTCCATTCACTCTGTGGCAGCCTCATGCCAACCTCACGGTTGGACCACCCTACACTGCCACCAACTGGCTCCTTGACAATAGTGCCACTCACCACATCACGTCAGATCTCAACAATCTCACGCAGCATCAACCGTATACCGGTGGTGACGATGTTGTCATTGGTGATGGCTTGGGGTTAGCCATTTTGCACACTGGTTCTGCCTTAATTTCCTTGGCTTCAAAATCACTTACGTTGCATAAAGTTCTCAGTGTTCCCAATATTCACAAGAATCTAATCTCCGTGTATCGATTATGTAATTCTAATCAAGTGTTTGTGGAACTCTCACTACAAGAAAACTGCCATTTTACAACTGACATAATCGATGTAAAACAGGCTTTGAGACGATTTAGCGACGATTGTCAATTCGTCGTAAATAGTTCGTCGTTAATCCCAAAACGTCGTAACTTTTGGGACGTCTATAAATCGTCGTAAAATCGTCGTTAAACATTCGTCGTAAAATCGTCGTAATATTACGACGATTTTACGACGTTTATACCAATGAGGTGTTACGACGATCATACGACGGATGTGTACGACGTTTATACGACGGATGTGTGACGGCGATTTTACGACGATGTTACGACGGATTAGTTACGGCGAGTTTATGACGGATTAAGTACGACGTTTTTACGATGACCTGTGTTACGACGATGTTACGACGGATGCTTTACGACGGATTATCGAATTAGCATATTTAATAATTAATTAATAATAAATATAATAAAATTATTAAAAAAAAAATTAAAATAAAATTAAAATTAAAATTAAAATTAAAATAAATAATTATAAAATATAAATTATAGTTTCGATTACAAATTACAAAATCCTAATTAATACCAAAATGTCCAAAAAGCTCTTCATCGGTTCGCTGCAATAATTCTTCTCGCTGTGCAGCGAGCGGATCCACATCCTGATCCGCATCCCTCGGTCCCGATGTCGAAGCTTTCTGCGCTCTCAGGGCCTTCGCCAATGCGGGATTATCCACCGGAAGAAGCTCGAACAGGGAACCGTATCCTTGGACCGTCTTATCTAATCCAAGGATCTTATGTTCGGATTCCGCTTGCTTCGTCCGTAAAGTGTTTATCTCGGTATGGGCGGTGTTCAACTCGTTCCTCAACCCAACCGGATCGTCGTTCGGATGATGTGCGGAAGACGAGGCAACAAAACTACTCGAATCGATCCCATCCCTAAAACTATGCCCTTCTTCTTCGTGGCAACCTAAAAAAAACGTTAAAATTAATAAATTAAATACGAAATAATTCCGTAAAACTATAATATGATTATTATTACCTCTTCAAATATCTCGTCCATCTGGGCTGTGGTCAAAGCGGCGTTGGACTGAACCGAGCTACCTCCAGGTGATAGCTGTTGAGAGAGCTGAGTTTGACGCTCCTCAATCCGTGCATGGGCGGCATTGTAGAGCTGCTCCGCTGGAGGATCCACAAAAGAACCATCTTTCTTTTTTTGAGTTTCCTCAAAAACTCTAGTCATCGGAGGAAGTTCGCCTCCGTTTGCCTAAACAAATGACATTCGGAAAGAAAAAAAAGGTTAAAAATTAAATTTAATTAATTACAAAAGCAAGAAAAAAAATATTAGAAAAAATCATAACATTTGAAGACGATTTCCCGCAAATGACGTCTGACCTGAAGTATGTGGCAACACCGCCGAACGACCGTCTGGACCGACAGTGTTCCGAGAAGCCGAACACTTAGCAGCCACTTGCTGCGAATGCAGATCCATCCAATATGTCTTCAAGCCGTTCCAGACTTCGGAAGACATGTACGGGGTTTCGCCGCATTGCCCTCAGCCTCCCACTTCCGCTTCCAATCGGAGACGGTATTGTTGAGCCGCAATTTTCCGTTCGCCTTAAACTCCGTCTTCACCGTCTCGTTGATCGCAACATCTCACTGCCATTTTTGCTATAAAAACAAGAAAATAATTAGAAACGATTAAATAAAATTAAATAATTAAAAAAAAAATTAAAACGACTATTACCGCGAAACATTTGAACCACATATCAACGACGTCGCCCGGAACGGCATACCAATTGCGGTGAGGCTCCTCGAAGTAGGCTTTGATGGTTTTAGACACACTCCGCCCGACTTTGTTGTCCTCCTTAAACCTGAAATATAAAAATTTAACTATAAGTAAAAACCAAATATTAATGAAAAAAAAAATAGCTTACATACCAAAAAGTATTCGGCGGCCGGAGCGGATCTAACCGGGGTAAACGATCATGACCCGGCGACTGCAAAATGTCCTCGACCGTCAATCCCGCATATAACAAAGCGGGTCGAGGTGCAGATGCAGGTGCAGGTGCAGCTGGCGGAGGCGCCTGTGTGGCGGGACCGGAGTCCGAAACCACAGACGGTGTGGCAGACAATGATGGGGCATCCGAATTAACACTCGGTCCCGAATCGCCACCCATAAACGCGCGATAGTGAGTCCTACGTGGCCCCATATCTAAAAAAAATAAACGATTATCAAAAATATAATTCAATCTAATTCCAATCCTATCTAATTCAAATCCTATATAATAATTTCATTCGTATCTAATAATAACAATCATAAATACTTATCTAATATATTTATAAAGCAAAAAAAAAAAAAATTACCTTAGAGAGAGAAAGTTCTGGTTTTAGAGAGAGAAGGAGATTGTGAGTTTTGAGGGAAAAATATGGGCTCGCGTATATATAGATTTTGTTGCCGTCGTAATTTCGATGGTAAATTACGAAGATTTTACGACGGATCCATCGTAAAATCGTCGTAACCCATGAAATCAATCAGTATAATTTACCAACGCGGGAAATTTTCATTCCACGCGGCAAAAATAATTCTGGATTACGACGGATCCGTCGTAAACTCGTCGTAAGATACCAACGCCATTACGAGGGATCCGTCGTAACATCGTCGTAATATTAGAAATGTAAACCCTAAACCCTAAAACACATAACCGTCTTGTATTAACGAAATATATTTGTACATCAGAAACTTTTCAGTGTACACAATACAATTAATAATGACGATTGAATCTGACAAATATCAAATTTCCTTATCTCTTCTTACTTCTCTATAACATTCGTTGTATAAGTTTCTTCATAACATGCATGAAGTATAAATTGTTAATAATTTTTGTATTATGTCAAACAACGAATCGAGAACTTATGTAAAACAATATAATTGATGAAATACCAAATATTTACAACCTATACTCAACCCTAAACCCTATTAAGTATTACGATGATATTACGGCGATTTAAGACATATTCATCGTAATTGACAAATCGTCGTAAATGCGTCGTAATTGACAAATCATCGTAAGTTCGTCGTAATTGAAAAATCATCGTAAATTCGTCGTAATTGACAAATCGTCATAAATCCGTCGTACTTTTGATAATCGGAGATAACCGGAGATGGGATCGAAAGGACTCCCGAAGTGTGCAGGTCTAATATTACCTAATCCATAAAATTCCAGGGTTTGGTTAATATTCGACCTACACACTCCGGGAATCTTTACGATCCCATCTCCGATTAGCTCCGGTCATATGCCGAGATAAATCCCCGGTCAAGTTATATTATACAAATTTAAATAAGAGCAATTACCTATATAAATCAATCAGAATCATCATCTCCGCTTGGTTCATCATCTTCATTGGGTTCATCATCTTCAGGTTGCGAATCATCGTCACTCTCATCAAACTCATCGGAATCGCCTTCTTCTTCTGTGTCGTCAGGTAGATATTCAAGTTCCTTGTTGCGGGGATCAATTAACAGAACATTCTCCGTAATCTCTGGTTCTGTAATGTCACAACAAGAATCTTGTTGCATTGGAAGATCGTCAACACCAACAATTTTACCCCTTGGAGCAATTTTAATAACCGATAACCATGTGGGCCCAGTGGTTCGAACTCCCGGATATGGCACGAACGTTACTTGTTCTGCTTGTGATGCTAGTATAAATGGTTCAAACTTGTTGTATCACCGTGCTTTGTTGACGTCGACCACACCAAATTTGTTAATTCGAACCCCTCGACCGGCTGTTGGAACAAACCAATCACATTTGAAGATAACGTATTTCATACTAACCAAGCCGGGGTACTCCACTTCGATTATTTCCTGCAACACCCCATAAAAATCTATTTCACCCCTAACACATACTCCGTAGTTGGTAGTTGCCCGCCGAACGCCGTATTTATTGTAATTGTTAATAGAACTAAAAAAAAATATTTCAAACCATATAGCTTTATACCCTAAAGCCCAATTTCTACGCCCTAAACTCTAAATCAAAAACACTAATTTTTCCTTCTTATTTTTAATTTTGTAATAGTTTTTTCTATTTTTTTTTTTTTTTTACTATATAGCAATAATTTGTTGTGTTTTCTTTTTTCAATTGAAAATTATAAAAAATATCTTACAAGTGTTAACCCATATACTCTAAATCAAACACTCGTTATATGCTCTAACTTGAGATTACCGTTTCTTAAGTTAAGATTAACAAAATACAATTCGATTAACATTGTTAAGAACAGATTAATAATACACACAAAGGCTTTAATTTACTAGTTAGTTAGCTTCAGCCTTCATTTCTCTCTCTACAATATCGTACTGTAGGAGTAAGACCCCTTTTGCTCACAAGTCTTTGCTCTTCTCCTTCTTCTTGTTTGTTTTTTTTTACCTAAAATCCACAGCAAAGGAAAATGAACTTTAGATATGGCTTAAAATCCACAAGCGACAACGATCTCAGACAGATCTCTGAGTCAAGATAGAGAGAGAACTCATCATATATAGTTTTGGTTTTTCTTAACTTACCAGGGAGCCCACAAAATTGTCTAAAAATCAAACCCAACATCTTCAAGCTCTACACCAAGATCTCTTGAACATGACTCCATATGACATATGTTTCTGTAGGCTGCATCTTTCTGCTCTTTTGCCGCCGATTCTTGCCTCTGCAGCTTGAGAATCTTGTGATTCACCTCAACCATCTTGCGTTCCGTCTTACCAAACTCTCGCGGCCTTGTGCATTTTGCTAGATTCATCCATCATCTCTTTGTCTAAACCTTTTCGTTCCTCCAATATATATTCAGTTGTCAATCTTTGAGAGCCAACAGTTTGTCGGTCCGTGATAAAGGTTATTTGTGATCTTTTCGTTAACTTTGAGACTCCATAAAAACACAAACAAAACCCCTTAATTTATGTTAAGAAATATATAACAAAACATGCCTCTCCACAACTTTCAGCTACTAATCAACTGGAACATGCCTAAAAAAACTCACAACATGGAAGATCCAACCAAAAGATTATGAATGTTGACCAAAACACCATCAAAAAGATACAAACAGTAACACTGTACAATACAAGTCGTGGAGTCTCTAAGATTCAAAATTTTAGAGAATTAAAAGCAAAACACACAGCAAATAAGTAAGTGACTACACTAAACAGTTCCTAGATTAGTACTTCCTAAAACAGTCTTTCTCTTGATTGATCCCTCTAAAGAAAGAAATAGCCAAATGCAGGAAGATAAAACCAAGGAAAAAAACACTTCCAGAATCGAATCTCAATAGCCAGAAGTCTCATCACCTTCTCAATATTCTGAATCGAAGAATAGAAACTAAACTAACATTTGTTCCAAAAGGCGGACAACTTCAGGGAAGTCAATAAACTGTTGACAATGTTGAAAAATGAAAGCATTAGGGAGCTGAAATTCCTCGAGCTCTCCTCTCTGCTTCCAATAAGCAGTTTGAGGAACTAAATTGTATAAAGGATAAGAGCAACAAAGAGGTTTTTGTATCTTCATCGATCGATCGGACTAGTCGAGAATCACGATCTCGAGCCTTTCTTAGCACCTGCTCACAGAAACACAATAAGAAACAGAAATTAAGGTTTTAACACGAACAAGAAGCAGATAATAAAGGTGACATGGAAGAAGATGAAAAGAGATTACCAAGAGAGATATCAGAGAGGATCTGAGAAGCTTGGAGACTTGGATGGCTGAGAGTGAGAGAGATCGAGACAGAGAGAAGAGAGATCGAGACTGAAAGAGAAGAAGAGAGATCGAGACTTCGAGATCGAGATCGAGATCGAGAGAAGAAAGAAGAAAGAAGAAAGAAGAAAAAGGGATTTTTGTGAAAAAGGGATTTTGTGAAAACCCTTTGTTTGATCACTTTTTTTTTTAGTTCGTATCAATTTTTTTCTTAAAATTAACTTGGTACACTTTTTTATTACTTAGGCGGGCAATAAAATTTTCTTATTCGCGGTTAATCTATAATAACGTTTTACAATTCATAAGTGCTATTACAGAATAATTGGAGCATCAAAAATTAAGTGCAAACACATATTTTTTGCCGTCCAACATATCATAGCGTTTATCATTTTAGAAACGCTATTAAAAATTCAGGTACAACTCAACCATAGCAGAAACACATATACCGCTATACTGAAGTGCTATTAATACCCGTTTTTCTTGTAGTATAACCACGGGTGAAATACATAGGTAGTAACTCATGAAACCATATTGGATATTCGGGGTCACCATGTTCAACCTATAAAATTTAGGAATGTTAGATAGAGCATCAATATATATACTTAATGAAATTATGTATTACGTAAACTTACTTGCGTCTTCAACCACTTAGCAAAGTGACGATCTTTACGATCGTTTATTTCATCATCTGAAACGCCTTCAATGCATTTTCGTACCTGACTAACAAATAAACTGCAAAATACATATATATACATTGAAATTAACACCTTTATCTATATATATAATAAATTAGGAGTGGCTAATTAAATTGTCACATTACCTCTCCAAAGGTTCCACTTCCTCGCAATTTAGGAGGATGTACGTATGTGCGCTGTGCCTGTCATTCTCGTTAGACCACCAAACTTCCTTCACTTTTCCACCAAGACGACCGATTGGTGAGAAGATGTCTGGGACACCCTCTACTGAATAAGTTCTTCCCACACCACCATCATCAAATCGTCGGGGTTTCCGTTTGCGTGTGCGAACTTTCGTAGTGAAATAGTATGAAGTGAAGTGTGAAGTTTCTTCGGTCAAACTTCCTGCAACAATTGATCCTTCAACCCTTGCTAGATTTTTAGCCTTTCCCTTTAAATGTTTCATGAACCGCTCGAATGGGTACATCCACCTAAACTGAACAGGCCCGCCTAGTTCTGCTTCGTGAGGGAGATGAATGGGAAGATGTTCCATGACATCAAAAAACACCGGCGGAAATATCTTCTCCAAATTGCACAACAATATTGGAATATTAGCATCCAACTGTGCAATTACATCTTCTGACAACATCCGTGTACTAAGATCCTGGAAAAAATCTCCGATGCCTGCAACACCAACAATTATATAGTGCAATATTTGAAAAAATTATATGTGATATGATGATGTCTCTTACCTCCAATTGTTTCATGAACATTTCATGGAAGGAGTTCGGCAAATGCGAAAGGAAGTAATCGTTGCATAAGCACGTGGCAGTCATGACTCTTCATCCCTGAAAACTTTTGTCCTTTCTCAACAGATTTAGCCAGATTGGATACATACCCATCAGGAAACTTCACATCAGATGAAACCCAATTGAACAACGCTGACTTTTGTCCGGCACCCAACCAAAATATAGGAACTGGTGATTTCTCATTGCTCATAATATGCAACTCATTTCTGTTGCAAATATCAGGCAAGTCCAACCTTGAATTTCCGTTGTCTTTGGTTCTTCCTTTCACGTTTAACACCGTATGCATGATGTTATCAAAAAAGTTTTTCTCAATGTGCATGACATCAAGATTGTGTCACAGCAGATGATCTTTCCAGTACAGAAGTTCCCAAAAATGCTTTTCTTGTGCCAATTGTGATTCTCCCCGTATCTATCAGGCATATTAGCTGGAGTGTGCCAATTTCCCCCACAATTCACAGTTTCTAGTTCCCCAAAATGATCTATTTGCGCTTCTAGATCTTCCCCAGATAGATACACTGGTGGGGGGACACGCACGATTTTGTTCTTCCTAAACAATCGCTTGTTTCTCCGATATGGATGGTTGATTGGTAGAAACCGACGGTGACAACCAAACCAGCATGTTTTTTGACCATGTTTCAGCTGAAACGCATCTGTCCGATCGAGGCAATACAGACAAGATAACCTCCCATGCGTCGTCCAACCTGATAGCATCCCGTATGCAGGGAAGTCGCTTATTGTCCACATAAGCACCGCACGCATCGCAAAATTTTTCTTCCTCGAATAGTCGTATGTACGAACTCCTGTATACCACAAATTTTTCAACTCATGTATGAGAGGCTGCAAAAACACATCAAGGGAACGCTTCGGATGCTTCGGACCAGGTACTAATATACTCAAGAATAAAAATTCTCTTTGAATGCACATATCTGGAGGAAGGTTGTATGACGTTAGGATTACTGGCCAAAGAGAATATTGCCTACCAGACATACCGAATGGACTAAATCCATCTGTGCAGAGGCCAAGATACACATTTCGCTTAAAATTAGCAAATTCCGGGTGTATGATAAACCCATATTTTACATCTTCTAGTATGCATATTATTTAGTGTTTTGTATCTCATGCATGTGCCTTGCATAGCTTTTATAGCATTTAGGTCTTTATTAGAGTAATAGGTGTTTTCATTAGGTCTTAGTGAGTTTTGCATGTATTTGGAGTGTTTTTAGGTGTCTTGGAGACAATTGATGATGTTTGGAGTTATGGAGCATAAGAGGAATGCAAAGCCCATCCGAGATGTCGGAAAGATATAGCTGGACGAAGGCTCTCCGGTATGAATCAGCCTTGAATCTCTTCATAGGAGTTGTATAGGAGTGCGTAATCTGTCTACAGGAGTTGGATTCAGGCTATTTGGACATATGGTTAAGGAGTTATCGCAGATTTACTTAAGACATCTCTGCCTGGCCGAGGAGCTTTGTCTTCACCGGATGCATACACCGCCCGGGACAAGATTTCCCCTCAGGGCCGGTGCTGAAACTTTCCCTCGGCAGGAGATATTCCGGTCTCTTGTCCCGGACAAATCTTCCCCGGGATCACTTCTCTCGGCTAAAACTCTTCATCCCGGCCTCTCTCGTTCCGGCCTGAACCAACCCGGCACCAAATCTCTCGGCTAAAAATCTTCAGCATCGTCCCGGTCAAGAGTTAGCCAGCATGAAGAAATCCCTCAGCTGGCACGAAATGTTCCCTCAGACAGGGAGAATCCCGGCTCCTCATCCCGGACTGATCTCCCCCGGCACCAAATCTCTCGGCTAAATCTCTTCAGCATCGTCTCGGTCAAGAGTTAGCCGGCACGAAGAAATCCCTCAGCCGGCACACGATCTCTCCTCGACCAGGAGATATCCCGGCCTCTCGTCCCGGCCTGAATCAACCCGGCACACAAGCCTCGATGATTTTTCCCTCAGCACCGTCCCGGCCTGAAGCAACCCGGCACGAAGAAATCCCTCAGCCGGCACGCAATCTTTCCTCGACCAGGAGATATCCCGGCCCATCATCCCGGCTAGAATCAGCCCGGCATCAACTTCCTCTCGGCAAAATCTCATCCCGGTCCCTCACACCGGACTCATCCCAGCCGGGATTATCTTATATCCATAATCCAATCTTTGAATCCGATTTTGCTTATTGATTTATATCTTGCTTATTTGCCTATTTGCCTTAATTTGGTTACTTAATCACAATCAACTTGCTTAGCTTAACTTGAAATTGTTCTTTGCATTCTTAGTGATTAGGATAAATCTCTTTATGGATTGATAACCTTCATACTACACGTATTGGAGTTATTGATACCTCCTAAAGACCAAAAAGTCTTGTATCAATTTGGCGCAGTTGCCGTATTGGGATTCGTTTTAAAATTTAGATTTAGGCTCTTTGTGAGATTAAGCTTTATTTGCTACAAAGTTACTAATCTTGTTTGCTTCCTATTGCTCTTTCTCTCTATAGGTGCATGCATACCCGTTCCCGTGGCAATACTAATCTAGTAGAACCGATGGACGACATTGATCAACTTGATAGAGGATCAAGAGCAAGACGAACCCGAGTGAGAGTTCAAGTAGAGGTTGTTAACGACATGGAGAACTTTGAGAATGTTCCACTTGGGAACATCAACGAACCCAATCCCCACCAAAGGAACGTTGGGAATGGGAATGGTGACGGCAACAATCAAGGAGGTGGTAGCAATGGAAACCATCACCGTCCCAACCATCCACCAAGAGCTAGAAACGTTGTTGGAGAGGGTGATGCCGCTAATGCTCACCAAAACCGGCAAGGCATTCAAGCTCCACCGGTAGAGAACAACAACTTCGAAGTGAAACCGGGGGTTATCAACATGGTTCAAGCCAACAAATTTCACGGCTTGTCCATAGAGGATCCTTTAGACCACATAGACCAATTTGACCGGATATGTGGTCTCACTAAGATCAATGGGGTCTCCGAAGATGGGCTCAAGCTTCGTCTCTTCCCGTTCTCTTTGGGTGACAAGGCTCACCAATGGGAAAAAACCTTACCCCAAGGATCTATCACCTCGTGGGGTGATTGCAAACGTGCGTTTCTCGCCAAATTCTTTTCACCGGCTAGAACCGCCAAGCTTCGCAACTAGATCTCAAGCTTCACACAACGATCCAATAAATCTTTCAACGAGGCTTGGGAGAGATTTAGAAGCTACACTTCTCAATGTCCACATCACGGCTTTAGCAACGCTTCTCTCCTTAGCACCCTATACCGAGGTGATTTGCCTAAGATCCGTATGCTACTTGACACGACATCTAATGGAAACTTCTTGGCAAAGGACGTTGATGAAGCAATGGAGCTTGTCGAGAACTTGGCCCAAAGTGACGGTACCTATGGCGACGACTATTGATATATCATGGTTTTTACCCCTTTTAGGCCATGATATAAGTCCGTTTTATAGAGTATTTCTACTATTTTGTAGTGGTTTAGAGTCTTTTACAGGTTTTAGCACGTTTGGAGCATAATTGAAAATATTGAAGCTTTCTGGAGCATTTTGGATCAAAGCAGAAGGTCGTGTAGCTGAGTACCAGATTTTAAGTCTCAGTGTCGATCGATATTGCCTAGTATCGGTCGACACTCACCGAAGCAGACACGACCCGCGAGTTTAATGAAGAGTTGAAGAATTGAAAAATTACCCAGAAGTCTTTATTATTTACAAGAAGCCCCAAAACGTGATTTAGGTTATTTAATAGGATTTTACAGCCACTTTCTTGGCTACGCTTTATTTTATTCTGGTTTTGTGAGAGAACTTTTGAAGGGAGACAAGTCTGAAACTCTGTTCGTCCGAGAGAAGATTTCGAACTCTCTTGTTACTCTTTCTATTTTATTTGATGATTTATTCAAACATGTTTATTGCTTCAATTTCCATGTCCGAGTAGATCTCTTGTTAGGTATAGGGTTCTCATAAGGGTTTTCTCTGAATGCTAGGTTGATTAGTTATTAGGATTCACCATCTGAATTAGTTATTCACCATAGGTTGTTTCCGAAGCTAATTCTAGATTGATCACCTAGAGCTTAGATCTTAGGATAATTGATTAGGCACGAGAGTGCGATTAATTACCTGACAGAACCTAGGATGAGCAAAATAACTATTCACAAAGAGATTTGGTTTAGTTGTTTTGTGAACAAATCAAACTTGAACTAAAAGCTAGTTTAAACTCTAGGATTCGCAAAGAGATATGGAATTCTAGGATTTAGACTTAGATAGTTTTCACAACGAGAGTTGGTTAATTATACCTTAGTGATTTGAGTTCAAGAACTGCGCTAAATCTGAATCCTGTTAGTTAGTTCATCTGCATTCATTGATTTCCTGAGAAATACCCTAAACTTATCTTTCTCCAATTGAATTTACAACCGTTTTAATTTACGTTTTGTTTTCAATATCATTGATCGCTTAGCTTAATTCTCATCTGTATAATCTATTGTGTGTCTCTGTGAGTCCTTGTGTTCGATCCCTACTTTACTGCAACTATTTTTAGTACTTTTAGGGTATTAATTTGAGCATATCAAATTTGGCGGCGTTGCCGGGGACTCAATTCTCCATTAGATTTTTAGTCTGAGAATTTCGACTAAGTTCGTTGGTATCGATCGATACTATCTAGTGTCGGTCGATACTCGTCGTTCTCTTTTTCTTGATATCGATCGACACCACCTAGTGTCGGTCGATACTCATCGTGTTACCGTATACTAACGTTCTTGACTTTTGCTTTCAGGTGTATACATATTCGTGAAACCAGAAGGAACAAGAACACTCAACTAGTCGAACTGTCATGGGATCAGCTAGCACTTTTGGAGCGCACAAACAGAAAAGCAAAGAAGCCAGTAGAGATGAACAACAATCCAATGATTTTGGTTCAAGATGATGTTGGTGCTTACAGAGACCAAGAGGGTCAGTTGTGCAATGAGAGAGGACAACGTCTGGATGGAGAGGGGAACATCATTCCACCTGCTCATGTTGTCACTGGGAACGTCGCTGGGAATGTTGTGGTTAATCGTGGTAGAACGATTGGTGAGTACAACATGCCGGATCAGTTTTATGCCAATCGTTCAACGATTCGTCCTCCTGCTTTTCAGAGGAATGACTTTGAGCTGAAACCTGCATACTACACTCTTGTAGGTCAGCACCCTTTTCATGGTCTTTCCAATGAACATCCCATGGACCATATTAAGAGGTTTGAGGATTTGGTCACTAGCATCAAGAGCAATGGAGTGTCCTACGACTACCTCTTCTGCAAGCTCTTCCCATACTCTCTTGGTGGAGATGCGACTTACTGGCTGAAGCAGTTACCTCCTGGATCACTGTCTAACTGGGAAGAGACTAAGACTACTTTCCTAAACAACTTCTATGATGATGCACGATCCGAGGATCTGAGGAACAAGATCTCCCAGTTTTCTCAAGGCCCTACTGAAGCGTTCAAGGCTGGTTGGACGAGATTCAGATCATACCAGAGAGATTGTCCACATCACGGATACTCTGATGTTCAGCTAATGGGATTCTTCTTTAGAGGAATTGATTGGAGGTATCAGATGGCTTTGGATGCTTCAAGCAATTGAAACTTCAACACCAGGTATCCTGATGATGGCTATGTACTGATTGAGAACTTGGCGTCTAGCAATAGCACCAAGAATGCTGATTTTGAGCGGAAAAAGCTAGCTGGTAGCGTGGATGGTTCACAGATTGTTGATGTTCAAGCCAAGTTGGATTCTATGCACAGTCTTCTGATGGGCAAGACAACGAAGTCCGTTCACTTTGCTGAAGATGTTGAGGTATTCAACGAAGATGAGGTAGAGGATGTTAACTACATTGGTGGTTCTGGTTTTCAAGTTCAGAGGAATCAATTCAACAACAACCGAAACTTCAACAACAACTCTCAGCAAGGAGGTTCGAATCAGTTTGGTCAGAGATCATCTCAGAACAGTGGGTATACCAGGAACTATGGAAGTTCATCTTATCAGCCAATACCTGCTAAGCTCCCAGACAGCAAAATCGAGTCTATGTTTGAACAGCTGGTTCAAGGACAGCAGAAGCTCACTGTAGATCTCAATGGAAAGATAGATGATGTGTACAAGGATCTGAGTGGAAGGATCGAGGCTCTCAGTACTCATCAGAAGATGCTGGAAACGCAAGTAGCTCAAACTGCAGCAACTGTCAAGGGAAAGACGGCTCAGGCACAGAACAAACACGTTAATGCAATCACCTTGAGAGGTGCAGGAAATCTCGAAAACCTTGTCGAAGATGATTTCGAACAAGATTCGTCAGTATCGATCGACACTACTACTGATATCGATCGATACCAACTTGAAGAACCGACACATGAGCCTTGTGTCGATCGACACCAACCTTGTATCGATCGACACCCCTCGCAGGAAGAACCGGAGATTGTAAAGGAACCAGAGATGATGGAGGAACGTGTTTACAAGCCTAAGATTCTGTATCCTAGACCACCTAGACATCTCATGAAACCCATCACTGCAGAGAAGTTGCTGGCTTTAGAGAAGAAGGTCAGGAGGATTCCCCACACTATATCTTTTGAAGAAGCTTTTGAAAACCGTCATTTGGAGTGTTACTTCCAAGATTGCAGAGAGACTGAGGAAGAAATTAAGGCACTTTTCGTCAGGGCCAGAAGCACACCACCTCCACTGAAGTAGTTGACTAAGAGGGAAGACCCATGAAAATTTTCGGTTCCATGCTCTATCTCCAGAATTGAGTTCAAAGAATCTCTGGTCGATTCAGGATCTAGCGTCAATGTCATGTCAAGGGCACTTGCAGAAAAGCTGAAATTATATGACATAAGATCTACTCAGATGGCTCTCACATTCGCGAACTCTTCCACATCGGTTCCATACGGTACAATCCCTGATTTGATGGTTAAAGTAGGAGACTGTCTGGTCCCTACCGACTTTCAGGTTGTGGAAATGCATGAAAGGTCTAGCACACCTTTGATTCTTGGAAGACCGTTCATGGACACGGCCGGTGCAGTTATGGATACGCCCAGGAAGAGAATTTCATTCTCGTACATTGACGAACATGTCTCCTACGAGGCCATCCCTTCTAGAAGAGCTCCCACACATATATCTTGCATCCCCGTTGGTGCATGCGAAACATTGATGGTTGATCTTTTGGAAGAGCCTTATGATGAGCCAGCTGTCATAGAAGTCCTGGATCGCCCTCCTATCATCACCAAGGAAGTCATCAAAAAGACCAAGGCAAAGAAGGAGGTGAAGAACAAAAGAGTCGAGAGTGCTACACATGTAACCTTAATCCCTCAGAAGTGCGATGGAAATTCGATCGAATATAAGGTGAAATGCAAAGGGACCTCAAGACCATTTTCTAAGGCTAGAGTTCTCCTTACTCCAAAGCTGAAAGAGCAAGGACAAGATGTTGTGAAGCGCATGTTGAGCAGAACTCTGAAGCTGGAGATGTCAAGTTGTGGAGCCTGTTTTGCTGCAAGCTCTCATTCTTATCCGGACTGATCGTCCGTGCAGTCAAGCTCGTGACATAAAACAAGCGCTGAGTGGGAGGCAACCCACTGGTGAGTTTTGTTTTTGAGTCTTTTTCTTTTTCTTTTTCGTTTTGTGTTTGTGTCAGGATAACAAAAGAGCAAAACTCGGAACTGCCCGTGTGTCGATTGATAACCTACTGGTATCGGTCGACACCCTACGCGAATGAGGAAAGTTCATCATGTCGACCAATACTTGGTATCGATCGATACCAAGTTGGGTGTCGGTCGACACTCGTACCCCATTACGGTAACTTCTTGTTTTTCACAGTTCCACTTAGTTCTTTTGCTATCTTTTGCCAACTCTAGGCTAGATAATACTGGGGACAGTGTTGTTCAAGTCTGGGGGAGGTAGTCGCTGACATTGTTTTTGTTTTTCTTAGAGTCAGTCGTTTTTGAGTCATTCGTTGTTTTATTGAGTCAAAATCTGTTGGAGACTGTGATCTTTTTCTTGAATCTATTGATCTGACCTTGCTTCTAAGTGACCATTATTACAGAATCAGTTCTAGATCGACTAATGAAAAATCCAAAGGCTGACCAGTTAACTAGAAGACACCCATGTTTCCAGCAAAGTTCTTTAAAGCCTGAGCCAAATTTTTGCACTTCATCGATGTGGTTAGTATCCATAGAGCTTGATTCCTCATTCATATCTGACAAAGGAACCCACATGTTTAAAGTAATGGTATTTCTCTTCCCTGTTACAAGTTAATAAATAAGATGCATTAAAAGATGATATGATTTTCTTCTGAGTAGAGGGTTAGGAATATTTCCAGCGATCCCATTATTCTACTTCAGAGGAAATGATCACACAAAGGTGGAAGCGAGGTTAGGAAAATTTCCTGTGATACCATTATTCGCCTACACCTTTGATTATCTTTTTAAGGAAAGAACCGGGGATTTGGTGGCAAACACCATCAATACTCGCGTCTCGAACCTTAATAAGCATATGCAAGAGTATAATAAGAAATAAGTTTGGGGGAGAGAAATAATACCAAAAGTGTGAAAAAGGGTTGTTCATTATCATGATATTGTATGGGAAAGAAATTGGAAGGTTCTTGGTATTAATCACAGCGATGAAACTGGCGAGGAATGCTTTATTGGACAATGCTGTGAAATAATGTGTGTAGTCTGGGAAGCTGAGAATGTCTACGGAGAAGTACATGGTGGTTGGATTTGAAACTGATTATGTGATATGTGGAGCACTAAGGAAAAGGGTCATTGCAATGTTTCACGAACATGTGAGTCTCTATGTTTTCAAACTTCTTTCTCTGGTTTAGTTTTCTGTTTTGCTTGAGGGCAAGCGAAGACTAAGTCTGGGGGAGTTGATATATCATGGTTTTTACCCCTTTTAGGCCATGATATAAGTCCGTTTTATAGAGTCTTTCTACTATTTTATAGTGGTTTAGAGTCTTTTAATGGTTTTAGCATGTTTGGAGCATAATTAGAAATATTAGAGCTTTCTGGAGCATTTTGGATCAAAGCAGAAGGTCGTGTAGCTTAGTACCCGATTTGAAGTCTCAGTGTCGATCGATACTACCTAGTATCGGTCGACACTCACCGAAGCAGACACGACCCGCGAGTTTAATGAAGAGTTGAAGAATTGCAAAATTGCCCAGAAGTCTTTATTATTTACAAGAAGCCCCAAAACGTGATTTAGGTTATTTAATAGGATTTTACAGCCACTTTCTTGGCTACGCTTTATTTTATTCTAGTTTTGTGAGAGAGCTTTTGAAGGGAGACAAGTCTGAAACTCTGTTCGTCCGAGAGAAGATTTCGAACCCTCTTGTTACTCTTTCTATTTTATTTGATGATTTATTCAAACATGTTTATTGCTTCAATTTCCATGTCTGAGTAGATCTTTTGTTAGGTTTAGGGTTCTCATAAATGTTTTCTCTGAATGCTAGGTTGATTAGTTATTAGGATTCACCATCTGAATTAGTTCTTCACCATAGGTTGTTTCCAAAGCTAATTCTAGATTGATCACCTAGAACTTAGATCTTAGGATAATTGATTAGGCACGAGAGTGCGATTAATTACCTGACAGAACCTAGGGTGAGCAAAATAACTATTCGCAAAGAGATTTGGTTTAGTTGTTTTGTGAACAAATCAAACTTGAACTAAAAGCTGGTTTAGACTTTAGGATTCGCAAAGAGATTAGGAATTCTAGGATTTAGACTTATATAGTTTTCGCAACGAGAGTTGGTTAATTATACCTTAGTGATTTGAGTTCAAGAACTGCGCTAAATCTGAATCATGTTAGTTAGTTCATCTGCATTCATTGACTTCCTGAGAAATACCCTGAACTTATCTTTCTCCAATTGAATTTACAACCGTTTTAATTTACGTTCTGTTTTCAATATCATTGATCGCTTAGCTTAATTCTCATCTTTATAATATATTGTGTGTCTCTGTGAGTCTTTGTGTTCGACCCCTACTTTACTGCAACTACTGCTTAGTACTTTTAGGGTATTAATTTGAGAATATCAACTATGACCGCGCCACAAGGACCACTAGCGACTTTGATGAAAACTAGCGGGCCAAAGACATGAAAGCTCTTAATGACAAATTGGACAAGCAAGCCAATTTGATTGATAAACTTCTAGTGTCTTCTCAAAAGACGGTTAATTTTGTGGATGCTTATGATGAGAATCAAGGTTACTATCAAGAAGAGAACGTGGACATGAACACCCAAGAGGAGGTGAACTACGTGGAGAACCAAGGGAACTACCAAAGACAAGGGTTCAACCAAAACTATAGAAACCACCCCAACTTCTCTTACCGGAACACAAATGTGGAGAATCCACAAGACCAAGTATACCCTCCGCAACCTAATCAAGCTCAAGGAGCCCCACAAAAGTAATTCCAACCTCAAGGCCAAGCTTCTAATACCAACCAACAAGGCTTTGTCCCAAGGAACCAATTCCAAGGGAACCAAAGTGGATTCCAAACCAAAGCCCCACTCTGTTTTCAAGGCCAACAACAAGTGTTTGTGCCTCAAGGTCAAGCAACTACGTCTAAACCGCAAGAGCTTGATTTGAGCTCCATGTTCCAACAATTACTCAAGGGACAAGCGGAGATCAATATGTAGGTGGATTGCTCTTACAACGACCTCAACACAAAGATTGAGGCTTTGAACTCCAAGGTAAAACACATGGAGAACAAAGGTGTTGCTTCTTCTTCACGACCACAAGGTCAACTCCCGGGCAAATCCGAAGCTAATCCTAAGGAGTATGTAAACGCCATAACCTTAAGAAGTGGTACGGTTTTGCCTTCAAGAGAAGCTCCTTCTACACTCAATGCGGACATTGAGAAGCAAAGTGGGGGGGGGGGGGGTGGAACTTCAAGAAAATGACGAATTGGTTGAAGACAAGGTAGTGAGAGAGCAAGACAAGGTTGAAGAAGTTGAGAAGGTCAAACCTAGGGTTGTTGTTGCTCAAGAAAAGTCGAAGAAGAATGTGTTTGTCCCTAAGCCATACGTTCCTAAGCTACCGTTCCACGGGCGGTTCACGAAGCAACTTATGGACAAGTATAAAGCCATCTTTGATAGGCAAATGGAGAAGGTAGAACTCACAATGCCTTTGGTTGATGCCTTCTTGCTTGTCCCTCAATACGCCAAATTCTTGAAAGATGCCGTGAATGAGAGAGCTAAGGAAATGGAGTCCATGGTCATTCTAACTCACGAGTGTAGTTACATCATACAAAAGAAGATGGTGCCAAAGAAGCTAGGAGATCCGGGATCATTTACTCTACCTTGTGCACTTGGTCCTCTAGCTTTCAACCATTGTTTGTGTGATCTTGGAGCGAGTGTAAGCCTCATGCCGTTCTCGGTAGCCAAGAGACTAGGCTTCATACGCTACAAGGCATGCAACATCTCCCTAATATTGGCGGATAGGAGCGTGAGGGTTTCTATTGGTTTGCTTGAAGATCTTCCTATCGTGGTGAAAGATTTCATTGTGCCCACGGATTTCGTGGTACTTGAAATGGATGAGGAACCAAAAGACCTTCTTATCTTTGGTAGGCCATTCCTAGCAACCGCGGGGGTGATAATCGATGTGAGGAAAGGCAAAATAGACTTTCACTTGGGTAAAGGAGAAGTCCTTGAGTTCGATATCAACAAGGTAATGAAAAAACCCACCATAGATGGCCAATGTTTCTACATAGAGACCATGGATGAACTAGCCGACGAATTGCTTGAGGAAATGAGAGTAGAAGATGGTTTGGAAGTGGTCTTGACTAAGGAGCATGGTGATCATGGGTTCTTGAGTAAAGAGAGTCAAGGGTATGAGCTACTTATGGACTTGCACAAGCCGGATGAAAGGGATACGCCATTTGTTAAGTTGGGTGTTCAAGAGGAGTTAGTTCTAGCCGTCGGAGAGACTAGCAAGGGTAAGCATAGTCTTGAGGATGACGATTAGAGCGAACTCAAAGCCCCAAAGGTGGACCTAAAGCAACTTCCTACGGGACTAAGGTACGCTTTCCTAGGTCCAAACGAGTCATACCCGGTTATTGTGAATGATAGTTTGAATGAGAATGAACTATCCTCCCTTTTAGTTGAACTTATAAAGTATAGGAAGGCTATTGGTTACTATTTGGACGATATCAATGGTATTTCTTCTACTTTATGCACTCATATAATCCATCTAGAGGATGAATCAAGGACCTCTATTGAACATCAACGAAGGTTGAATCCTAATTTGAAAGATGTTGTAAAGAGAGAGATTATTAAGCTCTTAGACGCGGGCATTATCTACCCAATATCGGATAGTACTTGGGTTTAACCGGTTCATTGTGTGCCTAAGAAAGGGGGGATAACGGTTGTTAAAAATGAAAATGATGAAATTATACCTACTAGGACAATAACCGGACATAGAATGTGCATTTACTATAGGAAGCTAAATTCATCTACTCGTAAGGATCACTTTCCGTTACCTTTCATAGATCAAATGCTTGAACGTCTAGCTAATCATCCATTTTATTGCTTTCTAGACGATTATTCGGGTTTCTTTCAAATTCCCATACACCCGAATGACAAAGAGAAAACGAGTTTCACGTGCCCTTACGGCACCTTCGCGTATCGAAGGATGCCGTTTGGGTTGTGTAATGCGCCCGCGAAATTCCAACGATGCATGATGTCCATTTTCTCTGACCTTATTGAAGACATGGTAGAAGTCTTTATGGACGACTTCTCCGTGTATGGGTCTTCTTTTTGTGTTTGCTTGTCTAATCTTTGCAGGGTCTTGCAACAATGTGAGGAAGCAAACTTGGTGCTAAATTGGGAGAAGTGCCACTTCATGGTACGTGAAGGCATCGTGCTTGGGCACAAGATCTCCGAGAAAGGGATTGAGGTAGACAAGGCCAAGATAGAAGTGATGGTTAGCTTGGAGCCGCCTAAGTCGGTCAAGGACATCCGGTCTTTCTTGGGTCATGCGGGGTTCTACCGAAGGTTCATCAAAGACTTCTCAAAATTCACACGGCCTCTCACAAGGCTACTTTGCAAGGAGGTCGAGTTCGTGTTTGATGAGGAATGTATGGTAGCGTTTCTAGAAATCAAGAAGGCGTTGGTTAGTGCTCCCATTGTACAAGCTCCGGATTGGGGTCTTCCTTTCGAGATCATGTGTGATGCTAGTGACTACGCGGTTGGAGCGGTCTTGGGTCAAAGGAAAGACAAGAAGACCAATGTCATCTACTATGCAAGTATGACCTTAGATGACACTCAAGCCCGGTATGCCACAACGGAAAAAGAGTTGCTAGCTGTGGTGTTTGCAATGGAGAAATTTAGATCTTATGTTGTGGGATCAAATGTGATTGTCTACACCGATCACGCGGCCATAAGATACATTCATGCGAAGAAAGACACAAAGCCAAGGCTACTCCGTTGGATCTTGCTTCTACACGAGTTTGAGTTGGAGATAGTTGACAAGAAGGGGATAGAGAGTGGGGTCGCGGATCACTTGTCTAGAATGAGGATTGAAGACCTTATTCCAATTGATGATAAGCTCCCCGAGGAAAGTCTCATGGTCGTTGGTGTATTGAAGAAAGGGGTTGAAGCCGTGCGAGGACTAGAGAGTGCTAATGGGTTACAAGATGAGAAACTACCATGGTTTGCGGATCTAGTGAACTACTTAGTGTGCGGGAAGGAACCGCCTTTGGATGGGTATAAGAAGAAGTTCTTCCACGACGTGACGAGATACTATTGGGACGAGCCCTACTTATACAAGTTGTGCTCGGATGGTTTGTATAGGAAATGCGTGACAGAAGAAGAAGTCCAAGGGATCCTACTCCATTGTCACGGGTCAAGCTATGGTGGTCATCATGCATCCTACAAAACTGCTACAAAGGTCTTGCAATCCGGTTTTTGGTGGCCTTCATTATTCAAGGATGCGCACTTCTTTGTCTCCACATGTGATGCATGCCAAAGGAAAGGGAATATTGGGAGGAGAGATGAAATGCCCCAAAACCCAATCCTTGTGGTGGAGATGTTTGACGTATGGGACATCGATTTTATGGGACATTTCCCATCATCGTGTATGGTAACCTATACATATTAGTGGCGGTTGATTACGTCTCTAAATGGGTGGAAGCCATCGCGAGCCCGACCAACGATGCTAAGGTCGTCCTAAAACTGTTCAAGTCCGTTATCTTCCCAAGATTCGGAGTTTCAATGGTAATCATTAGTGATGGAGGTAGTCATTTCATTAATAAGGTGTTTGAAAGTCTACTTAAGAAGCATGGCGTGAGGCATAAGGTAGCAACACCTTACCATCCTCAAATGAGTGGCCAAGTAGAATTATCCAACCGGCAAATCAAAGCCATACTAGAGAAGACGGTTGGGAGTTCGAGAAAATATTGGACCAACAAGTTAGATGATGCGTTGTGGGCTTACCGTACCGCTTTTAAGACGCCTATAGGACTACACCATTCAACTTTTTTTATGGGAAGTCATGCCATCTACCGGTTGAATTGGAATACAAGGCCCTATGGGCGGTAAAGCTTCTTAACTTCGACATTAAGACCGCATAAGAGAAGAGGTTAATTCAACTTCAAGAGTTAGAAGAGACTAGGCTTGAGGCCTATGAGAGCTCGAGAATCTACAAGGAGAATGCCAAGGCATTCCATGATAAGAGGATCGTGCACAAGGACTTCAAAGCCGGAGACCGAGTACTCGTGTTTAATTCCCAGTTGAAGCTTTTTCCCGGGAAGCTCAAATCTAGGTGGTCGGGTCCTTTTGAGGTTAATGAAGTAAGGCCATATGGTGCCGTGGTACTTGTTAACAAGGAGGGCCAAGATTTCATTGCAAATGGCCAAAGGCTCAAACTCTACCGAGCAAACCAAATCGTCGAAAAGGGAGGCTCGATCCCTCTCGATGATGTCCCTCTAGATTGAGGACGGTAACAAACGTCGAACTTAGTGACGTTAAACAAAGTGCTCTTGGGGGACACCTCAAGCTTATCCTTGTACATATTTTCTTTTATGCTTTTCTTTTGTTGTTAGTTCTTTTTGATGGGTTTTCTTAGTGCGAGTAGGTTTTCGATGGCCATATGGGCATGGACTTATGGACTAAAGTTCTTAGGATGAGGTGATGGAATATGGCGTCCCTTGATCCCTCTTACCCCTTGTTGATCCGTAAATCACACAAAAAGGGGGTAAAACGGTACTTTAGTCGGAATCTCGTTTATTGATCAAGAGTCGGCGATTACAACAGAGTTTAAGTAAGAAGGCAAAGACAAAAGACTTGAGATCGGTAACGAGCTCTCTCTTGTATTCTCTGTCTCTGCGGAAGTTGTGGATGTCTCTGAAGAATGAGGCTCCTCCTTTATTTATAGTGTCTTTGAGGCGGTCGAAAGGAAGATTTCTCCTTTTCCGAGTTCGATTAGGAAAAGGAAATCTTCCAGTTTTCTCTCCGAGATAAGGATAAGTTCCTGATATCTCGAGGAGTTGACCAAAGAGAATATTTCCTTTTCCGAGATCGGTGGGAAAAGGGAAATATTCCGGTTTCATCTGTTGTAACGGACCGGGCTTGTGATGGGCCTAGATCGGTAGCCGAGATGGGCTTTCAGCGAGATTCCGAGCTCGGCCCAACGTTTTCGGGCCGACTTGTCTTTGATCCGAACCATCGTAGACCGGTCTTGATTGAACCGATCTCGGTTCGAACCGAGTTAAACCAGGGGGTGCTAATCCCCCCTTTAACAATTGGCCCCCCCCTCAGTTCGGCGAGGGAGTTTATGAGTTCGGTGAATTTTTGGGGAGTATTCTTTAGCTCGGTTAAAACTGAGATCGGTACGATCTGATCAGATTCTATTTCGAGTGCGGCGGATTTTCGGGTTCGGCGAATTTTGAGTTCGGCGAACTTCTTTCGAAAGTGAAGATCGGAATTCCCGTGATCGAATAGATTTTGGAGCTTTCGAGTTCGGCAGATTTTTCTCGGGAAGGGGGCGTCGTTTCGTCTTCTTCGGCTACGGAATTCGAAGAGCCGCGTGTCGATTCGTACTCTTCGGCTACAGAATTTGAAGAATCGTCATCATTGCGTTTTTCTTTATAAATACCGCTCGATTCTCCTTCATTTCTCACTTCTGTTCATTTTCTTCAAAAAGGTATTTCTCTCTCTCTCTAGAGCTCTCCCTTCTCTCTAGAATTTATTTTTCTTTCAGTTCTCCGATCATTTCTCCGCCGTGATTCTTCCGATCTGTTTGAAGATCTTCGAACTTTCTGGGCGATCTTCAAGCTGTTCTTCGTTAGTATTCAAGTTGTTCTTCATTAGTTCTTTCTTTCGATCGATATGGTTTCAAGGACTTCTTCTCCTTCTGTTAAAGACCGAGCTTCTCCATCTAAGTTTCCCGACCTTGGGTTGTTCGTCAACAGCTCTGATTCGAATTCGGATGGGTTAAGTGACGTCGAACGGGAGATGTTCAGGCGCAACTCTCAGCGTTCCGCGGCTTGTTACTGGGAACAAACCGAGCAAGGTCAACCATTGGAGCGCCCGATACTTCTTCGTGAAGATCGACAAATCTTCCGTTGAGTGTCCGGGAGGGAATTACCGAACTCAATGGAGGACTCCCATTGGTAGATACTTGTTCTTGATTTCGTTTTAGTACCTAATTTTGCCTGAATTATATTTGTCTTTTCCGTTTTCAGCTCGTCATCCTCCAAGCTTCCTTATCACCACACCAGGATTCACTTTTGCTCATGCGAAGCAATTGAGTGCGGCTGGGAAAGTTCGGTGGCCTGAAGCTTTCCAGGAGAAGCTCGATTTGAAGGCGAAAAGAGTTCTTAGAGGTTGGTCGGTCGACTTTTCTTCGTAGTCTGTTGATACCGATCTCCCCTTTCCCTTTTTTTTTTATTTACTTATCGTTTTCCCCTTTTTCAGCTAAACCGTCTCGTCGTCGGAAGATGAAGTTCGATGACATCCCCGATCTATCTGCCGAACTTGACGGTGACGAGCGGGAGATGAATTCTGAAATTCCTCCTCCGCCTGAAGCCGAACCGGTAATTGTTGATGAAGGCATCGTTGGGAACGATGTTCCTGCTGGGGAGCAAGTTCCTACTGAAGGGCGCACCTCTCCTCCCGCTGAAAAGAAGAGGAGAAGGAAGACTAAAAAAGGAGCCCGGCAAAGGGCTGATCACACAGCTGGGGTCGGCACTATGCCTGCTGAAGGCAACGAAGGGAATACCGGCCCCCAAAATGTTGGAGGTGATGATGGGGGTTCTGAACCCCAACGAGCCGAAGAGGAGACGGTGGTCCTGTCGGACGATTCTCCTGTCTCGAAGAGGCATCGGGCTTCAGCACCGGAGGTCGAGTCATTGGGTTTTGCCGAGACGTATCGGCAGGTTAGCTTCGGCCCGGAATTCCTCCCTTCGGTCGATCGTCTGTATAAGTCTGATGAGTTCAAGAAATTGGCCCAGACTACTGCCGAGGTAAATGCCTTTTTCAAGTTCGTATCTTCTTTCTTTCAATTCTTCTTTCTGATGTTCGCTGTTTTTGACAGATGATTGCCCAGACGAATGAGATCGTCGGGTCATACGATCGTGATCTCGGAGCTTCGCGCCGTAAGGCTTTCGAAGCGAGCGTCCAAGCCGTGGAACTCCGCAAAGAGCTCCGAGTCTCAGAGGATAGAGTGGAAGCCGGCGATCGTGCAGTAGCCGAGCTGACCCGCGAACTAGCCGTGCTGAAGAGATCCAATGCCGAGCTGGAGTTGGAAAAGGATGCCCTTGCGACGAAGCTATTCACAGAGACTTCAAGGTTGCGGGCTGGCCGCACTTATCAAATCTTGAAGAGGAAAGCGGCAACTGAAAAATGCCAGGTTCGTCTTCAAAAAGTTAAGGACCATCTGGCGGCGGTTGATCAGGCAAGGAAACCATTCCTGGCCGTTAATCAGATCCATGGGATCCTCAGCTTCTGCCAGAGTCTGAAGACGAAGCACGGTATCGTCGTCCCGCCGTCTCGTATTGAAAAGCTTGAGAAGCTTAAGGCTGAGAAGTCGGCAGAGTACGAGGCGATCGACCTCCGCGAGCTGGAAGATGCGGATCTAGTCGTCTCACCCTTTACTGATCCGGTTCACCCGGGAATTTCGCCCTCGATGGGTAATGAAGTCCCGCCAGGGCTTGATGAGTTCGGTACTAACCGAGCTTCGATGTCGGCGGACCAAGCTGAAGCGATGCGGAGGCAAGGTGTTTAGGCCTTTTTCCTACTTCATGTAATTTGTTTTTAGTTTTCTTTTTGCCCGGATGGGTTTATGACTTGAACTCTTGGACCGGAAGGTTTGTAAAGTCCGGTATCCACTCTGTTGTTCGCCCGAGGGGCTTTTGAATGAATCTGATTTTTATCGATCTTCTTTTTATTTTGAGTGTTATACTTAGTTATTTCTCAAGTTATTTTTATACCGAGCTCTGATATATTTGAAGTCGTACATTATACGAACCTCTCGAATTTATCGTACACAGTGGTGCCGTAAACTGTACGGTCTTAGCCGGGTGAAGAGGATAAATTCGACTGAACCTGTTCGAGGTCGGCAATCCCTATCGTAGATCGGCTTACTGCTTTTGCGATTGTTGAGAAATCGGCTTACTTGTTTTTGCGACTGTTGAGAAATCGGCTTACTAGTTTTGCGACTGTTGAGAAGTCGGCTTAGATTTGCGAGGAAGGACGTTCGGCTTGACCCTAGAGTTTAGTTTAAGAGTACGTGAACAGCCCATCTTAATATGCTCTAGGTTTCTCACATTGAATCCGAGTGTGCGAGACGGACTTGGCTTATTTGGCTCGGATAATCTGAGAAGCTGGTGCGAGACTGATCTCGGCTTTGAATGTGGAAAGTGTATTATCCATTGCACCATGAGGATGCGTGCGAGCTAAGCTCGGCTTATTTCGATCGTCTGGCCAGGACGTCGATATGGGAACCGTTTGTGGTTGAAAATGCGAACCGTTGAAGTTCGGCAAACGTAAAGTTTGACTTAGAAAATACGAACTGTTGGAGTTCGGCAAACAAAAAGTTTGGCTTAGAAAATACGAACTGTTGGAGTTCGGCAAACAAAAAGTTTGACTTAGAAAATACGAACTGTTGGAGTTCGGCAAACGAAAAGTTTGATTTGGAAGATACGAACTGTTGGAGTTCGGCAAACTAAAAGTTTGACTTAGAAGATACGAACTGTTGGAGTTCGGCAAACAAAAAGTTTGACTTAGAAAATACGAACTGTTGGAGTTCGGCAAACAGAAAGTTTGACTTAGAAAATACGAACTGTTGGAGTTCGGCAAACAGAAAGTTTGACTTAGAAAATACGAACTGTTGGAGTTCGGCAAACAGAAAGTTTGACTTAGAAAATACGAACTGTTGGAGTTCGGCAAACAAAAAGTTTGGCTTAGAAAATACGAACTTGGAGTTCGGTTGCAATGCCTTTGCGTAATAAAGTTTTATTGATGTTATAGCTGCGCCTGTGAAGGCTGCCTACGTACCTTTGAGAGAAGGATCAAGCCGTTCGTAGTTCATATTACATAGTGAAATTGAGCCTAAGTATAATAGCTCGGTGATCTTTTTTTTTTTTTTTTTTTTTTTTTTTGGGCTCGAGATCTAGACTAGATGTAGTACCGTTTGAGGTTCATCGAATTCCATGATCGGGGAATGGGGGTTCCGTCTAGCTTCATGAGCTGTTGAACGCCTGGTTTGACTACCCACATGACCTGATAAGGTCCTTCCCAGTTCGTGCCGAGCTTGCCGGCATTCT
This sequence comes from Eutrema japonicum, assembly GCA_030161315.1. Lineage (NCBI taxonomy): Eukaryota > Viridiplantae > Streptophyta > Magnoliopsida > Brassicales > Brassicaceae > Eutrema > Eutrema japonicum. The sequence goes on from BSQW01000012.1 coordinate 32,389,902, forward strand.
TCTCTTCGGTGCCCTCGAAGACCTTTCTCAGAACAAGGTCGCCATCGGTGAAATGGCGTCCGCGGACCTTTTTGTTGTAGTAGCGTGCTGCCAAGTTCTGGTAATTCTGAATCCGAAGTAAGGCATGATTTCGTCGTTAAGATCAGGATTTTGTACGAGCATCGTCCGACGGATAGTCGGGATGGTGAGTTCGGCGGGGCATAGGGCTTCCATGCCATAGGCCATGTAGAAGGGGGATTGCCCCGTTGACGATCTTGGGGTCGTTCGGTATGACCATAAGACTCCGTCGAGTTTATCTGACCATGTCCCTTTATGAGTATCCAATCGTTTGTTGAGGCCGGCTATGATTGTTTTGTTTGTTGCTTCGGCCTGACCGTTGCTCGGCGGGTATCTTGGTGTGGAAAAACTTAGTCGAATTTTCCACCTAGCGCAGAAGTCGTTGAATAGTGTTGATATGAATTGGGGACCGTTATCGGTGATAATCTCGTACGGAATTCCGTGTCGGCAGATAATGAATTTCCAGACGAATTTCTGAACGTCAGAGGCGAGGATGACGGGATATGCCTCGGCTTCTACCCATTTGGTAAAGTAATCCGTCATGACGAGGATGAACTTTTTCTGCGTAGTGGATCGTCTGAAAGGACCGATGATGTCCATCCCCCATCGCATGAATGGATACGGAGCTGTCGAAGTGGTTAGCAGCTCAGTAGGAAGATGTATCATTGGGCCATGCCTTTGGCATTTGTCGCACTTCGCGACGAACCTCTCGCAGTCTGCTTGCATACTTGGCCAATAATAGCTTGCTCTCTTGACTTTCAGGGCTAGAGATCGGCCGCCGGAGTGATTGCCGCCATCGCCTTCGTGTATTTTTTTCATGACTTCCTGAATTTCATCGTCTGAGATGCATTTGAGGAGGATTCCTGCTGCACTCCAACGAAACAGTCCGTCCTTGATAAGTATGTAGCGAGCGGCTCGCATTTTGAGTCGTCGAGCGGCCCATCTATCGGCCGGAATTTTGCCATCGATGATGTACATTTTTATCTCCAGTGTCCAATTGGCGGGAGTCTGCTCGTCGGACTGTTCGAGGTCTGTTGGCTCATGAAGTCCGTCCGTCTGTTCCTCCGTTTCATCGTCTGATCGGGCCGATTCGTCGACTTGCAGCGTGTCGTTGTTGCCTTCGGCGGTACTAGAGTGTTCGGGCTCGGTGTCTTGATCGGGCTCGATGGTTGGAGTCCGTCACTGTCGACGTAAGACAGGTTCAGTCGCAGGATTTTCCTCGTAATCCCGTCTACGAGTCGTGACGATGCATTGTTCTGTGCTTCCGATACTAGGTTCTGATATACTTTCCACCGGGATCGTTCGTTTGAGGTGAGGGTCGGAGCTCGAAGCCAAGGCAGCGAGTGCGTCGGCTGGAGCGTTTTCGCCCCGCGGAATCTTGGTAAGTTCGAACGAATCGAATTCGGCAACGAGTTGTTTGACGAGCTTGAGGTATGCGTCCATTCGATCATTCTTGGCGTCATACTCCCCGCTGAACTGACTTGCGACGAGCTGTGAGTCGCAGTAGGCGTGAATGCGTGTAACGCCGATGGCTTTGGCCAAACGTAGTCCGGCAATTAGCGCTTCGTATTCTGCCTCGTTGTTAGACGCGTTGAACGTCAGGCGGAAAGATTGCTCCAAGATTTCTCCCGTTGGAGATTTGAGGCGAATGCCTATTCCAGAGCCTCGGTGAGACGACGACCCATCGACGTGAAGGATCCATTGTTCGGCGGTTATGACATCAGTGTTGACGTATTCCGGAGATAGTTCAATGAGGAAATCGGCGAGGACTTGTGATTTGATGCTTGTCCGGCTTTTGTAATCGATGTCGTACTCGCTGAGTTCGATAGCCCATTTAGCCAACCGACCGGACTGGCTTGGGCTATGTAGGATTGTCCGGAGTGGTTGATCGGTTAGCACGGTGACTGAGTGTGATTGGAAATAAGGACGCAATTTCCGAGATGAAACAACAACGGCGAGGGCCAGCTTTTCGAGAGTCGGATATCGCCCTTCAGCTCCATCTAGTGATTTGCTGATATAGAAGATCGGTTTTTGTTCGCCCCGGTCTTCCCGAACGAGGACCCCGCTGATCGCCGAGGTTGAGATCGCGATGTAGAGATAGAGGGTCTCGCCGTCTTCTGGTTTTGCCAAAACTGGTGGTGTTGATAAGTATTCTTTGAGCTGCTTGAATGCTTCCTCGCACTTATCATCCCACTCAAGATTTTTGTTTCCGCGCAGCAATTGGTAGAAAGGGAGACACTTATCGGTGGACCGGGAGATAAACCGGTTGAGTGCGGCGATGCGTCCTGTGAGTCTTTGCACCTCCCTTCTCGTTGTTGGAGATGGTAAGTCAAGGATTGCTGAGATCTGTTTAGGATTAGCTTCGATTCCCCTTTGAGTCACGATATACCCGAGGAATTCTCCGGAGGTTACACCGAATGTGCATTTGGTCGGGTTAAGCTTCATGCCGTACTCGTTTAGGATGTCGAAACAGGTGTTAAGATGTCCGGCATGATCCTTTGCAACCAGTGACTTGACGAGCATGTCGTCGATGTAAACCTCCATTGTTTTGCCGAGCTGGCTAGCGAACATCCGATTAACGAGGCGTTGGTAGGTAGCACCGGCGTTTTTTAGGCCGAACGGCATCACTTTGTAGCAATAGATACCGCGATCGGTAATGAATGAGGTCTTCTCGCGATCGTCCGGGTGCATGAGTATCTGATTGTAGCCTGAAAAGGCGTCCATGAATGAGAGGAGTTCGTTCCCGGCGGTGGCTTCGACGAGTCTGTCGATATGTGGGAGTGGGAAACTATCCTTTGGGCAGGCTTTGTTTAGGTCGGTAAAATCGACGCATATCCTCCACTTTCCGCTCTTCTTCTTCACAACGACCGGGTTTGCCAACCATTCGGGATACCAAACTTCTGTAATCGATCCTGCGCTAAGTAATCTTTCGACTTCACCGTTTACAGCTCGGGCTTTCTCGGGACCGAGCTTGCGTCGTTTCTGTTTGATCGGTTTGAAGGTGGGGTCGATGTTGAGTTCATGGCTTATTATCTTTGGGTTGATTCCGGGCATATCTGTGATTGACCAGGCGAAGGTCGAAACGTTTCTTTTGAGGAGTCGGATTAAATCCTCTTTGATGTCTTTGTCGAGCTCGGCTCCGATTCCTACGCATTTTTCCGGATTGAAATCATCGATATTGACTTGGACGATCGTTTCGCGTCGCGGCAGATCGGGATCGTGTGGGATTTTCTTCTTATTGATCACGCAGGTGCGGGGAGTGGTCCTTAGTTTGCATTCGTTTATGAAACATGTTTGGGACATCACCTGGTCGCCTCTAAGGGTGAAAACTCCGGAAGGTGTCGGGAACTTGACGCATTGATGATACGTTGACACGACTGCTTTCATCGAGAATATCCACGGCGTGCCGAGTATTACGTTGTAGATCGCGAGTTTGTTTAGCACCAAGAACTTGACCATTCGACATATTCCCCCGGTATACATAGGAATTTTGACCGTTCCTGCTGTCATGGTTTGCTCGCTTGAGAATCCGGTGAGTGGTTCGATGTTCGGCCTGATTTGGTTGTCGGGAAAATCCATATTTTTCAGCGTATCCTTGAAAATCACGTTAACCGAGCTCCCAGTGTCGATCAAAATTCGCCCGACTATGACATCACCGATGAGTGTCTCGACGACTAACGGGTCGTTATGCGGCATATGAAGTCCTTCCGTGTCGGCCTCAGAGAAGGTGATCGGCGTTCCGCAGGGTGTAGTCTGATGTGACTGTTTTGCGGCCACTGCTTCCTTACTGTATGTCTTCAGAGCTCGGACGGAGTAGTTGCATGTTTCCAATGCACCCATGATCATGTTGACACGTTTTCAAACCTGCGGAGGCTGTTGAGTTTCCACGTTGTCCTCCCGATCTCGTTTTGGTTGTTCGTCGTCGGTTTTGTCTTTCTTTTGCTCGGCAGGCTTGTTCGGTTTGGAGTTACGTCTCCTACCGTTATCGTTACGGCGCGGTCTGTTCGAGGGTTGGAAGGCTCCTTCGACTGGAACTTCCCCCTTTTTGTACTTCATCATCAGGAACTCCTGTAGATGTCGGCACTCTTCGGTCGAATGGTTTCCATACCGGTTATGGAAATTGCAGTACGGTGCGGATTCAGTGGTGTCGGGCTCTTTTGGCTCATCCGACCGAACCCAAGTGTTTGACCAGGATTGCTGAGTTTGGATCGTATTGACGGGTTGTTTCGGGGGAACGTACAGTTTGTCCTTAGTGGCGGGCTGTTTCGTGATTGCGTATCGCCTATCTTTCTCGGATCTTTCCTCCTCCTCCATGATGAAGATATGCGCCCTGTGCAGGATGTCCTCCAATGTCTTTGGATTATTGCGTTTGATCTCCCTGTGAAACTCCGATTCGTACCAGGTGGCTTTGTAATGGGCCTCGATTGCGGCTTCGTCGTCGATCGTGCAATGGGATACAACCGCTTTGAAACGTTCCATGAAGTTGCGTAGGGGCTCGTCCTGCTTCTGCTCGAGGGCCCAGAGTTCGGCGTTCTTTGTTTTCTGCTTGATAAACATGGTGAAGCGTTTGAGGAATTTGGTAGTGAGCTCGTTATAGCTGTTTACCAAACTTGGCTCGAGCGTTGAAAACCAATCGAGCGCGGCTCCGGATAAGTTCTCCACGAATAGTTGGCACATGGCTGCGTCCTTCTCGGTTTCCGAGCCGAAACGAAATCGGTTCATTGTGATGACAAACGAGGTCAAGAAGTGTTTAGGATCGGTAAACCCGTCGTATGATGTGATCTTGACTCTTTCCAATCGTCGGACTGGAGTGTTGACGACTTTGTCGGTAAACGGCGTCCTCTGTGACTCTTGAATTACCCGGTCGATCTCCGGCGCCGAACTCGTAGCCTGATGGACTTTGGTCCGCATATCTTGTAGTTGGGCCTGGACCTTGGCGAATTCCAAATTCACGGCGGCTTGGTCCGTGATGTTGATTTCCGAACCGGTCGCGGAGGATCTTCTTGTCGGCGGGTCGATCGTGCCTGGGGGTTGAGCGTCGGTTAAGTCGGACAAGAGATTTCGGCGTAACGTGTTTTCGTTGGCGGGGGTGACCGGGTTTGGATCGAGGATACCGATCTGATTTCGGCGCTCAAAATGGGATGCTATGAGAGATGCGATCCGCTCTTCGTTCTTTTTGTTAATTTCGGCGAACTGCGCTGTCATAGCTTCTATGAAGACGGTCGGATCCGTAAATATCGAAGCAGCCGGAGGCTGTGGAAGAGTCCGAGATGGATTGACCTGATTGTCTTCTCCAACAGGTATGGTCGGAGGGGGTCCTCCTCCGGTTGTCTGTAGTTCGGTATCGATAGGATTGAGCTCGTCGATCCGTGGGTTTTGATCGTCGGTTTCTGAGCCGTCGACGAGGGCTGTGGTGGTATCGACTGGAAGAACCATTGCCGAACTTCAATCAAACGATATCCGAAAGTACTGTTCTATAGCTCCCCACAGACGGCGCCAATTGTTGATCCGTAAATCACACAAAAAGGGGGTAAAACGGTACTTTAGTCGGAATCTCGTTTATTGATCAAGAGTCGGCGATTACAACAGAGTTTAAGTAAGAAGGCAAAGACAAAAGACTTGAGATCGGTAACGAGCTCTCTCTTGTATTCTCTGTCTCTGCGGAAGTTGTGGATGTCTCTGAAGAATGAGGCTCCTCCTTTATTTATAGTGTCTTTGAGGCGGTCGAAAGGAAGATTTCTCATTTTCCGAGTTCGATTAGGAAAAGGAAATCTTCCGGTTTTCTCTCCGAGATAAGGATAAGTTCCTGATATCTCGAGGAGTTGACCAAAGAGAATATTTCCTTTTCCGAGATCGGTGGGAAAAGGGAAATATTCCGGTTTCATCTGTTGTAACGGACCGGGCTTGTGATGGGCCTAGATCGGTAGCCGAGATGGGCTTTCAGCGAGATTCCGAGCTCGGCCCAACGTTTTCGGGCCGACTTGTCTTTGATCCGAACCATCGTAGACCGGTCTTGATTGAACCGATCTCGGTTCGAACCGAGTTAAACCAGGGGGTGCTAATCCCCCCTCTAACACCCCTCCATCCTTTTCCAAGGTAACACTCCAAACTTTGTACATAGCATTTAGAATCATATTTTCTTTCCTTTTTTCATGCATTATTTAACTCTTCCTTAAGCTTCTATTACACAAGGGACTGTGTAATTTAAGTTTGGGGGTGGGTTTGTGTGTTATCTAACATCGTTTTTGGTGTTCTTATTTTGCCTTTTTCACCTTGAGTCTCACGCATATCATGCATTTTCAATAAATTTGAAATTTTTAACTTTTGTGCTTTCCATATAGGATTGAGTCTAGATGCATAACATATAAGGTTAGCTTTGCATGAGCATTAGGAGCAATGATAGATTTGTCCTTGTAAAGTGCCTTATTAAGAGCCTAGTCCAATGCCATTGTTGCTAGTTACTTGATGCTTTGATCTCGTGTAGAAATTAAGAACGAACCATGCCTTGATCTCATGTTTTGTTGTTCTTGCCTTGATTGAAACAAACCTTGACTTGAATTCAACCTCATCTAAGTGATAACCATAAATTTGACTTGTAAATATTATGTTTGTGCAATCTATAATGAATTCGTGGATCACTGATATGCTCAAATTAATACCCTAAAAGTACTAAGTAGTAGTTGCAGTAAAGTAGGGGTCGAACACAAGGACTCACGGAAATCACACAATAGATTAAATAGATTCGAATTAAGTTAAACCAAAAGATGTAATTGAAAACAGAACGTAAATTAAACAAGTTGTAATTTGATTGGGAGAAAGATAGGTTCAGGGTATTTCTCAGGAAATCAATGAATGCAGATAAACTAACTAGTCAGGATTCAGATTTAGCGCGGTTCTTGAACTCAAATCACTAAAGTATAGCTAACCAACTCTCGTTGCGAAAACTATCTAAATCTAAATCCTAGGAATTCCAAATCTCTTTGCGAATCCTAAAGTCTAAATCAGCTTTTAGATCAGGTTTGATTTGTTCACAAAAAAACTAAACCAAATCTCTTTGCGAATAGTTATTTTGCTCACCTAAGGTTCTATCAGGTAAATAATCGCACTCTCGCGCCTAATTAATTATCCTAAAATCTAAGTTCCAGATTCGTCAACCTAGAATTAGCTTTGAACACAACCTAAGGTGAAGAACTAATTCAGATGGTGAATCCTAATCAACTAATCAATCTAGCATTCAGAGAAAACCCTTATGAGAACCCTGGACCTAAGGTGGATCTACTCAGACATGGAGAATGAAAACAACATGATTGAATAGATCATCAAAGAAATCAATAAGAAACAGGAGTTCAGAGTTGTCTCTCTAAAAACCAAAGTAAAATCAAGAGTAATGAAAAGCATAGCCATCAAAGTGGCTGAAAAACCTAATTATAATGCTAAAACACGTTCTGTGGCTTATTGTAATAATTAAAGGCTTCTGGACCAAATTGTAAACTTCAAACTTGTAAAAAGCCATGTTTCCTTCTTCCTGAAGTCGGTATCGGTCGATACTAGGTAGTATCGGTCGATACTCATCCTCTGTGCCGACTCTTCTGCTCGCCAGACTAGACTGTCTTCACGAAAACTGGAATAACTTTCGATCGCACCGTTGGAATGGCCTCAAACCACTTCCAAATTAAATATAATCCATTGATCTTTCTTATGTCCAAATTTGAGCTCTATCCATCGGTGGGAAGTTCTTCAACGAATGCCAAACTTACGACATCTCTGCATGACTCTGCATCTCCATATGCTCATTTTCACCTAAAACGGCTCATTTCTCCAATTGTGCTCCAAACGTGCTAAAACCTGAAAAGAGTCTAAAAGACTACGAAAACACTAGAAATGCTCTATAAATAGGACATATATCATGGTCTAAAGGGGGTAAAAACCATGATATATCAATCACCTATATATATTTGGATATTCTTTCCCCTTTTTACCACTCTTTCTTATCCAAGTAGCCATATCCCATCATTGGAATGGTTTCCCCTACCCCAACCTTAGCCTTCTTTCAAGCCATTGTTATTAGTGCGTGAATTGTGAGGCATTTCTTTCAAACAAACTTGGAAAAACGTGTTAGGTTTAGGGCGAAAAAAGGGAATTCTCATGTAGATTTAGCTCCAACATCTCAGAGTTAATCTAGGAATAGGCTAGTTAGGATTGCGGTTCTTGGTTCAAGTTTGGGGGAACGGTTTTAGACTTGGTGAACGTTTGAGAATGGATTGTGGAATGGAAAAGAAGAAAAGGAGAAAGGAAATAGGTGATCGGATTTGTGTGGATTGGTTGGTGCAAAAATCATAAGACTAGCTCTAAAATATAAGATAGCCTCAAAAGATAGAAAGGAAAGAAAAAAGCCAAAAAAGCCAAAGCATCAAAGAATGAGAAGAGGCGTGAACTAAAAAGAAGAGCTAGATCACAACAAAGGAGCACCAAACCATGAAAGAACACGGAAGAAGAAGTGATCCCCGAATGAGAAGAAGGTGAAATGAAAAGACAAGAAGCATGTGGGTTCGAGAAGGCAAAATGCCTCAAGATAAAAAGGGTAGCTTAGGATGTGGGCATAACGGGTTAGAAGCTTTAGGTTAGAGATACTCTAGGCATTTGGGTAGATGAGAATTCTCCCTTGTATGCATAGGTTGCCTTTTACCTATAGCATTTTTCTAAAGTTTGTTCATTTCATGATAGATCCTTGTACCTAATTACCCATGCGTGATAATGAGATCATCTTCATCTCATAACCTAACCCTTAGCCAAACAAATACATTTAATCTTGCATAAACATGATTCACGCTTATTACACGTAATCAATGTCAAGAGGTTGGAAGATATTAAAGTTAGTGTACGTTGAGGTTCGAATGTAAGTCATGCAAGGATAAGTATGGCTAGTCACTTTTGAGAAAGTTGTTTGATCGCATCAAGAAGTTTGCAACTTGGACATTGGGCTCGGATTCTTTTTATGGTACTTTTGGATTTGAGCTCCCATTTCTATTCTTCTCCCTTTCTTTATTCTTGTTTGCTTGAGGACAAGCAAAGGTTTAAGTTTGGGGGAATTGATAAACTCATATTTTACATCTTCTAGCATGCATATTATTTAGTGTTTTGTGTCTCATGCATGTGTCTTGCATATCTTTTATAGCATTTAGGTCTTTATTAGAGTAATAGGTGTTTGCATTAGGTCTTAGTGAGTTTTGCATGCATTTGGAGTGTTTTTAGGTGTCTTGGAGACAATTGATGATGTTTGAAGTTATGGAGCATAAGAGGAATGCAAAGCCCATCCGAGACGCCGAAAATATATAGCTGGACGAAGGCCCTCCGATATGAATCAGCCTTGAACCTCTTCATAGGAGTTGTAGAGGAGTGAGTCATATGTCTACATGAGTTGGATTCAGGCCATTTGGACATCTGGTTAAGGAGTTATCGCGGATTTACATAAAACGTCTCTGCCTAGCCGAGGAGCTTTGTCTTCACCGGATGCATGCACCGACCGGAACAAGATTTCCCCTAAGAGCCAGTGCTGAAACTTTCCCTCGGCAGGAGATATCCCGGTCTCTTGTCCCGGATAAATCTTCCCCGGTATCACTTCTCTCGGCTAAAACTCTTCATCCCGACCTCTCTCGTCCTGGCCTGAACCAACCTGGCACCAAATTTCTCGGCTAAAAATCTTCAGCATCGTCCCGGTCAAGAGTTAGCCGGCACGAAGAAATCCCCCAGCCGGCACGCAATGTTCCCTCAAACAGGGAGAATCCTGGCTCCTCATACCGGACTGATCTCTCCCGGAACCAAATCTCTCGGCTAAATCTCTTCAGCATCGTCACGGTCAAGAGTTAGCCGGCACGAAAAAATCCCTCAGCCGGCACGCGATCTTTCCTCGACCAGGAGATATCCCAGCCTCTCGTCCCAGCCTGAATCAACCCGGCACACAAGCCTTGATGATTTCTCCCTCAGCACCGTCCCGACCTGAAGCAACCCGGCACGAAGAAATCCCTCAGCCGGCACGCAATCTTTACTCGACCAGGAGATATCCTGGCCCATCGTCCCGGCTAGAATCAGCCCGGCATCAACTTCCTCTCGGCAACAATCTCATCCCGGCCCCTCACACCAGACTCATCTCACCCGGGATTGAAATCCGACCAAAAAATGTCCGGGTCAAAACCCGATTTGTTCCGGGTTGACCCGGTTCCCCTCTTTTTATTATAAATATCGTAAAACCCTAATTTTATTTTATTAAGCTTTTCTTAAGTCAAAAAACCCTCACCTTTGAGAGAGAACTTGAGATTGGTAAGAGAGATCCTCTTTGTTTATGCAATTTAGTGTTTGTTTCCATCAATCTCTTCCATCTATCTTCTTTTTATCTTGATTATCCATCACCCATCAATATATTCATCTCTTATCCAAATAGATTTTGAGGTGTTCTTAATGGGTATTGAGTAGTCTTTTAGGGTTTAGAGATGGGATAGATTAGGATGATCCAAGGCTTGATTCATGGTGTTTAGGGTTAGATCTTCTTATATCCTTTCTTGTTTAGTGTTCTTAAGGCTAAATCTAGTTTGAAAAGTAGGTTTAGATCATAAGGCATTTCATGCACACTAAGTGTTTGATGAAATGCCTTGATATATTAAACAAGAGATTTACATTCCTAGCGTATGATAATAGTTGTCTAGGGTGTATTTTTGGTTGATCTTGTTGATTTAAACTTAATGCTTGTTAATCAATGATCCACAAATGAGAGTTTGTTAATAGATTAGGTGATTAGCATAGTGATTAATTGCTTGAAAGAGAATTAGTCAAGTTTAGGATCTTATGCCTAGGGATTAGCTTGTTTGAGTAAATGAACATCATGAATTGAACTTGGGTTGTCTTATATCCATAATCCTATCTTTGAATCCGCTTTTGCTTATTGATTTATATCTTGCTTAGTTGCCTATTTGCCTTAATTTGGTTACTTAATCACAATCAACTTGTTTAGCTTAACTTGCAATTGTTCCTTGCATTCTTAGCGATTAGGATAAATCCCTTTATGGATTGATAACCTTCATACTACACGTATTAGAGTTATTGATACCTCCTAAAGACCAAAAAGTCTTGTATCAGTATACCGTGTTAAAGTGTTTCCAAACTTTTGCATCTGACGGGTGTCACTTCTCCTTCTCTCTGCGAATGTTCTGCATGCCACCTCATCGATCCAGCTGTCCTTTCAGATTGATACAATCGTTTCAACCTATCAGTTATAGGAAGATACCACATCCGTTGGTACGATATCTTACTACGCCTAGAAGTTTGTGGTATGAATCTCGGCTTTTGGCAAAATCGACATTCATGCAGCTTATCATTCTCTTTCCAAAAAAGTATACATTTGTCAACACATACATCTATCATCTCTGAAGGCAACCCAAGACTAAACACCAACTTCTGTATCTCATAGTATGTTTCGGCAGCCAATTTATCGTCTGGCAAATACTCTTTAATAAGATCAGCCCAATCATCCATGCAAACCTCAGCTAAGTTATGATCAGTTTTAATTGTCATCATCCTAGCTGCTAACGACAATTTAGACTGAACTTCTCTACATCCTTCGTAGACTGGCTGATTTGCAGCGGCTAGCATATCATAAAACCGCTTCGCATCTACATTGGGTTCCTCAACACTATTATCAACATATGTTTCATGAAATGCATCATTGACCATTTCATGCATCCTATCATGATCTTGACCATGCTGATCAAATTGATGTTCATGACCATGATGATAACTACTACCCTGATCAAAATCTACATGATCTTGATAATTACTACTACAATCAGCTTGATCAGTAGTACTCCTTTCAAAACCCTCTCCAAGTTGATACCAAACATAATATTGCGCATAAAGCCTCTATTTAGTAAATGCTTCCACACCGTCTCAATAAAAATATATATCGTATTCTTGCATTTACGACAAGGACAGAACATCTTACCTCTTTCAAGGGTTGTTTGCATATTTCCGGCCTAATACATGAATATTTCAAGCCCCTCTTGGAATTCTTTCGTCAACGCTCCCTCCGAATCCTTTTGCGTATACATCCATCTTCGTAGTTCGTATATGGACATTTTATAAAAATAGTTTTTGAAGTGTTTTTTTTATAAGAGTCTGGTTTTTTTGTTGATAACTTTCGTTTGAAGTACGCTGTATTTATAGAAATTTTTAGGATTTACCAACAGATTTACATCGAAAGTTTACATCGAATTTACATCGAAATAAAATTTACAACGATTTTACATCGCATATACGACGGATTTACGACGAATATATTAGATGTAAATAATTAGGTAACCCTACTAAAAACTTGCTCACCTACCTTGACACAATCGACGTAAACTCGTCGTAATTTACATCGAATATATGTCGTCGTAATATCGTCGTAATGAAGACGTACAGTTACGACGATATTACAACGACCAATATTTACGACGAAATTACATCGAATTCAAGCTTTGTCATAAAGTCATCGTAAACCAGATGTAAATTTACGACGGCCAAAATTCGATGTAAAATTTCGTTGGTAATCGCCTGTTTTCTTGTAGTGTCTTTCCGGCTCATTTTCAGGTGAAGAATCTCAGCACTTCTACTTCAAGGGAAAAATAAAGATGAACTCTATGAATAGCCGGTTTCTCAACTACAAGCGACGACGCTCTTTGCATCACCAAATTCAAATATCTCCCTAGCATTGTGGCATTCGAGACTTGGTCATCCATCCCCACCTATTTTAAATTCTATCATTTCTCATATTTCGTTACCTGTTTCCCCTTCTTCCTCAAAAACTTTGTTTTGTTCGGATTGCCATATTAATAAAAGCCATAAACTTCTGGTTGCTCTATCATCTATTGCTTCAAATCGTCCTCTCCATTACTTGTGTTCGGATGTTTGGACATCACCCATCACATACGTTAACAATTAAAAATATTATCTTATCCTTGTCGACCACTATACAAGTTACTCTTGGCTTTATCCTCTCAAACACAAATCTCAAGTCAAAGAAACCTTCATTGCCTTTAAAGCCCTTGTTGAAAACCATTTCAAGTCTCGAATTGACACGCTATACTCGGATAACGGAGGGGAATTTATTGCGTTACGCCACTACCTTTCCGAACATGGTATTACACATTTGACGACGCCACCACATACTCTGGAACACAACGGTATCTCGGAACGCAAGCATAGACATGTAGTTGAAATAGCTCTCACGCTCATGTCTAAGGCTTCCTTGCCGAAACACTATTGACCATATGCTTTCTCCGCTGCGATATACCTGATCAATAGGCTACCTACACCGGTTTTGGCGAACCACTCGCCATAACAGAAGATCTTTGGCTCGGCCCCAAACTATGACAAGCTGCGCACGTTTGGGTGTCTTTGTTTTCCGTGGTTCTGACCATATACCACTCATAAATTGGAAGTTCGCTCAAAGCCGTGTGTCTTTGTTGGATACTCACTCACTCAGAGTGCTTATCTTTGCCTCGATCCAGAGTCAGATCGCGTCAATGTGTCTCGCCATGTGCAATTTAATGAGTGTATGTTCCCGTTTCAAACGGCTGTCTCACATGTTGTCTCCTCCGATGTAACGACAGTTTCTACTGCAACACCACCAGTGATTCGTCTGCCGCTGCTACATGAAGTGCCTCCCTGCTCATACCTTCACCACTCACCATCGAACTCATCAATTCCGCCATCATCGCCAATCGCTCAGGTATTACCTTCTAACTCTAATTCAACTCTACTCACTGCTTCTCACGAGCCACAAAATCCCAATATACCACATCCAAATCAAAATCCAAACCATACAAACCAAGAAATTACTACCCAACATACACCATCATCTTTGTTACCTTCCTCTGTACCATCGCCAACTCCGACACCATCTTCTGCACATGTACCTGAAATCACTCAAAACCCATCACCACCACCTCCACCTCAAAATGATACAAGATTGGCACGAGAGTGAATGTTTCGCAAAAACGAGGGTTGGAGACAACAAGCGAGATACTCAGCCGGTTGGATCCGAGGGATGAACACGAACAATGGGGTGAGGTGAACCACTTGTGATGTGAAAGTCACAAGATAAATCACAGTGGATTTCTTGGAGGCCTGGTCTCGACAAAAAAATAATAAAGACGTTAAGCGATGAAGGCTTTTTGTCAAAAGACCTTAGAAAGAAACTCTCGTTTTATTGATATCAAAATTGGGTCAAAAATACAATGCTGCAGGGGAGCTTTATAAAGAGCTCATCAGCTTTGCCCTACTAGGGTCGGGCATTAAATGCCAAATTCAAACGAAAAATACAAAAGAAAAAAATCAAAGATTACAAGAAAGATTCTAGCAAACCAATAAAAACGAAAAATCCCTAAACTTAAGCAATAATAAAATCTGCAAAAGAAACAAGAAATAAAATCACATTAGTTTAATCGAATTCAAAACTTACCTTGTTTATCTTTGGATTCGATTAAACTAATGTGATTTTATTTCTTGTTTCTTTTGCAGATTTTATTATTGCTTAAGTTTAGGGATTTTTCGTTTTTATTGGTTTGCTAGAATCTTTCTTGTAATCTTTGATTTTTTTCTTTTGTATTTTTCGTTTGAATTTGGCATTTAATGCCCGACCCTAGGGAAACCATTTCCACCAACCAAGTGACCCCAAAAATCACTTTGGTCGAGCCACTTTTGAGTTTACTCAAATGGAACAAGTGGAGCCCATTGATGAGCCTTTTCTTGGCCCGTATGATGATCCAGAGGAAGAAGCCCAAGACGACGCCAAATCCACTAAAGTGTGATTGGTGCCGGATATGGAAGGTGTGATTTGTTGATTTGAATTCGAGTTGATCCTTCTCCTTAAGCTGCTCCATTTTTGTGATCCTCACAAGATATGATCAAGTGGATTTGGGCCTTTGTTGAGAAGAGAGGCCATGCTTCTTCCTTGGAAGCGAATGGGCCGCGAAATGAGCTTTGTGAAGGGGCTTCGAGCTCTGCTTGTTCTGGGCATGTTTGGGCTCGACCAAGTTGTTCTCCATGGGCCTTTGGTCGACTAAACCATCCTCCTTTAGTGGATTTGGCGTCGTCTTGGGCTTCTTCCTCTGGATCATCATACGGGCCAAGAAAAGGCTCATCAATGGGCTCCACTTGTTCCATTTGAGTAAACTCAAAAGTGGCTCGACCAAAGTGATTTTTGGGGTCACTTGGTTGGTGGAAATGGTTTCCCTCAGTGAAATTTCCATCGTTTTGATGTCCTTCAATCCCAACCTTAAAATCCTCCTTATAGCCGATAAGAAGTTTGAGGAGCCTGTCGTGGGTTTGGCTGGTCTTGAATTGTGACTCCTTTGGAAAACATGTTGAACTTATGTAGGAGAAGTCTTGCATGAGTCCTTGTGAGTGCGCCTTGCGGAATGATAGGCACTTGTTCCGCTTCAGGTTGGTTTTGGTCCGGTTCGGTTGGGATGTCCTCATCATTCGCACCCTCTTGAGAAGGGTTTGACCTCAAAACTGGATTATCTGCATCAAAATAAGCCAAGTCAGTAACTTTGAAAGTTGGGGAAACTTTAAACTCACCGGGAAGATCTAGTTGGTAGGCGTTGTTGTTGATCCGCTCCAAAACTTTGAACGGTCCGTCTCCTCGTGGTGCTAACTTCGAACTCCTCTGGTCTGGAAACCTTTCGGTCCTCATGTGTAGCCACACCCAATCGCCTGGTTCGAAAATGACCTCCTTGTGTCCCTTGTTGGCGGTTCAGACGTATTGCTCGGTTATCTTCCCCAAATTCTCCTTAGCTTTTTGGTGAAGCTTCCTTACGAAATCGGCTTTCTTTGCTCCGTTTAGGCTGTTAGCTTCGGATTGGGGCTGTGGTGATAGATTCAATGGTGTCAAAGGATTGAAACAATAGACGATTTTGAACGGTGACATCTTGGTGGCCGAGTATACTGAACGGTTGTAGGCAAACTCCACGAACGGAAGGCACTCTAGCCAATTTTTGAGATTTCTCCCAATGGTTGCCCTTAGTAACGTTGATAAGGTACGGTTGATGACTGCGGTTTGGCCGTCGGTTTGGGATGGCAAGTCATTGAGAACAAAATCTTCGTTCCGAGCTTCTTCCAAAGCGTTCTCCAAAAGTGACTTAGAAACTTACTGTCCCGATCAGATACGACGGTTCTAGGGACGCCATGTAGACGAACTACTTCCTTGAAAAATCGCTCGGCGGTTTAGGAGGCATCATTCACCTTAGCACACGGGATGAAATGCGCCATCTTCGAGAATCGGTCTACAACAACAAAGATGGAGTCTTTGTGTTGAATCTTTGGCAAGCCGAGGACAAAGTCCATCGACACATCTACCCAAGGCGTCGTTGGGATGGGTAGGGGCAGGTAGAGACCATGGGGATGCACTCGGGATTTTGCTTTCTTGCATACCACGGATCGGGCACAATGGTTCTCCACGGATCTCTTCAAATGGGGCCAAAAGAAATGCTCGGTCACGATGTCCAAGGTTTTGTCAACGCCAAAGTGACCCATAAGGCCTCATCCATGAGCCTCTTGGATTATCAAGTCCGTCATAGAGCCTTGCGGAATGCACAATCTTTTTTCCCGGAATAGAAATCCGTCGTGAAGGTAGAATTTCCTGAATTCTCCCTTTCTGGCTCCTTGGTAGATCTCTCCTAGCTCGGGATAATCTTCATATGAACTCTTGATGGTTTCAAAACCCAGCACCTTAGCCTCCATAGTTGAGATTAACGCGTATCTCCGAGATAAGGCAATGGCGACAATGTTCTCCTTGTCCTTCTTATATTTGATCACGTAGGGGAAGGCTTCTATGAACTCCATCCAGCGAGCATGTCCCCTTTTGAGCTTGGTTTGGCCCTTCAAGTGCTTAAGCGTTTCATGATCCGTGTGGATCACAAATTCCTTAGACAACAAGTAGTGTTGCCAAGTCTCTAGCGATCGGAAAAGCGCGTACAACTCCTTGTCGTAAGTCGGGTAGTTGAGTGAGGCTCCTCCTAGCTTCTCACTGAAATACGCCACTGGTTATCCTCCTTGTGTCATCACATCTCCAATTCCAATGTTGGACGCATCGCACTCCACTTCAAATGTTCGGTTGAAATCCGGCAAAACAAGAACCGGGGCGTTGGTAAGGCTATCTTTGAGCGCTTGGAATGCATCTTGTTGTTCTTTTCCCCACGTGAACCCAACACTCTTCTTCACCACAGCCGTGAGAGGTGCTGCTAGGCTACTCAAGTCCTTGACGAAACGCCGGTAAAAGCTCGCCAATCTGTGGAAACTCCGTACTTGGCTAACGTTGGTTGGGATAGGCCATTCCTTGATGGCTCGGATCTTCTCTTCATCAACCTGTAGGCCCTGAGAACTCACAACAAAACCTAGGAAAACTACTTGATCAGTGCAAAAGGTGCACTTCTTGAGATTTGCATAAAGTCCTTCCTTCCGAAGTGTCTTTAGCACATGCTCAAGGTGTGTCACATGATCGGACAAAGATTTGCTGAATATTAAAATATCATCAAAATAAACAACAACAAACTTACTAATATACGCCATAAGAACATGGTTGATTAGGCGCATGAAGGTGCTAGGGGCATTGGTGAGACCGAACGGCATGACGTTCCACTCGTAGAGCCCTTGCTTCATCTTGAAGGCGGTTTCCATTCGTCACCATCCTTCATTCTCACTTGGAGAATATGGTGGCTCCACTTAACTCGTCCAACATGTCATCTAGCCGATACTTCACGGTGATGTTGTTGATTGCCCGGCAGTCTACGCACATTTGCCATATCCCGTCTTTCTTGGGGACTAGTAAGACCGGTACGGCACATGAACTGAGGCTCTCCCTCACGTATCCTTTGGCCAGCAACTCCCTTACTTGCTTCTCAAGCTCCTTAGTCTCCTCGGGATTCATTTGGGACGCCGATCGGTTTGGTAAAGGGACTCCAGGGACAAGATTGATTTGGTGCTCGATCCCTCGGATTGGCGGAAGTCCAGCATGCATCTCGTCTGGAAAGACATATTTGAATCGGTTGAGAAGATTAGCAATCTCCGGGGGAAGCTCCATCTCGCCAAAACCTTTACTCAACACTTCCTTGAAGATCATTAGTAGCATTGTGTGGCTAGAAGATGCAAAAGCTTTTCTAACATGACTTGGTTGCACAAGGAAATTAGATTTAATGCTAGACTCTTTTTCCTTAACCATATGCAATTGTAGTTCATGCACTTGCGATGGTGTGAGTGGTGCTAAACTAATTTTACGTTTATCATGCATGAGAGTATAAAAATTAGTGCGACCATCATGTTTAGTTTCCCTATCAAATTGCCATGGTCGGCCTAACAATAGGTGACCAGCTTGCATGGGGACAACATCGCAAATTACTTGATCTTGGTAACGACCAATACTAAATGGAATAGCTACTTGATCGCTAACACGAAGCTCTACCTTGTCATCGAGCCACCTTAGCTTATAGGGCCGTGGGTGTTTAGCTCTCTCAAGGCCTAGCTTATCTTCCATGTGGGCACTTGCACATTATTACAAGATCCACCATCAATTATTAAATTGCATACCTTGCCTTTTATGGTGCATCGGCTATGGAAGATGTTCTCGCGTTGGATGGTCTCGGATGGGTCGACCATAGTACTTAGGACTCGGCGAGTCACTAAGGCTTCTCCGATGTCGGGATATTCAATATCGCCTTATTCGCCTTATGGTTCGGCCTCTTCCTCGTCTTGAGACTCGTAGTTTCCGGATTCGGTCATGAGCATCACACGTTGGTTTGGGCACTCCCGGGACATATGTCCTCGTCCTCTACATTTAAAACATGTGATATCCCTTGAATGTGTTTGACTAGGGTTAGTAGACTTATCTGTGTCGGCTTGGTAGTCCTTGGACGGCTCATGGGTTTTGCCTTTGAATCGAGAATCGATTGCAATTGCCTCCCTTTGTCCACCGATTTGGTTTGACTTGTGTTCCACGGAACTTGAGTCTTAGGCCGAGAAACGGTAGTCTTTTGCTTGATATGCTGTTAGGCTTGGATCGCCAAATGGAACAAGTCCTTGAAGTCTTGGTAGACTTGCCTCTCCACTTTGTGGTTGATCCGTTCTTGCAAGCCGTCGATGAATTGGGCCATAAGGGCTTCTTCATCGTCATATAGCTCAAGACGATTCCTTACGCATTCAAACTCTTCGTAGTATTCCTCCACGGTCTTGTTTCCCTGTTTAAGAGAATGGAAACGACGTTGTAAATCTCTATGGAAATAGGTTGGAACATACCTATCTCGCATGAGGTCCTTCAAGTCGATCCATGAATCGATAGGCCGTTGCTTATTCCTTTTTCGGTCGGCGGCGACTCGATCCCACCTAATCAAAGCGTTGTCGGCGAGTTGAGCTATCGCGAGAGACACTCTCTTGGGGGCCAGGATTGTAACACCCCTGATTCGTGCTACGAAAGTCGGAGCCGGGAATGTCACAAATTGCGTTCCGCAGAGACATATCGGCCCATGCATCCCATACTACTCCGGCTAGATTGTCATCGCAGACGCACCTCTCGACCAAGGCCTAAGGGGTTTCAACCCGTTCCTCGGTGTTGAGTTGTTTCGGCCCGGACTAGGCCTAGTATTTTAAGAACCGAGGTTTTAAGCTTGAAAAGATCCTTTATTAACTTTGAAAACATTCTTACATACTTCATGAATCACTTCTTAAAACTGTTTAGCAAACAAGCAAAGGTTCTTTCCATTAACACCCAAATCTACTTTGATCGGCCTAGTGCTCGATGCCTCCCTCTAACTACTACTAAGGTTACCTGCAAGACAGATTTTTAATGAGTACTCCTAATGAATACTTAGTGAGCTTAGGACCCCTACCCTGCGCGTTAGTTCCCACCCCACTAACAATCTACCCCAGATAGCTGAAGCCTACAAGCTACGAGGGATGTACCGCACTAGCCCACCTAGTAAAACGGCATTCCCAACTATACACAACACGCATGCTAGCTTACCTAACTAGCGAGCGATCACACAACTGCACACTTATCACAAGCGCGCTAAGCGGAAGCTAAACAAACAATCGACATGTGCTAAAGGCCTCTTAGCCACATATCCTAACACAAGAAATGCTTCGTACGAAAGCATCTCCACAACTCTCTAGATCTAGAGCTCGGGTGGATCGTATCAACACACACACACACCATGACCTCCCTGTCTAATCACCACACAGGATCATAGACTGTCACATGATCTAGGTTCTTACTAACCCATGATCGTCGTGCACCGTCGTGCACATCTCGGCCGTGGGGGGCGACCCAAGTACCCTTCGAGATAGCTGGTGGTGTTGACTACATCCCTACATAGGTGTGCATCCTATAACTTACCGAACACGCCTACCGGCATGTGTACCTCGGTACTAAAACAAGTTACGTGCCTCTTGCCGCATAACTTCTCACACAAATAAGTCATGGGCCTCAATGCCGCATAACTTATCAAACAAACAAACAATTGGTCAAGGTTTTTCCCAACCTCAACCCTAGTTCCGTGTTAATTACGTTGACCTCCACCACGCTTAGACCTTATGTCACAAACATGTGGATTCAACTAACACGCAAGGCTAACTTCTCAGTTACTTCTGTCGTCCTTGCCATGCCAAGACCTCGTCTCGCGAATACAAGACCCGTCGTTCTTGTCATGCTTAGACCTTGTCTCGCGCATACAAGACAACTAACACTTTACCATAATTCTTAGATTTATATCCTAGCAATATCTAAGTCCTACGAAAATTAACCTCACCCTAGTTAATTTAAACAAGAACATTTGGCGGAGCCAACACACGTTTTTAACCTCACTCCCACCTTGTTCCTGCACAACGAAGCATTAAACCTATGCTACCGAAGCTCACCTCGAGTTTTTAAGGTCGGGAACGGACAAGATTTAAGCTCTTGGATCAACTCCTTCCAAGCTAAGCTCTCCCTCGGTTTAAATCCACGTGATTTAAGCCAAAATCTCTTTCCGATCACTTTCTCTCTCTACCTTAACTCTCTCGCTTCTCTCTAAGATTTTCAAAGTTCTTAAGAGTGGTGTGAGCTTATCTTGGGTCTAAGGGGGTATTTATAGGCGTGGGGAAGTTGGTGGTGTGCTTGCCACTTGTGCCATTTGCGCCACTTGCATGAAAACTAGTCAAAGTACTTTCTCCCCAAGTTTCTCTCCTTGACCACGAATTCAAGCCATCAAATCACTTAGGTAGGTTAAAACCGTAGCCTTTAACTCTTAGGTCTAAGATTTTGCTAAGCTTTAAACCAACATCTTCACTTTGTGTCACCTTTCTCTTCTTTTAGCTTAGTAGGTCTTACTAGGCCTTAACATCGATGTCACTTCGGCCTCACTTCAATCGCAAGTCTACATCTCCCTAAGGGTAGCGTGGTCTCCTTAATGGGTGACAAGGCCATTGTGGCCCTTCCTCCTTGTGACACATGCCATCGCTAGTCCCTAGGCTTTTTGACTGGTCATGTGACTACCGTTAAGCCACTTGGCGCGATTTCCACCGTTCATCATTTTCCGCAAAATTGGCTTCCGTCTTAGTTTTTCTTCGCCCAATTGGCCCGGCAAACACGATCTTGAGTAGAATGGGTCATCCGCCCAGATCAGATCTCCCCTAGTCCACTCGACGAAACTTGGTCAAGTTGGAAAATCTTGATTTCTTCTCATGAATAACATCCTTTCATTGCCCACAAATTTCCTGTCTGGTAAAAATTTCATTTGGATCACCTTTTCCCGGCTTTGGTAAGGTTTTTCCTTTTCTCTCGGCTAAAAATCCTCTTCTCGGCAAGCTTTCAGATTTTTCCTCGGCTAAAAATCTGTTCTCGGCTAAAACTGTGTCTCTCGGCTAAAACTGCTTCTTCTCGGCAAGATCACAGATTTCTCTCGGCTAGAAATCTGCTCTCGGCTAAAAATCAGATGCTCCTCGGCTAAACAGATCCTTCTCGGCAAAACTGGATTATTTTAGCCGTCTAAAATAGAATTGTCCGGATAACTCTTTTTCTGTTCGAGTTATCCAAATTCTGGCTTGACCAACACGTTTCCTTTGTCCTGCTCCTTTGGAAAACGTCTTCCCTCAGTCGTTCTTCAATTTTTAATTTCTCCTCGATTATCGACCAAAATTCCTCCATTGGACGGGTTATCACATCCTCCCCCTTCTTCTGGCAAGGTTGTGACGACTCCTTTGCTCATCGGGATTCCTCATGAATTCCTTTCTCTAAGTCGTCTGCTTCATCGTCCTAGATTTTCTTCAGACATGAGGGACTCATGCCTCTCCTTTGGGTCGGTATCCTCCACAGATAAGGCCCCTCCGGCGTCTCGCCTTGGTTGTCTTCTTCCGGTGACGGTGTCTCAACACCCGTCTCCACTTCTTGCTCGATATTCTCCGGGTGTGATGACTCATCATCCGTCTCCCCGTCTTCTTCATCAGCCTCTTCTCTCTTCTTCGTATTATATCCAGGGTTGAACCTAACATTAACCACAAATACGGCATGTTCACGCCGTCTACTTCGTGTGCGATACTCCTTCGCGCTACTCGGAACTCTTCGGCGTCTGTTTCATTAGGTGGTGATCCTACCCAATCAAACGTGTTTCTCCACGCCTCCTGTTGCCAAGCACTATCGGTGGGATCATTTGACCGCGATCATATGTCTTGCTCCATCTCTTGCCTTAGCTCGCGGGCAAGTAAGTCGCCGAACCGTCTGGTTCTTGGTCCGGGTACTTCCTCCTCGTTCTCTCCTTGATTTTCCTCAGAATAGTAATTTTGTGGAACTACCGCGTCTTCTTCGGAATCGCCTCCATGGAGGTTCCTCTGGTTCTCCAGCATCGACTGAATCTCCTCGTGGCTCAGCGTCCTTGGCTCATCCAAAGTCATGTCCCGAACTAGATGAGGCCGTCAAACTCGGTTCCATTCGTTGACGAGGTGATCCTCTTTGTCCCACCAATGGAAAACGTTCTGCCTCATTTCCCGGTTTCGTATGACTTCCTCCTGAGTGTTGGTCCAATAACGTTGGACTCTTTCGGCCTCCTCTCGTTCCGCATCTGAAGTAATGGTTTCCCTCCAGCGCTCGTGCTGGTCTTGGACCATTCTCTCTGCTTCGGCCCGTCTTGTCGTTAGCTCTTCACTCTCTCTCCGCTCTGTCTCAAGACGCTCGTGGTTATCCGTCAGATCCTCCCACGGCTCTTGTGGCGCGTAGTTGCATTCCATATTGTGTATATATGGCATGCGAATCATTGCGGAAATCTCAGACCCACCCGCTATCGACATGTCCGATCGAGATGCGATCGTTACATCTCCGCCACTCCAGCTCGAGTTATTAGAAGATATATGTATGATCTCGGGCCCCGCCCGTTCCCAAACTTCTACGTCGGAATAAGCTGTCGGCATCAGCACATATTCCCCACAAGGTTGGGCCATCTCCATCCCTTCCTCATCGTCCGGCGCTTGCGGAATAGACTCCATGTCTAAGTCCAAATCAAGCCCGTCAAACACCTCAGCATCATCTAAGATTACCTCCCAAAACGCCATGTCGGTCTCTATCTCCGGTTCGACATCGGACAATATGTCTGAATCGACGAGATAGATCACCGCCAACGAGTCTGAACTTTCGTCACTTGACGAGTCTAAATCGTCCCACGAGTTGGATCCTCCTTATCCGTAAAACGTCGGTCAACGATTTCCTTGCTTCCTCTCACAACCAGGCGTCCACTCAGCATCCCTCTCATACTTTTCTCGTCTCCTAGACATCCTGCGATTACTCAACAAACAGCGTAAGTCATAAGGGTTTTTTCCTAAATCCTAATGACATCGAGCTACCAGATTCCTAATGGTGCTAATGAGACTCCATTTTTGACTCGAAAATTTTTTGAAAACATTTTTTGAAAACTCGTTCTCGTGACCATGATCAGGAACCATGCTCTAATAACAACTTTTGTAACTGATAGTGGATAATTGTGTGTATCCAAACCAATTACCCAAATGCTATCGTTGTAGCACTTGGGGATCAATCCAAGGAGGCACAAGAACAACATACTAGGAATGCAAGAAATGACTTAAGCTAAACGAACAAAGGTGGTTTTGGTTTCTAAACAACCTAAATGATTCCAATAAAAGCAAGAACACAAACAAACAAAAGCAACTAAGCAAGATATAAAAGCAATAAGCAAAGCGAATCCTAAGATGGGGTAATCGATATTACGTAACCAAAGCATGATCCAAGGCATTCATTCACACAAACAAGCTATCCCTAGGTTAATGATCTATAATCTTGATTAGTCCTTTTTCAAGGCACTAATCACTATGTTAATTATTAAATTCATTAGCAAACTCTCATTTGTGAATTATCAATCAACATGCATTGAGAATATAAACTAGATCAACCAAAAATATGCCTTAGACAACTAATCTCTTAGGCTAAGAACATAAATCCTTTGAATAATTGATCTAGGCATTTCATCAAACACTTGGTGTGCATGAAATGCCTATGATCTAAATCCACTCTCTCAAGCTAGATTTAGCATTAAGAGCATTAAACAAAGAAGGATAATAGATAATTTAACCCTAAACACCTTGAATCATGCCTTGAATCACCTAAATCTAACCCATCTCAAGATCCTAAAATGACTACTCAAGACCCATAAAGAACCCCTCTAAATCGATTTTGATAAGAGAAGAATTCATGCATGGATCTTGGATAATCAACAAGAACAGAAGATAAGATAGAAGGAATCAATAAAAACAAAGACTTAATTGCATTAAAAGTAGAAGATCCTCTCTTCCAAATCCAAGAACTCTCTCAAAGGGGAAAGGGTTTCTTAGAGCAAAGAAAGCATAAAAAGAAAATTAGGTTTTTTGAGTTTTTAAATAGATGAGGATTTGACCGGGTCAACCCGGAACAAACCGGGTATTGACCCGGTCGAAATGGGTCAAATCTGGTCTTGTGTAGAACCTTCACTAAAACCGTGATATCTCCTGGGATATATGTCTGAATGGCCTCAAACCACCTCCTGTGGACATCTAATACACATGGCTACAACTTTTGTGAAGGCTACCGAAGCTAACTCCGATTGGAGACCATTCTTCCAGCCAGGTCTTTCAGGCATGTCGAGTGGCTTCGTTCAGACGGACATACTCTCAGTAAAGTGGCTATATCTAACGAACCACGTATTCGAATGACCCGAAACTACCTCTTGTAGTCAGCTAACGCACTAGGCTACAACTTTCATGAAGACTTAAGATTAAACTGGGCACGGGAAGGTCTTTATTTGGCCTGATCTTTGAGTCACTTCGGCTGCATCTATTTGTGGGAAGATCTGGGTCGATGTAATTCCCTTGAAGCTGAGCATCGATGTGTTTGATCGATGTGAATGGGGGGCATGATCGATGCTAAGGCCCTTAAGTTGCATCTAGCATCAACATCGATCTGTGGGGAGAGTTTGGGTCGATGTAAATGCTGAAAAGCTCCCAAACGTCTTCAACCGCTTCTCTTGCTCCCGATCTGAATGGTCTTCAGTAAATTCGCGGTAACGCCTTAACCAAATGTCCAAATGGCTTGATGCCATCTCCTGTAGACAGATGACTCACTCCTCTACAACTACTATGAAGAGCCTTAAGGCTGATTCATAACGTAGGGCCTTCGGCGAGCTACATCTTTCCGCCATCTCGGATGGGCTTTGCATTCCTCTTATGCTCCATAACTCCAAACATCATCAATTGTCTCCAAGACACCTAAAAACACTCCAAATGCATGCAAAACTCACTAATACCTAATGAAAACACATATTACTCTAATAAAGACCTAAATGCTATAAAAGATATGCGAGACACATGCATGAGACACAAAACTCTAAATGAAATGCATGCTAAAACATGCAATATATGAGTATATCAGTAACACCCCCGACTCGTGCTACGAAAGTTGGAGCCGGGAATGTCACAAATTGCGTTCCGCAGAGACATACCGGCCCGAGCATCCCATACTACTCCGGCTAGATTGTCATCGCAGGCGCACCTCTCGACCAAGACCTAAGGCTTTTCAACCCGTTCCTCGGTGTTGAGTTGTTTCGGCCCGGACTATGCCTAGTATTTTAAGCACCGAGGTTTTAAGCTTGAAAACATCATTTATTAACTTTGAAAACATTCTTACAAACTTGATGCATCACTTCTTAAAACCGTTTAGAAAATAAGAAAAGGTTCTTTCCATTAACACCCTAATCTACTCTGGTCGGCCTAGTGCTCGACGGCTCCCTCTAACTACTACTAAGGTTTCCTGCAAGACAGATTTTTAATGAGTACTCCTAATGAATACTCAGTGAGCTTAGGACCCCTACCCTGCACGTTAGTTCCCACCCCACTAACAACTTACCCCAGATAGCCGAAGCCTACAAGCTACGAGGGAAGCACCGCACTAGCCCACCTAGTAAAATGACATTCCCAACTATACACAACATGTATGATAGCTTACCTAACTAGCAAGCGATCACACAACTACACACTTACCACAAGCGCGCTAAGCGGAAGCTAAACAAACAATCGACATGTGCTAAAGGCCTCTTAGCCACATATCCTAACACTAGAAATGCTTCGTACGAAAGCATCTCCACAACTATCTAGATCTAGAGCTCGGGTGGATCGTATCAACACACACACACCGTGACCTCCCTGTCTAATCACCACACATGATCATAGACTGTCACATGATCTAGGTTCTTACTAACCCATGATTGTGAGAGCAGAATCTCACAACCTCAATCCTTGGCTTTTCAGGTCGTATGTTCTTGAGAATGACTTAGAAAATTTAGAGAGAAAAATGTGTATATTATTATTATTGCCAAGAATTCGGTCCCTTATAATGTGGCTCCCCTTTCAAACTTATACTCCCTCAAATGTAACTGCCTAAGCTCAATTATTTACATTAAACTTAGAATTAAATTCGTAATATTTGTCTTAAATGCTGATTCTAGAATCTTGAATTAATGTGTTTGACTTTTTAGACGCAAGCTCATTCTCCTAGCAATCTCGCCTCTTCCTGAGTACTCGGCTCCTTCCAGCTTGCGAGCTCGCTTGATGAGGTCTCATCGCATAATGGGCTTCTTTGTTAGGCATATTCGATCCGGCTGGGCTTTGAGTGTGGAATTTGGGCCCAACAGTTGCCCCCAGCATCCTTAATGATTTATCACTGAGGATGCGAAGCTGCGATCTCGGGTCCTGATTGATTTTCTTAGCCGATACTATCTTGCAATCTCGGATCACTGATTGATTTCTTGCGTACTCAGATGCCGAGTTTGCATGGATCCTGCAATATCTTGTGCGACTTTTAAGGGATATTACAGGGCTAGTAGGTGAGTGGGTAGTAGATATAAATGGGCGGTTCACGCTGCTTCAACTTCCCACGCCGCCTCGACTCCCACTTGCCAAGGTAATGATGTCTTTTTACCTTTTTTCCTTTTTTCTTTTTTTTTTATTACTTATGCTCTTTTAATTGAACTGTCTTCGCCTCATTTTTACTTTTATCCGAGATATTCTCTTCTGTAAAAACTCATCCTCCATTGTTTCCGGCCAAATTTCTTCTTTCATCCTCGATTTTTTACTCTTTCTGCAATGGCGTCTTCCTCTCAGTTGGGTGCTTCTCTCCCCCTCGCCGATCGGTTCGAATCTCACTCGAAGAGTACGATTTTGCCTGTCGAGCTTGCAAATATCTCTGCCTTATGCGGGCTCGATAACTGCGACCTGCTCATCCCGTCGGCTGGAAGCTCTCCGGAGAGTCCTCCGGAGGGTTATGCATGCGGTTATGCCGCGTTCTTTTTGAGATGCCGCTCAATTTTCCCATCCCGGCAGCTGTCTCTAACATCATCAGCGACCTCGGACTCTCCCTTCCACAGCTTATGCCCAGGGCGATAAGATCCCTTGTCGCACTCTGGTGCGTTCTAAAGAGTTTGGGGTCATGTTCAACACTGAGGTCTTTCGCCAGCTCTTTAATGTCAAAGAGAACTCTCATCTTCGCGGGACCTATTATTTTCCGGCGAAGGTTAATCGGTCCATTTTCAGATTCAATGTGAGGGATGACAAATGGTGAGAGCAGTGGTTCTATTTCAGAATCTCCATCAAATCCGTTGAGGGCGAGTCGGTACTTCGGAACTCCTGGGCTCAGATTACTGGTCAGCATGATCTCTAGGATGCCGATACGAGTGCCTTTTCTGGGGATTTCTTAATTGATGTTTTCTTCTGTTCTGATTTGATTTTCTTTTCTGCAGAGTCAATTGATTCCTCAAAAGTAGTGACGACTGAGGTTCAACGGCTCATCGATCTTGTCAAGGGGGAGAGCTCTGACTGGAAGTGTTTCACCCTTGATAGGATTCTACAAGTTCGCGAGTGCCGAGCTCCAGGGCTATTCTTTGCATCTGCTTTCGGGATCATAGGTTTGTATGCATGTACATTTATATTTCATCTTTTGGGTTATGAGTTTTTCCTCATTCTGATCTCTCTTGTTTGATTTCGCAGATTTTCGGACTCCGTCTCCCCCACTTCAAGTTCAAGTTTTGCCTCCGGTTTCATCTATTATCCCGAGACTCGAGGCTGTTGCTAAAGATTTAGCTCGTGTTGAGGTTGATCCTCCGGCTGGCTCCCAGGTGCCGGATACTGCCCTTGCTACCTCCCAGATTGGCCTGACTCGCAGCGATAGCTCCACCGAGTCTAACAAAATGGTTCCCCCTAAGAAAGCACAACGCCTATCATACAGGGGAGGATGCAACTACGCCCTGCCCCAACACCAGCTGGAACTCTTGACAAGAAGGAAAAGGAGGCTCTCGGCAAATCTGTCCTCGTTGAGACCTCACAGCGCGAGGAACCCGAGAGGGGTGACCACCGTGAATTCAAGGCTGATCATGGTGATGGTGGCAGCTTGCCAACGGGTGGTGAGACTGAAATGGCCCAGCCTGATATGCGAGCTAAGGACTCCCAAAGGTCTACTTCCAGGGTATCATCTAAAGGACCCATTCACTCTGCCGAGCATCAGTCTCGCGCTAAGTGATATGCTCAAATTAATACCCTAAAAAGTACTAAAGCAGTTGATGCAGTATAGTAGGGGTCGAACACAAGGACTCAGATAAATCACACAATAGATTGTATAGTATTAAATCAAGCTAAGCAGTTCAGATGAAAGTAAAAACAATAAGAAGTAAACGAGTTGTAAATTCGATAGGAGAAATATAGGTTCAGGGTTTTTCTCAGGAAATCAATGAATGCAGGTAAACTAACTAACATGATTCAGATTTAGCGCGGTTCTTGAACTCAAATCACTAAGCTATGATTAACCAACTGTCGTTGCGAGAATTATCTAAATCTAAATCCTAGGAATTCCAAATCTCTTTGCGAATCCTAAAGTATAGATCAACTTTTTTAGATCAGGTTTGATTTGTTCACAAAACAACTAAACCAAATCTCTTTGCGATTAGTTATTTTGCTCACCTAAGGTTCTATCAGGTAATTAATCGCACTGTCGTTCCTAATCAATTATCCTAAGATCGAAGTTCCAGATTCGTCAACCTATAATTAGCTTTGAACACAACCTATGGTGAAGAACTAATTTAGATGGTGAATCCTAACAACTAATCAACCTAGCATTCAGAAAAAACCGTTATGAGAAAACCCTAAACCTAAAGTGGATCTACTCAGACATGGAGATTGAAACAATAAACATGTTTGAATAAATACTCAATAGAAAATAAGACAGAGTAACAAAAGAGTTCGAAATCTTCTCTCGGACGAACAGAGTTTCAGAGTTGTCTCCTTCAAAAGCTCTCCCTTAATTCAAAGCAAAAATAAAGCATAGCCAACAATGTGGCTGTAAAACCTAATTAAATAGTCTAAACACGAATTGTGGTCTTCTTGTAAATATTAAAGTCTTTTGGGCAAGTTCTGCAATTCTTCAAACTTCATTAAGAGTCGCGGGTCGTGTATGCTGCGATGAGTATCGATCGATACCAAGGGGTATCGATCGATGCTTGACTTCAAATCGGGTACTTAGTCGCTTCAATTCCATTTCGCTCCAGAATGCTCCTAAAAGCTCCAATATCTCCAATTATGCTCAAAACGTTCTAAAACCTGTAAAAGACTCTAAAAGACTCTATTATAGAATAAAGACTCGATAAAACGGACTTATATCATGGCTTAAACAGGGTAAAAACCATGATAAGGTATTTTGGGTTTGTACACCCTCTCCGTGACAATTTCGGGCTCCTTCTCGATCTGCGTCTCAGCATCGATCGATACTGGAGGGGTATCGATCAACACACAGGATTTTGGGTCCTCTCGTGCAGGTGTCTGGACTGGTATCGTTCGATACTGGCTGGTATCGATCGATACATGGAGATGTTCTGTCAACACGAAATTTTCTGCTATTTGAGTTTCCAGCATCTTCTGATGAATACTGAGAGACTCAAATTTCTCATTCAGATATGTGTACATAGCGTCCATCTTCCCATTGAGGTTTAGTGTCATCTTCTGCTGTCTCTGAAGAAGTTGTTCAAGCATGGATTCCATCTTACTCTCAGAAGGTCTAGGTGGTGTGGGTGGGCATTGATACCTTTGATCTTGAAATCCATTTCCATCAATGTGGTTAACAAATTCCACTCCATCTTTTTTAGCAAAACGAACAGCCTTCTGCTGCTTGTCCATCAACAAATCTAACTTAGCATTCACCTCAGTAATCTGACTGCAATCCAAGTTACCAACTTGCTTCTTGCGCTCCATGTCTGCATTCTTGGTATTGTTGCTAGAAACCAAGTTCTCAATAAGCACATAGGCATCGTCAGGATATCTCGTGTAGAAATTTCCATTACTCGCAGCATCTAGAGCCATCTGATACCTCCAATCGATTTCTCTGTAGAAAGTACCCAGCAGCTGAACCTGAGTGAAACCATGGGGCGGACAATCTCTCTGATATGACTTGAAACGAATCCAAGCAGCCTTGAGTGCCTCAGTCGGTCCTTGAGAAAACTGAGAAATCTTGTTCCTGAGATCCTCGGATCTCGCATCATCATAGAAGTTGTTCAGGAACGCATTCTTCGTCTCATCCCATGTAGTCAGCGAACCAGGTGATAACTGCTTTAGCCAATAAGTTGCTTCTCCACCAAGAGATTATGGGAAGAGCTTGCAGAAGAGGTAATCATAGGACACTCCATTGCTCTTGATGCTTGTAACCAGATCCTCAAACCTCTCAATGTGATCCATAGGGTGTTCATGAGGAAAACCATGAAAAAGATGCTGACCCACAAGAGTGTAGTATGCAGGTTTCAGCTCAAAGTCATCCCTCTGAAAAGCAGGAAGGCGAATCGCTGATCGATTGGCATAGAACTGATCAGGCCTGTTGTATTCACCAATCGTTCTACCGCGAGCAGCCACAGCATTCCCTGCATTCACAGCAATTGCATGGACAATGATATTTCCAGCGACAACAGGAGCAGGTGGAATGATGTTCCCCTCTCCATCCAGACGTTGTCCTCTCTCGTTGCACAACTGACCCTCTTGGTCTCTCAAAGTTCCAGCACCATCCTGAATCAGGATCATCGTGTTGTTCATCCCTGCTGGCTTCTTTGCTTTCCTGTTTGCACGTTCCAAATTCACACCCGAAACACACTAAGCAAAGCACGTAAGTAACCAAAAACATGTTGAGTATCGATCGATACTGGGTGGTGTCGATCGATATCAACAAAAGAAGACGACGAGTATCGACCGATACTAGGTAGTATCGATCGATACCGACGAGTTTAGTCGAAATTCAACAGCTAAAATCTAATGGTGAAATTGAGTCCCCGGCAACGGCGCCAAATTTGATATGCTCAAATTAATACCCTAAAAAGTACTAAAGCAGTTGCTGCAGTAAAGTAGGGGTCGAACACAAGGACTCAGATAAATCACACAATAGATTGTATAGTATTAAATCAAGCTAAGTAGTTCAGATGAAACTAAAAACAATAAGCAGTAAACGAGTTGTAAATTCGATAGGAGAAATATAGGTTCAGGGTTTTTCTCTGGAAATCAATGAATGCAGGTAAACTAACTAACATGATTCAGATTTAGCGCGGTTCTTGAACTCAAATCACTAAGCTATGATTAACCAACTGTCGCTGCGAGAATTATCTAAATCTAAATCCTAGGAATTCCAAATCTCTTTGCGAATCCTAAAGTCTATATCAGCTTTTAGATCAGGTTTGATTTGTTCACAAAACAACTAAACCAAATCTCTTTGCGATTAGTTATTTTGCTCACCTAAGGTTCTATCAGGTAATTAATCGCACTGTCGTGCCTAATCAATTATCCTAAGATCTAAGTTCCAGATTCGTCAACCTAGAATTAGCTTTGAACACAACCTATGGTGAAGAACTAATTTAGATGGTGAATCCTAACAACTAATCAACCTACCATTCAGAGAAAACCCTTATGAGAAAATCCTAAACCTAAAGTGGATCTACTCAGACATGGAGATTGAAACAATAAACATGTTTGAATAAATACTCAATAAAAAATAAGACAGAGTAACAAAAGTGTTCGAAATCTTCTATCGGACGAACAGAGTTTCAGAGTTGTCTCCTTCAAAAGCTCTCTCTTAATTCAAAGCAAAAATAAAGCATAGCCAACAACGTGGCTGTAAAACCTAATTAAATAGTCTAAACACGAATTGGGGTCTTCTTGTAAATATTGAAGTCTTCTGGGCAAGTTCTGCAGTTCTTCAAACTTCATTAAAAGTTGCGGTTCGTGTCTACTGTGATGAGTATCGATCAATACCAAGGGGTATCGATCGATGCTTGACTTCAAATCGGGTACTTAGTCGCTTCAATTCCATTTCGCTCCAGAATGCTCCTAAAAGCTCCAATATCTCCAATTATGCTCCAAACGTTCTAAAACCTGTAAAATACTCTAAAAGACTCTATAATAGAATAAAGACTCGATAAAACAGACTTATATCATGGCTTAAATAGGGTAAAAACCATGATATATCACTAAGCAGTCTCACGACGATGGATTTGAGGATGAGGAAACATCAAGAAGGCATGTGGCACCTCACTCAAAAGGTGGTTGAGGAAGTTCTCTGAATGCTTTTAGGTTTGAATTTGATGGACCTGAGGCAATCGTAGAGAACAACTCCCAGCTCGCGAATCTTTTCAGGCGTGTTAGGCCTTCTTCCTGCTTTATGCCGTCCTTGAAGAATATGAAGAAGTCTGAAAGCTATACTAAGTTCGCAAGTGCGATTGGTCAGGTAGCTCCGATTTCCTCTTTTCTTCTTTTTATTTTTGATTTTTTCGCTAAAAACATTTTAACATTTATTTTTTAGGCGATTTCCGCTGTGAATGAATTAGTTCACTCACTCATGTAGGCGATTTCCGCTGTGAATGAATTTTCAAATTTTAACAAGATCTCCGCTCTGCTACTCAGCCTGAGGAGGTTGAGAGGGCGGCTAAAACCATTGCTGATCTGGTTGCCGAGCGGGACGAGCTGGTGAGGAGGATTACGCGAAATGAGGAGAAGATGGCTGAGATCGCCCTTTTGGAAAGTCAGGTTAAGGGTCAAACCGTTTTGGCCAAGAGATGGGAAGACTCTGCTCGAGAGGCTCAAGCTCATGCTGACACTCTTCAAGCTCGGGTCTCTGCGCTGGAGAAATTAGGTGAAGATCTGAGGGTGGACCTCCTAGTTTTTGATGGGCGAGCTGGGACTGGTGAGGTTAGCTTGCGCTCTGCCAGCGAGAGTATAGTAGGCTTAAGATTCCAGATTGAGAAGGTTACGGAGGATTCGAAGAAGCTCGCCAAGAGGCAGAAAGAGATGGTGAAGAATGCTGAGAAGGCTGCGAATAGGGAGATGTCAAAACAATATCGCACCATTCTTTTGGGGATAAAGGATAAATTCGAGAAGAATAAGATCGAGGTTGACACCGAGACTCAGATAATGGAGTGTTAATCTAACATCCTTTTTCTTGATGATATTATCAATCAGACCATCAACGACTTTGAGGCTGAAAGGAAGGGTATTGAGGCTGAGAATGTGAGGTTGGACGCGGAGCTTGCCATCGTCCATGTATAAGATTTTTCCCTGGGTAAAC
The DNA here is from genome assembly GCA_030161315.1 of Eutrema japonicum. NCBI lineage: Eukaryota > Viridiplantae > Streptophyta > Magnoliopsida > Brassicales > Brassicaceae > Eutrema > Eutrema japonicum. Next base: position 32,424,127 of record BSQW01000012.1, read on the forward strand.
TTGACATTCCGCAGGTATCCGATGATTCGGTTACGCTGCCTGCTGGGCCAAGTCCACAATCATTAAGTGATCAGCTGGACCTTGGTTCTCAGGAGCTTAGAAAGGAGTTCCCACTGCCCTTGGATCAACCTGTCTCAGCGGATAAACCAGCTGAACTTGCTTGGTAAAGACTCCTCTACTCTTTTCATCCTTTGTTGTTTTTTGAACTCGGTGCATGGGGAGGCTTTTAAACCTGTTTCTGTTTATTGTTGAACTCGTTATGCCCTGATGGATTTTTTGGTTTGAACTTATGCTCCCTTGAGGAGGCTTTAATTATTTTTGATTTTTCTTTAAAGATCCTCTTTTTGTGTGTTTTTTTTATGATATCTTTTGCCATTTAGAGGCTGATATTTTTCATTTAGATCAAAGGCAGTTTTTCAAACAAATATCCAGTCGTTCAGAGACCTTGCTTCCAGGTCGTTTAGAGACCTTGGGAGCTGACCAGACGATTTTAAGACGCAATGTAGAAACCGTTTAGAGGCATGCATGTAACCTAAACACTTTAGACATAGAGGTTGTTGTCATTTAGAGACTAAAAAGGTTGTGACTTTACAATTTAGACGCAAAGTCAAGACATGCTAGCTGATAGCATGCTCGTAAGACTGTTTATTTATGTAGTAAAGCTTTTTAGCTTGTAAATAGAAGTTGAGAGTCCTCAAGCTGCATTTAACAGGCTTTGAGGGGAGATTTTTTATTTTAAAAGCTGCACTCTTATGAGGTTGCCTACATACCCTCAGGAGGGATCAAGCATTTTCGTAGTTCAATTTTTACAAGTGTCTTTTTAGTGATAATACTTCTTCAAGTTCATGGCATTCCATGAGTTCCTCTCGGGTGTGTTGTCGTGCACCCTGGCGAGCTTTTATATGCCGTTCTTTACTACCTCGGAAATTCGGAATGGCCCCTCCCAGTTGGTACCCAATTTGCCAGCATTCATTTCTCTTGTGTTTTCATAGACTTTTCATAGGACGAGCTCGCCAACTTTAAATCTTCGCTGTTTGACCTTTGAATTGTAGTAGCGTGCTGCTGCATGTTGTTAGTTTTGAAGATTAACGAATGCTCGATCTCGACACTCATCGATGACATCGAGTTGGTCGAGGAGCATTTCGTTATTTAGTTCTTCGTTTATGGGACACATATCTACCCTAGGGCTGGGGACTGCGGCCTCAGCGGGGACCATGGCCTCAATCCCATAAGCCAAGGAGAATGGTGTTTCTGAGGTTGCTTTGCGAGGTGAGGTTCGACAGGCCCATAGTACTCTGGGGAGTTTGTCGGCCCATTTTTACTTTTTATCATCCAATTGTTTTTTGAGATTGCTCAATATTAGCTTATTTGCTGCCTCGGCCTGCCCGTTGCCTTGAGGGTAACGTGGAGTCGAGGTTGTCAGCCTGATTCTGTGTTCTTCACAAAACTCGAGAAACTGATTTGAGATGAACTGTGAACCATTATCGGTTACAATCTCGTATGGGACTCCGTGCCGGCAGACTATATTTTGCCATACGAATTCATGTACGTGGTTCGCTTTGATCTGCTGGAAAGCTCCTACCTCTACCCATTTGGTGAAGTAGTCTGTGAGGACGAGTAGGAAGCGGCACTTCCTTTTTTCCGAGGTTACCATAGGTCCTACTATGTCCATATACCACCTAATAAAGGGGTATGGAGATGAGATGGAGGATAAATTTTTAGTAGGCTGATGCAATGTGTGAGCATGCCGTTGGTATTTGTCGCAAGCTTTAGAGTGTTCATCGCAGTCAGCGACTAAGGTGGGCCAAAATACCCTTGCCTTGTGATCCTGATGGCTAACGCCCTTCCTCCTGAATGGCTGCCACACGAGCCTCCGTGCACTTCCAATAATATCGTGAAAGCTTCGAGCCCGTGGACACATACCAGGTAGGGGCCATTCATACTTCTCTTATAAAGGCGGAGGTTGATTATACAATATCTTGAAGCTATAGTTTTGAGCTTGCGAGCTTCCCACTTGATGGGGGGAGCCTCTCCCCCCCCCTCAATGTATTGTATAATCGCTGCTCGCCAGTTAGCTCTTGCGTTCATTTTTTCGCGAAGAGTAACATGCCTGGGGAGCTTGTTCCGGGTCCTCAGCTTCTCCTATTTTGGGAGGGAGGTTGTCCTCTATTGGGGTTAATATTATGTCTAGCTCCATATGGTCATCGTCTATTTCCTTAAATCCTCGACATCTTTGTTGATTTTGATGCTTGGTTTTTCAATCCCTTCCACTGGAATCACTCTTTTTACAAGTGGATTCGAGGTTGATGCCAGAGCTGCTAGTGCGTCTGCGATCGTGTTCTCACCCCGCGGTATTCGCGTTAGGCTGAAGGCTTCGAATCGCTTAACTAGCTCTTGGACTATTGCCAGATAGGATTCTATCCTGCTATCTCTGGCTTCGTATTCTCCGTGAAACTGACTTGTAATGAGCTGGGAATCGCTGAACGCATTCAGGTTGCGTATTCCTATCCCAGCTGCGAGTCGGAAACCTGCTATTAAAGCCTTGTACTCGGCTTCGTTATTTGACGCTGAGAATCCGAGTCTCAATGACTGTTCCACGACCTCATTAGTCGGGGATACGAGGTGGATTCCAACGCCTACCCCTTGTTTCGAGGAAGCTCCATCGACGTAGAGCTGCCAGGTTCCGGAGCTTGTTTCCGTCACCTCGCTATTAGCTGTGAGCTCGATGATAAAATCAGCTAGTACATGTGCTTTGGCGCTAGTCCGAGGTCGATATTCGATATCGTATTCGCTCAGCTCGATAGCTCATTTGGCTAGCATGCCTGGCTGGCTGGGGCTGTGCAATACTGTGCGTAATGGATATGTCGTCATCACTATGATAGGGTGTGACTGAAAATACGGCCTGAGCTTGCGAGCCGAGACTACTAATTCCAAAGCCAGTTTTTCCATTCGTGGATACCTGGTTTCAGCGTCTACTATGGATTTGCTCACATAGTAGATTGGTTTTTGCTTAGCTCGCTCCTCTCTTATGAGGACGCCACTTACTGTGGCCTCGGAGATCGCTATGTATAGGTAGAGTGGTTCTCCCTCGATTGGTTTTGACAGAATGGGGGGCTCGGAGAGGTACACTTTTAATTGCTTAAAGGCTTCCCCGCACTTGTCATCCCCAATGAACTTTTTGTTTCCTTTTAGAAGTTGGTAAAAAAGAAGACATTTGTCCGGTGACCTGGAAATAAATCGATTCAGGGCAGCAGTGCGGCCTGTCAGCCTTTGCACCTCCTTTACCGAGCTTGGAGATTGCATTTCCAAGAATGCACTAATTTGTTTGGGGTTTGCTTCTATTCCTCTTCGAGTCACTATGTAACCTAGGAACTCACCTGAAGCAACCCCGAAAGTACACTTTGAGGGATTCAGTTTCATCCCATACTTGTTTAGTAAGGTGAAACATTCCCCCAGCTGACTTATGTGGTCTTCTTCTTTCAGCCATTTTACCAACATGTTGTCAATGTAGACTTCCATTGACTTGCCCAGGAGGCTGGAGAACATCATGTTCATAAGTTTTTGGTAGGTTGCTCCCGCGTTTTTAAGGCCAAATGGCATCACTTTATAACAATACGTTCCTCGTTCTGTTATGAAGGATGTTTTATCTTGGTCCTCAAGGTTCATTTGTATTTGATTATACCCTGAGAACGCGTCCATAAAGGTGAGGAGCTGGTGCCCTGCGGTAGTTTCCACCAGCTGGTCGATGTGGGGTAGTGGGAAACTGTCCTTAGGACATGCTTTGTTTAGATCTGTAAAATCCACACACACTCGCCAGGTGCCATTTTTCTTTTTCACCACGATCGGATTTGCTAGCCAGTCGGGATATTTTACATCTTTGATGAATCTAATGCTTAGCAACCTGGTGACCTCACTGTTAACAGCCTCGGTCTTGTCAGGTCCGAATTTCTAACGTTTTTGAAAGATATTGAGAAATATTCACTAAGTACTCAAGATTCAAGACAAAATGATGTTTTAGATCCAAAATGAATATTTTCTTGATAAATAGGCCTAGAAAGGAAAATCGAAGTGGATCAATCCGAGACAAACCGGTTCGGATCTGAAAAAAAACAAAGCTAAACGACCATAACGGTCGCCTGCAGCGGTCATCTGACCATTGTGAACATCTTCAGAATACAAGTTTTCATTGCACAAGAAGAGGTGGTGACAGCGGTCAGGGGAAACAGTTTGGACCGATGCGGTTTCTTCCTCGGAGCTGGCAGCGGTCAAGTGACTGTTACAGGACATTCTCAGAACGCATGATTCTGAATTTAGCGGTTCGCTCGAGCAGTCTCCTTGACCGCTGTGAATCTTTTTGATATGTTCTTCTCCTATTCTTGATTTCTTTCTTCACCTCTGAGCTCTAAACTCGTACAAGTCTCCAAATTACCTAAAAAGACCCATATACTATGTAAAATGCAAGATGAACACCTAAGATTCTAAAATGTATGATAATACAAAAATTAGATCAGAATGCATATGTACAAGTCCTAAATGACGCGAGATAAGATCGAAACAATAAAAACATGAGTTAGAAACATGCAAAAAAACACAAACATCAATCCTTCGACCAAGAATCTTTCAGACTCGACCTAAATTGACTCCAATCTTAAACATCTGGTTATTATTGGTTCTAAACAAACCAAAACTGTACCAAAATCTCCCTCACTCTAATCCTATTGGACCGATATAAGTGTATAGTTGAGAATTGTTCTACAATTAATTTTCCATCTATTTGATCCTTCCCGAAAGTTTGTCGAAACACCAAAACATAATGCATTGCTATCCTTGGAAGAGTGCAAGGGTGAGTCCCTGCGTCTCACATGTTTTCTCTCTGACGCATTTTATCAAACACCTTTCATGCGCAAAATCGCAAACATTTCTTCAAAGGAGATTTCACTCCAACACCCACGCTGATGTCGCTGTAAGAACGACAACTTCATGTTTCAAAAGCCTCAGTTCCAACCAACAAAACCAAATCCTTCTCTACGTCGATACTCTTCTCCAATGGAACCAGGTCTCTTTCCCTCTCTCTCCCTCAGACAAAGCGACCATTTTGCTCAATTAACTTTGTTGGGCTTTCTGTTTTCTTTTGTTTTCGAATGATTTCTTAACTCAAAGTGATGTTACCTTACTTGAAACAAATGGGTTTGTCTCTGTTTCAATTGGGAGTAAAGCTTTGTTTGTGGGTGCTTATGTGAGTTTGAATTTGGCCTTGTGAATGTGCAGAAAATGAACCTTACAGCAACCAAAGAAGCTGATGAAGTAATGGAGAGGCATATCGAAGATTCTCTTGCGATATTGCCTCCTATAAAGACTTGTTACAACTTGCATTCCAGTGAGTTGTTTGATCACATCAGCTTAATTGATGTTGGAAGTGGTGCAGGCCTTCCCGGGTTGGTTCTAGCCATTGCTTGTCCAGGTGCTCTTTAGGTTCAAATATGATTGATGCAGTTTTGTTTGTATCAGATGCAGCTTGTTATTGAAAAAGCCAACTTCTTTGTATTCAGATTGGAGAGTTACTCTACTGGAGTCTATAAATAAACGTTGTGTTTTCTTGGAGCACGTCGTCAGTGTCACCGGGCTTACAAATGTTAAAATCGTAAGGGGCAGAGCAGAGGTATAGTTGTAGGCCTCTTTATTTTGTGTGATGTGTTTCTGCAATTAGCATTAGTAGGTTCACTTGTTTAGATGGCTTCTCTTGGTTTCTATAGTATCCATGGTAACTCAATTTAGATGCAGTTTCATTCATTCTGAATTAACTCTGTCTTTTCTTTTCGTTTCAAAGCTGAGAGACTTTCCAGAGAGGATAATATGTTAATGTATCTGTTGAATCTATAGATTAGACAGTTAAATTAGAGTATTTTAGATGTTGGTCTGTTAGTGAATGTTATCTTTTCGAGCTACTCTCTTTTGTACAAAGTTTCTGTTGGAAACTATGATTCAAGATTGAGAAAAGTACTTTTCTTAATTGTGGTATCTGTTATATAAATCTCACCCTTTAGAGTGCTCGTGTTTGTATAACTCCTTTGTAACATAATAGCCAGTAAGGTGGATTATAAATTCTATTGACCTACTTTTGTTATAGAACAGAGTTGCGGGCACGATGTTATGTACAGAGAGAAGTTCGATGTGGCTATTGCAAGAGCTGTCGCGGAGATGAGAGTCTTAGGTAATTTGTTACAAGTTTCAAGTAGTGTAGTGCTAGAAACATAGTTTCTTATTAATTGGTCAGAATGGTTCTGAGTTGTTTGTTATGAGTTTTTCAGCTGAATATTGTCTTCCTCTGGTTCGGATTGGTGGATTGTTTGTAGCTGCTAAGGGTCATGACCCTAAGGTAAGAGCTCTCGTTTGTGACATTTTGTTTTTGATTTATGTTTCTGAAACATATATGATTTATTTCTTGATACTATATGTAATGTGTACAAGCTTCTGGATTCTAGCATCCGTTCTTTATAACCTAAATGTTAAAAACAGGAGGAAGTTCAAAATGCAGAAAATGCAGTTCGCATGTTGGGTGGTTCCATATTACAAATTAGTCCAGGTGTGTTTTTTTTTTTGCTTATTCACACTCACAAGTTTTATCCGACGACACTTAAACATTTCTCATTATAACACATCAATGACTATGGATCTATTTCTCGTTTTATGGTTTTCGATAATCGAACTTTGCAAATATGCTTGCAGTGGATTCACATAGCCCATATGGACAACGAACAACGGTTGTTTGTCGTAAAGATCATTCCACCCCACAAAAATATCCTCGTGAAGCAGGTACTCCTGCTAAATTACCCTTGTAATTTATGTCCAATCACTTTCCTTTAACCTTGATTTGTAAAATACATGAAAACAATATTTATATCACTTCTCTTGGAGTTCACTTTTAATCTTCAGTTTAATGTATGTCAAGCTTATGTGTTTCGAAGAATTAATGTAGACATGGCCTCTGAATGAAATTGCCAATTAAATTATCCAACAATTTTCTAGAATAAGTATTGATTTTGGACAGATTAGGGAAAATTTTGACTACAAGCTTCAAAATTGTCATACAAGTAATAGGAAACTAGCTTGTCACAAGTCCATGACTTATATAATATAAGTACCCATAAAGCTCAAATTTTGCACTAAGCATAGGAACAACATGCTAATAGTGTGGATTTATATTTTAGTCAATAGGTTAAGCTAGTGTTGGGAGTTCGGTAATTCGGTTCGGTTTGGTACATGAAATTCAGTATTCGATTTATTCGGGTACAAAATTAATAGGTCCAAATGGGATCAAATTATATTTCGGTTCAGTTTTAAACATTTTGGTTCGGTTTGGGTTTGGGGTCAGTTTGGTATTAGACAAAATATTATGACAAAAATAAAGAACTAAATTAATTTTAATCAATATTGTAGATTTTTGTATATATAAATTTATTTTTCTATATATTTAATTAAAATATTAGTTTTAATGAATTTTGGTTAGTTCGGTTAATTCGATTCGGTTCAAGTAACTTGATATATAAATTTCTATACCATTCAGCTTATTTTATTATTTGGTTGGATTCGGATTCGTGATGGTTTGGTTCGGTTTGGGAGTTGGCACGTAGTAACATATCTTGTATATCATTCGGATTATTTTATAATTTGGTTCGGATTTGACTTTGGGACGGTTTGGTTCGGTTTGAGAGTTGGCACGTAGTAACATATTTTGTTCTGAATTTGAGGCGTTGCTGTTAGTGCTGACTCCATCTCCAATGCCAGCAAATTATTCAAGTCTTTCATCTCCTTGTGACTGCTATGCTTGTTAACTTATGCAAACTATGACCTAATCCACGCTAATTTTAGTTCGGGATAATTTTTTTTAAGAACTTGTTTTGAAATTTTTAAAAAATTCTTTTTATTTGAATTTTATAATATGTCTAACTCATGATTATAGATAGTTGTCAAACGGAATAATTTGTCTATTTAACCTGTTTTGCAGTAAACTAAAATATTATTCGGGTTAACTTGAAAAATCTATAATCTTGAAAACATAACTCTAATATGCACCTTTAATAACTCTAGTTTTGTGGTTAGTTTACGCTCTCTTAAAAAAAATCAATTTTCTTGTGTCTAACTTTTTATAAAATTAGTAAAATATTTTTCAACTTTTATTTTGATATATACTTAAACAAAATATAATAAATTATAGTGAAAAATATAGCAAAATTTTGAATATATATGGATTGATTATTATTTAAAAATATTTAAGAAACTAAATAGTAAGTAACATTTTAATGATAAATAAATATTTTTCATATTCTTATCAATAATTTTAAAAGACAATTATATTATTTTCTATTTCAATTTCAATTTTTTTATTTGTAATGATTTGATATGTAATAACTTACAAAAACAAATTTTATTTTCAAAAATATCATCTTAAATAATCTTATAGAGATGAAGACAAATGCTATATTACCTATAAAAAATAATCAGAGGGGCAAAAGGACTTGGATACCTAACTTATCCATGTCTAGTTTTTTTTGTTATTAAATTAGGTAAAAAATTGGTGAATTATTTAAATAAAAAAGGTTGAACTAGGATACATTTTGTATGACATCATATGCCCACGATGTAGACATGTGCTTTTTTCTTCTTTTTGCTACTTTCCTTGCTCTTAATTATTGACTCCGTTGTCTAACGTTTGTTTCATAAACCTTTTTGTCTTTCGAGTGGATAGAGTCGTTTCATTAGATGTTATCTGAAGTATGAATATTAAAACTTCGCGTCTGCTATGCAATTTTTCGTTTTTTTTTTTAAAACCGATGACAAGTTGTAGTTTAGTACAAAAGATGCTAAAAAGCCAGAAGGCAGTCTCTGCTAACAAAAAGAATAAAAAGACAAGGAAAGCTTAGAGCGATAAAGAGCTTAAATGCCCAGGCGAATGATGAGATCGAGATAGGGTCAACTGAGAAAACAAAAGGAAGGACCGGGAAACGTCCATTTTGAAAATCAGAAGTTGATTTATCCGATAGCCCGAAAAAGAGCATTTCTTCTAAAGAGTCGTAGGAGGCTCGAAGCAGAACAGTCCTCACCGAGTATGGTCCGAGGCTCCACTAACAAACAAAGATCACACCTTAAGACGGGACTGCACTAACTATCAAAACCTAGAAGCGCTATTTCACTTTACCAAGATCCTACCCCGATGTTGGCAGTATAGAACCGAGCAACCTCACAGCTCAACAACCTTACTACCTCCTCAGAGAGCAAGAAAAACGAAACACATAACCGAATTTGAAGAAGCCACAAACAAACCAAACCCTGTAAATACTTATGCCAAAACAAGAGAAACAAGCAACCAAACACATCAGCAACGAGACAAGGAGCCACCGGAAACATATACTTGAGGAAAACCGAGCGAACTTCATTTATCGATTAAACCAATACGGAACACAAGTGCCAACAAAAGATTTTTTTTTTGTTTGATCACTAGCATTCCTTGCTAACAAATTTGCAGTTTATTTATCGATTAAAAAAATACATTATTTGTATCTTTAAAACATTAAAGAATAGAAATGCATTTCATATGTTACTATATTTGTATACTAGTGTGTGATCCGCGCTACGCGCGTACGTGAACACAATTTTTTTTTTAAAAAAAAATTGGTATAATATTATTTTAGTTTTATTAGTATGATTGTTAATGGATTTGGTCTCTATTAGCTTAAGAAATGTGGATTGTTTATTCTTAAGTTTTTTGTTTCCTTTCTTAATTTTATGTTTATTTATGTATTTGTTTAGTGGGTGATCCACAATTTGATTTTTTTTTTTGGTTGATTATTTATTCAATTAGTTGGTTTTTAAAAGTTAGGTTTTTGTCATTTTAAATTTTAGGGAATTGTATATTTTTTTAACCTAACTGAATACAAATAAAATAAATACTTCGGAATTGTGTTAGTTTTGTATACTTCGAAAGTTATTTCGAATACTAATAAAAGAAAAATTAGTTTTGTGAATTTAGAATTCTCCGAACTTATTAAAAAAATACTTTGAAATAGGTCCATGTATTTTTACCTAAAACCGAACACTAATAAAATGTTCAGAATTTACAATTATTCATCTACGATGATCCAGTGTTGGTGACTACAAAATGAATCTAATTTTATGTGAAAAACGATTTAATTTCTATCACTAATTTACTATCAAAATCATCGTAGATGTATGAGTTAATGGGAACATTTGAGATAATATGGGTCGATTTGGAAAAGTATAAGAAATATGGGGTCAAGCGTCGATCTAAACATTTCAAGAGAGAGATAGAGACTTCTTGTGAATAAGATTATCCTTTAAAAAAATATTACTCACTCCTCTATAACCCTCGTTTTCTTCTATATCTTCCCTCATTGCCGGTGAGATTTCACTTTCAATTTCAATCACAAAGGGTCTGATCTGCGCGGACGTGGTAAACAAGTTTTTAATCTAATGGTATTTTATTTTATTTGGTCTCGTAGTTAATTTAATTATCTCTATCAGCTTAATATATGTTTATTTGTTTTTTTATTTTTTATTTAATTTATGATCATCTATGTGTTTATTTATTGGATGGTATCCATTTTTACCTCTTTTTTCTTTGGTGATCAATTTTATGTAATTAGTTGGGTTTTTTTAAAATGAATATATTTACATTTTAAAGTAGCATAATATTTTTGTTTTTGTTTCATGTGAAGTTATTGTTTTTGGAGTGTTTCATGTATGATTTTAACCCTATGTGTGCAATAAATTTGTGATTCTTAAGTCTATTAATCTTTTTTTTTTTTTCAAAACGATTTCCATATATAACTGGAGAGAAAGATGGAAATGTAGTCAAGACATAAGGCTATTGATAAGGGGTAAGCCCATTACAGAAATAATAGAATTAACAACTGATCAATTTGTTTTTAATTTTAAATCTTTTCATGGATTGCATGTCACACAAATTCAGATTTAACGATTTTAGAATTTGCTTATTAAAGATAATGTGTTAGATTATCTATTTTGATAAAATAATGAGTTTAATTATGAATTTAATTACAGCAATAATGAAAATTTAGTTAACACATAAGACTATTGATAAGGGGTACGTCCGGTGAGATTCAACTTTATATAAGAGAAAATGTGTAACCCGCAAGTTTTTGTTTTTTAAGTTTTTTAATAGTTTAATTTATTTATGAGAACTTTTTATTCATTTTTAATAAAACAATTAACTATTGCTTATAGATTGTAAACCTAATAATTTATTTGAACTTTAACTAATTGTTTCTCTTATTTCTACCTCTATTAAAATGAAAATGTAAGTGATAGTCAATCACTTCAATATCTATGGTCAATCACTTCTATATTATTTACAAATAAAAATGTTTGTTTGGATCTTTCATATCTTATATATATTTAAAGACCAAATAAATCATGTTATCCAAATATCTAAATTACTGAACGTTTCATTTTTATTATTTTAAATTATGTAGTTTTTTTTTAAAATCGATTTCCTTATATATAATTTATTTTAAAAGTTACTATAATATGAATTATTAAATGATAATGAGTTTACTTTTTATTTATTAGATATCTTTTTTTTTAAATCTCTATATATTTGTGATATGTTAAATTAATATTGTATATATTGTATACTATTAGTTTGGATCAAATAATATCCATTCACTAAACATCTTTTCGATATAAAACTTTAATCTTCTACCTATAAAAAAGTCTGTAATATATTAGTAAAACTAAAATTTTAAATCTATTATTCTGTCAATAAATTTTGTTGATTTTTTTTAAGTTTTCATTATATGAATATGAAAATGACCTTTCAAATTTCTTGCATAATTTAATAAAATGTATAGTTAATATGTATATCAAAGTTTTATCCAATTAAATTATGAAAATTAAATATCAAAATGATGTGGCATACATGTGGATAATATATATTACATTAATATTGTATATATTGTCTACTATTAGTTTGGATCAAATAATATTCATTCACTAAACATTTTTTCGATATAAAACGTTAACTTTGTAACTATAATAAAGTGTGTAATATATTAGTAAAACTAAAAAATTTAAATCTATTATTCTTTCAAAAACTTTTGTTGATTTTTTTTAAGTTTTCATGATATAAATATGAAAATTACCAATCAAATTCTTTGCATAATTTAATAAAATGAATAGCTAATATGTATATCAATATTTTAACTAATTAAATTATGAAAATTAAATATCAAAATGATGTGACATACATGTGGATGATTATGTGTCTTCATGAAAAGTGAGAAAAGCTTACTTTATATATATATATATATATGAATCTTTGTTTCCATTCTCGAACACCAATTACTAACCATAAAAATGATTTGTTTTATTTTTCTGCTATAACTAACTTAAAATCAACTAATAGATCCCGAAAATTTGTCATAAAAATGATTAATTAGTAATTTTATTTTATTCAAATTATAAATATTTTAAAAATTGATTTAAAACTCTTATACATTTCATTTGGAATTAATCCTTAGTGATTGTTTGAAGTCAGAACATTTGTTTGATTTTATTTAGAAACAAATCTAATCCATATTTTATAAACACTAAATTCTATAGTTTTTCTAAACTATATAAATAAACTGATAAAACTAAATTATTAAATAGAAGTTTTTTTTAGATTAATTCTATATAACCTATCTTTTATTAAGTAAATATCTTTTCAAATTATAGGGAAAAATATTGTATTGATGGATGGTAATTATTATGAGAATTGAAGTATATTTACATCACATGATATATATTTTGCATTTACAAAGCTTTTATTTTCTTCTCCTCTTGTAGTTACATTTTAACTTTTTTGTTACAAATAATATCATAAAACACAACGATCTTAAATTTTCAAACTTAATTTATATTTTCGTGCAAATACTTTTAATCTGTTTCTTAATTTTTTTGCTCTTATTCTTATTTTCATAGTTATGTATAATTATAATTATTGTTTTAAGTATACCTTAATTTTATTTATTTATCTCTTTATTAACTTTCCAACTTATATTTTGCTTTATGAATTTAGTTACAGATTAACTTTTTTTTAATTGTTAGGACTGTTTGATATTTTAGTTTTTTTATATAATATTTGCGATACAACTTATCCTAATTAAATATTTATAAAAATTGAAATATATTAGGATAACCAAGTTTATTAAACCTGCTATTATTTCGATGAACTATATTCATATAAGTTTATAATTTCTGGTTTAATTTAGAATATGAATAATGCTTTTTCAAATTGTTTTCATAATGTTAAAACCTAATTTATAATTAGTACGTGTATTAAATTTTTTTCAAAAAATTATATATTAAATTTGAAATTTAAAAAGATTAAATAAAAATATGATGTGGCAATGATGTGGAAGATGATGTATTTTCATGAGAAAAGAGCAAAGTTAACTTTATATATATAGATTGTTTAGGTGGACGCTGAGGTGGCGTAAAGAGAAATGAGCAAAGTTAACTTTTTATATATATGGATGTTGGTAATAGTTTATTAAACATTATTATCTGAAAATAAAACAAAACTCGAGTTTTTGACTTTCTAGCCTGATGCATAAGGAACGAATAACGGATATTTATATGTAAACCCAATCTCATAAATAGATGCCTTTTTCTCTTAACTATTGGTAAAAATAGTTTCGATGGAAACAAATAAATAATACAGAATATACGAACTACTTGTTCCATATTTATATTTCTTTAACAAAGATTTCACCTACTTGGTTTTAACAAATAGTTTGTTTTTAATTTTTTTTTATATATGCTATTACTCCAATATCACCTACTTGGTTTTAATAGATTCTGTTGAAACCAAATTGTTAAAAATTGTCAAAACATGTACTAAAAACAGGGGACTCGCTTTTCAAGCGGATATTATATATGTGATAGAAGCCACATTCCACACTCATTCTATTATCCCAAAAGATAAACTCATACAAAAACCCATCAACATATATTAATAACGGCAACAAGTTACTAAAGAGAAGCCACATGTATGGTATCCCATCCAAATTAAATGATTTAGGAACTCTTTCATAAGGTTGGCACCAAAATTTGCCAAACCTTAACTTGAGAATCAAGTCCTCCACTGTAAATGTGATAAGAAGCCTCAGATTGTGTACCGGAGTCACGAATTGCTCCGGTTAAGCACTTAACTGGTCCTCTATGCCCCTCCAGCATAGCCAAGCACGGATTATCCGTTGCAGAACATTTCCACAGCCTCACCGTTTTATCTGCAGAGCCACTACAAAGTATACCCGAAACAACCGCTAGGCAAAGGACAGACTCTGTGTGACCTCTTAGCACTCCAGAAACAGCAATGTCTTCACTTTCGTCGTCTCTTTTCCACACCAATATTGATCCGTCGGATCCACCCGAATACAATAGATGAATGTTGTAACTGCTCAATGCCAACGCGTTAATACCTGAATTATGCTCTGCCAATGTTGCTACCAAAGAGTGTTTCTTCTTCTTGTCGTTCCCCTCATTGATGTTCTTCCTCCACACTTTAATTTTCCGGTCAGAAGATCCCGTGTATATATCTCCATTCTCGGATAATTCAACCGCATTGATTGCATCGTCGTGGGCGTTTGTGATGGACTCTAGGCATTTAAAATCGGTGGTTCGCCAGATTTTGAGAGTACGGTCCCATGAGACAGAATAGAGGAGCGTTCCATCTCTTGATAAGGCTAAACCCGAAACCGCGTCTACATGGTGAACCCACGAAGATTTCTTATGCCTCCTTATTTCGACTTGGTTCTTAGGCAGCAAACACTTTGATAAACGGTCGCTTATCGTTGGCATCGTCGCTAAATGCATGTACTTTTTATTACCCGCTACTTCTTCTTCTTCAACGACGTCGTTTATCTTCCAAACACGTATCTTTTGATCTTGGTGGGCTGTGAAGAGTTTGTCAGCCAAGATTACCAAAGACTTCACTGCTCCTCCGTCTCCTCTTTCTCCTGTTATTACATCACCGCTGCTTGATGCTTCGGCTAGTGTTTCTAACGTGCTTGCATTCCACAATCTGACAACTCCATCATTGGAGCCTGTGTAAAGTCTCTTTCCTGCAAGAGTTAGAGATGAAATGTAAGAGGATGTTTGACCAACAAGAGTGGCGATACATTGATGAAGTGCTTGCGAAGAAGATATTTGATAATCTTGTTCTTCTCGAGTCTCGTGGCATCGTATCATTGTTGCTTATGAAGGAAGGTAATGACCAAAGTTTGTAGAGTTAATATAAAGAGAGAGAATAGATTGGCGCATAGAAAGGATGAAGTTTGGGGGGAAAATCGTGGAAACAACAATTGGCTCCAAGACTTGGACTATTCTTTATACTTATCAATTTGGACTCTTTACATTGTGAGCAAATCTGACCGAAACGAAAAGAATAATGTGACGGGAAGATGAGTAGGATGCAATACATATTTTTAAAATGTTTTATATATTTGCACAATCTTGTTTGGTAAATTTCTTTGTCACAAAAGTGGAGAAAAAAAAAGTTAAAGGATGACCCGAGATTATTATTTTATCAGCTAAAGTTGGGGTGTGTTCCATACGTTGTGACACATGATATTTTCTTCGATTTTAATGTGTTGTGATTTTATACGATTTTGATGTGTTAAAAACAAGAAGGGAAAAATGCAAACAAAAACCTCCAAATGACAAAAAAATACAAGATCAACCTTAGTCTATACAAACTACAAAAATAAACCCTCAATTGAAAAAAAAATCCAAGATCAACATTGATTTATTTAAATTGCAAAAATAAACTTCCATTATATTAAAAATTATCAATTTGAACCTCGATGTTGACACCATTAATAGAATTTGAACTAAAAATACACGAAAATCAAAATTACATCGTTTTGTTACAGAAACTAAATATAATTTTAGGCATTTAAAGAATCTATCCCATAATCTAGAGCCCAAAAGATCAATATACACTTTAAACCTCGAGATGGTGTAAGTGTGGTGGAAGTGACGGTAATGATAGATAATTATGTTATGCAGTTTAAATGTAAGAGAATTTGATTACATTTTTGTGAAGTGTATATTGATTTTGGACAATAGATCACAAGTTAGATTCTTTAAACATCTTAAAAATGTATTTTAATTTATCATTGAAACCACATAGTTTTGATTTCCGTTAAGAATACTAACAGTGTTAACGTCGAAGTTCGGATTGATGGCTTTGCATTGTTTTGTCACTTGAAAATTTATTTTGCATTTCTGTTTAGACCGAATCTGTTCATGTATTTTTTTTGTTATTAGAAGTTTTTTTTTTGCATTTTTCCCTAAATGTATTTAAAATAAAACAAAGATTACCTTAAAAAGAGGAAATACATCACTACAAGAAAACATGCGATTACCAACGAAATTTTACATCAAATTTTGGCCGTCGTAAATTTACATCAGGTTTACGACTACTTTACGACGAAGTTTGAATTCGATGTAATTTCGTCGTAAATAGTAGTCGTCGTAATATCGTTGTAACCGTATGTCGACATTACGACGATATTACGACGATTGTTTATATCGTCGTAATATCGATGTAATTTATCGATATTACGACGACATATATTCGATGTAAATTACGACGAGTTTACGTCGATTGTCTCTAGGTAGGTGAACACGTTTTTAGCAAGGTTACCTAATTATTTACATCTAATATATTCGTTGTAAATCCGTCGTATATACGATGTAAAATCGTTGTAAATTTTATTTCGATGTAAATCCGTTGGTAAATCCTAAATTTTTTTATAAATACAACGTACTTCAAACGAAAGTTATCAAAAAAAAAAATACTCTTATCAAAAAAAAAACTCTTATAAAAAAAAAACACTTCAAAAACTATTTTTATAAAATGTCCATATACGAACTACGAAGATGGATGTATGCGAAAAAAGATTCGGAGGGATCGTTGACGAAAGAATTCCAAGAGGGGCTTAAAATATTCATGTATCAGGCTGGAAATATGCAAACAACCATCGAAAGCGGTAAGATGTTATGTCCTTGTCGTAAATGCAAGAATACGAGATATATTTTTATTGAGACGGTGTGGAAGCATTTACTAAATAGAGGGTTTATGCCGCAATATTATGTTTGGTATCAACATGGAGAGGGTTTTGAAAGGAGTACTACTGATCAAGCTGATTGTAGTAGTAATTATCAAGGGCATGTAGATTTTGATCAGGGTAGTAGTTATCATCATGGTCATGAACATCAATTTGATCAGCAGGGTCAAGATCATGATAGGATACAAGAAATGGTCAATGATGCATTTCATGAAACAAATGTTGATAATAGTGTTGAGGAACCCAATGTAGATGCGAAGCGGTTTTATGATATGCTATCCGCTGCAAATCAGCCACTCTACGATGGATGTAGAGAAGGTCAGTCTAAATTGTCGTTAGGAGCTAGGATGATGACAATAAAAACTGATCATAACTTAGCAGAGGTTTGCATGGATGATTGGGCTGATCTTGTTAAAGAGTATTTGCCAGATGATAATTTGGCTGCCGAAACATACTATGAGATACAGAAGTTGGTGTTTAGTCTTGGGTTGCCTTCTGAGATGATAGATGTATGTGTTGACAATTGTATGCTTTTTTGGAAAGATAATTATAAGCTGCATGAATGTCGATTTTGCCAAAAGCCGAGATTCAGACCACAAACTTCTGGGCGTAGTAAGATACCGTACCAACGGATGTGGTATCTTCCTATAACTGATAGGTTAAAACGATTGTATCAATCTGAAAGGATAGCTGGATCGATGAGGTGGCATGCAGAACATTCGCAGAGAGAAGGAGAAGTGACTCACCCGTCAGATGCAAAAGCTTGGAAACACTTTAACACGGTACACCCGGAATTGGCTAAATTTAAGCGAAATGTGTATCTTGGCCTCTGCACAGATGGATTTAGTTCATTCGGTATGTCTGGTAGGCAATATTCTCTATGGCTAGTAATCCTAACGCCATACAACCTTCCTCCAGATATGTGCATGCAAAGAGAATTTTTATTCTTGAGTATATTAGTACCTGGTCCGAAGCATCCGAAGCGTTCCCTTGATGTATTTTTGCAGCCTCTCATACATGAGTTGAAACAGTTGTGGTATACATGAGTTCGTACATACGACTGTTCGAGGAAGAAAAATTTTACGATGCGTGCGGTGCTTATGTGGACAATAAGCGACTTCCCTGCATACGAGATGCTATCAGGTTGGACGACGCATGGGAGGTTATCTTGTTCGTATTGCCTCGATCGGACAGATGTGTTTCAGCTGAAACATGGTCGAAAAACATGCTGGTTTGATTGTCACCGTCGGTTTCTACCAATCAACCATCCATATCGGAGAAACAAGCGGTTGTTTAGGAAGAACAAAATAGTTTGTGTCCCCCCACCAGTGTATCTATCTGAGGAAGATCTAGAAGCGCAAATATATCATTTTGGGGGACTAGAAACTGTGAATCGTGGGGGAAATTGGCACACTCCAGCTAATATGCCTGATGGATATGGGGATAATCACAATTGGCACAAGAAAAACATTTTTTGGGAACTTCCGTACTGGAAAGATCATCTGCTGCGACACAATCTTGATGTCATGCACATTGAGAAAAACTTTTTTAATAACATCATGCATACGGTGTTAAACGTGAAAGGAAGAACCAAAGACAGCGGAAAGTCAAGGTTGGACTTGCATGATATTTGCAACAGAAATGAGTCGCATATTATGAGCAATGGGAAATCACCAGTTCCTATATTTCGATTGGGTGCCGAACAAAAAGCAGCGTTGTTCAATTGGGTTTCATCTCATGTGAAGTTTCCTGATGGGTATGTATCCAATCTGGCTAAATCTGTTGAGAAAGGACAAAAGTTTTCAGGGATAAAGAGTCATGACTGCCACGTGTTTATGCAACGATTACCTCATTTCGCATTTGCCGAACTCCTTCCAAGAAATGTTCATGAAGCAATTGGAGGTAAAATACTTTATCATATCACATATAATTTGTTCAAATATTTGCACTATATAATTGCTGGTGTTTCAGGGATCGGAGGGTTTTTCCGGAATCTTAGTACACGGACGTTGTCAGAAGATGTAATTGCACAGTTGGATGCTAATATTCCAATATTGTTGTGCAGTCTGGAGAAGATATTCCCGCCGACATTTTTTAATGTCATGGAACATCTTCCCATCCATCTCCCTCACGAAGCAGAACTAGGCGGGCTTGTTCAGTTTAGGTGGATGTACCCATTCGAGCAGTTCATGAAACATTTAAAGGGAAAAGCTAAAAATCTAGCAAGGGTTGAAGGATCAATTGTTGCGGGAAGTTTGACAGAAGAAACTTCACATTTCACTTCACACTATTTTGCTACGAAATTTCGCACACGCAAACGGAAACCCCAACGATATGATGATGGTGGTGTGGGAAGAACTTATGCAGTAGAGGGTGTCCCAGACATCTTCTCACAAATCGGTCGTCTTGGTGGAAAAGTGAAGTAAGTTTGGTGGTCTAACGAGAATGACAGGCACAACGCACATACGTACATCCTCCTAAATTGCGAGGAAGTGGAACCTTTGGAGACGTAACGTGATAATTTAATTAGCCACTCCTAATTTATTATATATATAGATAAAAGTGTTAATTTAAAAGTATATATATGTATTTTGCAGTTTATTTGTTAGTCAGGTACGAGAATGCATTGAAGGCGTTTCAGATGATGAAATAAACGATCATAAAGATCGTCACTTTGCTAAGTGGTTGAAGACGCAAGTAAGTTTACGTAATAAAATCGTAAAGATCGTCACTTTCATTAAGTATATATATTGATGCTCGATCTAACATTCCCAAATTTCATAGGTGGATCATGGTGACCCCGAATATCCAACATGGTTTCATGAGTTACTACTACGCCCCCTTGGGAAGATAACGACTGCACCCATGTATTTCACCCGTGGTTATGTGTTTCATACATACAAATACGGCGTTCGGCGGGCAACTACCAACTACGGAGTATGTGTTAGGGGTGAAATAGATTTTTATGGGGTGTTGCAGGAAAGAATCGTAGTGGAGTACCCCGGCTTGGTTAGTATGAAATGTGTTATCTTCAAATGTGATTGGTTCGATCCAACAGTTGGTCGAGGGGTTCGAATTAACAAATTTGGTGTGGTCGACGTCAACAAAGCATGGCAATACAACAAGTTTGAACCATTTATCCTAGCATCACAAGTAGAACAAGTAACGTTCGTGCCATATCCGCGAGTTTGAACCACTGGGCCCACATGGTTATCGGTTATTAAAATTGCTCCAAGGGGTAAAATTGTTGGTGTTGCCGATCTTCCAATGCAACAAGTTTCTTGCTGTGAAATTACAGAACTAGAGATTACGGAGAACGTTCTGTTAATTGATCCCCGCAACAGGGAACTTGAATATCTACCTGACGACACAGAAGAAGAAGGCGATTCCGATGAGTTTGATGAGGGTGATGATGATTCGCAACCTGAAGATGATGAACCCCAATGAAGATGATGAACCGAGCGGAGATGATGATTCGGATTGATTTATATAGGTAATTGCTCTTATTTTAATTTGTATAATATAACTTGACCGGAGATTTATCTCGGCATATGACCGGAGCTAATCGGAGATGGGATCGTAAGGATTCCCATAGTGTGTAGGTCGAATATTAACCAAACCCTGGAATTTTATGGATTGGGTAATATTAGACCTGCACACTTCGGGAGTCCTTTCGATCCCAGCTCCGGTTATCTCCGATTATCAAAAGTACGACGGATTTACGACGATTTGTTAATTACGACGAATTTACGACGATTTGTCAATTACGACGGATTTACGACAAATATGTCTTAAATCATCGTAAATTCGTAGTAATACTTAATAAGGTTTAGGGTTTAGGGTTGAGTATAGGTTGTAAATGTTTGGTATTTCATCAATTATATTGTTTTACATAAATTTTTGATTCATTGTTTGACAGAATACAAAAATTATTAACATTTTATACTTCATGCATGTTACGAAGAAACTTATACAACGAATGTTATAGAGAAGTAAGAAGAGATAAGGAAATTTGATATTTGTCAGATTCAATCGTCATTATTGATTGTATTGTGTACACTGAAAAGTTTCTGATGTACAAATATATTTCGTTAATACAAGACGGTTATGTATTTTAGGGTTTAGGGTATAGATTTCTAATATTACGACGATATTACTATGGATCCGTCGTATTGGCGTTGGTATTTTACGACGGATCGTAAATCCGTCGTAACCCGAAATTAATTTTGCCGCGTGGAATGAAAATTTTCCGCATTGGTAAATTAGACTGATTGGTTTCATAGGTTATGACGATTTTACGACGGATCCGTCGTAAAATCGTCGTAATGTACCATCGAAATTACGACGGCAACAAAATCTATATATACGCGAGCCCAGATTTTTTCCTCACAACTCACAATCTCATTCTCTCTCTAAAACCGGAACTTTCTCTCTCTAAGGTATATTTTTTTAAAAATATATTAGATAAGTATTTATGATTATTATTATTAGATAGGAATGGAATTATTAGATAGGATATGAATTAGATAGGATTGGAATTAGATTGAATTATATTTTTGATAGTCGTTTATTTTTTTTAGATATGGGGCCACGTAAGACTCACTATCGCACGTTTATGGATGGCAATTCGGGACCGAGTGTTAATTTGGATGTCCCATCATCGTCTGCCACACCGTATGTGGTTCTGGACTCCGGTCCCGCCACACAGGCGCCTCCGCCAGCTGCACCTGCACCTGCACCTCGACCTGCTTTGCTATATGCGGGATTGACGGTCGAGGACATTTTGCAGTCGCCGGGTCATGATCGTTTACCCCGGTTAGATCCGCTCTGGCAGCCAAATACGTTTTGGTATGTAAGCTATTTTGTTTTCATTAATATTTGGTTTTTTCTTATAATTTAATTTTTATATTTCAGGTTTAAGAAGGACAACAAAGTCGGGCGGAGTGTGTCTAACACCATCAAAGCCTACTTCGAGGAGCCTCACCGCAATTGGTCTGCCGTTCCGGGTGACGTCGTTGATATGTGGTTCAAATGTTTCGCGGTAATAGTCGTTGTAATTTTTTGTTTTTTAATATTTAATTTTATTTAATCGTTTCTAATTATTTTCTTGTTTTTATAGCAAAAATGGCACTGGGATGTTGCGATCAACGAGATGGTGAAGACGGAGTTTAAGGTGAAGGGAAAATTGCGGCTCAACAATACCGTCTACGATTGGAAGCGGAAGTGGGAGGCTGAGGGCGATGCGGCGAAGCCCCCGTACATGTCTTCCGAAGTCTGGAACGGCTTGAAGACATACTGGATGGATCCGCATTCGCATTAAGTGGCTGCTAAGTGTTCGGCTTCTCGGAACACTGTCGGTCCAGATGGTCGTCCGGCGGTGTTGCCACATACTTCAGGTCAGACGTCATTTGCGGGAAGGCGTCTTCAAATGGTATGATTTTTTTCTAATATTTGTTTTTCTTGCTTTTGTAATTAATTAAATTTAATTTTTAACTGTTTTTTTTTTCCCAAATGTCATATGTTTAGGCAAACGGAGGCGAATTTCCTCCGATGACTAGATTTTTTGAGGAAACTCACAAAAAGAAAGACGGTTCTTTTATGGATCCTCGAGCGGATCAGCTCTACAATGCCGCCCATGCACGGATTGAGGAGCGTCAAACTTAGCTCTCTCAGCAGCTATCACCTGGAGGTAGCTCGGTTCAGTCCAACGCGGCTTTGACCACAGCCGAGATGGACGAGATATTTGAAGAGGTAATAATAATCATATTATATTTTTACGGAATTATTTCGTATTTAATTTATTAATTTTAACGTTTTTTTAGGTTGCCCCGAAGAAGAAGGGCATAATTTTAGGGATGGGATCGATTCGAGATAGTTTTGTTGCCTCGTCTACCGCACATCATTCGAACAACGATCCGGTTGGGTTGAGAAACGAGTTGAACACCGCCCATACCGAGATCAACACTTTACGGGCGAAGCAAGCGGAATCCGAACAGAAGGTCCTTGGATTAGATAAGACGATCCAAGGATACGATTCTCTGTTCGAGCTTCTTGCGGTGGATAATCCCGCATTGGCGAAGACCCTGAGAGCGCAGCAAGCTTCGACATCGGGACCGAGGGATGCGGATCAGGCTGTGGATCCGCTCGCTGCACAGCGAGAGGAAGTATTGCAGCGAACCGACGAAGAGATTTTTGGACATTTTGGTATTAATTAGGATTTTGTAATTTGTAATCGAAACTATAATTTGTATTTTATAATTATTTATTTTAATTTTAAATTTATTTTTAATTTTAATAATTTTAATATTGTTATTATATTTATTATTAAAATTATTAAATATGCTAATTCGATAATCCGTCGTAAATTCGTCGTAAATCATTCGTTGTAACATCGTCGTAACACAGGACGTCGTAAAATCGTCGTACGTAATCCGTCGTAAAATCGTCTTAACTAATACGTTGTAACTAATACGTCGTAAAATCGTCGTAACTAGTCCGTCGTAAAATCGTCGTAACTAGTCCGTCGTAAAATTGTCGTAACTAATCCGTCGTAATATCGTCGTAAAATCGTCGTCACACATCCGTCGTATAAACGTCGTACACATCCGTCGTATGATCGTCGTAACTAATCCGTCGTAATATCGTCGTAATATTACGACGATTTTACAACGAATGTTTAACGACTATTTTACGAAGATTTATAGACGTCCCAAAAGTTACGACGATTTTACGACGTTTTGGGATTAACGACGAACGATTTACGACGAATTGACAATCGTCGCGAAAACGTCTCAAACCCTGTTTTACATCGATTATGTCCGTTGTAAAATGACAGTTTTTTTATAGTGCATGAAATAAATTGTATACATTTTTTTATTAATGAAAGTTAGATTGAAAAGTATTTAAATAAAATTACTTCGAATCCATCAGTTGTTTGCACCAAGGGAAGCCATAAAAGTCTCAAGAAAGCTGAAGACCATATAAATACATCGCTTAAAGCTCTTAGTGCAAGACGACCGTACACGAATTCATCATCACCACCCAACGATCATACACAACCGCCATAGCCGCCATTTTCACTTTCTTTGTTCTTCGTTCTTCGTTTTTTGTGCTTTTGTTTCTTTATTTTTACTTAAACTTAGTTATTGCAATTCTTAATAATTATGATAATGAGTTGCATAACTATGTATGAGTAGTTTTCTAGTTGGGTTTAAAGGGCTTTTCAAATGGATTATATGGTTTAATTTGATAGGTTGTTAGATAAATGGATTAAATACTTATAGGAGTTCTTCGTTCTATACTTGTTCCTATTGCATGATTATTTGCTAGCCACTTTGAAGTTGATCTTAGGAAGATAAAACCACGAAAGTGATGAATTTATTAACTTGAACTAGTGTAGACGAGCAATTACGCTATAACATATAAAAGCATAGTTATAGAGCTTTGAGAATGCCAATTGAACTTGATATTACCGCTGATCTAGTTGTGTGATTACCAACAAAATCTGAGTAATTAAGTTGTTTAGATCTAGGTATTACGTGCAATGAAAGTAGATCTAATACACTTTCGTGTTTGAGTTATAGAACTACCATAATCGATTACCCTTATCATTCTTTCAATATGTTAAAACGACCCATGAATCCCTGCGAATTTCTTAAAGTCCAACATTTCCAGAACTCCCGCGGCCATCCATCAGTGTGTCACGACCACGACTTCATCTCACGCGGCCAGTTCCCTGACTAGCTACAATTGACTGGTTCACCTCGACCAAGTCCGAATTCTACGAGTCAAGGTGATAAACTTGAACTCCTGGTTCAGCAACTCTCGACAAATCATCAAAGGCTAGCAGAAG
Source organism: Eutrema japonicum (assembly GCA_030161315.1). NCBI lineage: Eukaryota > Viridiplantae > Streptophyta > Magnoliopsida > Brassicales > Brassicaceae > Eutrema > Eutrema japonicum. Next base: position 32,449,132 of record BSQW01000012.1, read on the forward strand.
ATATCAATATCAAAATAGATAATATCTACAAGAAATTGAATGGTAAATACGATTCTCTCTCCGCTCATGTCAAAAAACTCGAAGATCAAATGATCAAGACAGTTTCATTGATGAGAGAATCGATTGGAACATTCACCAAGAGACAAGATGAGCCACATTATTATGGTTATATGCAAGCTATCGCGCTCCGAAGTGGCACAACTTACAAAGGGCAAGAACTTCTGACAATTCCTAAAGAAAAAGATACAGAAGAAACATCGGGTATGAGGGAAGCAAATCCCGACAAAGAATCGATGACTCGGGAAATTCTTGGAGAAGATGTGATACCACCACCTCCAGCATGTGTGTACAAGCAGAAACCACCATACCCAAGAGCTTTGAAAGAACCCAAGAAAGAGAAAGAAAGAGCCAAGCTCAAAAACGCGTCGAGCAACTAACTGTGAGACTACCTTCCAATGAAGCTTGTGCGATGATTCAAACCTTAAGGAAATACATGGAGAGCATTTTAACCAATAATCTAACATTGGAGGAAGGTGTTTTGATGATTACTCATGAGTATAGCTCCATCTTGCAAAATCGCATGCCCATAAACGAGAAGATCCGGCAGGTTGGTGCTCTTTTCCACGATTGGTAATGAGACGTTTAAACGCTCTCTATGCGATTTGGCATCAAGCATTAATATGATGCCTTTCTCCATTGCTAAACTCATGGGATACCACATTTTTCATCCCAAAAAAAATCTCGTTAGTTCTAGCAGATAGATCGATTCGACTACCGGTGGGAATTATTTTGGATGTACTGGTCATTATTGGTGAATGTAACATACCTACTAACTTTGTGATATTGGAGCTGGAAAAGAAATCTAAGGATCCTATAACTCTCGGTCGACCATTCCTCTCTACAGCAGGAGTAATCATTGATGTCCCTAAAGAAAAGATTGATCTTCATTTAGGTGACCTTGTGATGAATTTTAGAGCAAATTATACTTATCATGTCAACATCAAATTATACTTATAATGTCAACAACAATTCTGGTTTGAGTAATGATGAGACAACACAACTCCTGGGCGAACTAAGAAAGCATATGAAAGCTTTGGGATATTCGCTCGATGACATCCCATGAATCTCACATAATCTTTGTATGCACAAGATCCACCTTGAGGAAAATGCTAAGAATTTGATCGAGCATCAAAAGAGGTTGAATCCTAACTTGATGAATGTTTTAAGGAAGGAAATCATGAAGCATTTGTAAGCAGGAATTGTCTTCCCAATCCCGGACAACACATGGGCCAGTCCAGTCCATGTCGTCCCTAAGAAGGGAGGCATCACAGTAATCAAAAACGACAAAGACGAGTTGATTGCTACAAGAACTACACCATGACATCTCATGTGTATTGATTACCGGAAGCTAAACGCATCAACAAAAAAGGATCACTTCCCCTTTGCCTTTCATTGACCATATGTTGGAGAGGTTAGCTAACCATCGATACTAATGTTTTCTTGATGGCTATTCTGGATTCTTTCAAATCCACATTCGACCAGAAGATAATGAAAAGACGACTTTCATGCACATGTCCGTATGGCACGTTTGCATACCGCATAATGCCATTTGGTTTGTGTAACGCACCTACAACCTTTCAGCGATGTTTGATGTCGATATTCACATAGTATATCGAAGACTTTATGGAAGCTTTCATGGGCGATTTCTCAGTCTATGGATCTTTTTTTCAAAGCATGCTTAGACACCCTGTACTGAATTGGGAAAATTATCATTTTATGGAATGTGATGGAATCGTTCTCGGGCACATAATTTCAAGAAAATGAATCGAAGTAGACAAATAAAAAATTGAAGTAATGACAAGCTTACAGCCACCTACGAATGTGAAAGCATTTCGAAGTTTTCTTGGAAACGTCGGCTTCTATAGGCGATTCATTAAGGATTTTTTCTCAGATTGCAAGACCCCTTACACACCTAATTTATAAGGATACAAGCTTTGAGTTCAAGATCAAAGATGCATTATCAGCACCATTTGTGCAACCACCTGATTGGGAGCAACCGTTTGAAATTATATGCGATGGAAGTGATTAAACCTTAGATGAAACCAAATTCAACAACGGAAAAGGAACTCTTGGCGATCGTGTTTGCCATTGAAATTTTTTGATCATACCTTGTTAGGTTTAAGGTGATTGTTCATACGGATCATGCAATGACCAGTTACTTGATGTCAAAAAAGGATGTTAAGCCACGACTCAAAAGATGGATACTTCTAGTGCAAGAGTTTGATATCAAAATACGAGAAAAAGGAGCAGACAACGGAGTAGCTGATCATCTTTCCTGAATGCGAGTGGAAGTTGAAATGTCTTTGAATGAGAGTTTGCCAGAGGAAAATGTCTATGCCATAGAAGCCATTCCTCTCACTGAGCATACAACCTCCATACGGCTGCCCCTACCATAATCTGAGGCATTCAATACACTGTGGTTTAGGCACATTGCCAATTACCTCGCCGCAGACATTGAACCACCGCAATTCTTTGGCTATAGAAAGAAAAAGTTTATGCGGGACATAAGGAGATACTTTTTGGATGAGCCATACTTTTACAAGAAGTGCGCATACGCTTTGTTTTGACGGTGTATATCCGGGGAAAAGGTCAATGGAATTTTGTTCGGGTGCCATAGCTCCGCCTATGCATGTCATTTTGCCACTTTAAAGATTGTCTCTAAAGCTTTATAAGCTGGTTTTTGGTGGCCCACAATGTTCAAAGATGCACAAGCCTTCATCTCATAATGTGATTCCTGCCAAATTATGGGAAATATAAGCAAAAGGAACGAGATGCCTCAAAACTTCATCCTCAAGGTCGAAGTTTTTGATGTATGGAGAATTGATTTCATGGAACCATTTCCGATTTCTTTTGGAAATCAATACATCCTTGTTGTTGTCGACTACGTCTCTAAATGGTTAGAGGACATTTTAAGTCCGAATAATGATGCAAAAGTGGTCATTAAGATGTTCACGTCGATCATTTTCCCGCGATTTGGAGTCATGCGAATAGTGATAAGTGACGAAGGATCTCACTTCATCAACAGAGGTTTGAAAATGTGCTAAAGAAGAACGAAGTCACACACATAGTCACATCTCCATACCAACCTCAAACGAGGGGGCAAGTGGAAATATCCAACAGAGAGATCAAGTCGATTATGTAGAAAACCATTGGAAAGATTGGACAGCTAAACTAGACGATGCACTTTGGGCGTACCGGACATCATTCAAAACACCTTTATGCATGGCCTCATTTCACCTCTTCTATAAAAAAGCATGCCACCTTCTAGTGGAACTAGAGTACAAGGCGCAATGGACTGTCAATAAAATGAATTTCAACATTTAGACGGTTGGAGAAAAAAGATTGATCCAGTTGAATGAGTTGGATGAGATTCGACACAATACTTACGAGAACTCAAAAATCTACAAAGAGAAGATGAAAGCATACCATGATAAGAAGATCATACCGCGATAGTTTGTGGCAAACAACCAAGTCCTTATTTTCAACTCGTGCCTTAAGATTTTTCCCGGAAATTTGAGATCAAGATGCTCGGGTCCTTTCAAGATTAAAGAAGTCAAACCATATGTAGCCATCGTTCTTTGGGAAAAAGATGGAAATCCATTCACAGCCAGTGGGAAAGTCTCATTCCATACCTCGCAGACTTCGGTGGGGATGAGAGAGAAGCGATGTTCTTGATCGATGCTCCTCTAACTTGACCCCATAACCAAGTCGAGATAACGACTTAAAACAAGCGCTTAGTGGGAGGCAACACACTCGATACTTTATTTCCTTTTGGTTTATATCCTAACTTATTGACTTTTGGTTTTGTTTCAAGTTTTTTTAATAAATAGAACGAAGAAAATATGAAAAACAGACAAACATGTGCAAGCATCCGACCGATACCCCAAGCACTTGTGGTGCGACCAGATCATTTTCTACCGCTACCATAACTCAATAGTCGCGGCCAGCACCTCAATTGCCATGACCAACCAGCCGTCGCGCGGCCATGCCTCCTTCGATGAGCCAGGTTCTCCCGCGGCCAAACTGCTTTTCACCATGCAACAACTCACGCTGGCATGGTCAATGGTCCATTCGCCGTTACCCTTCCCTCACGCGGCCAACATCTCTTTGTCCCATCCACTCCTTTTCCTGTTCCTACCCTCGTTCTTAGTCGCATATCAATGTGACAGGTTACCGAACGGACTTCAACGTAAGTGTATCTCTCATTCCAAATCAACCTCTCTTATTTACCATTCTCTCATGGATTTTACACACCATGGACAATGTGATTTAAGTATGGGGGAGGATGTTCATCCCTTACTAACATGATTTAGTTTATGTTGAGTTATTTTTCTTGGACGGTTTGTTATGCAAATGCCATTCATCAAAAAAGATAATGATGAAACAAATTTATGATCAGTTCGACCAGTGTGCTTCTACGGTATCTCCTCGTGACAGCTCTTTCGAGATTCAGTACTAAATTAGGCGGTAGCTAGAGTTCTCGTGATACGACATTCCCAGAGGAATTCAAACTATAGAGTATCTATTGGAAAAAATCCATTAGCTTTATTTTATTTGGACTTAAGCTGGCTTAATTTTCTCGTCAAAGGTTTTAGGCAAGAAAACGTTGGTGCCCTACCCAAACCCTAACCATTTTTTAATCCTCATACTTTCTTTCTTGTTGTCTCATGTGTGATATATGCAAAAATGACGAAAAGGAGGAACAATGCAGTTTTCAGTACGGAAGACTGAACGAATGCAGTAAAGGTGGTATCAACAACAAAAATAGTTTGGTTTTGCCTTGGAAATTTCAATTCAATGGTAGAAATTTGTGTCTCTTAAGAATATATCCCAAAAAGGCGTTTTCTTTTGTTTCAAAAAAAAAAATGAAATCCAAAGGGAAAGGAAACAAAAATTCTAAAAGAGTCTTATTTGGTCGAAATTTTCAATAAGGCAGTTTGGGGGAATGGCAGAGAAGTACCGGAAAATGAAAAATGTAGAGCAATATTTGTGCAAGAAAAAGTGACTGGAAATTGTGGTTATCAATAGGTCCAACATCTCTTGATGTTTTGCATAATTCTAGCATCACTACAACAAATATGTACATTCTTAGCACGGAAAAAGTGCTATAATACATTTTTAATAGCGAATTCATAAACGCTAGGACATCCTTAGCTATGGTAGGTTCCACCTGTACGATAATACTTTTTGTGTATGCTATGAAAGGTTCTTATATCATAGCAATACTTATGGGCTATAAGTTATTTTGTTACAACGGCTTTATATTTTGTAAAAACTATTTAATAAGTCATGATTCGTGCTATTATATGTTATTCTACAATAGCACTTCTAAATCGCTTTAATTATTTTTGTTATAGCGTTATTGTTTGCTGTAATACATTATATCGTAGCTCATTTTTTGCTATGATCTAAGATTGTAACAGTTTTTCTATATGCTATAATATGTGTTTTCATGACAGTAATATATTGTTATGTTGAATTTGACACGAACCCTGTTATGCATAAAATGTAAATGAATCCTGATTAATATAGAATATTTATAATATTCACCACATAAATCTCAATCCAACATACATAACAGAAGTCTGAATCCAAAATACATAACACAAGTCAAGATATATAATTCAGACCAAAGTTTCTTCATTCCCTGCGACAATCAACCATATCTTACATCAGTTTAGCAACAAAAACAGATGTAAAACCAAAGTACAAACATCACACTGATTACAACACTTACCTTATTTTTTTTAAATTCGAAAGAGGACCAGACTCTAACTGCATTGGACCCAAACTCTAACTGCATTGGACCCCAAGCGAACTTTGGTTTGGGTCCAATGCAGTTAGAGTCTGCATTGGACCCAAATTCTAACTGCATTGGACCCCATGCAATAGATGTACCAAGATTTTTCCTATTGCATCATTTTCCTTCACTATATCGACCCAAACTCTAACTGCATTGGACCCCAAGCGAACAAAGTGGACATTTTGGTTTGGATCCTTTGAAGCTCAACGTCCTTCAGCAACAACCTGCTTCCTTCCGGTAATATCCATCAACTTGCACTTCTGATTTTCCTTGACAACTTCATATACATTGTTACGCTGCCATGTTTACAATATAAACTATTTAGTACAGTGAACATATATAATAACCAGAAGCAAATTCATAACATATCCAAAAAATTACATGAGATCTTCGAAGAGGGGATTGTGAGGCTATTTGAGTTGTTGCTGGAGGCTTCTCAGTAGGAGATTCACAACATGTTGCTGCTGATTTTTAACATGATGCTTGATCAGTTGCTTCAGAATTCTGAATAGGAGATTTCTGATATGTTGCTTCTATGGTTTTTTCAAAGACAGCTTTATTTACAGGCCAGGCTACAAAAGACATAAAACAGTCCTCAAGATATGTCATATCCACCGTAGGCCGCCATATAAATGTTTCAGGTTCAAGTACTACATCCACAAATACTTTAACTGCCTTTGGTCTGAGAGGAAGTTCATTAACCAATGCTTTTTGTTCTTGTGTCTGCCAACGACCTTCAACAACAACTACATCATCTGCAGACAAATCCAGTAGTTTGCATTTGTTCGAAGAATTTGTTCTTGAGCCCTGTCAAACACATTCATAAAACAATCTTATTCTGTTAACTGATCATGATTCAAACTAATCATATACTCATCAAAGACCAACTCATTAAGCTTACTACTCTGATTCTGAAAAATAAACTTTACTGTAGGCATAATGTCTTCTGGTTGGAGCCCCTTGTCTAAAATAACACATTTAGAGGCAGGCCATGCAATCATCTGTCCAACAGCTTCCTCAACTGTAAACATGTTAGTTGCAGGTCTCCAAAGGAATGCATCTGGTTTGGTAGCAGTCTCAACCAAGATTTTAACATCCTTAGGGCCTAAGCGATTGTCATTCACTAAGTCATCCAGATCAGAAGAAATAATACGCCTCTCAGCAACGTTTTCATCAGTATTAGACCAATAAAAAAAACACATTTAGGTTGTGATCTTTTGTTAACACTCTACAAAATGTTGATTATAAGGAATCACTGATTTGATCTAAATTACTTACTCTTGCAACTGAATTATCACCTACTTCAGGTTCTTGTCTCTGTAAAAATTCAAAACAAAGTCAAAATTTATGTAATAACTCAGCTGCTTAATTATTAAATAGAGAAGTGTCTAACCTGGTTCTTCATTTTAGCAATTTTATCTTGCAATTCATTGACCTTTTACAATAATTGAAGTTGCTTCTCTTGCATTTTAGCCATACACTTGTGCTTCACTTGGAAACAAGCTAATCTGGTCTTACTCATGCTTCTACCCATTGCCCTCAGCCGACTAGGATTATCAGGTCCTAAAAGTTGGCTAAGTGTATCTTCTCCGGGATTTGTTGCATTTGATGTCGCATCCCTATCCAGATTTCTCTGCAAAATATGAAATGCAGATTCAGAGGCTAATATGTTACAGAAAACCAAAACCAAAATCATTTTTCAATAAATTTTACAACTTACAAACTTTTCATTAGCATTCGTATTCACTGGCGTACCATCTTTTTTGGTACGCGACTTGACCCAGACCTTTAACCTTGTCTCTTCAGATGGGTCTGAACTATCATTTTTCTATGGAAAAACAAAATATCATTCAAAAGATATGATATTTTAAAGTAGGCTTACTAAAAGAAACAACATATATGTAGCTAGTAAGCTTACCATATCTTATGTCAGTCTAACCATTCCTTTACGGCTACGGGTGTGAGGAATCTGTTTGGGCCTTCTTTCTTTATATGTATCACTCACAGCCTAACATATAAATGTTAATATATAATCTACTAACCAATAAATAAACTTACTTAATTCCAAGTGAATACCTTAAAGGATTCACTAGTTTTGAGTTTCACAAATTTACGCCATTCAGTTGGAGAAACATTCTTAGGTCTCATATACATCTTCTGTTGGTTATTATTAGCTTCATTAATATGGGAGACAAGGCATGATTTGGATGACCTCAACAAACATCCCATATGCTTAAGCACAACAATCTTTTGATACTCTTCATCAAGTTCAAACCTTGCCTGTATTCACTTAACAAAAACACATTAACTTAAAAATATAAACTGATCAAAGTCCTATTGACATATGTAAATGTAAAGAAAATGTCACTTGGACAGATTTCCAGAGAACTGTTTTGACTTCTTTGCTAATTTTCCTCTAACATTCAATTGTGACAGGAACGTGTTCCCGTACCAATGGACCTAGGTATGATGAAAACTTAACTGACCCATGACCATTAGGTTCTCCCGTGATTGTGAAGTCAATTCGTTCTCGAGTATTTAGATCCTTGGCGAAGTTTTTCATCTTTTTTGGTCCTCGCTGTTTCTTACTTTTAGGTTCAACTTGACGCTCATGATCTTCAGACAATTCAATCTCACCTTCAGCCTTTTCCTCATTTAGTCTGTCTTTCTCAAACACTTCAGCTGTAGAAGTCCTTCCAGGCTCTGTTGCTACCAAATGATGTGATTCTGCTAAGACATGTTGGTCTTCTAAATGTTGCTGGTCTTGTAAAGGCTGATGTGATTGTATAAGATTGAGTTCCACATGACCCAAATATTTTGGCTCATCACTGACTTGCGCAGCCGTCTTACTCCTTTTATTTCCACCGTTCCTCTTTAGACGTTCCATCTTAATTCACCTGAAACACATGACACGACAATGAGTTATAAGACAATACATCAAAACTCTTTAACACAAAAAATGACTAACCAACACACAATGACCAATCAGACATCAGACAAATCATAGAGAACAAGAAATGAAAATGATCAAGCTACATTTCACACATATATGCCTTCACAATCAGTTCAGGCATTTTCAGATTCCTCCATGTCAACATTTGATGGCAATGGCTCAATATCTGCATTTTCATCTTGGACATTTTCCTTACTATATCTTCTTGAAGGACCTCTCATAACAACATACCAACTTGATGAATCATCTTCCCTTGAATAAAACACTTGCTTTGCTTGAGAGGCTAATATGTATGGATCCCTTAAAAAGGATACTTGACTTTGATTTAGGTTAACAAGTGTGAAGCCATCTTCTACCTTCACTCCATGATCTCTTACAACTCATTGACACCGGAATAGAGGGACATAAAAACATTGTAATCCAATAATATAATGCCAGTGATTCTACCATAGTATGCTACCAAATCAACCACTTGTGAAGTGTCTTTTGTACTAGATCTACATATTGCCGTTGCTTCATAATAAACCCCACTATTCTGACTTTGTCTTTGAACTGAGCTTGGGTGAAACCGTTGCCCATTCACTATATAACATGTATATGACCTTGCACTACTATGTGGACCATATGCCAACCACTTAAGTGTTTCTCCATATCCGTTTGAATCAATTGGTATCTAACAAATATAGAAAAAATTCAAACATACTATGGTGGTTGAGATATACTTCACAAGTGGTTGATTTGGTATATGACAGCAAGATGGACTATTTTTTCTCCATTTAAGTAAGAACAATTGAAGTGCATGCGGATATCGGACGACCCTCTAGGATAGAGTTATTCTCATACTCAGTATTTCTATCTAATTTTTCCTCTACACTTGTTGTCTTTTTCAAAAAAATCATTACATAAATGAATGCATCCTTTTGCAAGATAGGACTCAGCAATGCAACCCTATGGTCTTGCAGGATTTCTCATAAAATCTTTTAGTAATTTCATATACATGAACAGTGTGAAGAATGAAGATTAACACCAAAACAGTCAATCTCAGAAGATAGAAATGTCGAATACAATAAAACTAACATAAGTTATAACTCTCAAATGGATACATCCATCGAAAATGGAATGGTCCACCTAGTCGGGCTTCCCTTCCTAGATGTACTGTCAAGTGCATCGTTATATCAAAGAAGCTAGGAGGGAAAAATCTTTCAAACATGCAGAGAGTTTCAACAATTTCAGCTTCCATTACTAAAATCTTCTCTCTATCAATAACTCACTGGCACAAGTGGTTGAAAAATGCGCATAAGCGTAAAATTGCTATCCTATGACCTTTAGGTAATAAACCTCTAAGTGAAACTGGACAAGTTGTTGCATCAACACGTGATAATCGTGTGATTTGAGTCCTGTTACTTCACAGTCCTCTACCAATACGCCCATGGATATATTTGAACAATATCCATATGGACCTTTAAAGTCAAAAAGTCGCTTACAAAAGACTTTCTTCTCAATCTTGGACAAAGACCAAAGTGTTGCTGGAAGGTATGTTCTTTTTCTTTGAGTATTAGGGTGAAAATCCTTCCTAATACCGAGATCCTGCAGATCTTTGCGAGCTTGAAGACCATCTTTTGATTTCCCACAATGCAACAATGTTGACACAATGCTTGCATCCACATTTCTCTCCACATGCATTACATGTAAGTTATGCATTGCCGGAAGTTCCTAACCAATACAAAACAGTAAACAAAAACAAAGTTAAACAAAGCTTAATTGATCAAATCTGGAAAAAATCAATTAGATGACAGTAGAACATACCCCAGTAAGGTAGCTTGAAAAGTATTGACATTTTCTTCCATCTTGATAACTCCTCCTCATCTACTTCTACTTCTTCCTCTTCCTCTTCCTCTTCCTCTAATTCACTGGATACATCATCACTACCAGAGCCTAATCCAATACAATCAGTCCTTTTCTCTTCCTCGCAGATTCTTTCAAATTTCCAAAATCATTTTTGATAATTTTCAGGTTTTGGGAAATATCATGACCAGTTAATATTCTTCTATTTCTCTCATGTTCAGCTTTTCCATCAAACCATGACTTATTTCCCCAATAACTATGTGTTGGTGGCAGCCCTTTCTATAGCACATATACACATGTTTTATGCTAAACTTTAACCACATACTATTTGTGTGTTTTCCACATAAAGGACATCCCATTTTACCCTTCACTTTGCAGCCTGCAAGATTTTCATACACAGAAAAATCACTAATAGTCCAAAGCAGCATTGTCTTAAGAGTAAAAGTAGGTTTACTAAAGGCATCATATGTTAACTCTCCCTTGTTTCACAAATGGTTTAAATCCTCTATCAGAGGTTCTAAGTAGACATCAATACTATTACCAGGTTGTTGTGGACCAAGAATCAACAATGTAAGCATGATGTTCTCCTTCTTCATGCATAAGTGAGGGGGCAAATTATAGTTTACTAACAAACAGGCCAGCAACTATACCTAGTATTCTTCATGTTGAAAGGATTAAATCCATGTGTGGAAAGTCTAAGCCGTATGTTCCTTTTTTCAGCTGCAAAGGAAGGGTATTTGTCATTCATTTGATCCCATGTCACATAATCTACAGGGTGACGAAGTTTTCCATCACTGCTCTTGTTACTAAAATGCCACCTTTATGTCCTTGGCCATTTCCTTAGACCTGAACATTCTCTTCAGCCGTGGGATTATCGGAAAGTACAGTAATACTTTTTATGGGACACCTTTCTTTACTTCACCAATGTGCATGTTAATCTTCCATCGTGAAGCCTTGCATTTTGGAAAATTATCAAGCTTCTTGAACTTCTTTCTGAATAGGCAGCATTCATTTACACAAGCATAAATCTTTTGAAAAATTTCTTCACTTCGTACAATGATGTGTGAAGCACATCATCCTCTGGTAACAGATCCGGCAATGTCTCTAGCATAGCATTGAAGCTTTTGTAAGACCAGCCATTATGTGTCGATAGTTTGCTATGGTTTGCACATCTTGGATATAATGGTGTTTCAGCATCTGTTAGCTTTGCAAGGAACTCATCTTCTTTCTTGTCCTCACCCTCTGCAATCTCACCAAAGTCACCCTTACTAACAAACTCTTCATTCAAATATTCATCAGCTTTATATAACCCAAAAATCTCAGCATTCCACTGAGTTACATTGCTTTCACCTTCAGCCCCTATGTCAACTTCTCCATGATGATACCAATCCTTCCGCATCTTATAAGCCTCATCCATTCCCCTTGTTACAAGATGATCAACTACAACACTGCCTGAGTGACGATCTATATTACGACAGTCAATGCAGGGACATATAATCATATCAATGTCTCCTAACGCCGCTGCCACAACCCGTACAAAATTCGAAGCCCTTCTCTCATAAGCAGGATCAGCTCTTCAGTGCAGAATTAAAGGAAAAAAAAACTTATAAATTTTTCAAACCTTCACTGAAACCTAACCTATATAATTAAATTTTATACCTGCAAAGATGCACCCATGCCTTGTCCACTATTATATGTTCTAACCCTAATTAAAACCTATAGTACAACAATTAAAACCTATAAACACTCAACCTCAGACCAATTAACTAATAACTCAATCTCATACAATAACTCAATCTCCATCTCAATCTCAATAACTCAATCTCAGACCAGATCAATACACAATGTCAAACACATATTAGGCATGTTTGAAACCAATCATTATTCAAGCACAAAAAAAATAAAAATAAAACAACCACAATAAATTTGGATAGATGTGACTAACCTGTCGTGTGATTACAACAAAAGAAAAGCTTCAATTCCCCAATATTGCAATCAATAACACTTGCAAAACAATACTAGAATCATTATAAGCTTAAGGAGAACGTTAAGCATTGAAATTAATGTATCCAATTTGATGTATTTGACAAAACAAAATAACTGAATATAAATAGAGCTTTGCAGACAATAAAATCAAGAGTATTGTGTCCAATTCAATGCTTTATAAAGATTAAGAGAACAGATGGATCTAAAATCCAAAAAATCAAATCAAAATTGTTCATTATATATCTCCAGCTACATCTAAATCAAATCCCACAATAATTGATCCACGATCCCAAAGAACAAAGGCATGCAAAAAGAGAACAACATTAAGAAAACAGATGTATCGATTGAAATAAACCCTAAAATCCAAACTTTCTAAAACTGTAATCACACAGAAATTGGTCGAACGTTATCTAAGCTCGAAAGAAAGAAATGAGAGTAAGGAAGAAAGAGATAAGAGGAAGAAAGAGATAAGAGGAAGAAGGACATGCCTTCGATTTCAGCTCAATGCCGACATAGATGGACGAAATTAGGGCCGACGACAGTGGTTACAACTAGCTTCAACGGGGCGGCGTCAAGTTTAGTGGGTGGCTGGGACGAGATTCGTGGGTCTAAGATGGTTAGGTCTGAGAGGTTTTTCGATAAGTCATGGGGAAAGGGAAAAAATAACTAATTCATGGCGCTTAAGTGAAATTGTTTGGCTAAGAGTTAGCGAAATAAGTAATTTTTGCTTCCCGCTTAGTGATATTCTATCTTAGCGTTAAATAAATGCTATTATTTAGTAACCAAAATTACAAACTCATGTTTAATAGTAGTTTTGCAAACCAATCTATTACAATATGCTATCAATGTGGACTTTTTTGTAGTGCATTCTCCGAAAAAAATGGTAACCCAAAACACTCTAAACCTCACCTCTTAAAGCCTTTAATACCTAGAATCGTTAGTTTTGGTTGATCATTTTGATGAGAAACTCACACAAACTATAATGAATGTAGAGAGCTAGTTGAGTGAAATTTGGAATCTAGATAGTTTTGGTTTTGCATGACGGAAACCGTAGACTAGTGACACGAGAACTTTGGTGATTTTCTAGAATGAGTTTAGATCGATGTAATTCAATGTTTATGGTTTAGAAAGACGGTCTCTGAGGTTTGTGAGTTCCTGTGATTTCCAAACTTCATTTCGAGCTTTGATTTCTGTTTTGTTTGAGCACAAACAAAGATATAACTCTTGGGGAGTTGATATAACTTGTTTTTACACCTTTTTGAACATGATTTCAATTTTTTTGTATGTGTTTTAACTCTATTTCTAATGGTTTTCAAGTGATTTCAGTGTTTTGGAGATTCAAAAGCCTTTTTGGGTAATTTGGGCTAAAAGAGCACAAAGTGGAGCATAAATCCGTTTTTGGACATATTTGGACTAGCAGAATTTTGATATCCGATGAAGAACTTCTCACCATCCGATCAAGCTCCATTTTGGATAAAATATAGAGTGATCAACCACCTTTCACATCCAAGTGGTTTGAGGAAGATCCAACGGTTCAATATCAAGAATCGCAGAGTTTTATGAAGTCATATCAAACTGTCTTAGAGATGAAGCAGACGCAGAAAAAGTCACTCTGGCCGCGCCAAAACAGGTCACGCCCGCGGCCAGCTTCACCCAATTCACGACCAGCTAAGTTTGTCACGGACCATGCCCATTTGCAAGCCCACTTAGAAACTTTCACTTGTTTGCACGAAGGAAAGACCTAAACATCTCAAGAAGGTTGAAGACCATATAAATACATCGCTTAAAGCTCTTAGGACAAGACCACTCTAAACGAATCCATTATCACCACCCAATGATCATACATAACTGCAATAGCTACAGTTTTCACTTTTTTGGTTCTTTGTTCTTCGTTCTTTGTGCTTTTGTTTCTTTGATAGGTTGTTAGATAAAAGGATTAAATACTTTTGGGAGTTCTTTGTTCTATACTTACTCATATTGCATGATTATTTGTTGGCTTCATAGAAGCTGATCTTAGGAAGATAAAACCACAAAAGTACTGAATTTCTTAATTTGAACTAGTGTAGACGAGTAATTACGCTTAACATACGAAAGCATAGTTATAGAGTTTTGTGAATGCCAATTGAACTTGATATGACCGCTGAGCTAGCCGGGTGATTACCAACGAAAGCTGAGTAATTAAGTTGTTTAGATCTAGGTATTAGGCGCTACGAAATTAGATCTAATACACTTTCGTGTTTGAGTTATAGAACTACCATAACCGATTACTCTTATCAATGTTTCAATCTGTTAAACCAACCCATGAATCCCAGAAAATTTCCTAAAGCACAACGTTTCGTTTAATTTTTTACATCCATCGTCTTTATTTACTTAATTATTTGCTTGTTCATTTCGTGACATACAACTACAAAACCCTCCATCGATTTGTTCTAGTTTGATTTTAGTTAGGAAGATTTGTACCGAAACAAATTAGTCTATGTGGTTCGACCCCTAAATCATACAACGCACTTATGTGCACTTGCAGACACCTAGGGTTTATAAAATTAAAACCATGCATCAACGCTTTAAAGGAATTATGAGATATAAAGATATACTTGTAGATTGACCAAAGCATATGTGAATGGATGTGCCATATCTTGAAGATAAGGAGGTGGTCTATGTGTTGAAGAACTATTTGATATTCCTAAAAAACAGAAACAATTAAGAGGAATTCAAAGATATCCTGGACACCATTGGATCACTCGAATGCAAGTATGATTCAAAAGATAAAGCCCACTAGCCCAAGATGAAGCGTTCAAGCCCCGAGACACATGGGCATGTCTTGATAAGCCTCTTAAGAGCCCAGACCATTTGAGACACAAAGAAGACCAGCCCAAATAAGCAAACGAGGCCGCAATAATTCCAATGGGCCAATAAAAACATATGAGCTTTCATTGGAAGATTCCGGCCTAACCAAAGGATTTCAGCAATTCTTAGCCGTCTTTGAAGTCGCAAAGTCCTCTCAAGTCGGTCTATCTCTGCAGTGTTAAGTTTGATTAGATTCACAGGGTTTAATTTTCTAGTCATACACACTTAAAACACTTAGAGAAAGAACACGAATTAAGCTGTAAAAAGAAAGAAGTTGAAAAGAAAAAGAAAAAGAAAGAGTTCTAGACTGGATTGTAGTCCGAGATCCGAAGGTGGTAGAAATGCAATCCCCGG
This sequence comes from Eutrema japonicum, assembly GCA_030161315.1. NCBI lineage: Eukaryota > Viridiplantae > Streptophyta > Magnoliopsida > Brassicales > Brassicaceae > Eutrema > Eutrema japonicum. The sequence continues at coordinate 32,464,980 of BSQW01000012.1, forward strand.
CAACAGCGCCAAAAACTTGATGTGTGTCAGGTTTTTACCCCAAGTGAACTGCTTCAAGTGGATAGAGATCACAGTGGTACTTTGGGTATCGATCCACATGGATTGGCCTAAACTCCAACACGCTTAAAACCTATAAGAATAAGATCAAACTAGAACAAAAGAGATTAGCAGTAGAGTCGAATTACAAGAAATAAAAGCAAGTAAAATAAATAAGGTAAATCGATGGTGAGAAAGCGTTAGGTCTCATGGTTATTTCGTAGAGAATCAATCAATGACACGATAGATTATATGCATGGATTAAATGCAATGTCTTGAACTGAGAACACAGATGTAAGATCTTTCCATTCTCGTGGTTTCAACCTCTACGCTTAGTCATTCTAATATGACAACTTTTGGAAGCTATATTTTTGTTTTTGAATAATTCAAGAAAAAATAACCGTTTGTTACATCTAGTGCATCGTTCCTTTGAGAGATTAGAAGAGAAAAACTGAAATTAATCTATAGATATTTAGCTTCTTGTTGCGAACCAAGTTTAAAGACCATCCTCGTATCGCTTGTCTCCCATAGCCCGAATTGATAGAAGTTGGTTCCGTACTTGTTTGTCTATCCATTTGACGAGAAGTGCTGGAGCGTTGGGGATACTATTAGTATCGCTAAACACACATAAAATTTGGTTAGGTTCCAATTGTTCACTAAACTACATAGGTAGACTTTTGGAAGCCAATGACGCTCATTAAATACTTCTTACGGTAAATGAGTCAGCACTTTCGTGGCTTTAGATATATATGATCAGATTGTGAGACTTTTGGAAAAGCAATCAGTTTTAATGACCGAGCAAAGATGATGAACCAAATGATATCCTTATACTATCATGCATATCGATATTAAATCATGAAACTTTTTGAATCCCTAAAACCTAACTAAGAGATCTAATCAGAATCCATGCAAAAAAACAACAAGCAAGCGATGAGAGAAGACATCTTTATTAAAACTAAAAATAAAAGACCTGAGTTGATAAACACTTCTCTAGATTGAAGAAAAGAGAAGATATCGTCTCTCCGGGAAGCTCTCTTCAAAAGTACAAGTAAAAATCGATATCTAGAGTGGCTCTCTAACTAAGAGACTAGAAACATGTATTTATATCGCTAAAACTAAACCCTAGGTCAAATTAAATATTAAAGCCCAAAACAAAAAAAAAGGAAAAAACCCGACAAAAATGAAAAATTGCAAACACTACCCAAACAACTTGTGCATATCGATCATATAGGGGAGGTGTATGATCGATATGCACTCTTGGGGTTTCAATTCTTCAAGTATTTGAAACACAATATCGATCATGCGGTCAATATGCATATTGTTGAAACCCTCTTGATGATGTGCATTGCTGATCTGCTCGCACAACTTTCACTAAAATCTTCATATCGTCCAGACCACTTTTTCAAATGACTTGATTCCAATGGAATCTCAAAACTAACACCTTTAACTATCTTGTCATCGAATTTGAGCTCAATCCAATACCGGGAACTCATTATTCTAAGAACAAAGTTCATGATGCATCTGCACTGCTTTGTATTGCAAGATTAAGCACTTTTGTCTCATTTGACTTCATTTTCTTCATCTGGCATGATTTAGACTTAAGACTCTATAAATATATTAAAACTAAATTAGGCCATAATACCATTAGAAATCAAAATAAAAACCATAGAAAAATCATAGTAAAAGCGCGTAAAAATGATGTATATCAAGAAGCTGAACTCTTTGGTCAAGACACATACTAACACTAAAAAAATACCCAAAAATTGAATTTTTGGATACTTCATGGATAAGACAATTGGTTCTGCATCATAGAACACTTCTTTGTCGGTGTTAGCAAAGGAGATTTTTCCGTTTTCGTGAAGACAGTCCAGTCTGGCGAGCAGAAGAGTCGACACACAAGCTTGGTATCGATCGATACCACTAATGGTGTCGACCGATACCGACTTCAGGAAGAAGGAAACATGATTTTTTACAAGTTTAAAGTTTGCACCTTGGTCCAGAAGATTTTAATAATTACTAGAAGCCCCAAAACGTGTTTTAGTTTATAAATTAGGGTTTTCAGCCACTTTGGTTGACTACGCTTTATTCTATTCTGGTTTTTAGAGAGAGAGCTTTGTGAGGGAGATAAGTCAGAACTCTGTTCGTCTGAGAGAAGATTTCGTACCCTCTTGTTACTCTTTTCTTATTGTTTAATTTAATGATTGCTGAGGTGAATGCTAAGTTAGATTCAGTGCACAATCTGTTGATGGGAAGGACCCAAAAAGCGGTCCACTTCGCTGTTGAAGATGAAGTGGAGGATGTTAACTATATTGGTGGAGCTAGTTTTGGGTCAAATCAGTTTGTCCAGAAACCATTCTAGAGCAGTGGCTATACCAGGACCTATGGGAGTTCGTCTTATCAACCTATGACTGCTAAAACCCTAGAAAGCAAGATTGTGTCTATGTTTGAGCAACTTGTTCAAGGACAGCAGAAGATAACAGTGGACTTCAATGGGACGATGGATGCTATGTACACATATCTGAGTGGAAAGATCGAGGCTCTTAGTATTCATCAGAAGGTGCTGGAAACTCAGATAGCTCAGACTGCAGCAGCTGTCAAGGGAAAGATGGTTCATTCACAGAATGAGTACGTCAATGTAATCACCTCAAGAAGTGCTGAAGAGGTCACTGCAGTGGTAGAAAAGGGTTTGGATGCAGAAAAATTCGCAGAGACTGAAGGTGATTTCGAGCGTGATTCGTTTGTGTCGACCGACACTACTGTTGGTATCGATCGATACCGACCTGAAGAAATGCCATATGAACCTGGTATCGATCGATACCCTTCCTGTATCGATCGACACCCCTCGCAGACTGAGCCATATATTGAGAAGAAGCCGAAGATGGCTGAGGAACGTGTTTACAAGCCTAAGATGCCATACCCTCGACCACCTAGACATCTCATGAATCCAATTACTGCAGAGAAGTTGCTCGGTTTTGAGAAGATGGTAAGGAGGATTTCCCATACGATGTCTTTTGAAGAAGCTTTGAAATACCTCCCTTTGCTTAGTCACTTCCGAGATTGCAGAGAAACTCTAGAAGAGATCGAGGCACTCTTCATCAAGGCAAGAAACCCACCACCACCAATGAAGCAGTTGACTAAGAGGGAAGACCCAGGAAAATTTGCAGTTCCATGCTCTATCTCTGAGATTGAATTCAAAGAATCTCTCGTTGATTCAGGGTCTAGCGTCAATGTCATGTCAAGGGCAATTGTAGAGAGGTTGAAAATTGGTGATATTAAATCTGCTACGATGACTCTCACATTCGCGAACTCTTCCACCTCAGTTCCATACGGTACAATCCCTGATTTGCTTGTTAAAGTAGGAGATTGCCTGGTTCCTGCTGATTTTCAGGTCAGGTTGTGGAGATGAGTGCAAGATCTAATACGCCTTTTATTCTGGGAAGACCGTTCATGGCTACAGTTGGTGCAATCATAGATACTCTCCAAGTAAGAGACTCTCGTTCTCATACATTGACAAGGAGGTCTCCTATAAAGCCATTCCCTCTGGAAGAGCTCACAAACAGATCTCTTGCATCACCGTTGTTGCAGGAGAGACGTTGATGGTTAATCTTTTGGAAGAGCCTTATGATGAGCCAACTATCATGGACGTTTTAGATGGTCATTCTATCATCACGAAGAGATACATCAAAACGGCTAAGGCAAAGAAGAAGGTGAAGAACAAAGGAGTCGAGAGTGCTACCTATGTGACTTTAATCCGTCAGAAGTGTGATGGAGATTCTATTCAGTATAAGGTGAAGTGCAAAGGAACTTCGAAACCATTCTCTAAGGTTAGAGCTATTCTCACTTCAGAGCTGAAAGAGAAAGGGAAGGATGTTGTAAAGGGTATGTTGAGCAGAATTCTGAAGCTGGAGATGTCAAGTTGTGGAGCTTGTTTTGGAGCAAGTTCTCATTCTTATCCTGACTGATCGTCCGTAAATTTAAGCTCGTGACGTAAAACAAGCGCTTGGTGGGAGGCAACCCACTGGTGAGTCTGTACATAAGTCTTTTATTTTTGTATTTTTCGTTTTTGTGTTTTGTGTTTTCGTGTGAATCAGATGAAAAAGGTATGTGTCGACCGACACCACTGGTATCGATCGACACCAGGGTAGACAGACGTTGCATCGTCCAATGGTCCTTGTATCGATCGATACCAGTAATGGTATCGGTCGATACCCAATGCACATGTAACTTCTCTGATTTTCACGTCTCCACTCAGCTGTTTTGGTTTCTTTTACCCACTCTAAACTAGATAACACTGGAGACAGTGTTGTTTAAGTCTGGGGGAGGTAGTTGCTGACAGCGTGTTTGTTTTTCTTAGAGTCATAAAAGTTTAAAAAAATAAAAATAAAATTGTTTTATTTAGTCAAAACCTGTTGGAGATTATGATCCTGTGCTTGAATCTATTGTTCTGATTTTGCTTTTGAGTGACCAGTGTTACAGGATCAGTTCTCGATCGAATAATGAAAAATCCAAAGACTGACCAGGTGACTATAAAACACCCATGTCTACAGCAGAGTTCCACTAAAGCCTGAGCCAAATTTTTGCACTTCATCGATGTGATTGATGTTTACAGGCCTTGATTCCTCATTCATATCTGACAAAGGAACCCATATGTAGAAAGTAATGGTATTCCTCTCCCTTGTTATAAGTAAAAGCATAAAAAGATGAAATGATTTTCTTCTGAGTAGAGGGTTAGGAATATTTCCAGTGATCCCATTATTCTACTTGGAAGGAATGATCACACAAAGGTTGAAAGCGAGGTTAGGAAAATTTTATGTGATACCAATATTCGCCTACATCTTTGATACGTAGAGAGGGGAGAACCGGGAATTTGGTGGCAAACACCATCAATACTCGCGTCTCAAACCTTAATATGTATATGCAAGAAAACATGATGTTAAAAAAATCTGGGGGAGCTTATTCGCTGAAGTGTGAAAATTAGATGGTTCTTTTGTCATGATATTGTATGGGAAAGAATCTAGAAGGTTCTTGAACATTGGTTGCAGCGATGAAACTGGTGATGAGGGCTTTATTGGACAATGCTGCAAAATTATGTGTGGATTCTGGGGAGCTGCGAATGTCTACGGAGAAGTACATGGTGGTTAGATCTGAAACTAGTTAGGTGATATGTGGATTACTAAGAAAAGGGGTCATTGCAGTGTTTCAAGAAGAAGTGAGTCTCCGTGTTTTTCAAACCTCTTTCTCTTGTTTAGATTTATGTTTGCTTGAGGGCAAGCAAATGCTAAGTCTGGGGGAGTTGATATATCATGGTTTTTACCCGTTTTAAGCCATGATATAGGTCTTATTTACAGAGTCTTTCTAGTATTTTGGAGTATTTTCGAGTCTTTTCAGGTTTTAGGTGATTTTGGGAGAAAATGAGCCGTTTTGGGTGAAAATGAGCATATGGAGATGAAGAGTCATGCAGAGAGTCAGACGTTTGGAATTCGTTAAAGAACTTCCCACCGATGGATTGAGCTCAAATTTGTATACAAGACAGATCAATGGATTAGCTTTCATTTGGAAGTGGTTTGAGGCCATTCCAACGGTGCGCTAAAAAGTTATGCCAGTTTTCGTGAAGACAGTCCAGTCTGGCGAGCAGAAGAGTCGACACGCAAGCTTGGTATCGATCGATACCACTAATGGTGTCGACCGATACCGACTTTAGGAAGAAGGAAACGTTAGTTTTTACGAGTTTGAAGTTTGCACCTTGGTCCAGAAGATTTTAATAATTACTAGAAGCCCCAAAACGTGTTTTAGTTTATAAATTAGGTTTTTCAGCCACTTTTGTTGACTACGCTTTATTCTATTCTGGTTTTTAGAGAGAGAGCTTTGTGAGGGAGACAAGTTAGAACTCTGTTCGTCTGAGAGAAGATTTCGAACCCTCTTGTTACTCTTTTCTTATTGTTTAATTTAATGATCTATTTAGTTATGTTGATTGTTTCATTCTCCATGTCTGAGTAGATCCATCTTAGGTTTAGGGTTTTCCCATTGGGTTTTCTCTGATTGCTGGTAATTGATTAATTAGGATTCACCATATGAATTAGTTCTTCACCATAGGTTGTTCTCAAAGCAAATTCTAGGTTGACGAATCTGGAACTTAGATCTTAGGTTAATCGATTAGGCACGACAGTGCAATTGAGTAATCTGACAGAACCTAGGGTGAGCAAATTGATTATTCGAAAAGAGATTGGTTTAATTGAATTGTGAACATATCAAACTCGGTATTAAGGCTGATTTATTCTTAGGAATTTGCAAAGAGATTTGGGATTCTGAAGTTTAGATTTAGATAATTCGCGCAACGACAGTTGGTTAATTATAGCTTAGTGATTTGAGTTCAAGAACCGCGCTAAATCTGAATCCTGACTGATTGGTTATCTGCATTCATTGATTTCCTAAGAAATACTCTGGGCCTATGTTCTTGACACACTCCTCCCAAGGATGCTCACTCTACGGTTTGGGTAAGAACGGGATAGGCTTTGCAAGCAACGGAATTGCTTCAAAGTGTGTGGATCGAATGGTCTCACAAGGGGTGCGGAAAGCCCTTGATATTCCTCTTTGCTATTTTCGGATATGACTCACCAAAAATAAACAAAGGTTTTCGATTGATATGACTCACAATCGAGATTTTTGATCTAGAGAGAAAAGAGATTTTTGATTCAAATACTAGATGATTTGATAATGAGGTTACAAGGGGGTTTATAAAGAAAACAAGAGGTGTTGCATGCACAGCAATAAACAACCTCGAAAATTACAAAAGAAATAAAACAAAGTTTGAACAAAGACTTTGACTAAATTAAACACAAATTTAACCCCTTGATCTTCCTTCCACACGCCATTATGCCCATATGATATGTGAGTAACATTTGGATCGGTTAGCAATCGATTGAGATCTTTTCCAAGGCATTCCAACCGGTTCAAGCAATGCTCCAAGCTCGGGTTCGAGCTGCTCATCCAGAATCATATCACAACTCTTTTACTGTTTATTGCTTTTTGTTTCAACTGAATTGCTTAGCTTGATTCGACACTAAGTAGTTTATTGAGCGATTTTCTTGAGTCCTTGTGTTCGACCCCTACTTTACTACAACTACTGCTTTAGTACTTTTAGGGTATTAATTTGAGCATATTAATGAGCACGAGAGTGGATTGGTTAATATTTATGTTTGAGTTTGAAACTTGTGTTTAATTATTCCCTGAATAGTTGTCTGATCTGTGATCTCTGGATTCCCAAGAATAAACCCTTGACCTAACATTTTCCCTTATTGAATTTACATCGTTTAAATTGCGTTCGTTACTCTTTCCAAAACCAAATATAATCTTGTCTTAGCTTAGTTTCATAATTGTGAGAATTGTAGTGTAACTGTGGTCTCTGTGGATTCGATCATAAAGTACTGCATTGACAACCGTCATGATTGCGGTAGTGTGAGCTTTAGTTTTCATTGACTGAGTGGTAAAACACATATATCAATTTGGCGCAGTTGCTGGGGACCTAATAGCGTTACCTTCAATTCTGAATTTGAAATTTAGTCTAAGATTTACTAATATATTCTATTTTCTTTTCTTTTTGCGTTTCAGGTGACCAGCAGAAAAACTGAATAGAGTTACCAGAAATAGGGGCTCTGAAAACCTTTGTGAGCTCAGTAACGAAAAGCTAGCAAGGTTAGAACGAACGAACAGGAGGGCAAGATCAATTCCCATCATCATTGACGAACAGAACAACGAACAACAAAACGCTGCAGCTGCTGAACTCCAGAGGCTGCAACAACAAGTGCAATAAACAGCAACATCAACATCAACAACAGCTTGCCATTGGGTATTTGGACACGCCTCATGATTTCTACTAGAACAGAGCTGCCATCCGTCCACTAGCCATTACGAGGCAAGATTATGAGATCAACCTCAGATGATCGCATTGGTAAAGTAGCACATATTCCATGGTCTCCCTGCAAAGCATCTAATGGACCACATTGAGAACTTCGAAAAAATCTGCAACACTACCAAGTCGAATGGGGTACCAGCTGATTACCTCAAGTGCAAGCTCTTTCCTTTCTCTTGGGCGGACAAGGCGCTAAGATGGCTCAAGTCACTTCCACCTGGGTCGTTGACTGCTTGGGACGAATGCAGAGCTACCTTCTTGGACCACTTCTACACCAAGTCTAAGACAGCTTCGCTGCGAAACAAGATCACTACTTTCCAGCAGTACGCGGAAGAGTCCTTTTGCGAAGTTTTGGAGAGGTTCAGAGAGTACCGCAGAGAGTGCCCCCATCATGGGTACTCGGATGAGCAGATTCTAAACATCTTCTACGATGGAGTTGACAGGAACTATAAGAACTCCCTCAATGCTGCAAGTAATGGAGATTTCATGACTAAGACCAAGGAAGGAGCGTACCAGCTGATACAGAACTTGGCTTCAAGTTCTGGAAATCGATGTCTTGAGTACGACATGTCTAAGCGTGTCAATGGTGCAGATTCGCAGAAGATTGATGAGCTGACTGCGAAAGTGAATTTGCTACTGAAAGGGAATCAGAGAGGTGTGCAGTCTTGCGAGGAGGCAGGAGATGAAATTTTTTGTAAGGGATTAGCTGAGGATGAAACTAATGAGCAACAGGAGGTGAACTACGTGAGTGGGCAGGGGAACATGCAGAACAGAGGTTTCAACCAGAATTACAGGAACCACCAGAATCTGTCCTACAGAAGCACCAACGTCGAGAATCCCCAAGATCAAGTCTATCCCCAGCAAGTTCAACATCCCCAAGGGAGGACATTTTTGCAGAACGCATGCATCTCGGGATTCTCTCAAGGTTTCCAAGGTCAGAAAAGGTTTCAAGGTGGATTCCAGCAGAAGCAGCTGTTCAACTCCTTCCAGACAACAAAACTTGCCCCATTCCAAACTCCTGCAAGCTCTGCAAACGAATATCAAGATGAACTTAAGATTCTTATGCAGCAGCTCTTGCTCCATCAACATCAATCTGCTAAGGAAATCAATATCAAGGTTGATAACATGTACAACGATCTCAACAACAAGTATGAAGCTGTGTGCACTCGTGTGAAAAAGCTTGATACTCAAGTTGCTCAAACTACTGAGGCGATCAAGAGACCGCAGGGAACTCTTTCAGAGAAAGTATAGCAGAATCCAAGGAATGAGTTCGTAAACGCCATCACACGTAGAAGTGGAACGGAATTAGAACCAACTGCACGGAAAGTAGCAGATGCCGACATCGTCATTGATCAAGGAGAGGTTGACGTGAAGACAGCCGAAAAGGAGAAGGTTTCCACAGGTGCATACGCTACAGATGAGCCACAAGTACCACCCCCTGCACGCGTCTACACCCCGAGGATCCCCAACCCTACTCGTCCGACGAAGTCACGTAAGGATCTAGAAGAAGCCAAGTGCAAGGAGATGTTGAGTGATCTTGTGGTGAAGCTTCCCCTTGTTGATGCAATCCAAATGATACCTTCATTGAAGAAGTATGTGAAGAGCTTAGTGACAAGAAGGGTGTCCACTGAAAATAATGTCATTATGGTTTCTAAGGATTGCAGTGTTGTCCTCCAAAACAAGATGCCAAAGAAGCTAGGTGACCTGGGAAAGTTTATTCTCTCCGTACTGATCGGGACAATGACTTTTGCTTACTCTTTGTGTGATCTTGGGTCTAGTATCAACCTAATGCCATATTCTGTGGCTAAGTGATATATCATGGTTTTTACCCTATTTAGGCCATGATATAAGTCCTTTTATAGAGTCTTTTCTTGTGTTTTGGAGTCTTTTAGAGTCTTTCACAGGTTATAGCACGTCTGGAGCTTAATTGGAATTATTGGAGCTTTTCTGGAGCATTCTGGAGCGAGACTGAAGTCTGATGACTAAGAGCCCGATCTGAGCACCGAGCATCGATCGATACCCCCTGGTATCGATCGACACTCATCGAGATTTCATGGGCCGCGACTAATTATGAAGTCTTGGAGAATTGCAAAAGCACCCAGAAGACTTTGATAATTACAAGAAGACCCCAAATCGTGATTTAGGTTATAAATAGGATTTTACAGCCATTGTTTAGGCTATGCTTTTATTTTCTGTGTTTGATTTTACTTTGGTTTTAGAGAGACAAGTCTGAATCTCCCTTCGTCCGAGATCAGATCTCTAAACCCTTCTTTCTATTCTATTGATGATTTATTCAAACATGTTGATTGTTTCATTCTCCATGTCTGAGTAGATCCACCTTAGGTTTAGGGTTTTCTCATAAGGGTTTTCTTTGAATGCTAGGTTAAATATCTTTTAGGATTCACCATCTGAATTATAGTTCTTCGCTTAGGTTGTGTTCATAGCTTGTTCTAGATTAGCTACCTAGAATATAAATCTTAGGATAATTGATTAGGTACGAGAGTGCAATTAATTACCTGATAGAACCTAGGTGAGCAAATTGATTATTCGCAAAGAGATTTGGTTTAATTGATTTGTGAACATATCAAACCTGTTGTTAAAGCTGATTTAGACTTTAGGATTCGCAAAGAGATTTGGAATTCCTAGGATTTAGATTTAGATAGTTTTCGCAACGAGAGTTGGTTAGCTATATTTTAGTGATTTGAGTTCAAGAACTGCGCTAAATCTGAATCCTGTTAGTTAGTTAGTCTGCATTCACTGATTTTCTGAGAAAAACCCTGAGCCTATATTTCCCAATTGATTTACATCTCGTTTAATTTCTGCACTGTTTTAATTACATCTATCTGGCTTAGCGTAATTCGACACTTCATAATTTATTGTGTGATCTCTGTGAGTCTTTGTGGTTCGACCCCTACACTTACTACAACAACTGCTTTAGTATCTTAGGGTATTAAATTGAGCAAATCAATTTTGGCGCCGTTGCCGGGGACTCAATTTCGCCATTAGATTTTAGTTTAGAATTTCGACTAAGTTCGTCGGTATCGATCGATACTCACTAGTATCGGTCGATACTCCGGCGACCTCTTTTTTGGTATCGATCGACACCACTTGGTATCGATCGATACTCAACGTATTTTTCTGGTTACTTACGTGCTTTGCCTAGTGTTTTCCTTGCAGGTGTATGCCTGTTCGTGAAATCAGGAGCAACAAGAGCACTCAGCTAGTTGGACTATCACTGGAACAGCTAGCGCTTGTGGAACGCACAAACAGAAAGACCAAGCAAACATCAGGGATGAACAACCCAGTGGTTTTAAGAGCTGATGAAGCTGGAATTCTGAGAGACCAAGAGGGTCATGTGTGTAATGAGAGAGGGCAACGACTTGATGAAGCTGGAAACATCGTTGTCCCTGCTCCTGTTATTGAGATTGTTGTGCCAGCTGGGCGCGGCAACGTTGGCAATGCTGCAGGTGTTCGAGCTCAGACAATTGGTGAGTACAACAGGCCAGAGCAGTTTTTCGCCAATCGGTCAGCGATTCGTCCTCCTGCTTATGAGAGGAATGACTTCGAGCTGAAACCTGCTTACTACACTCTAGTAGGACAGCATCTCTTCCATGGTCTTCCTCATGAACATCCAATGGACCATGTAGAGAAATTCGAGGACTTGGTCACTAGCATCAAGAGCAATGGAGTGTCCTACGACTATCTCTTCTGCAAGCTCTTCCCCTACTCTCTGGGTGGAGAAGCTACTTACTGGCTGAGGCAGCTATCTCCTGGATCGCTAACTAATTGGGAGGACACCAAGAGAGCCTTCCTGATTAACTTCTATGATGACGGGCGATCTGAAGATCTGAGAAATAAGATATCCACTTTTTCTCAAGGACCTACTGAGGCGTTCAAGGCTGCTTGGACAAGATTCAGATCGTATCAGAGAGATTGTCCACATCATGGATACTCTGATGTGCAGCTGCTGGGTATCTTCTTCAGAGGAGTAGATTGGAGATATCAGATGGGTCTGGACTCTTCGAGCAATGGTAATTTCAACACCAGATATCCTGAGGATGCTATTGTGTTGATTGAGAACTTTGCATCTAGTAGTAGCACCAAGAGCGCAGACTTCGAGCGCAAGAAGCTGGCTGGTAACATGGATGGGTCAGAGATCGCTGAAGTGAAAGCTCAGCTGGATTCTATGCACAGTCTTCTGCTGGGAAGGACAACAAAGGCCGTCCACTTTGCTACTGAGAATGAGGTGGAAGATGTTAACTACATAGGTGGTTCTGGTTTTCAGGGTCAGCGATTCGGATACAACTCCAATCGAAACTTCACCAACAATGCTCAGCAAGGAGGGTACCAATCCCCACCACCCAAAGCTCCTGAGAGTAAGATTGAGGCTATGCTTGAACACCTGGTTCAAGGGCAGGAGAAGATGACAGCCACCTTCAATGGTAAGATGGACACCATGTACACCGATTTGAGTGGAAGGATCGAGGCACTAAATACGAGTCACAGGATGCTGGAAACTCAAGTAGCTCAGACTGCAGCAAATTCCAAGGGAAAATCGGTTCATGCACACGTCAATGCGATCTCCTCAAGTGCAGAGAATTACGAAGATGATTCTGAAATCGCCAGAGCATCGATCGATACCCCCAGGTGTCGATCGATGCCGGTTACAATTCTGAAACGGGACACTTCCAAAACCCGTGTATCGATCGATACCCCACTGGTATCGGTCGATACCAAGGCAATTTCTGAGGAGACACATGATATTTCGACCAAGGAGCCTCAAGCAGCAGCAGCACGGTTCAGTATCGCCCAATTTTGGGAAGACTATGAAACGAAGTGTCAGGCAGCGATAGCTAAGGAACGAGCTGAGAAAAGAGCTCGCAAGCCCAAGAAGGAGAATCCTGTACCTAAACACCTCAGAGATCCCATCTCTCCAAAGCAGCTGCGTGGCTTTGAGAAGATGGTAAGAAGGATTTCCCCTGATTCAACCTTTGAAGAAGCCCTAGAGTGCCGTCCTCTGCTAAGTCACTTCAAGGATTGCAGAGAAACTGAGGAAGAGATTAAGGCACTCTTCATTAAGGCTAGAGGTCCACCTCCACTGAGACAGTTGACCCCAAGGGAGGATCCAGGGAAATTTGTAGTTCCATGCTCTATCTCTGGAGTTGAGTTCAAAGAGTCTCTTGTCGACTCAGGGGCTAGTGTCAATGTCATCTCAAGGGCAATTGCAGAGCGGTTAGGAGCTGATATTCGATCACCAGAGGCATCTATCACATTCGCGAACAACTCCACCTCGCTTCCACACGGTACTATCCATGGTTTGCTGGTCAAAGTAGGAGACTGTCTAGTTCCTACTAATTTTCAGGTTGTAGAGATGGGTGCAATATCTCGTATGCCTATCCTTTTGGGACGACCGTTCATGGCTACTGCAGGCGCGATCATAGACACACCTAATAAGAGAATCTCTTTCTCTTACATTGACAGAGGGGTCTATTATGGTGTCATTCCCCCTAGGAGTGCTCCCACACATGTGTCTAGCATCGAGGTTGTCACAGGAGAGTCGCTAGCGATTGATATTTTGGAAGAGCCTCCTGATGAGCCTACTGTCGCAGATGTTCCAGGTGAACCGCCCAGCACCCCCAAAGAAGTTGCCAAGAAAACTAAGGCAACAAAGAAGAAGGCCAAGAGCAACAAAGTTGAGAATCCCCATGTCACTTTGATACCTCAGAAGTGTAATGGAGATTCGATTGAGTACAAGGTCAAATGCAAAGGAGCCTTGAAGCCATTCTCTAAGGCAAGAGTCCTTCTTACTTCTGAGCTGAAAGAGAAAGGGCAGGAGTTTGTGGACAGCATGCTAAGCAGAACTTTGAAGCTAGTAATGTCAAGTGATGGAGCCTGTTTTGGTGCAAGCTCTCACTCTTATCCAGCCTGAAGGGCGTTACAGTCAAGCTATTGACGTTAAACGAGCGCTTGGTGGGAGGCAACCCACTGGTGAGTCTGTTTTTGATTCGTTTTTATTTTTATTTTCGTTTGTTTTGAGTCTGTGTCAGGATGAACAAGGAGCAACTCGAAATCGCCTAAGCATCGATCGATACCCCTATGGTATCGATCGACACCAATCGCGGATGAAAATTCACAAAGTCGATCTAAGCATGGTATCGATCGATACCATGCCGTGTGTCGATCGACACCGACTGTTCCAGAACGGTAATTTCTTGTTTCTCTTCGTTCTATCCTTTTTCTTTGTTTCTTTCACTGACTCTAGGCTAGATAACACTGGGGACAGTGTTGTTCAAGTCTGGGGGAGGTGTCTGCTGACAAAGTTTTTGTTTTTCTTAGAGTCAGTCGTTTTATAGAGTCAAAACTGTTTTATTGAGTCAAAATTTGTTGGAGATTATGATCTTGTGCTTGAACCTATTGATGTGATTTTGTTTTTGAGTGCACAGTGTTACAGGATCAGTTCTAGATCGACTAATGAAAAATCCAAAGACTGACCAGTTGACTAGAAAACATTCATGTCTCCAGCAGAGTTCTTCTGAAGCCTGAGCCAATTTTTGCATTTCATCGATGTGGTTAGTATTCATAGAGCTTGATTCATCATTTATATCTGATAAAGGAACCCCATGTGTTTAGAATTATGGTATCTCTCTCCCCTGAAATAAGTTGATAGATTAAGAGCATAAAAGATTGAAATGATTTTCTTCTGAGTAGAGGGTTAGGAAAATTTCCAGCGATCCCATTATTCTACTTAAGAGGGGATGATCACACAAAGGATTGGAAGCGAGGCTAGGATTTTCCTATGATGCCATTATTCGCCTACATCCTTTGATACATAGATAGGGAAGAACCGGGGATTTGGTGGCAAACACCATCAATACTCGCGTCTCATACCTTGATATGTATATGCTAAGCTGAAAATAATAAAATAATAAGAACATAATAAGTGATAAGTATGGGGGAGAGAAATTGATACAAGAAGTGTGAAAAATGGTGGTTCCTTTGTCAAGATATTGTCTGGTAAAGAGTCTAGAAGGTTCTTAAATATTAGCTGCAGAGATGAAACTGGCGATGAGGGCTTTACTTGAACAATGCTGTGGGATTTTGTGTGGAGTCTGGAAAAGCTGCAAATGTCTACGGAGAAGTACATGGTGGTTAGATCGAAAGCTGATCAGGTGACATTTGGGTACTTGGGAAAAGAGTCTTTTCGATGGTTCAGGAACAGGTGAGTCTCTACGTTTTCAAACCTCTTTTTCTGGTTTAGTCTTCTATTTGCTTGAGGGCAAGCAAAAGGCTAAGTCTGGGGGAGTTGATATATCATGGTTTTTACCCTATTTAGGCCATGATATAAGTCCTTTTATAGAGTCTTTTCTTGTGTTTTGGAGTCTTTTAGAGTCTTTCACAGGTTATAGCACGTCTGGAGCTTAATTGGAATTATTGGAGCTTTTCTGGAGCATTCTGGAGCGAGACTGAAGTCTGATGACTAAGAGCCCGATCTGAGCACCGAGCATCGATCGATACCCCCTGGTATCGATCGACACTCATCGAGATTTCATGGGCCGCGACTAATTATGAAGTCTTGGAGAATTGCAAAAGCACCCAGAAGACTTTGATAATTACAAGAAGACCTCAAATCGTGATTTAGGTTATAAATAGGATTTTACAGCCATTGTTTAGGCTATGCTTTTATTTTCTGTGTTTGATTTTACTTTGATTTTAGAGAGACAAGTCTGAATCTCCCTTCGTCCGAGATCAGATCTCTAAACCCTTCTTTCTATTCTATTGATGATTTATTCAAACATGTTGATTGTTTCATTCTCCATGTCTGAGTAGATCCACCTTAGGTTTAGGGTTTTCTCATAAGGGTTTTCTTTGAATGCTAGGTTAAATATCTTTTAGGATTCACCATCTGAATTATAGTTCTTCGCTTAGGTTGTGTTCATAGCTTGTTCTAGATTAGCTACCTAGAATATAAATCTTAGGATAATTGATTAGGTACGAGAGTGCAATTAATTACCTGATAGAACCTAGGTGAGCAAATTGATTATTCGCAAAGAGATTTGGTTTAATTGATTTGTGAACATATCAAACCTGTTGTTAAAGCTGATTTAGACTTTAGGATTCGCAAAGAGATTTGGAATTCCTAGGATTTAGATTTAGATAGTTTTCGCAACGAGAGTTGGTTAGCTATATTTTAGTGATTTGAGTTCAAGAACTGCGCTAAATCTGAATCCTGTTAGTTAGTTAGTCTGCATTCACTGATTTTCTGAGAAAAACCCTGAGCCTATATTTCCCAATTGATTTACATCTCGTTTAATTTCTGCACTGTTTTTAATTACATCTATCTGGCTTAGCGTAATTCGACACTTCATAATTTATTGTGTGATCTCTGTGAGTCTTTGTGGTTCGACCCCTACACTTACTACAACAACTGCTTTAGTATCTTAGGGTATTAAATTGAGCAAATCACTAAGCGGCTTGGATTCACCAAGTTCAAGCAGACTAAGATCTCTCTAGTATTTGCCGATCGTTCTGTGAAACTTCCCGTTGGTGTTCTTGAGGATCTACATGTGCGAATTGGCAATGCACTGGTTCCTACTGATTTTGTGGTCCTAGAGCTGGATGAAGAACCAAAGGATCCTCTCATTTTTGGAAGACCTTTCCTATGTACAGCAGGAGCCATCATAGATGTGAGGAACAGGCGAATAGATCTCCACCTGGGAGACATCGTCATGAAGTTTGAGATGGATAAGATGCTGAAGAAGCCTATGTTGGACGGCCAGACCTTCTCGATTGATGACTCACTAGAAGTCTCCGACGAAGTTGTTGAAGAGATTTTAGTGGATGACCCGTTGGAGACCGTGTTGACAAGGGCTGAGAGTGAACATGGGTTTATGAGTGATGATGCCACCGGTTATGCTAAGATGATGAACTCGAGCCAGACAATGGGGGAAATGGTCGAGTACATCAGTTTAGATGAGGCCGCAGGGATGCCAAGAGCAGTAACTCCTACTGCACCTCCTGCTGACCCGTGGAGTGAGCTGAAGGCTCAGAAAATTGAGCTCAAAACGCTCCCAGCTGGGCTAAGGTACGCATTTCTTGGCCCTAATTCCACTTACCCTGTAATCATCAATGCTGAGTTGAACAATGTGGAAACTGCTTTGCTTCTATGTGAACTTAGAAAGTATCGTAGAGATTTATGCTACTCACTAGATGATCTCACAGGGATTTCATCTGCCTTTGCATACATAGGATTACATCTAAAGGATGAATCTAAGACTTTGATAGAATATCAGAGACGGTTAAACCCGAATCTAAAAGATGTTGTAAAGAAGGAGATAATGAAACTTCTAGAGGCGGGTATCATATACGCTATCTCTTATAGTACTTGGGTTAGTCCAGTCCATGTTGTGCCGAAAAAGGGTGGTGTTACAGTTGTTAAAAATGAGAAAAATGAGTTGTTACCAACTAGAACTGTCACAGGGCATACGATGTGTATTGATTATAGGAAGTTGAATGCCGCTACTCGTAAAGATCATTTCCCTTTGCACTTTATTGATCAAATGCTTGAAAGGTTGGCTATACACCTCTACTACTGTTTTCTAGATAGTTATTTTGGCTTCTTTCAGATACCCATCCACCCGGACGACCAAGAGAAATCCACGTTCACATGTCTTTATGGTACTTTCGCTTATCGCATAATGCCATTTGGGTTGTGCAATGCCCCAGCAACATTCCGGCGATGCATGATGTCAATTTTCACCGACTTGATCGAGGACATAATGGAGGTTTTCATGGACGACTTCTCTGTGTATGGATCCTCCTTCTCTGGCTGTCTTGAATTGGGAGGAAAAGCATCTGGTGCTGAATTGGAAGAAGTGCCACTTTATGGTCAAAGATGAGATTGTCTTAGGTCATCGGATCTCAAAACAAGGGATCGAAGTGGACAAGGCTAAGATCGAGGTGATGACTACCCTACAGCCCCCAGATTCTATCAAGGGGATTAGAAGCTTCCTGGGCCATGCGGGATTCTACAGGAGGTTCATCAAAGACTTCTCCAAGATTGCTAGACCCTTGACGCGATTGCTGTGAAAGGAGGTAAAGTTTCATTTTGACATCGATTGTCTAGAGGGCTTTCACACGATCAAGGGAGCTCTTATCAGCGCACCAATTGTCCAACCACCAGACTGGGAACTACTGATATATCATGGTTTTTACCCCTTTTAGCCATGATATAAGTCCTTTTTATAGAGTCTTTCTAGTATTTTGGAATCTTTTCGAGTCTTTACAGGTTTTAGATGAATTTGGGAGAAAAGGAGCCGTTTTGGGTGAAAATGAGCATATGGAGATGCAAAGTCATGCAGAGACGTCAGAAGTTTGGCATTCGGTGAAGAACTTATCACCGATGGATTGAGCTCAAATTTGGACACAAGACAGATCAATGGATTAGTTTTCATTTTGAAGTGGTTTGAGGTCATTCCAACGGTGCGATCAAACGTTATGCCAGTTTTCGTGAAGACAGTCCAGTTTGGCGAGCAGAAGAGTCGACACAGAGAATGTGTATCGATCGATACCACTTATGGTATCGATCGATACTGCTCGCAAGAAGAAGGAAACGTGACTTTTTACAAGTTTTAAGTTTGCACTTTGGTCCAGAAGACTTTAATAACTATTAGAAGCCCCAAAAACGTGTTTTAGCTTTATAACTAGGTTTTTCAGCCACTTTGGTGGCTACGCTTTATTTTATTTTGGTTTGGAGAGAGAGGTTGGTGAGGGAGACAAGTCAGAACTCTGTTCACCTGAGAGAAGATTTTGAACCCTCTTGTTACTCCTTTCTTATTGTTTAATTTAATGATCTATTCAGTTATGTTGATTGTTTCATTCTCCATGTCTGAGTAGATTTTCTGTTAGGTTTAGGGTTCTCATAAGGGATTTCTTTGAATGCTAGGTTGATTAGTTATTTAGAGTTCATAATCTGAATTAGTTTTTTACCTTAGGTTGTTCTCATAGCTAATTCTAGGTTGACGAATATGGAACTTAGATCTTAGGTTAATCGATTTGGCACGAGAGTGCAATTGAGAAACTTGATAGAACTTAGGGTGAGCAAAATAACTATTCCCAAAGAGATTTGGTTTAGTTGTTTTGTGAACAAATCAAACTTGAACTAAAAGTTGGTTTAGACCTTAGGATTCGCAGAGAGATTTGGAATTCTAGGTTTTAGGCTTAGATAATTCTTGCAACGAGAGTTGGTCAATTATACTTTAAGATTTGAGTTCTAGAACCGTGCGCAACCTGAACCCTGTCTAGTTAGTTTATTTGCATTCATTGATTTCCTAAGAAATAGCCTGAACCTATCTTTCCTCCATCGAATTACAACTTGTTTAATTTACGTATTTCTTTCAATTACATTGACCACTTAGCTTAATTTTAATATATACAATCTATTGTGTGTTTCCTTGAGTCTTTGTGGATTCGATCGCTAAGTATTACAATCGACAAAGCTTTAGTACTTTTAGGGTATTTATTTGAGCTTATCAAATTTGGCGCCGTTGCCGGGGATTCAATTCGCCATTAGATTTTAGTTTGAAAATTTCGACTAAGTTCGACCAGTATCGATCGACACCCTAGTGGTATCAGTCGATAATTGTCGTGAATTTCGTTACTTACGTTCTTGACTTTCGTGTTTCAGGTGCATGTCTATTCGTGAAACCAGGAGGAACAAGAACACTCCGCTAGTTTATCTGTCAAACGATCAGCTAGCACTTTTGGAACGCGCAAACAGAAAAGCAAAGAAGCCAGCAGAGATGAACAGCAACCCAATGGTTTTAGTTCAAGATGAAGCTGGTACTTACAGAGACCAAGATGGTCAATTGTGCAATGCGCGAGGGTAACGATTGGATGGAGAGGGGAACATCATTCCACCTCTTGCTGTTGTCGAAGAGATTATCGCAGGGTATGTTGTGATTAATCGTGGTAGAACAATTGGTGAGTACAACAGGCCTGATCAGTTCTACGCCAATCGTTCTGCGATTCGCCCTCCTGCTTTTTAGAGAAACAACTCTGAGCTGAAGCCTGCTTACTACACTCTTGTGGGTCAGCAACCTTTCCATGGTCTTTCCAATGAACACCCTTTGGATCATATTGAGAGGTTTGAGGATTTTGTTACAAGCATAAATGCGATGGAGTATCCTATGATTACCTCTTCTGTAAGCTTTTTCCATACTCTCTTGGTGGGGATGCAGCTTATTGCCTGAAGGAGTTGCCAACTGGGTCACTGACTACTTGGGAAGAGACTAAGAATGCATTCCTGAACAATTTCTATGATGATGCACGATCCGAGGAGCTCAGGAATAAGATTTCTCTGTTTTCTCAGGGACCGGCTGAGATATTTAAGGCTGCTTGGTTCAGATTTCGGTCATATCAGAGGGATTGTCCACATCATGGGTTCACTAATGTTCAGTTGCTGGGTCTTTTCTTCAGAGGGGTTGATTGGAGGTACCAGATGACTCTGGATGCTGCAAGCAATGGAAATTTCAATACCATATATCCTGAGGACGCTTATGTGCTGATTGAGAACTTGGCATCTAGAAATAGTACCAAGAATGCGGACATGGAGTGCAAGAAGCTAGCCGGTGGCATGGAAGGTTCGCAGATTGCTGAGGTTCAAGCCAAGTTAGTTTCTATGCACAATCTATTAATGGGCAAGACGATGAAGGCGGTCCACTTTGCTGCTGAAGATGAAGTGAAGGATGTTAACTATATTGGTGGAGCTGGTTTTAGGCCGAATCAGTTTGCCCAGAAACCATTTCAGAGCAATGGCTATACCAGGAACTATGGGAGTTCGTCTTATCAACCTCTGCCTGCTAAAACCCCAGAGAGAAAGATTGAGTCTATGCTTGAACAGCTGGTTCAAAGACAGCAGCAGATAACAGTGGATTTCAATGGGAAGATGGATGCAATGTACACATATCTGAGTGGAAAGATCGAGGCTCTCAGTGTTCATCAAAAGATGCTGGAAACTCAGATAGCTCAGACTGTACCAGCTGTCAAGAAGAAGATGGTTCATTCACAGAATGAATACGTCAATGTAATCACCTTAAGAAGTGCTGAAGAGGTCACTGCAGTGGTAGAAAAGGGTTTGAATGCAGAAAAATGGGCAGAGATTGAAGGTGATTTGGAGCCTGATTCGGCTGTATCGATCGATACCCACCATGTATCGATCGATACCCACCCTGTATCGATCGACATCATTGAGTGTATCGATCGATACCCACCCTGTATCGATCGACACCCACCCTGTATCGATCGACACCAACCTGCAGAAGCGGCACAGAAACCCAGTATCGATCGATACCCTCCTGGTGTCGGTCGACACCCCCCGCAGACTGAGCCAGAAATTGAGAAGAAGCCAGTGAAGACTGAGGAACGTGTTTACAAGCCTAAGGTACCATACCCTCGACCACCTAGACATCTCATGAATCCCATCACTGCAGAGAAGTTGCTCGCTTTTGAGAAGATGGTTGACTAAGAGGGAAGATCCAGAACAGGTCTTCTAATGTTTTGGAGTCTTTTGGAATCTTTTCGAGTCTTTACAGGTTTTATGTGCTTTGGGAGAAAAGGAGCCGTTTTGGGTGAAAATGAGCATATGGAGATGCAGAGTCATGCAGAGACATCAGAAGTTTGGCATTCGGTGAAGAACTTCTCACCGATGGATTGAGCTCAAATTTGGACACAAGACATATCGATGGATTAGCTTTCATATGTAAGTGGTTTGAGGTCATTCCAACGGTGCGATTGAAATGTATGCTAGTTTTTGTGAAAACAGTCAAGTCTGGCGAGCAGAAGAGTCGACACAGAGAATGTGTATCGATCGATACCACTTATGGTATCGATCAACACTGCTCGAGAGAAGAATGAAACGTGACTTTTTACAAGTTTTAAGTTTGCACTTTGGTCCAGAAGACTTTAATAACTACTAGAAGCCCCAAAAACGTGTTTTAGCTTTATAACTAGGTTTTTCAGCCACTTTGGTGGCTACGCTTTATTTTAATTTGGTTTGGAGAGAGAGCTTGGTGAGGGAGACAAGTCAGAACTCTGTTCACCTGAGAGAATATTTTGAACCCTCTTGTTACTCTTTTCTTATTGTTTAATTTAATGATCTATTTAGTTATGTTGCTTTTTTCATTCTCCATGTCTGAGTAGATTTTCTGTTAGGTTTAGGGTTCTCATAAGGGATTTCTTTGAATGTTAGGTTGATTAGTTGTTTAGGGTTCATAATCTGAATTAGTTTTTCACCTTAGGTTGTTCTCATAGCTAATTCTAGGTTGACGAATCCGGAACTTAGATCTTAGGTTAATCGATTTGGCACGAGAGTGCAATTGAGAAACCTGATAGAACTTAGGGTGAGAAAAATAACTATTCGCAAAGAGATTTGGTTTATTTGTTTTGTGAACAAATCAAACTTGAACTAAAAGATGGTTTAAACCTTAGGATTCACAAAGAGATTATGAATTCTAGGTTTTAGGCTTAGATAATTCTCGCAACGAGAGTTGGTCAATTATACTTTAGTGATTTGAGTTCAAGAACCGTGCGCAACCTGAACCCTGACTAGTTAGTTTATTTGCATTCATTGATTTCTTGAGAAATACCTTGAACCTATCTTTCCTCCATCGAATTACAACTTGTTTAATTTACGTATTGCTTTCAATTACATTGATCACTTAGCTTAATTTTCATCTATCCAATCTATTGTGTGTTTCCTGGAGTCTCTGTGGATTCGATCCCTAAGTATTACAATCGACAAAGCTTTAGTACTTTTAGGGTATTAATTTGAGCTTATCAAATTTGGCGCCGTTGCCGGGGATTCAATTCGCCATTAGATTTTAGTTTGAAAATTTTGACTAAGTTCGACCAGTATCGATCGACACCCTAGTGGTATCGGCCGATACTTGTCGTGAATTTTGTTACTTTCGTTCTTGACTTTCGTGTTTCACGTGCATGCCTATTCGTGAAACCAGGAGGAACAAGAACACTCCGCTAGTTTATCTGACAAACGATCAGCTAGCACTTTTGGAACGCGCAAACAGAAATGCAAAGAAGCCAGCAAAGATGAACAACAACCCAGTGGTTTTGGTTCAAGATGAAGCTGGTGCTTACAGAGACCAAGAGGGTCAATTGTTCAACGCGCGAGGGCAACGATTGGATGGAGAGGGGAACATCATTCCACCTCCTGCTGTTGTCGAAGACATTGTCGCAGGGAATTTTGTGATTCATCGTGGTAGAACAATTGGTGAGTACAACATGCCTGATCAGTTCTACGCCAATCGTTCTGCGATTAGCCCTCCTGCTTTTCAGAGAAATAACTTTGAGCTGAAGCCTGCTTACTACACTCTTGTAGGTTAGCACCCTTTCCATGGTCTTTCCAATGAACACCATATGGATCACATTGAGAGATTTGAGGATTTGGTTACAAGCATCAAATGCGATGGAGTATCCTATGATTACCTCTTCTGTAAGCCTTTTCCATACTCTCTTGGTGGGGATGCAGCTTATAGGCTGAACTTGTTGCCAACTGGGTCACTGACTACTTGGGAAGAGACTAAGAATGCATTCCTGAACAATTTATATGATGATGCACGATCCGAGGAGCTCAGGAATAAGATTTCTCTGTTTTCTCAGGGACCGGCTGAGACATTTAAGGCTGCTTGGCTCAGATTTCGGTCATATCAGAGGGATTTTCCACATCATGGGTTCACTAATATTCAGTTGTTGAGTCTTTTCTTAAGAGAAGTTGATTGGAGGTACCAGATGACTCTGGATGCTGCAAGCAATGGAAATTTCAATACCATATATCCTGACGACGCTTATGTGCTGATTGAGAACTTGGCATCTAGCAATAGTACCAAGAATGAAGACATGGAGCGCAAGAAGCTAGCCGGTGGCATGGAAGGTTCGCAAATTGCTGAGGTTCAAGCCAAGTAAGATTCTATGCACAATCTATTGATGGGCAAGACGATGAAGGCGGTCCACTTTGCTGCTGAAGATGAAGTGGAGGATGTTAACTATATTGGTGGAGCTGGTTTTGGGTCGAATCAGTTTGCCCAGAAACCATTCCAGAGCAATGGCTATACCAGGAACTATGGGAGTTCGTCTTATCAACCTCTGCCTGCTAAAACCCCAGAGAGCAAGATTGAGTCTATGCTTGAACAGTTGGTTCAAGGACAGCAGCATATAACCGTGGATTTCAATGGGAAGATGGATGTTATGTACACATATCTGAGTGGAAAGATCGAGGCTCTCAGTATTCATCAGAAGATGCTGGAAACTCAGATAGATCAGACTGTAGTAGCTGTCAAGGGGAAAATGGTTCATTCGCAGAACTAATACGTCAATGTAATCACCTTAAGAAGTGTTGAAGAGGTCACTGCAGTGGTAGAAAAGGGTTTGAATGCAGAACAATTCGCAGAGATTGTATGTGATTTAGAGCCTGATTCGGCTGTATCGATCGATACCCACCCTGTATCGATCGACACCACTGATTGTATAGATCGATACCCACCCTATATCGATCGACACCCACCCTGTATCGATCGACACCAATCTGCAAAAGCGACACAGAAACCCATTATCGATCGATACCCTCCTGGTGTCGGTCGATACCCCTCGCAGACTGAGCCAGAAATTGAGAAGAAGGAGGAGAAGATTGATGAACGTGTTTACAAGCCTAAGGTGTCATACCCTCGACCACCTAGACATCTCATGAATCTCATCACTGCAGAGAAGTTGCTCGCTTTTGAGAAGATGGTGAGGAGAATTCCCCATACTATGTCTTTTGAAGAAGCTTTTGAAAAACGCCATTTGGATTGTTACTTCCGAGATTGTAGAGAAACTGAGGAAGAGATCAAGGCAATCTTCATCAAGGCAAGAAGTAGTTGACTAAGAGGGAAGATCCAGGAAAATTTTCAGTTCCATGCTCTATCTCTGGAGTTGAATTCAAAGAGTCTCTCGTTGATTCAGGGTCTAGTGTCAATGTCATGTCAAAGACACTTGCAGAGAGGTTGAAAATTGGTGATATTATATCTACTCAGATGACTCTTGCATTCGCGAACTCTTCCACCTCAGTCCCATACGGTACAATCCCTGATTTGCTGGTTAAAGTAGGAGATTGTATGGTTCCTGCTGATTATTGTGGAGATGAGTGCAAGATCTAGTACGCCTTTGATTCTTGGAAGAACGTTCATGGCTAAGGTTGGTGCAGTTATAGACACACCCAGTAAGAGGATCTCGTTCTCATACATTGACGAACAGGTCTCCTACAAAGCCATTCCTTCTAGAAGAGCTCCCAAACATATCTCTTGCATCACCGTTGTTACAGGAGAGACGTTGATGGTTGATATTTTGGAAGAGCCTTGTGATGAACCAAATGTCATAGATGTTTTCGATGGTCCTTCTATCATCATCAAGAAAGACATCAAAACGGCTAAGGCAAAGAAGAAGGTGAAGAACAAAAGAGTCGGGAGTGCTACCCATGTGACCTTAATCCCTCAGCAGTGTGATGGAGATTCGATTGAATATAAGGTGAAGTGCAAAGGAACCTCAAAACCATTCTCTAAGGCTAGAGTTATTCTCACTTCGGAGATGAAAGAGAAAGGAAAGGAGTTTGTGGAGAGCATGTTGAGCAGAACTCTGAAGTTGGCGATGTCAAGTTGTGGAACCTGTTTTGGAGCAAGCTCTCGTTCTTATCCTGACTGATCGTCCGCAAAGTCAAGCTCGTGACGTAAAACAAGCGCTTGGTGGGAGGCAACCCACTGGTGAGTATGTACATAAGTCTTTTATTTTTGTATTTTTCATTTTTTTGTCTTGTGTTTTCGTGTGAATCAGATGAAAAAAGTCTGTGTCGACCGATACCATCACTGGTATCGATAGACACCAGGAGATACAGACGTTGCATCGACCAATGGTCCTTGTATCGATTGATACCAGTAATGGTATCGGTCGATACCCAACGCACATGTAAGTTCTCTGATTTTCACGTCTTCACTCAGCTGTTTTGTTTTCTTTTACCGACTCTAGACTAGATAACACTGGGGACAGTGTTGTTTAAGTCTGGGGGAGGTAGTTGCTGACAGCGTGTTTGTTTTTCTTAGAGTCAGTCGTTTTTTAGTTAGTTCGTCGTTTTATTGAGTCAAAACCTGTTGGAGACTGTGATCTTTTTCTTGAATCTATTGTTCTGACTCTACTTCTATGTGACCATTGTTACATAATCAGTTCTAGATCGGACTAATGAAAAATCCAAAGGCTGACCAGTTAACTAGAAGACACCCATGTTTCCAGCAGAGTCCATTGAAGCCTGAGCCAAATTTTTGCACTTCATCGATGTGGTTGATGTCCATAGAGTTTGATTCCTCATTCATATATGACAAAGGAACCCATGTGTTTAGAGTAATGGTATCTCTCTCCCCTGTTACAAGTTAATAAATAAGAGAATAAAAAGACGAAATGATTTTCTTCTTAGTAGAGGGCTAGGAAAATTTCCAGCGATCCCATTATTCTACTTGTGAAGGAATGATCACACAAAGGTTGGAAGCAAGGTTAGGAAAATTTCCCGTGATACCACTATTCGCCTACACCTTTGATACATAGAGAGGGAAGAACCGAGGATTCGGTGGCAAACACCATCAATAATCGCGTTTCAGACCTTAATGTGTATATGCAGATCTAAAAACAAAAGAAAGAAAGAACATGATGAGAAACAAGTCTGGGGGAGAGAAAACAATACCAAAACGTGTGAAAAATGGATGGTTCCTTGTCATGATATTGTATGGGAAAGAATCTAGAAGGTTCTTGGCATTTATCACAGTGATGAAACTGGCGATTAGGGCTTTATTGGACGATGCTGTGAAATAATGTGTGTAGTCTGGGAAGCTGCGAATGTCTACGGAGAAGTACATGGTGGTTAGATTTGGAACTGGTCACTTGATATGTGGAGCACTAAGGAAAAGGGTCATTGCAGTGTTTCAAGAATAGGTGAGTCTCCGTGTTTTTCAAACCTCTTTCTCTTGTTTAGCTTTATGTTTGCTTGAGGGCAAGCAAAAGCTAAGTCTGGGGGAGTTGATATATCATGGTTTTTATCCCTTTTAGCCATGATATAAGTATTTTTTATAGAGTCTTTCTAGTATTTTGGAGTCTTTTCGAGTCTTTACAGGTTTTAGGTGACTTTGGGAGAAAATGAGCCGTTTTGGGTGAAAATGAGCATATGGAGATGCAGAGTCATGCATAGACGTCAGAAGTTTGGCATTCGTTGAAGAACTTTGCACCGATGGATTGAGCTCAAATTGGACACAAGACATATCGATGGATTAGCTTTCATATGGAAATGGTTTGAGGTTATTCCAACGGTGCGATCAAAAGTTATGCCAGTTTTTGTGAAAACAGTCCAGTTTGGTGAGCAGAAGAGTCGACACCGAGAATGTGTATCGATCGATACCACTTATGGTATCGATCGATACTGCTCGAGAGAAGAAGGAAACGTGACTTTTTACAAGTTTTAAGTTTGCACTTTGGTCCATAAGACTTTAATAACTACTAGAAGCCCCAAAAACGTGTTTTAGCTTTATAACTAGGTTTTTCAGCCACTTTGGTGGCTACGCTTTATTTTACTTTGGTTTGGAGAGAGAGCTTGGTGAGGGAGACAAGTCAGAACTCTGTTCACCTGAGAGAAGATTTCGAACCCTCTTGTTACTCTTTTCTTATTGTTTAATTTAATGATCTATTCAGTTATGTTGATTGTTTCATTTTCCATGTCTGAGTAGATTTCCTGTTAGGTTTAGGCTCATAAGAGATTTCTTTGAATGCTAGGTTGATTAGTTGTTTAGGGTTCATAATCTGAATTAGTTCTTCACCTTAGGTTGTTCTCATAGCTAATTCTAGGTTGACGAATCTGGAACTTAGATCTTAGGTTAATCGATTTGGCACGAGAGTGCAATTGAGAAACCTGATAGAACTTAGGGTGAGCAAAATAACTATTCGCAAAGAGATTTGGTTTAGTTTTTTTGTGAACAAATCAAACTTGAACAAAAAGCTGGTTTAGACCTTAGGATTCGCAAAGAGATTTGGAATTCTAGGTTTTAGGCTTAGATAATTCTCGCAACGAGAGTTGGTCAATTATACTTTAGTGATTTAAGTTCAAGAACAGTGCGCAACCTGAACCATGACTAGTTAGTTTATTTGCATTAATTGATTTCCTGAGAAATACCCTGAACCTATCTTTCCTCCATCGAATTACAACTTGTTTAATTTACGTATTGCTTTCAATTACATTGATCACTTAGCTTAATTTTCATCTATACAATCTATTGTGTGTTTCCTTGAGTCTCTGTGGATTCGATCCCTAAGTATTACAATCGGCAAAGCTTTAGTACTTTTAGGGTATTAATTTGAGCTTATCAACTACCTTTCGAAGTAATGACTGATGCTAGCGACTTCGCGGTAGGGGCTGTATTGGGACAGCATAAGGACAAGAAGCTTCATGTTATCTATTACGCCAGCAGAACTCTAGATGATGCGCAGTGCAAGTACGCTACGACCGAAAAAGAGCTTCTTGCTATCGTGTTTGCCTTTGAGAAGTTCAGATCTTATCTTGTAGGGTCTAAGGTTATAGTGCATACTGATCATACTGCTCCAAGGTACCTGCTTACGAAGAAGGACACCAAACCTAGACTCTTGCGATGGATTCTTCTACTGCAGGAATTCGGTCTTGAGATCAAAGACAAGAAAGGGATCGAGAATGGTGTAGCGGATCATTTATCTAAGCTACGGGTGGTTGAAGAAAGTCCCTTGGACGACTGCCTACCTGAGGTGAACGTGTACGCGATCAGTATTGTATGCAATGACTACTAGACATCTTCACACCATACCGACATCCCCGAAATGCATTGGTTTGGTGAGATAGCAAACTACTTGGCTGCGGAGAAAGAACCAAATGGCTTCGTTGGGAACAAGAAGAGGAAATTCTTAAGGGATATCAAACGCTACTTTTTGGACGAGCCATACTTATACAAGCAATGCTCCGATAGTGTCTTTCGGTGATGTGTTTCGGAGGAGGAAATTCCCGGTATTCTGTTCCACTGTCATGGTTCGAAATACGCTGGACACTTTGCCACGTTCAAGACAGTGTCAAAAGCCCTACAAGCTGGTTTCTGGTGGCAAACTATGTTTCGCGACGCACACGCCTTCATCTCCAAATGCGATTCATGTCAGCGGCAAGGAAATATTGGCAAGAGAAATGAAATGCAACCTAATTTTATATTGGAAATCGAAGTGTTCGGTGTGTGGGGTATCGATTTCATGGTCCCTTCCCATCATCTTATGGGAATGAATACATCCTCGTTGCGGTTGACTATGTGTCTAAATAGGTTGAAGCGTTGGCTAGCCCAACAAACGATGCCAAGGTAGTCTTGAAGATGTTCAAATCTGTGATCTTTCCAAGGTTTGGTGTGCCTAGAGCGGTGATAAGCGATGGTGGATCTCATTTCATCAACAAGGCCTTTGAAGGGCTCTTGAAGAAGCATGGGGTCAAGCATAAGGTAGCCACTCCTTACTATCCGCAGACGAGTGGACAGGTTGAAATCTCCAACAGGGAAATCAAGGGTATCTTGCAAAAGACTGTGAACACGACGAGAAAGGATTGGGCTACAAAGCTAGATGACGTTCTTTGGGCGTACATGACTACCTATAAGACAACTTTAGGCACGACACCATTCCACCTTGTCTATGGAAAATCATGCCATCTTCCCATGGAGATCGAGTACAAAGCAGCATGGGCCGTGAAACTGCTAACCTATGACATCAAATCCGCCTCTGAACGAAGGACGATACAACTACACGAACTGGAAGAGATTCGTCACTTGGCCTATGAGAGTTCAAAGATTTACAAGAAAAAGATCAAGGCGTATCATGACAAGAAGATCATTTCCAGGAATTTTGCTGCAAATGATCATGTATTGCTCTACAACTCTCGCCTTAAACTTTTCTAAGGGAAGCTGAGATCGAGATGGTCTGGACCATTCACAATCAAGGAGGTGAGACCGTACGGAGCTGTGGTGTTGCTGAGCTCTACCGGAGATGAGTTTGTGGTTAATGGTCAGCGCCTAAAACCATACCTCGCTGACGTTGAAATGGATGGGAAAGAAACTATTCCCCTCAATGATCCATCCCGCGCCTAGAATGCTTATGAGTCAATCTAATGATTTTAAACTAGCGCTTGATGGGAGACAGCCCACCGGTACGTTTTCTTTCATTTTACATTTTTTGAGTCTGTTTGGCCTTCTTATTGGTTTATTTTCACACCGAGACGGTGTGAAGTAAGTCTGGGGGAGGGTCTTTGTCGTTTACTAACGCTATTTTCTTTCGTTTGTTTTTTCTTTGAGTCATTTTGATGTCTTTTCTTTTTCAGTTATTTTGTTTTATTGAGTCAAAACTTGTTGGAGATTATGATCACGACCTTTGAATTATTAACTAATTTTGCATCTAAGTGACCATTGTCGCAAGGCTGGTTTTAGATCAGACTAATGAAAAATCTAAAGGCTGACCAGTCAAACAGAGGCACTCATGTTTCCGAGAAAATTCAAAAGCTTAAGCTAGTTTCTGAGCTCTTCCTTTTACCTCATCATCGTGATTGACGCCTTTAGAGCTTGACTCCTCACTCGTATATGACAAGATAGCCTGTGTAAAAATATGGTACTTCTCTCCCTTATTTAAGATAAAAAGTAGAAAATATGAAATGACTTTCTTTCGGATAAAGGGCTAGGAAACTTTCCATCGATCCCATTATTTTATCGAAGAATATGATCACACTAAGGTCAGAAGCGAGGTTAGAAAAATTTCCAGAGATACCACTATTTGCCTACACCTTAGAATAAAAGGGTGGCACTAAAATGAACCGGGGATTCGGTGGCAAAAAACATCAATACTCGCGTTCCATCCGCCATTAACCCTACGAATGAAAATGAGAAAATAATAAGTCTGGGAGAGGGAAAAAGTACCAAAGGTTGTGTTGTTATCTTTTCACGATATCGAAAGGGAAATAGTCTAGAAGGTTCTTGGCACCATGATCTTTGATGAGACCCAGCTATGATAGCTTTTGATTGATCCGCGAAATAATGAGTTGAATCTGCGAGGCTGCGATGCTTGCAGAGAAGTACATGGTGGTTCGATCTAGAGTTAGTTCGGCAATACGTGGATTACTAAGGTAATGGTCATTAGAGAATTCTAATGCAAAATGTGAGTCTCCGTGCTATTTCAAACTTTTTCTTCTTGCTTAGTTTTTTGTTTGCTTGAGGATAAGCAAAAGACTAAGTCTGGGGGAATTGATATGCTTGGTTTTTGTCGGTTTCTAACGCACGTTTAGTATTCTTTTCAAACGTTTTATCGAGTCAAAGTTCGTTTTTAGAGTCTTTTAGTCCTTTATTTAGTTATCTCAGGTAAAAAGGCGTCTAAGGAAGAAATTGGAGTTGCGCAGGCAAAAACGCATGGAACCGTGAAGAAAAAGGCAGAATCGGTCGATGCAAGGAGTGCATCGACCGATGCAAACACCACCGGAGGAATCAAAATTGACCGATGCAAGGAGTGTATCGGTCGGTTCAGGCTTCCCCGAGGAACCGGAATCGATCGATGCACTAGGTGCACTAGGTGCATCGACCGATGCAAACACCACCCGATGAATTAGAATCAGTCGGTTCAGGCTTGCCCGAGAAACTGGAATCGACCGATGCAAGAAGTGCATCGGTCGATGCGTGCATGCGAGAAGAAAAATGAAATTTCTGAATTTCTTGTTTAACCCCGGAAACTACATGTTTCGACCTAATTCGACTTAGGGCCTAGAAGGAGCACCATGATTCATTCTCCAAGAATTAGGCTAAGCACGCCTAAAAGGAGGACAGATCGGGGCCAGTTTCTGATACTCTGTGTAGTTTGAAAATGGGTGATCAAAGTAGCCATGTGATATGCTCAAATTAATACCCTATTTAGATACTAAAGCAGTAGTTATAGTATAGTTAGGGGTCGAACACAGGGACTCACAGAAATACACAATAGATTAAAGATGTGAGAATTACGCTAAGTGATTAATGGTATTGAAAACAGAATGCAAGTTAAAACGGTTGTGAAATCAATTGGAGAAAGATAGGTTCAGGGTATTTCTCAGGGAATCACTGAATGCAGATAAATTAACTAACAGGATTCAGATTTAATACGGTTCTTGAACTCAAATCACTAAGATATAGCTAACCAACTCTCGTTGCGAAAACTATCTAAGTCTAAATCCTAGGAATTCCAAATCTCTTTGCGAATCCTAAACTTTAAACCAGCTTTTATTATCAAGTTTGATTTGTTCACAAAACAACAAAACCAAATCTCTTTGCGAATAGTTATTTTGCTCACCTTAGGTTCTGTCAGGTAATTAATCGCACTCTCGCACCTAATCAATTATCCTAAGATCTAAGTTCTAGGTGATCAATCTATAATTAGCTTTGCAAACAACCTATGGCGAAGAATCAATTCAGATAGTGAATCCTAATAACAAATCAATCTAGCATTCCGAAAAAACCCTATTGAGAACCCTGAACCTAACAAGAGATCTACTCAGACATGGAAATTGAAACAATCAACATAACTGAATAAATCATTAATAGAATAAATAAGAGTAGAAAATAAAACAGAGGTTCAAAATCTTTTCTCAGACGAACAGAGTTCTGACTTGTCTCCTCTCTCTCTCAAGCTCTCTCTGAAATCCTCAAAATAATCTTAATGAAAAGCACACAGCCAAAGTGGCTGTAAAACCTAATTTAATAGTCTAAACACGAATTGGGATCTTATTGTAAATATTAAAGTCTTCTGGGTAAGTTCTGCAATTCTTCAAACTTCATTAAAGTCGTGACTTGTAATCTGCTTCGATGGGTGTCGATCGATACCAGGGGGTATCTATCGATGCTTGACGCTTTGATCGGGCACTTAGTCACCAGACTTCAGTTTTGCTCCATAATGCTCCATAAAACTCTAATATCTCCACTAATGCTCCAAATGTGCTAAAACCTGTAAAATACTCTAAAAGACTATATAATAGAATAAAGACTCGATAAAACGGACTTATATCATGGCTTAAACAGGGTAAAAACTATGATATATCCCCATGTTCAAGGGCATGATCATGCTCCATAAGTTGAGCTACAATAAGCTCTTGAAAGGTTCTAGGAAGACCATTGATGGTAGAGTCCTCCATCTCAGATATTTCCTGAAACTACATAAAAACAAAACTGAAAATTAGTAAACAAAAGGTCCTAGACTATGATCTAGTCTTAAATCTGTAGGCAAAGTTATCAATTCCCGGCAACGACGCCAAAAGTTTGATGTGCTCAGGTTTTAAATTTATAAACCCTACAAAACTGCAACTATACAGTGGTGCGTTGTAGTACTTAGGGGTAGATCCACATGAGAATGAGTATATGAACTACAAAACGTCAGATAAAAAACAAGCTAGGAAAAAAGAGAATTTTGTGATAGTGAGTATAGAGGACATAAACCAATAAGTAAACAAAGTAAAAATGTGTATAGTTTAAAGGCAATAAAACAAACGTTGGACATCAGGGAATTCACATGGGTTCATGGATCATTCATCTAGGGAATCTATCAATACATAACCAATTAGGAAAGTTCTTGAACTCGAATCTCTAAGGAATAATTGATGTATTTTTGCACTAGGTGGTTAAGAGATTAAACATACGATAAGATCAGGTTCAATAAGTTCACAAAGTCTTATAACTCAATTTTCACAAGTTAAAATTTGACGCTTATTTAATGCTAGTTCAAGTTGATTGATATATCACTTTCGTGGCTCTATCCTCTTTAGATCAGTAGCTAGGTTGTGAATCTAAACACATGCAATAGGCATAAACTTAGATGAAGAACTCTCTAACAGAAACACATGCAATAAGCATAAACTTAGATGAAAAACTTCCTAACAGAAACTATCCTAGATCCAACCACATAAACTATCAATCCATGAGATCCCCTTTGAAAGAACCCTTAAACCCAACTAATAAACTATCATTGTATGATGAAAGAAGACATAACAAAGGTTGTAAAGAGGTGCATAACCATAAATAAAACAAAAGAATCAAAAGGGTTAAGATCTTCACTTGGAAGTACTTGAAGAATAAATCTTCTCTCTAGACAATGAAAAGCTAAAAAATTAAAGAAATCATGTTTACTGTTGTGTATTCTTTCAGTAGAATCGCCATAACTTGAGATCGCACCGTTGGATTGTTTTCAAAAAACCGCCATATGAAAGTTGACATAAGGCTATATCTTGTCACCAAAAGTCAGCTAAATCGGATGGTGGGAAGTTCTTGATCGAATGCCGAAATTCTAATGTTCCAGCACTTGGTAAAAAGATCGTTTTATTCCCATTTGTGCTCTTTTTGTCTAAATGATCTGAAACGACTTTAACACTACAAATACTTGAAAACACCTAAAACACAGTGAAAACCGAATATAAATCCTACAAAACCATAAGAAAACGTTAGCAAAAACCATTAAAAACACGATTATATCACATATCCTAAGGTATATCAAACATATTTGTTTGACAAAGGGTTTGTTTGACTTTCCTACGCGTCGGAAAAAACAATCCCACCAATCTTCTTCTCTTTTATGGAGAACTTTTTTAAAAGGAGCTCCCGGTTATTTTCTTTGATTGTAACTCAATTGTGTATCGAACATTAAAAAACAGACTCTTTGGTAATGAGTTTAAGGCTTTTAAGATTAATATAACTATGTTGGTAAAAAAAAACATAGGAAATAGAAATGTTTGTATATAAGAAATATTTATGACGGACGCCTCTGTTGTAATTATTAAATTGCCAAATCCAATTCATTTTGCTAATAATTGCGGGCACTATGAAAAGTTTAAAATTCGTTGGAAGTCGAAGAAAACTAGAATGTTTTGACATTATAATAAAAATAAAAATAAAGATTTTTCAAATTATCTATATGTTTTCCGATAAATTTTATAATTTTTTCAGAAATTCGTCAGAATTATGAACTTTTACACTAAAAAATTATAAATTGTTTGAATTATGTATATTTAAAAAAAATATTACAACACACATAATACATAAATTTTGGATGAAATTTCCGAAAAACTTTTCGATAAATTTCCGACAAACCAATTCGTCAATAAATCCAATGATATTCCAAAAACATTTTGATAAAATTACCGACATACCTTAGTCAAATGCTGACAAATTTCTTTTCGTCGAAAAATCGTCGGAATTTTTCAATGAACAAATTTTTCGGAAAATATAGATGCTAAAAAGGTAGAAAATAATTTACTTTTTAGGTGGTATTTGAAAGAAATACGAGAGAGGAGAAGTAAAAGCGGGGTAAACACAAGAGAGGAGAAAACTTTGAAGGTGTAAGAAACATGGTGATGAAAGTGTGCAAAGGAGATAAGAAGCAAATAATGGGTCCCTTGTTTACATTTTTGCCGATTTGAAAGCATTCATTGTTGATGAGTCAACTTCACTGTCTCCTTTTTTATCCATCACATAATTTTGTAATTTTAAACTCGTAATTTACACGAAAAGTGGAATGCCGGCAAAACATATCTCCAGTAATCACTTCAGTAATTTACATATCACTTTCATGATTTGCTCGTTAATTACCATTGTCACACAAGCTATTTAGGAATAATAATGATACGTAGGTAAGTTATTACTTGATTTGCTAAGGGCATAATTTCCTGTTTTAGCTTTGATTTATGAAATTTCTAACATTTTATTTTATATGAGTGTTGATATTTAAGTAAATGATATTTGTAAGTAGTTGCACACAATGAATGATCGCATCTAACATCGATGAGATTTGATACAATTCCATCAACGTACGAGAATTCCATTATGGTTAATGACAATAATAATAAAAATTTATAATAGCAAGACCATTAAATTTGTGATTGATAAAATAAATAAATATGAATAATTTTCCACAAAATAATACTCTTATTCAAAAGATATTCAAAATTATCTTCCAAACAAGTATAGAACTTTTTAATTTTTAAGTATAGAACCTTTTTTTCCTCGGCTAAGCAAAACAATTTGGAAAAATAATTCCTTCTCAAAGATCGATTTAAGTTACGCCATTTAACACCTTGTTGAAAGTAACTCGAATATTTTGAGTACATAATTTTTTCTTTCAATTAATTTACGATTTCGTTATTATTTTTAGGTCCTTTATATTCAATGACGAAAAACACAAAATACTAACAACTCTATATCATAGTTGTCTACTACATTTGTCCATAAAAGCCATCTCAACTTTAATTTTTCTCTTAACATTATAACCAAAATAAGCCATTGTTAATTTGAAAACCCTAGCCGCTCTGAGGGCTCCTCCTCTGCGAAACTTTCCTAATTTACTTCCACCTCACGTTTC
This sequence comes from Eutrema japonicum, assembly GCA_030161315.1. Lineage (NCBI taxonomy): Eukaryota > Viridiplantae > Streptophyta > Magnoliopsida > Brassicales > Brassicaceae > Eutrema > Eutrema japonicum. Next base: position 32,501,407 of record BSQW01000012.1, read on the forward strand.
GTCGCCGGAAACCATGGAGCCTTCGGCTCCGGCAACGGACCGGCCCTCCTCCCCTCTCCCCACCCAAATTAGCTCCTTGCCATTATCTCCGCCCAATCAACCCGCTTCTTGGTGCTCTATGCTTCGTGGTCCTTCGTTGGATATTAAAACTTTCAACCCCACATTCGAAACCATTGACGGCAAATCCTTGTAGAAGTGCTAGAAGATGCAAAACCTCTATGGCAGAACTATGTCTTAGGCCATTTCATCGGCGGTTCGCAGCATATTGGAAAGGTCCATGCTATCGTAAACAAGATTTGGAGAAGAATTAACGACCAAATCTCTAAAAATCGATGTCCAATTTAACAGCAAAACAGCAGTTCTTTTCAAAATCGACAGTGATTCAATGCGTCAACGAGTTCTCAATAAGCAGTTCTGGCACTTAGAGTATGTTCCCCTAGTTGTGCAACAGTGGAGGCCGGAAACGGCCAGCAAAACTCCGGACCTCCCATCCCTTCCCATGTGGATTGATTTCACCTCGGTTCCAGGTTACCTCTACTCCGACAAGGATCCAATAAAGCTGCACCCCAACACCGAGAGATGTCTAAGGTTGGATACAGCCAGGGTCTTGATCGAAGTGAACCTGTAAAAAGAGCTCCCATATGTGCTACACCTTCACGAAGCCTCGAGAAAACCTTTTGAGGTCAAGGTCAATTCCCATGGCTCCTTTCTCGTTGTCGGATTTGTAACCATTGGGGACATGCTTCTGAAGACTGCAATATTTCTCCTGCTGCCGCTGACGCTGGTAAAGTCAAGGGGGAAAGCTCATAAATAAAATCCCTTGCCCCGCCGGCTGAAACCCTGGCAACGCATGCCAAAACCACACATCTCGATGTCAGCGAGAACTTTCAACCTACCCATGGACATTTTGCTAAGGACGAAGAATGGACTCAAGTGAAAAAATCATCACGCCACAGTCCATCAAACTCAACACCAGCAGAGGACTTCTTTGCGCGTCGTGGCTCTGTTTCGTCGTCCCGTTACTATGTTCTTCTCGAAGAAGACCGAGAGGAGGGGGAATTAGGAAATGATGTGGACCGCGAGGAAGGAGAAATCGAAATCGGCGGATCGCGACACGACCCCTTTGACTGCTGCGGAGGGTACAAAGGTTCCCGATCCCACAAAAGACGTCTCATCAAAGAAAACTTCAAACAATCGGCCAAAGAAAAATCAGATGAAACCAATTGCTAGTCGTCAAGAGCTCGGTCTTCCGCCCATCTCATCCACAAATGGAAACAAAGCTTCCTCCAAGAAGCAATAACGTCCTTTTTCGTATGGAACATGCGGGGGTTCAATCAGCCCCGCAAACACAGGGCGGTCCGTAACTGGATCTAACCCGCAAAGCTCTCATTTGGTTGTTTAGTTGAAACGCGTGTCCAAGAGACACTTTCTGCTTCCATCAGCCAGTCTACTTTTCCGGGCTGGTCATTTGTTACAAACTATGACCACCATCGTTGAGGCCGCATTTGGGTCTGTTGGTCTGATGTAGTCGAGGTAAATGTGTTGCACAAGGATCCACAACAAATCTCGTGTTGGATTCGAATCAAAAGTACGGGAGAAGTCATCCTATGCACGTTTGTCTACACCTCAAATTTTGCCCAAGACAGGCGTCACTTGTGGAACTCTATTGCAGCAATTCGGCAATCTCTCGGCTCCAATACACCTCCATGGATTATATTAGGCGATTTCAATGAAATTCTTTCGGGAGCAGAGCATTCCTGTATGGCAAACTACTGGCTGGATCATGCAAGTATTCAAGAATTTCATAGCGTGGTATCTCATTGCGGGTTTTTGGATCAAACTCACACTGGGCCCCTCTACACATGGACAAACAACCAGCACATGAATCCAATTGGAAAAAAACTCGACATAACTCTCATAAACGGTGAATGGCTGACAACTTTTCCTCAATCTTTCGCATCCTTCGAAGCCGGTGGTGTCTCCGATCACTTGAGATGCTCGATTAGGCTATCGCCCCAAGTCTCAAGCAACCGAAAGCCGTTTAAATTTTTCAACTTTTTGAAAGATCACCCTCGATTCCTCGAGATCATAACGTCGGTGTGGAATGCTTTAGCTCCTCTGTACCACTCTCGAGTAGCTCTATTCAAGTTCCATGGTAAGCTAAAAAAGCTTAAAGAAGTGCATACGAGAGCTCAACCGAACCCGATATGGTGACCTCCCGCGTAGGGTCAAAAAAGCTTTCAATATATTCCGCTCGCTGCAGCAACAATCTCTCCAAAACCCGACAGAGCAGACCATTGTTGCAGCCGCATCAGCATCTGATGACTGGCACCATTATGCATCGGTGGAGGAGCAATTTTATCAACAAAAATTGTGGATCCAATGGCTGCTTTGTGGTGATCAGAACACAAAGTTTTATCACCTCGTTGTGCTGGCAAGAGCAGCACAAAATGTAATCAGATCTTTGACGCTTCTAACGGGTGAGCTGATTACGGATTTATCGGACATCAAGTTAGAAGCGGCTCGCCATTTCAGGGAGTTCCTTCAAGCAGAACCTGCAGATCATCAAGATTGCTGCCTCACATATCTACCGGACCTCCTAGACTTTTGTTGTCCCCTTGAAGATTACGCTCAGCTTACGGCCACAGTAACAGCGGAAGAGATCCGGCTCACACTATTTTCTATGCCTAAAGACAAAGCTCCTGGTCCGGACGGATTCTCTCTCGAATTCTATAAATCAGCCTGGCCTACGGTAGGACCTGATTTTACCGTCGATGTTCAATCATTCTTCCTCACTGGTATTATGCCGCGAAGTGTAAATGCTACGACTCTAGCTCTCATCCCGAAACTCTCGGATACCCAAACCATGAAAGATTACCGTCCCATAGCTTGCTGCAACATGTTGTAGAAGGTCATCTAAAAAATCCTAGCAAATCGGCTTAAAACCACTCTACCGGACTTTATCGAAGCATATCAAAGCGCTTTCATCAAATGACATTTGCTGCTCGAAAATGTCCTCCTTGCAACGGAGCTCGTCAGTGACTACCAAAAAAATTCCGGCACACCTCGAAGTGTGATCAAATTTGACATCTCCAAAGCATTTGACACTGTCAACTGGGTTTTCATCACCTCCACCTTAAAAGCGATGGGTTTCCCTGTGTTATTCATTCACTGGATCAAAGTTTGCATCTCTACAGCGTACTTCTCTGTTTGCGGCACGGGCCAGACTCTTTCCGAGGAAATTTCTCATCTCGCGCAACCTGGGAACATATCAGAGGTGTAACAAGTTCGGTGGCTTGGTGCAAAACGGTCTTGTTCCCTCAAGCAATACCGAGATATAGTTTCATCATATGGCTTTCTCTACGGGATCGTCTACCCACGGGTGTCCGGATGAGACAATGGAATGTGACTCAGGCATGTGTCCTTTGCGGAGAGAGAGATGAATCTCGTGACCACCTCTTCTTTGCGTGCCCTTACTCCTTCACGCTCTGGTCTAAAGTAAGTAGGTCTCTGCTCGCTAATCGACTAACTCCGGACTGGTCGGATACTCTCTCTTCCATTGCTGCGCTGTCTCGAGACAACCTGCGATACATTCTTGCTCGCCTAACTTTCCAAGCCACTGTTTATTTTGTTTGGAGAGAGAGAAACGATAGGATTCATGGAAAGCCTCACCGGCAAACGCATCGCCTCGCCCGCCACATTGACAAAATAATCCGGAATCAGATTACCTCTCTTCGCTATTGGGAAAGCCCCCATCTTCAGCCCCTTATGTAGTTATGGTTTGCGCACACCCATGCCCAGCTTTGACGATCAACACGCCATTTTTGCTCTGTTTTTTTTAGTCTTGAAACTCTGTTTTGCCTCTCTTTCCTATTTTTTTCTCATGTTTACTTGAGCGTCTGTACATAACTTTTTCCCTTTGATGCAATAAATTTAATCTTTCATCAAAAAAAAAAAATAAGCCATTGTTCAGAAAAAAAAAACATTATAAACAAAAAAAAACCTTTGTTTTTTCAGGAGTATATGTTTAGTACGACTAGTGCGATGAAACTTGAAAGTGTGGACGATAAAGAAATAGGCTTTATTTATGGAAAAAAATATATCATCAAATGGGTCGATTATCAGATTTTCTTTCTTAAAAGAAAAAAAAAAAAAAAACAAGAAACGTTGAGGTTGGTTAAATGTTGCACAATGAGTGGTTCCAGATTGCACTAGTCTCATCATACGTTTGCCTTCGTCTTCTTTCTCTGTCTTTTTATTCCGACATTCTTTCAATATTTTCAAGATCGCATTGAGTAAACAATATTTTCCCTTTTTCCTCGATTTCACGTGTGGATCACTTCACATTCTCCACTACTTTTGTCTGGCTCTTTGATACTATTTTTGTTATGAACCGTGGGAGTTTCGGACTTTCGGCCTATAATTTTTTTTCAGTATACCCAAAATTAGTTTTGAGATATTCTAATTTAAAAAATAACATCCTGTCCCAAAAAAATTTTGAACCCGAAACACAAAGAAACCAACCAATCGTACTACTATTAGGTCACCACGGTGGTGACACCACCCCTTTAGTCTCTTCGATACTAGCTAATCTCAAACTTTTGTATCATTTACATTTTGAAGCTCTTACTCGACTCAACATTTTTTATTCAACACGCTTTTAGTCTTACAATTAATTCTTATGATGCAATGCAGAGTCAAATTAGAATAATTAATTATTATCTGTTTATCAGTAATTTTTAATTAATTTTATTTATTTTATATAATTTAATAGAAAATCTATTTTAATAAGGAGGGAAAAAGTTTTGGTTGATATAATTTTATTTAAATTGTGGTGTTTCATTATTAAACCGTATCAGCGTAAAATTTTATTTTTTCGTAAGATTTGTTAAATCTTAAAATCAAGTGCTCGAAATCAGATATAATATAAACACACACATACAGATGTGATCCCATTAACAACAGAGAGCCAAAGTCACCGAAAGTTGTTTCTTTTTCTTAATTGGTAAATTCAACGGAATGGTAACTGATAAGAAAGGAGACCCCCACATGTTTCATTAATAAATTAGGTGTATATCTACATTATTTGTATGATTTAAATTTAAAATTTTACAAAAGTAGATATGATGTATTTAGCGAAAAATATCGCAGTTTTTCTTTTACGATTTTACCACTACTTTTTTTGGGGCGAATAAATCTACCTCATATGGTAGATGGTTTAGTCCATATATGTTTGTTCATGGCTATATCTGAGCTCAAAAGTCTTGTTGTTGGAGCTTTTTAGTGAGCTTCAATCATTTCCCTTTCGGCAAGATCAATATATTTGACTTCGTTCTTTTAATTTCTTTATCCGCTTATTCTCTCTTTCGTTCGCATGGTATTATTGGTCGTCATTGGACTGGTGTTTTCTTTGTTTAGGCGTAGATACACGGCTTTGTTTTCTTTGTTTGGGATGTAGGTTTCGGATGAGTTTTTATCCTTGCCAGCTAGGTTGTAATTTCAGCCTATTAAATATAATCCATCAAATGACAAAAAAAAAGGTCTACCTCATATGGTCTTTTAGCAAATTCACCTTAAAATTAATTGTTATAAGCAGAAAAATATATGCAGTTATTAATTATGCAATGTTTATTATGTTTACTGCTAAGATATTTAACCTTTATTTATCATCTCTAGATTTTTTCAAAAAAAATATTTTAATTTTTAATTTTACATTAACTTCTACAAGAAATTAATCAATTGAAATACCTTTTTTAACAAGTTACAAAAAAATATAAACATGCTTAACACATATTTTTTTAACATGTTACAGAAAATTTTGTTTTTAAAAAAAGATGGAAATCAATTGCAAATTCAATCTAATTTCGGTATATTGGCAACAAGAATTGCAACGGTACGATAACAAACTGTTGCGTACATGTTGGCGAAGGAGTGATTACATAAGATTTTACCACTTTGTGTTGGTCTCCGTAGCACGCGTGGTAGGACCGATGATAATCTGTGGCATACAACGGTATCGGACAGTGACCCATTTCCCTTCCAAAGCGATGTTGTTGCGCCTATACTTATGATTGTTTTGATTTTTTTTTTTTTTTTGATTTTTGATTTTGATTTTGATTTTATTTTAGGGTTAACAAATTAACTAACATGAAAAATTGAAAATTCACCTATTTTCTTCTATCTTTCCTTTTCCTACATGCTCTAGTTTCCTCTAATCGGATTTAACCACCACGTGGAGACCATCCACAGATCTTTCTTATATTTTGTTCATTCAGTCAGGCTTCGCCGAGAATGCCTCCGCACGAAATATGATGGATTCGTCACTTTCGATTTGGACGCCGGCGACGACACTTACTGTAACGGGAAAATACCAGGAGATAGAATCCGATCCAGAGAACCACAAAGATTCCGAAGATCGGAGAATCAAAGTCTAGAAGGTGAAGGATCACCTTCGAAGAACAGAGATTCGGTGATGATGGAAGTTGATGATGATCGTGAGAAAGAGAGAGATTGAAGAAGATAATATTTGTTTTTTGATTGATTTCTGAGAATGACCCAAAGGTCGTACAAATACGATATCTGATGTTTGCATAATTAAACCGGTAACACGTAACCAAAATAACTAAACCAAGACAAATAGGTAAACCGGGCATAATTCCTGTAGCAATACTCCCCTGTTGAGAACATCCTTGTCCTCAAGGATGATAAGTTTCGCTGCCTGGCTTCAGTCTTCTTCAACGGTTATGTATCCTCTTTGCAGCATGACAGCTCTGGCGGCCTTGGTGAATGAAGGATTTCATATGTGAGGACTGAAGCCAAAGGGTACTCAAAATGCTCCACCGTCAGTTTGACAACCTTTGCTCCTTTGAAAGTGTCTTCAGTTCTCATCATAGAGATCAAGTTGCTCTTCACAAAATATCTAAGATGATTGAAAAACTTGTTGTTGTTGTAAGGGACCATGATTATATCCAATCTAGCTTCCTGTCTTTTTAAGAACTCCATATGGGAACCACCTTGATGGTTTTCTAGATTATGTTTCACTTTTGTTGTTTCAACAAGCTTGCCACTCCTATTTCTTGATTTGAGAACATAATATGGAGCCAACCTTATCTTGCACACGGTAGGATCAGCTTGCACCTTCACTTCATTTGGAACCCAAAACCAGAATCCCTCTTTATAGGATGACAACTCTGTAAGATTCTCGTGATTTTTCCCTGACAAACATGCCTTGTCCTCAAGACATTTCTTTAAAGCTTTTGATTCCACTCCAGAGGCAGTTTTGTTGTGGTGTGAAAGCTGAGGAAAGAAACCTTGGAGCAGCCACAAACCCAAGAGTATAAGCACTGGAACTGTTTCCCCTATCTCAGCCTTGTTCTTCCAACGATGCCACACATGAGAAGCAGTTTGGTTATTCCCCTGTATAACACAACGGTTTGCCATTCGAAACTGGCAAATCTATGTAAGGATATTCTCCAACTGGGTTGTTGTAGACATTGGCAGAAATAACCACAATGTAGGAGTTGCACATTTGGTGTCATGCACATTCTGAAACTTAACCAGTTCACTCATCCTATGTTCTGAAGCTCTTTAGAGTTTGTCAGATTTGATCTTCCTCCTGAAATGAAGTGATTTACTAAGCCATGTGTTGAGCTTGTACTTAAACCACCAATTCTTGCAAAGATTTCTCTTCCTTGAGGCTGTAATCCAACATGGTGTACCCAACCAGCATAACACACAAACAACAATCAACCAGTTCACATTCATAGTATTTTTTAAACTTGAAACCTTGAAATGGGGTGTGATGCACAACTGAAGTATATTTTCCTTAATCTGTTCCAGCACCCTTAGAGCCGTATTATAAAGTGCACAAGCCCTGTAGAAATCTTCCAATGGTCTTCGGAATGTATCTCTACCCTTTAAAGAAGTTTCTAACTCAACATCCCTTGTTATGCCAGCTTTATGCTCCTGAACATCCATTGCTGATTTAGTTTTTAACTTCAGCTCTGAAAATGATTGTAATAGCCTAGATCACCATTTGTGCTTCAGGTGGAATTTCACATCACCACATATTAGTTGTTGCTTCATCACCCTCACATCTACAAGCTTCTGGTCAGGATCTTCATTAATACCGACTATCAAACGCTTAATCAAAAGCGTACTATCATAAACCAACCCTGACTGCATCTCCTTTTCTGCATTTAACAGCTCTTGTCTGTATGCCTCACAACCAAAAAATTCAGCAATAGACACATCTAGCAGAAAACAACTCGTCACTTGAGGCTTTTGGTTTCAAGAATTATGTTGCCCTGAATTATAGATGTCTAAATGTGCTTTAAAGTTCATGTTATGAACACCCAAACAGAATGATAACTTCATCAACATCCTCGTGATTCCAGGATCAAGAGCTCGCTTATTGTTGGTACAACAGTCATTCAAAAGATACAAAGCATCGTTCACACACCTAAGGGTACCATTTTGAAATTTTTCGGTGAAGACAATATTATCCGGTAATGCAATCATACACTGTCTAGAACTTCCTATCACCTTGTTGTTCTCACAATCTTTAGGAGCAAACAAGATATCAATGCCATGACCCATTTGAAACCCAATCCAGTTCATTCCAATATGTAACTGCGATCTATTATTGCTAGATTGTTGCGAGTCAAAATTTGGTACATGATGGTACATATACGTTTCAATCTGATGCAGCACTTTTGATTCATGCTCTGGACATGATTCTTCGTCTTGAATAGTGACTGTCGCTATCAAATCCTTTGCACCACTTGATTTTATTTTTATCTCACAAAGCGATGAACCTGTTTTAATCGACGACAGTTGAGCGATGTCTATCACAGGTGCAATCTTAACTGCATAAATAAGGTCTGATTGGTTGAGATCCGGAGGAGCGGGAGGTCGGAGATGGAATGGATCACTAAGAGTCATCTGATTTTCGTCGTCCACCAGGTGTTCGACGTTTTGCTCGAGAAGTTGATTCAGCTTTTCTTCAACTATAGTTTTGGCACGATCTTCTTCAGAAAGCAAAACCGAAACACGCTCCGTTGATTCGACGAATGGAACTGGATTCGCCACAGTTCCGATGAACTGATCTGGAGTAGCCACAGTTTTGACTAACTGATCTGGAGTAGCCACAGTTTTCGGGACTTGATGAGCCTCCTCTTTACTGTCAGAGACTTGATCTTCATCATAATCCGTCGTGAAGATCTTTACTCTCTTGTGCTTCAACTGATGCTCAGGAGTATCAAGCTCTTCACAAAACAAGCACATCCCCTTTTCTATTCTCTCGTAAACCTCTTCACATGAATACGATTTCATAAGTTTGTGTCCTGGAGAATCGCGCAGCTCTGATACCATTGTAACGGGAAAATACCAGGAGATAGAATCCGATCCAGAGAACCACAAAGATTCCAGAGATCGGAGAATCAAAGTCTTGAAGGTGAAGGATCACCTTCGAAGAACAGAGATTCGGTGATGATAGAAGTTGATGATGATCGTGAGAAAGAGAGAGATTGAAGAAGATAATATTTGTTTTTTGATTGATTTCTGAGAATGACCCAGAGGTCGTACAAATACGATATCTGATGTTTGCATAATTAAACCGGTAACACGTAACCAAAATAACTAAACCAAGACAAATAGGTAAACCGGGCATAATTCCTGTAGCACTTACCCTCCTCTTGAATCTCCGATTCTCATTCTGCTGGTACACTCTAAAATTCCTTACTCTTCCCAACCACGAAATCGATTTAATTAAACCAAAATTTTGAGTCTTTCGTTGTGCAATCCTTTCACTTCGGCCCTATAATTTTGTTCCGATTCTGATCTCGACGGAAATTGAATATGTCATTAGTAATTTGTTGTCATATCTAAATATTTTTCTACTGCGTACAGTTGTGGACACGAGTATTGGATGCAATTTGAATGATTTTCAGGATTTGATGTGTCCAAGAAAAGTCAATGGAGCTAAGATTTGGGGTTAGTACTGTATTGGAGAAGTTCGTGCTGAAATTTTTGTTTCCCTCTTCTCTATGTTAAAGCGATTCAGAGTCTAAATGTGGGATAATGTGATGCAGATGGATTACTCTCCGTTTAACGACTTATAAGTTTCGTCTAAATTCTATTCGAGTGTCATGCTTTATAGATCAAACAAATTCTTGGTAAAATGTATATTAGATATGGTAAACTATATATTATCAATGTTAAATACTAGTGCTAAATACTGAGGTATCGGGTAATGTTTGACTTTGAAGTGGAGTCAGCCCCAACTATGTGAAGTCAAATGTCCTGGGTAGGACAAGTAAATCTTTAGTGGACCAACCAGTAACTTATCCGGATAATACTTCAGTTACCTTTGATATAGAAAAATACAGCCTAATACTTGCAATGTTCTTGAACGGCTGGAGTGTCATGTTGTATATATGAAACAAATTTATGGTAAAATATACATTAGATACGGTAAACTATATTTTACAGGTGCTAAATACTGATGTATCTAGTAATGTTTGGCTTTGCAGTAAAGTGAGCTCCAACTATGTGGAGTCAAATGTCATGGGTCGGATAAGTAAATTTTTAGTGGACCAACCAATAACTTATCCGAATAATACTTCAGTTACCTTTTATCGGGTAATGTTGTCCAAGCCGCTAAACATTATATTAGCTAAGTAAACATATTTTTATCCGCAAATTATATAATTAACTGTAATTCATTTCATGTTAAGATGCATGATAACCGCGGAGTGTCCTGATGTATGGATGAAATAAATATTTGCTTAACTATATACTATATATGATAAACTATATTTTATCGATGCTAAATAATAAGGTATCCGTTAATATATATATATGTATCTTGAGTAACTAAAACAAAAATTTCATATTTTTATCAACATATATTAAATAGAGATAAAAACGTTAAAATACTATCTGACAACAATGGTGAATTTGACATTTTGTCATATCATGGTCATCTACTTAATTTCGATCCGGTTTGTGTAGATTGACCCAATTGACTCTAAATTCAACTATAAAAATAAATTATAAAACAAAAATTTATACATCGCGCGAATCATATTCAAGTTTAGTTATAAAACTCAATAAAATACACAAAATTAGAAGAAAAGAAGTCCGACAAAAACATATATCCCTAGATCAGAACAAAAGGATTATTATTTTGATGCGTACTGTGTATTACGTGGCTGGAGGTTCCAATCACAATCTATCGATTTGGAACGCATATCCCAAAAAAAATAAAACTCTATTAATAATCTCTTATCTTTTGATATTTAATTTACATTAGCGAACATTCAATAAATATCATATTTATTAGAAGAAAATTCCAATTAAGCCACACTGGTGGCTATTAAAAATGTGTGGCAAGCATAATCAGAAACGGTTTAGCCACAAATTGGCCACATAAAACAATGGGTGATTTTAGTTAATATATACAATTGACCACAAAATTAGGTGAATAACAAAAATAGTTTAGAAATTAGGAAAGTAACAAAGAAAAAAAAATACACCATAATTATCATTCTCACTTTACAGTAATTACAAAAATACCATTGCTCAAATATTTTGTTTCCAGCGTTCGAATATATTGCTAACACTGTTCATCGGATCGTTAAAATTTTCATTTGATATCTATAATAATGTTCATCAAATGATTAATTATTTGGTTAACATGATAATTAACATGGTATAACGTTAAACGAATTAGCATACATTGAAGTTAATCAATAACAAAGTTAGCTAATAAGTTATCAGTATAATTATGTATAATTTGTTACGATAACAAAGTTAGTTAATCAATTACACAAAATTTATATGATATGATCATTGGGTTAGCATGATAATTTTTATATTTTTATTTTTCATATTTTCTATGATATGAAAACTAGGTTAGCATCATATTTTTCATATTTTCATGATAACTGGTGATACTATTCATCAATCGGTCTGAGACTGTTCATTCAAAATCGCATACACTATTTATCATCGTTATCATATCATAAAAATATGGAAATTACAGTTATCGTGTTATCACAATTATCATATCGGAATTTAATTTAAAATAATAATAATTAAGAAGGACAATTGTGTAAATTCCAACCTAAAAATACTGTTGAAAAATGTGTCAGAATCTCCACCTAATTCCAACATATTATCTATTGACATCTATTGATAATTCCCTAAAACAATTAACATAAACCGTGACTAATCTATGGTTAATGTGTGGCTCATGACAACGATTTATTTGTGTGGGAAAGTAGTAACTATATGGAAACTATTAGACAGTGGTGAATTACAGCCGTTCAGTCATTGATGGATATATTTGCAGAAGTTAGCATTTAATTCAACTATATTTACGAATTTAGTATTTAATTCTTATTATTATTTTTTGTTTCTTATCGTATAAATGATGAAAATATCATTTTATTTATCTATTTGTGTACTGTAGATGAATTAAATTATCATGAATAGTAACAATTAACAAAAGTGCAAAAACACTGAACAATAATTTAAGTGCTAAAAACTATCAAAAATTTAGAAAGTGTTCATTCTCGCAAAACACCCATATAAAAATGATATTTTTGCAAAAACAAGCACTTTATTTAAGTTTCATTAGGTTTTTAGCACTTTTTGTTTTTTTTATTGTTTCTTTTTGTCTTTTAGCGGGCAAATGACAAAAATACTCTCCCCTATATTTTCCCATATACTGTTTACAGGCGTAGACGCCGTACTGTACATGGGCAAAAATCATGTATCATACATAAAGTGCTACTTTCTAATAGTCTTTCCTTTGTCTACTTATATACTGTCCACAAGCGTACAAACCATATTGTACATGGCTAAATTATCATGAATAGTAACAATTAACAAAAATGGCATAACACCCTATAAAAATTGCCACAAATTTGCAACAAAAAATTCAGTGGCCAAGTTTAATTTTTTTTTAACATGGCCACGGCCAACAATTTCAATAAATCACAATTGTACAACAACATATTTTCTGTTGGTGGCCACAAAAAATTATTGGTGACACTTTGTGGCCATATGTTCATTATAAACGTTCACTTTCATACCATTTTTGTTTCATATTCGAAATCCACAACAACATATCCAAAAATTTAGTGATCTATAACACATTCTAATCCATGTTTTACAAGGTTTAAAAATATTTTATCGAGTCTTTTAATATTTTTAGAGTCATTTCAGGTTTAAGAACGTTTCAGGACGAAGTTTGGAAATTCATGAGCGAAAATGACGAAAAATAGTTGAAAAGGCCTGGATCGATCGATCCCATCTTCCCACAGATGTTTTGCGGATCATCCAGAAATGACCAGACTGATTGATCTACATGAGACCATTGATTGATCCCACCATTTGGATCGATTGTTGGGGTCGGATTTCACCCTTTCAAGATTAACGACCGAAAACGACTAAGTATGGAGATTACGATCACGAGCCGAGCCGATCCAAGAAGAGAAGTTGCCTCGGCAGACCCGAGCCAAGCCAAGAAGAAGCTACCTCGGTAGAACCGAGCCGAAAAGAGAGTTCACCTCGTCAGACCCGAGCCAAGGAGAGAAGCACGACCAAGCCGATGAGCAACTCGGCCTCGCCATCTTTGCGAGGTCACCTCGGCCAGTTTCACCTCGATCAGAACGGGACCGAGCCGAGGTTGGATCATCATTACTTCTCTACGAAACCGTGCTTCGACCGAACCAAGTCGGGCCAAGGACCGAACCAAGATATCTCAACAGCCAATCTCAGACCGGAAGCCAAGGCCGAGCTCATCAACCCAAAACAGGCTGAGCCCAATGCTTTGTGGGCCGAGGTTGAGCCCAATGCGCTGTGCGCCGAGATCAAGTCTTCCACAATGGGCCGAGATCAAGACCCTAGACAATGGGCCGAGCTGACGGCCCATCAAGGGGATCCAATATGTCGATTACCCTCGAGGAAGACTTAAGACGGTGGCCGCACGAAGGGAAAATGAAATATCATTGTACCAAAAAGCTTTACACAACAGCAATAAGAACCATTTTTGGATCTCTTCTTGTATTTTCGTTCAAAGAAACTTATGTTCCCTTTTTATCATTGACAAGAATTTGATTATGATAGTTTCGACTCCCATAATTTGGCACCGTCTGTGGGGATTTAGAAGTTTTCTTACACAAAGAATCCGCAAGAATCAGATCCGAAAAGATGTCCGGCGATGAACAAAGAAACCTTGACAACACAAACAATGGAGGAAGAGTCAGACCCTACGGTGAACCTCCGGTGAGCATAAAATTCACCTCCGCCCCTTGGTCAAACTGAAGGATATGATTTCAGCGCTAGTTGAGAAAGCAGAGGAGCAAGACAAGTTGAACATAAACTTATCCGAGAAAGTCGAGATTCTAACATCGGAGAATCAATCCCAAAACATGCGAATCAACGGCTACGACTCGGCTGAAAATCCATTAAGAAATGTCAGGAGAAGGCTCAATCTCGATCCGATGTTTCGCGACCACCTAAAGCCTGCAGAGATGCGGCCGATCTCGCTCGTCTCGCCCAAATCATGAAGGAACATGGCCTAATGATAAAGGAAACTTTGACGAGAGAAGCTGCAATTCAAGCCGTATCGTACGCGAAGAGCCCACCTCGGCGCCAGAAGGAATATTGGCTGCAGGAGATGCAATCGGAGAAGAACGAGTTCGATACTCCTATAAGCAAAGAAAGGAGAGCCGAGATCGACACGACGAACCATCAAAGATAAACCGAGCACATATAGAAAGGATAGACGAATCGCAATCGAGAAGTGCTCACTCTAGATCCCGCTCCTGTGGAAGCAACGCGGCCGTTGTTAACAGGGAGAATCGGAGCGAGAGTAACCATGTTTGGAAACACTCCGCACGTAAAAGACTCATCCCAATCCTGGAAGAGAACCAATTCAATGAGGAAGTTCCCCTCAAGCGCGATGGAAGAAACAGGAAACTCTCCATTGAAATCAACTTTTTTGGCACCATCCAGACGAAGGAGTTCGACTTATATCGATTCATACCACTATTACGACAACACTAAGTCCCACTCGATCTTTGAACCAAACCCCGGCATGCCCGACCGACACCACCGAACTCACGACAAAATAAGTAAGGAGAACCTTGAAGAATTCAATCGACTCGTCCGTAGTTTGCCACATGAAATCTCGTTTGCGAGACATTACAAGAAAACACAGTTTTTGTGACTCTTTTTTTGGTCGCAAAAAAGTGGGATGAAAATGTGACTAATTTGCGACCACTTTGCCACTACTCGCAATGCAGTGGCAAAACAGTCGCAAATTAACGACGAAACAGAAGTGTCACTAAAGGGTCTCAAATTTGCGACTGTTTAAGGACTTGCAAAAGTACTCACAAATTTGTGACTGATTTGCTTCGGTTTAGCAACTCCACTCTATTTTTTAAAAATAAACATCAAATAATATACAAAAAAATTATAAACCCTAAACAATCAAATAATATACAAAAACATCAAATAAATAAACATAAAATAATATACAAAAAATTCAACACTTACAATTTTTAAAATATAATCATTTTATAAATCTTAAATTATAAACCCCAAACCTCTAACCCTTAATCATAAACTCTAAATATTAAATTGTAAAATATATTTTTGAATAGCTATATACCCAAAATCATTGTAAAGTGATATTCAAACCTTATATGTTATTAATGTTTAGGGTAACATGTACACTAATTTGCAAACCGAGTTTTTGTGACTAATTTGGGACTAATTTGAGACTAATTTTTAATAGAAGTCACAAAATAGTCCCAAATTTGGGACTAATTTGTAACTCCACTTGATTTTTTTTATAGAAATCAATCAATTCTAAACTCAAACCACAAATTCTTAACCCTAAACCCTAAACCTCTAACCCTTAATCATAAATTTGATCTAAATCTTAAATTGTAAACAAAATTTTACACATAAACATCAAATAATATACAAAAAATTCAACACTTACAATTTTTTTTAATATGATCATTTTATAATTCCTAAATTCTAAACCCTAAACCTCTAACCCTCAATCATAAACTCTAAATCTTAAATCTTAAACTAGATCATACATATAAACATCAAATAATAAACAAAAAAATATAACACTTACAAAAATTTCAATCTAATCATAACATCTACTAAGTGTTACATGTGTTTTATAAGGAATGATTTTGAAAGATAAAAATTATCTCAGAATTTATTTATTTTTAAGTTTTAACATATTTTTGAACTGATATATACACAAAATCATTGTAAAGTCATATTCAAACTTTTTAGGTTCTTAAAGTTTAGGGTTTAGGGTAGAGATTTTTTATTGTCACAAAATAGTTCCAAATTTGCGACCGTTTAGCAACCCCAAACGATTTTTTTAATAGTAGTCACAAAAGAGTCTCAAATTTGCGACTAATTTGCGACCAAATCACAAAAATAATGAAATCAGTGGTTTAGAACTCTTTTTTTTATTTAATTGATTTATAACTCTCTTTTTTTTTCCAGATCCGACGGCAGTGGTGTTGGACTGCGGCGGCGGTTTCTTCTCGGCGGCGGTGGTGTTGGGCTGCGTGGTGGTTGCTCCAATTGGTTCGTACCTCGCGTGGTGGTTGCTCCGATGGGTGCTTCGGCGAGGAGAATATCTTCGATCTTCGATGGGTGGTTCGGCGAGGAGAATATCGGCAGTGGTATTGAGGCCAGGCGGAGGAGCAGATCGGCGAGGAGAAGATCTTCGATCTTCTCTTTTTTTTCATTTTTTTCATTTTTTTTTTTGTAAATTAATTAAATTAATAAATAAATAAAAATTTGAAATTTTTTTTTTGTTTTTTTTTTATTATTTTTTTAAAAATAGTCGCAAATCAGTCTGTAAATTAAGACTGATAATGTGTGTCACATATTAGTCGCAAAAGAGCTACTGTTTTGTGACCACTTTATTTTGCGACGAAATATTTGCGACTACTTTTTTTAGTCCCAAAATGGTCGCAAATAAGTCATTTGCGACCATTTTGGGACTATTTTGGTGGTCGCAAAAACTGTTTTTTCTTGTAGTGAGAGCATTCATGGAATGCAGATGTGGACGTTTCTTCGACGAAATCAAGGAATCCAGCGTAAAAATAAAAAATCTCTTCACAGATGCTAGGAATGACCGAACGCTCCACAAAATTCAAGATGAGAGCCAATTCCTCATCTCTTGCAACATCTGAGGAATCAGATTCACCAATGTTCTCTGTGATTATGAGGCCTGCCTTAGTGTTATCTCCAGATCAACTGCTAGAAGTCTCGATAATGAGCACATTCAACCAACCCGAACAAAGATCAGAATGGCCAATGAATCATGTGTAATACCGAAAGGAATCGCTCATGACGTGCCTGTAAGGATTGGAGACTACACAAACCTAGTCGATTTCTATGTCTTCGAAGCAACAATTATTTATCCAACGCCGGTAATCCTCGGGTGGCCCTTCCTGGCCACAACTGGAGCAATCATGGATTTTTTGAATCATCGCATCTCCTTTGCTAATATCAATAAGAAAGTTTTCTACCCCCACTGTCACACTCAAGAACGAAGAAGAAAATTCTAATTCGCAATGGGGTGGCGAGACGTCGTCTGAAGAAGCTAAGGAAGAATCAAAGAAGACCCCGTCTAAGAAAGATTTTTTTTTGGCTAAGTATAACCTGATTTCCAGCGTCGAGCTAAACGACGTTAACTAGAAGAGATAAATGGGAGGCAACCCGTTTTCGGTATTTCCCCTCTTTATTCATCTTTTATAACTTTTGTCTTACATTCGTGATAAGCTCAAATTAATACCCTAAAAGTACTAAAGCTTTGTCTATTGTAATACTTAGGGATCGAATCCACAGAGATTCAAGGAAACACACAATAGATTGTATAGATGAAAATTAAGCTAAGTGATCAATAGAATTGAAAACAAATACGTAAATTAAACTGTTGTAAATTCGATGGGAGAAAGATAGGTTCAGTGTATTTCTCAGGAAATCAATGAATGCAAATAAACTAACTAATCAGGGTTCAGGTTATGCACGGTTCTTGAACTCAAATCACTAAAGTATAATTAACCAACTCTCGTTGCGAGAATTATCTAAGTCTAAATCCTAGAATTCAAAATCTCTTTGCTAATCCTAAAGTCTAAACCCGCTTTTAGTTCAAGTTTGATTTGTTCACAAAACAACTAAACCAAATCTCTTTGCGAATAGTTATTTTGCTCACCCTAGGTTCTATCAGGTTTCTCAATTGCACTCTCGTACCCAATCGATTAACCTAAGATCTAAGTTCTAGGTGATCAATCCAGAATTAGCTATGAGAACAACCTATGGTGAAGAACTAATTCATATTATGAACCCTAAACAACTAATCAACCTAGCATTCAAAGAAATCCCTTATGAGAACCCTAAACCTAACAGGAGATCTACTCAGACATGGAGATTGCAAAAATAAACATGACTGAATAAATACTTGAATCAATAATAAAGAAGAGAGTAAAACAAGGGTTCGAAATCTTCTCCCGGACGAACAGAGTTTCAGACTTGTCTCCTTTCCAAAGTTCTCTCACAAAACCAAAGTAAATTAAAGCATAGCCATCAAAGTGACTGTAAATCCTAATAAATAACCTAAGTCAAGTTTTGGGGCTTCTTGTAAATAATAAACTCTTCAAGGGGCAATTTGCAGTTCCTTAAATCTTCAAATAAGTCGCGATTCTTCTGTTTTTTTCGACGGGTATCGATCGATACCATAAGTGTATCGATCGATACTCATGCATCAAATCGGTGTCTCAGCTACATGATCTCTGCTTGGCTCCAAAATGCTTCAATGTTTCCAATAATGCTCCAAACGTACCTAAAATCTGAAAAGACTCTAAAAGACTCGAAAATACTAGAAAGACTCTAATAAAAGGACTTATATCATGGCTTAAAATATGTAAAAACCATGATATATAAACTCCCCCAGACATGTGCCTTTGACATGACATTGACGCTCGACCCTGAATCAACGAGAGATTCCTTGAATTCAACTCCTGAGATAGAGCATGGAACTGAATATTTTCCTGGGTCTTCCCTCTTAGTTAACTGCTTCATCGGTGGTGGTGTGCTTCTTGCCTTGATGAAGATTGCCTTGATCTCTTCCTCAGTTTCTCTACATTCTCGGAAGTAACATTCCAAAGGTCGATTTTCAAAAGCTTCTTCAAAAGATATAGTATAGGGAATTCTCCTCACCATCTTCTCAAAAGCGAGCAACTTCTCTGCAGTGATGGGATTCATGAGATGTCTAGGTGGTCTAGGATATGGCACCTTAGGCTAGTAGACACGTTCCTTTGTTATCTCCGGTTTTTTCACAATTTCTGGCTTAGTCTGCAAGGGGTTTTGATCGACACAAGTAGTGGTATCGACCTCAGAGAGGGTATCGATCGACACAGGAAGGGTATTGATCGATACTCGGGCGATTTCAGAATCCTCATCGTCATCTACTACAGTGTTTTTAAAATTTCCTGCTTTTTTTAAGGTGATTGCATTGACGTATTCATTCTGTGAATGAACCATCTTTCCCTTGACAGCTGCTGCAGTTTGAACTACTTGAGTTTCCAGCATCTTCTGATGAGTACTGAGAGCCTCGATCCTTCGACTCAGATCCTTGTACATAGAATCCATCTTTCCATTGAAATCCACTGTTACCTGCTGCTGTCCTTGAGTAAGCTGTTCAAACATATACTCGATCTTGCTCTCAGGGGTTTTAGCAGATATAGGCTGATAAGATTAATTTCTATAGTTCCTGGTATAACCACTGTGCTGGAAAGATTTCTGGCCAGACTGATTCGACCCTCCTTGCTGAGAATTGTTTTTGAAGTTTCGGTTGTTGTTGGCTTGATTCCTCTGACCTTGAAAACCAGAACCACCAATATAGTTAACATCCTCTACTTCATCCTCATTGAACACCTCAACATCTTCAGCAAAGTGAACATCCTTCGTTATCTTGCCCATCAGAAGATTGTGCCTAAAATCTAACTTGGCTTGAACCTCAGCAATCTGTGAACCTTCCATGCTACTTGCTTGCTTTTTGCGCTCAAAGTCTGCATTCTTGGTGCTATTGCTAGACGCCAAGTTCTCAATCAGCACATAAGCATCTTCAGGATACCTGGTGTTGAAGTTTCCATTGCTCGAAGCATCCAAAGCCATCTGATACATCCAATCAATTCCTATGAAGAAGAACCCCATCAGCTGAACATCAGAGTACCCGTGATGTGGACAATCTCTCTTATATGATCTGAATCTCGTCCAAGCAGCCTTGAACACCTCAGTAGGGCCTTGAGAAAACTGGGAGATATTGTTCCTAAGATCTTCGGATCGTGCATCATAATAGAAGTTATTCAGGAAAGCAGTCTTAGTCTCTTCCCAGGTAGTCCGTGATCCAGGAGGTAACTGCTTCAGCCAGTAAGTCGCATCTCTACCTAAAGAATAAGGGAAAAACTTTCATAAGAGGTAATCATAGGACACTCCATTGTTCTTGATGCTAGTGACCCAATCATCTAACCTCTCAATATGATCCATGGGATGTTCATTGGAAAGACAATGAAAAGGGTGCTGACCCACAAAAGTGTAGTATGCAGGTTTCAGCTCAAAGTCATTCCTCTGAAAAGCAGGAGGGCGAATCGCTGATCGATTGGCATAAAACTGATCATGCCTGTTGTACTCACCAATTGTTCTACCACGATTAGCCATAACATTCCCTGCATTCGCATTCCCAGCGACATTCCCAGCGATAATCTCCTTGACAACAGGAGCATGTAGGATGATGTTCCCCTCTCCATCCAATCGTTGTCCTCTCTCATTGCACAATTGACCATCTCGGTCTCTGTAAGCACCAGCTCCATCTTGAACCAAAACCATTGGATTGTTGTTCATCTATGCTGGCTTCTTTGCTCTTCTGTTTGTGCGTTCCAAAAGTGCTAGCTGCTCGTTTGACAGATCAACTAGTTGAGTGCTCTTGTTCCTTCTAGTTTCACGAATAGTCATACACCTGAAAACAAAAATCAAGAACGTAAGTAACACAGAAAGTCAAGACAGGTATCGACCGATACCACTAGAGTATCGATCAATACTGCGGCAAACTTAGTCGAAATTCTCAAACTAAAATCTAATGGCGAATTGAGTCCCCGACAACAGCGCCAAATTTGATAAGCTCAAATTAATACCCTAAAAATATTAAAACTTTTTCGATTGTAATACTTAGGGATCGAATCCACAGAGACTCAAGGAAACACAAAATAGATTGTATAGATGAAAATTAAGCTAAGTGATCAATGGAATTGAAAACAAATACGTAAATTAAGCTGTTATAAATTCGATGGGAGAAAGATAGGTTCATGGTATTTCTCAGGAAATCAATGAATGCAAATAAACTAACTAATCAGGGTTCAGGTTACGCACGGTTCTTGAACTCAAATCATTAAAGTATAATTAACCAACTCTCGTTGCGAGAATTATCTAAGTCTAAATCCTAGAATTCCAAATCTCTTTGCGAATCCTAAAGTCTAAACCAGCTTTTAGTTCAAGTTTGATTTGTTCACAAAACAACTAAACCAAATCTCTTTGCAAATAGTTATTTTGTTCACCATAAGTTCTATCAGGTTTCTCAATTGCACTCTCGTGCCCAATCGATTAACCTAAGATCTAAGTTCTAGGTGATCAATCCAGAATTAGCTATGAGAACAACCTATGGTGAAAAACTAATTCAGATTATGAACCCTAAAAAACTAATCAACCTAGCATTCAAAGAAATCCCTTAAGAGAACCCTAAACCTAACAGGAGATCTACTCAGACATGGAGATTGCAACAATAAACATGATTGAATAAATACTTGAATCAATAATAAAGAAGAGAGTAAAACAAGGGTTCAAAATATTCTCTCAGACGAACAGAGTTTCACACTTTCCTCCCTTCCAAAGCTCTCTCACAAAACCAAAGTAAATTAAAGAATAGCCATCAAAGTGGCTGTAAATCCTAATAAATAACCTAAGTCACATTTTGGGAATTTTTGTAAATAATAAAGTCTTCTGGGGCAATTTGCAGTTCCTTAAATCTTCAAATAAGTCGCTATTCTTATGTTTCTTCGACGGGTATCAATCGATACGATAAGTGTATCGATCGATACTCATGCATCAAATCGGTGTCTCAGATACATGATCTCTGCTTGGCTCCAAAATGATCCAAAATGTTTCAGTATTTCCAATAATACTCCAAACGTACCTAAAACCTAAAAAGACTCTAAAAGACTCCAAAATACTAGAAAGACTCTAATAAAATGACTTATATCATGGCTTAAAACAGGTAAAAACCATGATATATCAATTCGCATACTACCATCTTTGTGAAACGCGATCAATCGCAAAATCCTAAATCTTTATCAGTACAAATCCATTTTTACTTATCACTCTCGTCTGTTGCTGGCCACAACAACGAACTCAAACAATCCTCTACTGATTTAACCACTATCCTTTACGGGTCAAGGTTATAATACAAGCCATAGCAGATTAAAGTGCACTATATAAATTTAAGGCGGGTATATCTAGACCAGAGGAAGGAAAAGATATACCTCGACCGAACCACTCGCTATTTTACTATCGAAATGGGTACGTAAGACGAGTCTACATCGCAAACCCTAAAGCCAAAGTAAAATATAAACCCAGTTAAATCATTCCCTCAATGAAGACACTGGTCTTCAATATCTCAGCAAATGATACCAAGTGGGTCAATCTCAAATCACGCCACTCGGTATGAGATATTAGAACAATACGCTCAATCTGAAAACGAGACAAGATCGTAAACTCAAAATTACGTTCCAAACTTCGACACATGTATACTTCATTAAAACGAGTCTTTCAAACCTCAATAAATAAAGTGGGTCATCTCGGAACATACCACTCGACATTCTGAACGACTTTCCAACACAATCCCATTTAACGTAAGATCAGCTCTTAAAATAAAAGCGGCAATCTCAAACTTCAAGACACATACATTTTACAAAACATTACACTCTATAAACCTCGTCAATAGCTAGAAGTTATAGATAGGAAATCCAGAAATTAACTCCGAAACAAATTGGATAAAGTCATCCAGGCGCAAATTCAAAAAGGGCAAAATCCAAAACAAATCCCATATCAAAAGGGACGTACGTACAAAGTTAAAAAAAAGAAGAGGAGAGAACTACTCCGGAAAAACCTCGTTCACATTCACCACATCGGAAGAACCCGAAACCCCGGGAACATTGACGTTAGGCCCAGAAACACCAGCACTTGCCGCAATCAATTCCAACGCTTCGTCATCAGGGGAGCACTTTCGGAATCCACCGAGACTGGTGAAAGCTCCAACTCACCCTTCAAACAAGTAATGATATTTTCAAACTCTACATATGCGCCGACTAGTTCATCTTTCCACTCGCTCAGCTTTGCCCCCTCGGCACCAAGAGTCGGATCATCATCTTTGTGAAAAGTCTCAATAGGTTAAAAATTAGAACAACTTTGGCTAATTCAAGCTTCTTGTCCTAGGCATCCCACAGTCTCCCAATACTCGCATGATCTTAGAAAGACGGTTTTGGAACTTCAAAGTCAACTCACGCCTTGCCTCTTTACAAGCCTTCCTCACGGCGTACTCATTCTTGGAGACCTGCTCTTTCAAAGAGGCGACCTCGGCAGCCATTTTCGTCTTCGACGCCACCAGACGCATACACAAGTCACTAGTTTTAATCGCCTCCTCTTTCGATACTTTCTTCTGACCTTCAAGAGTCGATATTTTGGTCGAAGTAACAACCAGTTTCCCCTCGCAAAGTCTAAGCTTATCTTTCATTGCCAAGGTATCTTTCCTCGCCTCGTCAACTCGGCGTTTGTCGCCAGGAGTGCCCAATTCATAAGCTGCAACCAGCTCGTTGATCGACGCTACAAATTACAAAACAAGAAAACGATAAACAAATGGCGGAAATTTAATTAGGAAATACCTCGCAAACTAAAATGTACCCTTGTGCCTTGCATCGACATGTTGGCATAATCCCCCTTGTTTGTTAACGCGTCCAGGGGAGGAAAGCGGATTTCAGGGCCATTAACCGTTGAAAACATGGTGGCAGAAGCAGACGAGTCATTCATCATTAGTTTGGAGGGCGCGTATTCGAGCGCGGGGGAAGCCGTACGCCTCTTCTTAGGAGCGGTTTCTTCCCGCGTGGCCTTTATGTCTCGACCATTTTCCGAGATGGGACGTTTCTGCATCGATGTCCCTGTACGTTTCGTCGAAGCAGGAACATCTAACACAATTCTCATATCCCCGCCGATAGGAACAAGGGGCTTGGAAGAACCAGCTAGGTCTGTACCAGCATTATCGGACGAATTCACTTCGGCAATGGTCACCTCAGGAATTACCACCTCAGTGGAAATTGGAAGCCCAAAATGATTGACCAGATCGACCTTGATAGAATTTACCCCGGTGACTACCGCCTCGCTTGGAACAGATTGTGCGGAAACCTTGGCGATTCTCCCCTTGCCTCCCTCTCCTCCTCCTCTTTTCTCGCACGAACTGACAATCTCGGTGCCATACCCAAATTAGTATCCTCCGAAGACAAAGGCTCGGGATTAACTGACACACCGTCAATAATGGCCCTGACACTTTATATCTTCTTCAGCGAAAGTGTTATCGCCAATCAACTTTTCGAGCGGCAAGAGTCTCCAACACCTCGAGCAAGTTTTCTGGGCACGAAGGAACGTTACAAACTACGAAACGAGAAAACAAGTGGTACCAAGTGGTCTCCAATTCGTCAATACGAAGGAAAAAACATCGAGCCAAAGATTGCGAGTCGGCTACCAAGTGGTCTCCAATTCCTCGTGATTACATAAAGGCAGTCACCGGGATTTGAGGCCTCGGAAATTTGCACGAAGAAAAAGGTCAGGTCCCAGTCATTATCTTTGCTCAGGAACCCTCAGATAATTCTACATTCCTTCTTGTTGGAGATGGCGACCTTCTCCGAGTTGGAAACTCGCCGGATTTCCAAGAGATGACACAAATGGTTAACGCTCACGTCAACCTCACATTCAACGCATCGAACCAAAATACCCACGAGATGATGCAACCTTCGAGGCGTGATTTGACCCAAAGCAAGCCCGTGCTTCCACAGATATCGAAGGACTAACTTCGGAATCGGAAACCATTGATAGCAGAGATAGAAGAAACTTTTGGTCAAGGATTTTTCAGTAGAAAGACTAGAACCGGGGGGACCGGCGTCTTTCCTCATCTTCCTCAAAAATTTCACTGCGTCACTTCGCCCCAACGAACCAAACGCATGACTTTGCGTCGCGCTCTCCGTCTTTCTCGGCGCCTCAGGGGAATCTCGACAAAAATCTACAATCTCGTTATTTACTTCTTCGACAACCGTCTTGGGAACGGCTGAAGATAAGATTTGATCTATCGAAGGAATTATCCCGGCGAACCTTTTCGCCTCGACTGTGTAAACCATCGAGACATCGGGGTTGACCTCGGCGGGATCGACTGTTCTTTCAGACTCCTTCATCTCGTTGGAACTAGTTATCTCAACTCACTCGCTCGCCTCAGCGTAAGAATTCGACTCGGCATCCTCTGGAGAAGAGTAACATTACAATCGAATTCTTTGGGGGGGGGGGGAGTTAGCCGAACCATTTGAATCATTCGAATAAGCAAGATCTGACATCACGCCTCGTTCAAAAATTGGTTGGAATGAATTAACTACAAGAAAACAGCCTTATTCCAACGAAATTTTACGACGGAAATAATTCGATGTAAAGTAACAACAAATTTGCATCGATTTTACAACGAAATATATTTTCGATGTAAAGTCGTCGTAAATATTTGTCGTCGTAAAATCGTCGTAATATAAGGACGCTTTTACGACGACATTATGACGATGTCAAAATTCGATGTAAATTCGATGTACAATTACATCGGAATTACATAATTGTACATCGAATTTCATTTTTGTGTAGTTCGTTGTAAATTCGATATAAATTTTACATCGAATTTACATCGAATCCACAATCTATACTAATTTAAGGTATATGGTTTATGATTTACGATGATTATAGAGTTGATTATAAGTTCTATAGGATTGGTTTTTCATCGTTTATATTGTTTTAACTAAGTTCTACTCATTATATACAAAAAATTGAGTTTTCACAAAAATCAATAACATTATATACTTCATGCATGTTATGGATATACTTATAAGAATAAAGCTTATACATTATTATATGCAAGATAAGTAAGCTTCCCAGAAATTAGATTCAATCGTTGTTATTGAATTTGTTGTTTACTAAGAGAAGTCTTGGAAGCACAAATATACTTCGTTGATACATTTAAATATTGTGTATTATAATTTAGGGTATAGGGTATAAAATTATTTGATCACGACGATATTACGACGGATTCGTTGTAAATTCGATGTAAAAGTTACATCGAATTTACAACGAAATACTAAATAATATAAAATTTCCCACACACGGCAAATTTAATTTTTGATTACGAAGATTTTACGACGGATTCGATGTAAAATTACATCAGAATTACATCGAATATCATTTTTAGTATTTCGATGTAAATTCGATGTAAATAATTCTATACCCTATACCCTAAATTACAATACACAATATTTAAATGTATCAACGAAGTATATTTGTGCATCCAAGACTTCTCTTAGTAAACAACAAATTCAATAACGATGATTGAATCTAATTTCTGGAAAACTTATTTACCTTGCATAATAATGTATAAGTTTTGTTCTTATAAGTATATCCATAACAAGCATGAAGTATATAATGTTATTTATTTTTGTGAAAACTCAAATTTTTGTATACAATGAGTAGAACTTAGTTAAAACAATATAAACGATGAAAAACTATTTTTGAAGAACTTATAATTAACCCTATAATCATCGTAGGCCCTAAACCTTATACCCTAAATTAGTATGGATTACGGATTCGATGTAATTTTTACATCGAATTTATATCGAAATATTAAAAAATAATTTTTGATGTAGTTCCGATGTAATTTTACATCGAATTTACATCGAATCCGTCGTAAAATCATCGTAATCAAAAAATTAAATTTGCCGCGTGAAGGAAAATTCATATTGTTTGAATTTTCGGTTTAAATTTTACGACGGATTTACATCTAATCCGTCGTAATTCCGATGTAATTTACCATCAAAATTACGACGACCACCACTCTATATATACAAGCCCAGATTTCTTCCTTCAACCTCATTCTCTCACAATCTCTATCTTTCTCTCTCTCTCTCTCTCAAAGCTCCAACATCTCTCTAAATTTTTTTTTGTCAATTAAATTATATAGGATTAGAAATTAGGATTGGAAATTATCTTTTAAGGAACTTCGATATCAACCTAGATAATTAGTATTTCGAATTGTATTTTTATTATTTTTATTTCGAATTTTATTTTATATTTTGAATTTATTTATAAAATTTATACTTATAATTTTATTAATTATATAACTTATCATTTATAATTTTATTAATTATTATTTATCATTATAATTTTATTAACTATATAAGTTTATTAATTATTATAATTTTATTAATTATATAATTTTATTAGTTATTTAATTTTATTAATTATTAGTTGATAATTATAATTTTATTAATTATATAATTTATACATAACATCGAAATTACATCGATTTTACATCGAATTAATTTTACATCGAATTCAATATACATCGAATTTACATCGAATTCATTTTACATCGAATTCATTTTACATCGAATTCATTTCACAATACAAAAATTATATTATTCGATTACATCGATTTTACATCGAATAATTTACGATAATTTTACGACGATTCGTATTCGTCCCAGCTTTTACGACGAATTTACGACGATTCTCGAGTTACGACGATTAGTTTACGACGATTTGGCAATCGTCGCTAATCCGTCTCAAAGCTTGTTTTACATCGATTTTACATCGATTCTGTCCGTTGTAATAGACGTATTTTCTTGTAGTGATTGGTGAAGGCAAGTCGACGATTGTTCGAGAATTTGGATCGGCAACTTCAAAGGTTTGCCGTGCATCTCGTTCGAGAATTTAATAGCGCGGAAGAAAGTCGGAGAATCCTAACCGAAACTTAAGTAAAAACTTGAGAGAAGGAAGAGAGAGGAGAGAGCTACATTTTTGGAAATTTGGAGAACTGAATGAAAACAAAGGATGGGATCGCTATTTATATGCAATGGGCGCGTGAATGCGCTTGTCCTCGAGAAGACAATGGCGCGTGACCTCGGGAATCAGCAGAAGACTCTTGAGATCCACAAGGTAGAAGAAAACGAGTATCAAATCGCCGAACCAAACCAATGATCTCTAATTACGCCGACATCAATAAGCGGTTTGAAGATCTCATGCATTACCCTCCATCTCGGCATGATAGTTCAACACAATAATGATACTTTGGAATCTCGGTAATTAAGCATCTCGACGTAACATCAATGTATCCCCCACTTCGGCATCCCAATAACGAAGCACCTCGGCACCACGATAATTCACCTCGGTGTTCCGATAAATCATCTTTCACCTCGGCGCAAAACGAAACATTGTTCGTAGCCTCATCAGGAGAGGAAAAAATTTAACAAGACTTTGGTCCTATCAATGACTAAACCACCTCGGTGGCAAAAGCAAGTAGACTACATGGCATCACCTCGGTTCGGTAGTTAATCTCGAGTTCAAGATTTTTTACCTCGTCACAATCACTTCTGAAACTGAGGAGGTGGGGGGCAAAATGTTGGAGTCAGATTTCACCCTTTCAAGATTAACGACCGAAAACGACTAAAGTTGTGATTGGCAAAGTGGAAAAGGAAGGAGTAGTTGAAAGCAGCTGGAACGGAAGCTAGGAGCTGGAACGGGAGTCGGGAGCTGGGAGCGGAGACTTAAAATAAAATTTATAATTAAAAATAAAATAAAATAATTTATTTAAAATTAAAATACTAATTAAAAACAAGAAATTGAAAAATAATAATTAAAAACTAACCAAAACTTTAAGAAAACTATCTTGAGTTCTCCATATACTCTCTGCAATGTTGTTTCGGATACCCGCCATATATGCATCGCCTATGGGCACGTAACCTCTTTGTTGAACTTCTTCATCATCATCTGAATATGACAATTCAAGTTCCATTTGTTCGTACTCTTAAAAATCTTCATCATTCTTCGTTGATTTTCGTATGAAGTTATGTAATGTCATAGTCGCGACAACAATTTTGCACTGCGTCTGTAGGTCATAGAGTGTTGGATTTCTGATAATAGCAAATTTTCCTTTCTACACCCCAAAAGTTCGCTTAATCACCGAACGCCGAGAAGAATGACGTCTATTAAATATTTCACTCTCATTTTTTGGTGGTCCTCCTCACCATTGATGCGGATGATATCGAGTTCGGCAATACGGAGAAAGATATCCTTTTCTGTTAGGATACCCTGAATCAACGAGAAAATATTTTCCTTCAGGTGGAGTTGGAAATTATTCGTCATATTGTGCACAATATGTCAATATCTTCGAATCATGGGCCTTTTCTCGTGTTCCCACATATGTATATATAAACTCCATGTTAAAATTACAAATCGCAAGCACGTTCATGGTAAGATGTTGCTTCCGTAAGTTCCAGTACTTTTTTTTTATCACTTCAAGTACTTTTCCTTAAAACAATATTGATGTTAATTTTTTGAAAAAAAAAATATAAATTAAGATATTAATATAGATTTTGTGTGTGAATATTCTAAGATCTTTCTAGAATATATATTTTTTCACCAATAAGATGTCATGTTTTAAAAAAAAAAATTAAAAATAAAAACCATTATCTAGCGTTATAATTTTACAGTTACTCAATATATGGAGACACGTGTGAAAGATAAACAATCAATCGGTGATTGGTGTTGATACATCGCTGGTATTACGCAACATGGCTTTACACGTGATACCAATCACGCATTAAGTATAGAGATTACGATCACGAACCAAGCCGATCCAAGAAGAGAAGTTGCCTTGGCAGACCCGAGCCAAGCCAAGAAGAAGCTACCTCGGTAGACCTGGGCCGAGAAGAGAGATCACCTCGTTAGACCCGAGCCAAGGAGAGAAGCACGACCGAGCCGAGGAGCAATTCGGCCTCGTCATCTCCGCAATGTCACCTCGGCCAGTTTCACCTCGAGCAGAACGGGACCGAGCCGAGGTTGGATCAGCATTACTTCTCGACGAAACCGTGCTTCGATCGAACCAAGTCGGGCCAAGGACCGAACCGAGCTATCTCAACAGCAAATCTCGGACTAGAAGCGAAGGCCGAGCACATCAACCTAAAACGGGCCGAGTCCAATGCTTCGTGGGCCGAGGTTGAGCCTAATGCGCTATGGGCTAAGATCAAGTCTTCCACAATGGGCCGAGATCAAGACCCTCGACTATGGGCCGAGCTGAAGGCCCATCAAGGGGATCCAATCCGTCGATTACCCTAGAGGAATGGTGGCCGCACGAAGGGAAAAAGAAATATTCTGAGATACTTTTCGAGATATCCGCTCATGAAACTTGTATAAATAGCCAGCATAATCATTTGTAAGAGACACACGTTTGGACCCTAGTAAAAATCCTAAGCAAAAATCATTGTACTAATAAATTTACACAGCAGCTATAAGAACCATCTTTGGATCTCTTCTTGTGTTTTCGATCAAAGAAACTTATGTTCCCTTTTAATCCTTGACAAAAATTTGATTGTGATAGTTTCGACTCCACGAAGACAAGACGAAGCTGTTTTTCGAGCAAAAGCGCAAATCATTCGATCCAGAGTCCAGACCTTGGATCGATCGATCCTCTCCTGGATGTCAAAAAGGAAATTTTGACTTTTTCTATTTTGGCCCAAATTCGCCTAATTTCGACTCTGAACAACTAGAGACCTATTTATACCTATTTTTAGTCACTTTTTACATTACGATTTTATTTTCATTGAGACTTGAGCAATTAATCTTTGTAAGGCTTTGGGAAGACGAATCCTTGACTCTGCATACTTTGAGAAGATTTCTGAACCCCAGTTTTTTGTTTCTAATCTTTTCATGCAATTCTTTTCATCTCTTTGTGTTTTCTCTGTTAGCATGTCTGAGTAGTTTCATAGTTAGGTTTCATGGTTTCAAGGGATTTTCATGAATCATTGAATCACATCTGTTTGAATATGGAATCACATAAGGATATTCATCTATTGTTGTGTTTAAAGTTTAGACTAGATTCATCACCTAGTTTATGATCTTAGGATTAATATATTCATCAAAAGTGCTTTAGGTTTACTGAAAGAATAAATGAACATTAATTCATGCCTATTATTCTAAGTTCAAACGACAGATAATACTTAGGTTGTTAGGCATAGTAGTTAGTGTCATGACACTGGGTTAGCTATAAATTCATGTTTGAGTCCGAGAACTGTACTTAATCTATTTCATGTTCGATAATATGTTTCGTGAATCTTGATTTCCTGCGAATTACCCGAAGACCTAGCGTTTTCTCTCATCGAACTTACATCGTTTTAATTATCATTCTTAGTTTTTAGAAGTTATAAAACTACCAATCATTTCATTCTTCTTAGATTTAATTTTTTCTTACATTCTCATAGTGCTTCACTTAGTTCTTGTGAATTCGATCCCTAGAATACTACTTTGATTTGCTATGCACTTGCAGTAGGATTATAGGGTTAAAACTCAGTGTATCATTATCGATTGTATTGAGAGAGAGATGGACTACGTACTTTGTAATTATTTATTTACCTTGTATAGTTAATTAGGTAAATTAACATAAGTGCATTAGGTTAAACGTATATGTATATAAGGCATTGCCTTCTTTGTGAAACAAATAAGAAAATATTTTAATACTCTAAGGTTTCTTGACATGGTATCTGAGCAATAACCTAAATTTTTGGGTTATTGATATTTGAATCTCTCTCTACATACTCTCTAAATTCTTTCTTACTCTTTTCTTGACCTAGTGTTTTCCGACTATTGTTTCGGTGCACTTTTTCTAAATGATGTTTGACGGTGAAAACTCCTCATTTACGGCAAAGTTGTAAAAGAAATCTGAGATAACTCGCCGATGGATAGATCCTTACGATTTGTCATTCGGAGAGAATGGCTCTATAATCTCGCAACCTCAATTGCTTGTTTTGAATTGTGATGAATGGACAACAAACATACATCTTGATTTGAAGGCAAAAAAGAAATTTGGTTTCGTTGACGGCACTATACCACAGCCCGATAACTATTTTGAAGATTTGTGGGTAAGTAATGCTATGGTGGTCTCTTGGATTAAATTTATGGTTGATCCAAATCTGAGCTCATCTCTTTCTCACCATGATATTGCTACCGATCTTTGGAAACACATACGAGTACGGTTCTCAGTTAAGAATGGTCAACGATTGTAACACATAAAAGCAGAGCTTGTTAATTGCAGGCAGAAGGGCCTTGCTGTTGAAGCTTATTTCAGAAAATTAAACGAACTTTGGACAAATCTTTAGGATTTTAAATGAGCAAAAACAACGACTAAGATAAAAAAAATTTGCGTCAAGAGGATAGACTCTATCAGTTTCTAATAGATTTAGATGAAATTGTGCTTGGTGCGTAAAGTCGTCTCTATTATCTCGGGATCCTTTACCAAGCCTTGATGAAGCATTGGCAACGGGTAGAGACAACGTTGCCGCAGTAGACTACCCATTGGCCGCGGGTCAAGCACACGCGACTGCGGTGAAATGGCTGTCGTCTCAGAATCATTTTCTTCTTCATTTTTTTGGCGTTTCGCAATCCGTTTCGGGTGACCTCTTAATTTTTTTTTTTTTTGTGGTTTTCGGTTTTTGAATGTTTTTGGGTTTTTGGATTTTTATATAAAACCTGAAATACTAAAAAGAAAAATGCTAATAGAAAAAAAGACGATAAAATAAAAGAAGAAAAATGTACCAAATGAGTTGTCTCCCATCAAGCGCTTTTGGTTAAAGTCATTAGCTCGACTTTTTGGTAAGACTAGGTGTGGACAAAAGATGTCCCAAGAACAAATGTTCCTTGGGTATTCTTTTGAGATGAATCTCCAAATATTATTCTCACGGTAGATGGCATGAAAGTTTTTATACCAAGTCTTTCGGCAAACGTCTTTGACAGGATGTTGACGTTGGCTTTGGAATCGTATAAACAATCTGCAAAATTTATTCCCGAAATCGAACAAGAGAGAAAAACGTCCCAGATCATCAGCTTTTCTTAGCCTTTGAAACAAGATTTGTTTTTGTACCTTAAATGGTGGTTTTTGGACCGTCTTAGATTCGGTTTAGGGATGTCCATATAGTGGGACGAATTTTGAAATTTCTCTAGGCTCCGTCTTAGTACCGACTTCTTTTTTGGTCGTGGTGGAAATCGCGTTGCAAAATCTCTTCGGTTGTCTTTTACTCTTCCGGATAAAACTCTGTCTGATCTCTTCATAGAGTATGCGGTTTGGAAGACTTGCATATCCAACTTCTTGACAAAGGTCGAAAGAGATTCGAACTTCACATTCAATTCATTATACATACAATCATTTACCGTCTTCTTGTTGCTCTGAGCGAGTAGTTGAATCGATTGCTCGAGTTTTGCTATTTGAGCAGCAAGTTGATAGTTAGGCATGCCTTGTTACTGCGTATTTGAGTTGTTGTAGGGCGTGACTTGAACTTTGAAAGGTGGTCTTGGTTGAAAGTTCCCATTTCCGCCATAGTTCCCGTTTTGGAACCGGTTTTGGAACGGTTTTGGATGTTTGAGGGTAAAGCTGATCTTGGGAGTTCTCTACGTTCGGATTTCGATACGAGAGATTGTTGAAGTTGGCGTTGCATATTTTTTTGTTGAAACCATTGTTGAAGCGGTTTTGGTAAGAACCTTGTGCTCCGACGTAGTTCACTTCTTCTTCTTGAAAATACGAACCGTTGTTGTCGTGTTCATAGTATGTATCATTCTCGCCTCCCATGGTATCTTTAAAAGCATTCACTTGGCGATTTGGTTCTTGAGAAGTTGATTCATCATATTCTTTAGCTGGCTATCTCCTTAGCTTCGGATACGTTGGATCTAGTCGATCTATCGTAGTGGGGACAAATATTGCTATTAGCCATAGAAATATTTTCGATGAGGGCCCTTCCTTGGTTGATAGTCCTTGTGGAGAAATCTCCATTGTTGATCGTGTCGAGAGAAAATTGATATTTCGGTAATAGTCCTCGGTAGAAAGTGTTGAGCAAATTCGGACCGGAAAAACCGTGATGAGGGCAATCTCGCTCATACTCCTTGAAACGTTCTAACGCTTCATGGAAAGACTTGACCGATTGTTGATAAAAACTTTGAATTTTGTTTCTAAACAAGTTCGATCTTGACTTGGTGTAAAAATGACTTAGGAAGGTGGATTTGCACTCTTACCAATTAGTGATAGATCATGCGGGCAAAGATTTCAACCAACATTGAGCTTTTCAGCTAAAGAAAAATGAAAAAGCTTACACTTTAAGTAATTGGCAGGAACTTGGTTTGTTCTTGTCGTTCCGCAAATATCTTCGAACAACTCGATGTGATCCATCAGGTGTTCAGTGGCAACTCCGTGAAACTAGTTTTTCTTCACCATATAGGTCTTCTCTCTTGTTTTCGTCGGTCTTTAGGGTTTCTCCGAAGTTATACTTGACGGGATTCGAACGGGTTGCAAATGGGATTCGGGATCAAAATAGGAGCTGGATGCGGGTCCAATGTCTCTGACCGCTGCGAACCACTCCTTGGCCACGGGTAGAGAGCCTCTACCCGAGGTGAACTGCCTCTTGGCCGCGGGTGGAGCTGTTCCGGGGGTGGCCGAATGGGACGTCTTGATCTTCATGTATCTTTTGATTGAACCATTGGATCGTCTTCAATTCAATTGGAATGGAAATGTAGCTGATTCGAATTTGATGTCTCCAAATTTGGGCTGGATCAGATAGTGAGAAGAACTTCTTTGGCAGTTGAACTTTTAACTGTTTGACTTTAAGCCGAAAATCTGGTTTTTCTCCAAAAATAGTTTGCCCTTTTACATGTTTTACTGTCTATTTTAGAACATTTTAATAAATGTTTCACTTGCTTTTTTTTTTTTTCTATGTCTATATTTATCATGCGTAGCTTTAGTAAAAAGAAAGAAACAGAGACCAAAAAAAAGAAGAGAAAAATAATAATGAAGAGAAAAGACAAAATTGGCGGGTGTTCGTTGTCAAAGAATGCATGCGTGTGGGGGGGGGGGGGGGGAAGCTGGCCCAATGTTCCCCACCGGAAAAGTGATTCTCTCCGTCTAACCACTCACTTTGTTTTTTTTTTTTTGCTATGATAACCACTCACTTTGTATTTACATTTGCCGTTACATCCATGATATCTCGTCAAACTAAATATCCTAAAGACCATACCACACAAAAAATATATATATACAGACTTCAAAACTAAAGAATCAAATTAGCCTCCCTAAATATACGTAGGAATTCTTTCTTCCAGAGTTATTTAATCAATCAAAATTAACTAATATATTATATATGATCTATTAACTTAAAAAAAAAACATTTAACAAAAAAAAAGAATTAAGAATAAAATAAGTTTTTAATCATTTTTGCATAAATGATGTTGGTATTTTATTGAGTTTAAAACTAGTGGAATACCCAAAAAACAGCTTACACGTACGGGTTGATTAGAAAATAGATTCTGAAAAATTTAGACAAACTAGAAATATAAATGAGACGAGAGGGGTTTCATGGTAGGATTCGAAATCCACTATAAATAAATTGATACCAAAAGATTACAGAAACAAGAAAACTTGGAGAAATACTTATCAATAACCAATCGTTCAAACATTCGAGAATGTCTCTCTATATGTGTTTCTCAAATTATTATTTTTCACTAATTTTCCGCTATTTTAACTATCGTCCTTTGATCCCCAAATTTCTTTTAAGAAACAACATAAAATCTACATTGTGTGCATTATTTTTTATTGTTTTTATTCGGTTTTTAGATTTCCTTACTTTCTGAATTCTGCTTCGTGTTTTCATAAAAGTGAATAAAGATAACGTTTTTCTCTAAAGTTAAACTGTAAATTTATGATGATATAGTTTCTGTAAATGATACCATAAAAATAGAAAATTAAGAAAATTACCATATAAAATGACTAGCAAAAGGATATGAAAAAATCCTAAAATACTCCTTGTTATGAGTCTTCAATTAGGTCTAGTAAAAATAGCATGACTTAGATAGTTAGGTCATGCTATTTCATTAATTGTCATAAGACTCTAATTTTCTTAGTTTATTTTATTTACAACATAGAATTCGATAAGTACTAGACATAACTTCCATACATTCACTAACTTCACTATAATAACTCTTGCGTATTGAAAAATGTTTGGGTAGTAAACTAAAAGTCTACTATATATAGAATTATTTAGTCGATCTAAACTCTTAAATTATTACTTATACAACCTTTTCATTTCATGAATTTATTCCAAAAATACAAATTACT
This sequence comes from Eutrema japonicum, assembly GCA_030161315.1. NCBI lineage: Eukaryota > Viridiplantae > Streptophyta > Magnoliopsida > Brassicales > Brassicaceae > Eutrema > Eutrema japonicum. Next base: position 32,538,011 of record BSQW01000012.1, read on the forward strand.
AATTCTTTTCTTTTTTTCAGTATATACAAACTCTGTAAAAGTAAAGGGTCGGTGATCAAAAGATAAAGAAACATGGACGAGTACTCGTGTGAGGTGTTACCATCGAGCAATCAAGTGATTGCTCACTTTAATTCCAATATTTTTTGACAAATGAAAACAAACACACATAAGTATATGTATATATATAGATACGTGTGTGCATGGGCCTCCTCTATATGAGTGATCAAATTGTATTGGATTTTAGCTACACACACAATCTTCTCATTTGATTCTCTCTCTTTCTTTGTCTCTTTCCCTCTCTCTGATCTCTTAGATGAAGGGAACTCTAAGATACTTAGCAGGAATCGCAGGGCCAAATGGGTTTGGTTCAAGATCTACAGCTGAACAAGTTACACAACATTGCTTTTTTCATTATTCACCTCTCACTGCCATAATCACTGGTTTGTTTCCCTTTCACTTATATTATCATTTACTATTTCTATCTTTAAAACGGGTATATATTAGGATGTTTAATATCTTTAAAATATTTTTATGGAGTAGAGATTCGTGTACGCAATACAGGTTTTAGAGAGGTCCTCTATTAAAACAAAAGAATGATTTCAAAGATTATAAAAACCGAATTGTTGCACTATTGTTTTAAAAACCGAATTGTTGCACTAATTTTTTAAAAACCGAAGCGCATCATAAATATTTTCCCAAAATTCCATTGTATTCATTTTAAGGACGAGTTGGTCTAATGATTAAATTTTTGAATTAATCGAGAGCTTAGAGACTATGGACGTCACAGGTTCAATCCTCGCCCTGGGAAACGTACGGTCGCCCCCGAACCTTCTAGTGATCCAAAAAAAAAAATACTTACACTAATAAACTCCTCGAATCTAATGTTTTGAAGATTGATTTTAATCAGAATTATCTAATATTCAGATCTTATAGTTCATTTTATAGTTAGGAAATTATTATTATCTTTTAACAAAAAAAGATGATAATTTTCCGAATCAGATATTTGTTATAACTTCTCTTCCAATAATACTTAGGAAAGAAACTTGCAGCCAAAAAACACGATCTGTATATTAATATTATTATATGAAATATATGTTTTTTGTATGCCGGCGACAATATATGAATTTTGTCTCCATTGAAATTTGAAACATTAGGTATGGTTGGTTACAGCATATTTTCCATATGCAATTGATTTGCCTTTTGACTTTAATCTTTAAAACATGTCTCATCGTTGCAAAACATTACTTTATTTTATTTTTATTTTTAACGATCAGCCTGCCCGAAACGTACTTTATGCCATCTTTATGTTCCCTAATTTGTCGGTTGAAACTTTATACGATGAGAGTCGATGAATAAGTTTTAAAGTGGTCTCTCTTTACTCTTTCATTTTGTTGCCAAAAACAATCAAGAAGGCTGCTTTTAGAGACATGGATTGTAGATAACTAATTCCACTACCCAATCTGAATTAGTTTTGGACAAAATACTCTATTTTTTCTCACATGATACAATACTTAATGATACGAAATGAAATGGTTCATGTACTAGTTGTTCTTAAATGATTCATTCCTCTATTTAACAGGAGGAACGTCAGGAATCGGTGAGGAAACGGCGAGAGTGTTAGCAAAGAGAGGGGTGAGAGTAGTGATGGCAGTAAGAGATATGAAGAAAGCAGAAATGGTTAAGGAGAGAATAGTGAGAGAGATTCCAGAAGCTGATATCAAATTATTTGAGATTGATCTCAGCTCTCTCTCTTCCGTAGCCAGATTCTGCTCTCAGTTTCTTTCCCAAGATCTTCCCCTCAATATTCTCATGTACGTAAGATTTACTCTACTATCTACCTCATACATCCATGCACATATATACCGTCACTATAACATCCCTATCCCAGACTTCCGAAGGAACCGAGAACCTTAGGCATATTAGGTCGACAGACTAACCCCTTTCGGTTAAGTCGTCCGGTTTGGTATTTTGGTGAACAACACATAATCGCCAGGAAAACGCCGAGGTCACAACAAGCAATCTAAGATATTTTCGATCACGCTAACCTGTATGGAACAAAGGGAATAGGAGGGGTGAGTAATGGGAATTACTCAATGAGGATGAGCTTTGCGGAGACTCACAGTTCACTTCCACTCATTACGCGAGTTACTATTCATGAAAGTCTAATCCTATAATAAGCACAATCAAAGAACAATCAAACATGCGCGCTCACCATGATCACCACCACACTTGGTCAACGACCATCACACACATCCACACAGTGGTCCGAATCCACCCAGGCCCGAATCCCTATTATCCAAAGACAATCCATATTCCACATCACACTTTTATCACAAAGACTTTCTTGAGGTTTGCCATAATTAATCTCCCGACGTTGAGAACTGATGCCCCGTTAGGCACCACACATCAACCACAACAATCAATATCCGTACCACAAGCGTCCTTTCGCCATGTGACGGACACCTCTCAATTCTAATATGACAACCCAAGCAATATCATATTACCTCCTATCCATTTTAGTACACTCTAGGTTCAAAACTCACAAAAAAACTCATACCAAGTTGTAACGATGGTATGCTATCTTCACAATCAATTTACCAGGTTATTAGGGTTCGATAGTTACAAGATCAGATTCAGATAACGTGTGAAACAAGCAATAAACATTAATAGTATAACTCTAAAGACAACTCTAAGCGATACCTAATAGCATATCTAATAAAATGATTGTATATATATAATATAGTCAATTGACAAACAACAGGAAACACCAAACGAATAAGATAGTTCGCTTAGTGGGAAGCTATAGTTTAAGAAGAATACTTAATCAAAAACAGTTAAAACGAGTTCTGAAAGAAAGTGAGGGACAACAAGTCCTCACCTTGGCATAGATAAAGGAGACGGAGGAGAGAAAGGGAAATAATCATCGGAATCTATGGAGGAGCTTGGCGAAGAAGGAGGTGGCGGAGTGGGCATCTCACGGCAAGGAGAGAGAAGGAAGAGAGAAAGTCGCGGCAAGGAAAGAGAGAGAGAGAGAGGGTCGCAGACGAGATAGAAAGAGGTGTTTTAGGATTTCTGGAAAATAGAGAATGAAAGTGAGAGACAGGTATTTATAGAAGAATTATTCTCCCGAAAGAATAAAGGAAAAAAAGAAAAGAAAATGAAGACTTGAGATTATCTAAAAAGGAAATATGATCTTTGGTTGAGAATAGAATAAAAAAAATCTTTTAGTTGCTGGAATACTCCGGAAGGATTATTAAATCAACTTAAACCGGAAATTAAGAAACGGAAACATATCGATTTTTGAGAAACGAAGATCGGGATGTTACAATCTCCCCCCCTGCAGATGATTCGTCCTCGAATTCTAGGGAAGGGGACCGTGGAAAGAAATGAAAGACTTAGATTAAAAGAAGGAAGAGTTCCAGAACGCCGGGACGAAGTTCACAAAGTTCACAAAATACCGTCCACAAGCGTACGTGATGTACTGTACATGAGCTAAATTATCATGTACCATACAAAAAGTGCTACTTTCTAATAGCACTTTGGGAAAGTGCTACTTTCTAATACCACTTTGAGAAAATGCAAAAAACTAATAAAACATAAATAAAGTGCCAAATTTTACAAAACACTCTTAATTTTTTTCTTTCCGAAATTGCACATGTTAGTACTTATTTGTAAATTTCATAGTTTTGTAGCATTTTGGTTTTTTTTTCTTTTACCGAGTAAAAGACGATTACCCCTCCTCTGTTTTCTAGTGTACTGTCCACACATGTACTGGACAGAGACTAAATTGTCATGAACTGTAAATAAAATGCTAAAAAATCTAATTATTTTACAAAAGTGCTAAAAACAAACAAACTTAAAATAAGTGCCAATTCTTGCAAAACCCTCTAATTTTTCTTTAATATGCCTGAAAACTCTAAAAAATCTATGTAGAAGCGGGAAAATTTTCCAAAAAAAAAACATGAAATTTCAAATTTTGGCATTTCAATACATGAACTATCGCGTCGACAGTTTAAATCATTAATTTATGTTGAATTTACATTTAAATCACAAACTTCAGTTGACTGAGCCAAATTAGACACGACGTAAAGTAGATAAACGGAACGGATAAACGAGGTTAAAAATTTGTTGTAAATCTCGGTTAAGTGATACGACGGCGTTTCCTCTTTTTTTTTTAAACCCCAAATCACGAAAAATCCCAACCATCTTTTTGGGGTTTTAAGAAGAAAGAAGAAACGACGTCGTATCAATTAACCGTGATTTACAACGGTTTTTAACCTTGTTTATCCGTTTCGTTTATCGACTGAATGTTGTGTTTAATTTGGCTCAGTCAAGAAAAATTTGTGATTTAAATTTAAAAGCAACAGAAATTGATTATTTAAATTGTTCAAGCAATAGTTCATACTTTGAATGACCAAATTTTGAAATTTCATGCTATTTTTGACAATTTTCCCATTTAGAAACAAAAGGAATATAACATAAATTTCAAAATATTTAAATATTTAACTCGGTTCATAAGAACCCCCTAGCTAGGCCCTATCTATGAAATGGGTGCGCCACTAGACGTGCACTCTTTGAAAGGACCCCTGTAGTACACCAAGTTGGATCGTACTCGTACATATATATACACAATGAGACTTTGATCAATCTAAACTTCTAAATGATAAAATTGAATTTGCAGAAACAATGCAGGGGTTTTCTCTCCAAGTCTTGAATTCTCCGAAGACAAGATTGAGCTGACATTTGCTACGAATTTCTTAGGTAACTTTGTGGAATTATGTGACACATGAGTATAACTATGTGGAGTGAAGAGAATTAATGATGTGGGTTATAATTTTTTCAGGACATTACTTGTTAACGGAGATGCTTATAGAGAAAATGATAGAAACGGCAGAGAAGAGTGGAATCGAAGGACGGATCATTAACCTTTCCTCTGTGATTCACAGTTGGATCAAGCCTGATTGTTTCTCCTTCCCTAAATTACTCCATCCCATTAAGTAATTCGCATTTATTTTCCACTTTTTTATACTTGAAACTATCGAAATATATATATATATATATTTAAGATTAGGCTTTTGTTTTGTTAATAATTTTGTGTTTGGTGATCGAAGGTATAACGGGACAAAGGCCTATGCTCAGTCAAAGTTGGCCACAATTTTACATGCCAAAGCGTTGAGCATGCAATTAAAGGTAGATTTGAAAATTACTTATTTATTTTTAACACTTCTTTACGGAAATAATAATTCGAAATACTCAAAACTAAAACGTGTTTAATTACAGGACAGAAATGCAAACGTAACGATAAATGCAGTCCATCCAGGAATTGTTAAAACTGGAATTATCAGAGCACACAAGGGTCTTTTGACGGGTGAAATTAAACATTTTTCACACACACACACACACACATATATATATATATATTGGCATCTAATGAGTAAAATAAAAAATAAAACCATGGTGTGGTTTGATGCAGATTCTCTGTTTTTGATAGCTTCGAAGCTGCTAAAATCTATAAGCCAGGTAGGTGTATATTGCCTTCATTTTTGTCTGCTTAGTATATGTAGGACCAAAATTTACACTACAGACAGGAAAGATTTAATCACAATAATATGTAAATAAACAGTTTAAGGAATAGACGATTTATAAACGATAAAGCAATATAAGATCTGAGGAGGCGAGATAAATCTCTTTCCTTAACTCTAAGAATCTCCCGTAGTGTGACGGGGTTTTATAGATCCATGAGTCCCAGGATACAACCAAAGTTTAACTGAATCATCAACACCATGATTCATGTCTATCGACCATTATTCTACGATACTCTCGAAATTAAAACTTACTCTAATCAGTAGGGAATTGAAGAAACGATTGCTAGAACTTTTAGTAAGTGTTATTTGTGTATCAGAGGATGATTTTTTTAGGTGAAAATCGTGTTGTATATATAGGAGAGAGGCTAGGGTTTTTCCATGACATAAAAGGAATATTTCTAGAATAACCTAGGCGGCTGCGATTTTTAAGTCGGCCCGCTGGGTATCGATCGATACCAAGGGGTATCGATCGATACCTCAAAAAGTCCACGGGCCCAATCAAGGCCCAAGATGCGAACGTCGCACGTATGGCTTTTCTTCTCTCATGTTGTTCATTTAAGACACAACCATTCCAACATATATACACGAGAAAACATTTCTCGGTTAATGAAAACATTTCATTAGAAAGAGCTTAACTCATTTCTTTTCACACTAACACAATTTTATCAAACCCTCAGGCTTTGACAAAAAATTAGTTCCAACAATCCCCCACATGAATAGAAATGACTCTATAACATATGAAAATTGTACAGACTAGACTTTACTAGACATACTTGACTAGACTCATCTAGACGTAGACAGACTTTCGAGAGTATACGAAAATGTAACTGTCACTGAATGGTAGCGTTTTTCAGCTTTGAACCAAACAATTTTAATATCTGTTGCGTTTACTCGGCCAGGAGGTGAACATGATGTCTTGAACCACCCGGATTTTGATGTAAACTGATACAACAGATATCGCACAGCGACATTTTCTCGTAGAACTTTGTTCTCTATTGGGTTCATTTTGGCCTTGAACATTCCTGGTATTCGTGAGTGAATTTGGAGAATATAGCCTTATCCTTCATTCTCCTAGAAACGGCCCCATTTCACACTTCACAAGGTGATCTTTTATTAGCTTGTTTTCAGAAGTGTCCTGTCACACTCCACTATATACACAGCTATGCAATCATTAAAAGCCAACGCTTATCCTTACTATCCACAGGTAGCACTGTTTTATCATCCTAGGAACTGGGCAGAGACATAGTCTCACAGTGCTCAACTCGAATCAGTTTAATTTTGTTTCCCTTTGAACCTAGATCTTGGGATCTCCAGTCACATAGGTTGGGTATCTGTCAAACGTCATCTTTTTCTATAGGCTTTAAAACCGTTCCTTTTGATGATTTAACAAACTTGATCTCGGGGCTAACTTTTTGGGAAACAGATCCGCTAAGTTATCAGCCGTTGTGAGATCAGTTGTCTAAATGGTCTTATATCATTCTCGAGATTTGCCATTTTATAACTTACTCAGTGCCTGAGAGATAGCTCACTAACTCTCACAGTGTACACATAAAGTTGGCACTGGTTTTTCCCACATCGGGATATCTTCCACAAAGTTTCGAGCCATTTTGCTTCCTCTGTAACTTTATCTAAAGCTATAAACTCTGACTTCTTGGTTAATTAGGCCAAAAGTGTTTGTTTGGAAGATTTCCAGGATACTGCTGCACTACCAAGAAAAATTATTATCCACTTATAATATCTGTCAGGTTTACGAGACCAAGAGGTGAACATAATGTCTTGAACCCCCCAGACTTTGATGTAAATCGAGACGACATATAACGCTGGATAATTCAACATTCTAGTTATGGCTTTCCACAGAGTATGACCTGGATTACTCATGTAGCGACTTATTTACTGAATGCGCCAATTCGGATCTAGTACGATTCATCAAGTACGTTAGACTTCCGATAATTCTTGCATACATCACTTGTGACACAACTTTATCACAATTAAAGTTATTGCAATCTTGTTTGAGTAGTTCTCAAAACATTCTAGGATCTTGAGACAAGATTATCCACTAATCTTATGTCTATCAAACTTCCCACTAAACACTTTCTTAGTGTGTTGGATTATGTCCTTCTTGCTTCCATGATGAACGTGTCATCTATAAACATAACAAAACGTATCCATGTGGAGTACTTTTGATGTATATCACCTTAAGTGATTTTGAAGCTATTTGACATCACTTTGTTGTCAAACTTTCCAAGCTATTGCTTAGGAGCTAACATAAGCTCGTATAAGGACTTTGCAAGTCTACTTATTTTCTTTCCTTTTTCAGGAGTGACATAACCCTCGGGTTGTTTCATGTAAATCTCCTCTTCTAAATAGTCGTTTAGAAAGGCAGATTTTACATCCATTTGATGGATTACAAGATCTCATATTGCTGTGATTCCAATCAGCATACGACTAATTTCAACTTTAGCCTCTTCTGCTTCTTTACAGAAGTACCGGCATTGCTCGATCTAAGGTCCAATACCCGTCAAGCATCGATCGATACTCATGGGTATCGATCGATACCTCTAAAAGCGTAAGAGCCCAAGAGATCAATTGCTCGCTTAGAGCTTATCCTTTACTTGGATGTCTGGTATATCTCATTTATACACCATAAAGCAATCAGCACTACATTGTGTGCATATTCAATGAAGATACAATCCACCGTTTTTGGTCCGATTGTCAGCTTCTTAGGTGGTTGCTAGGCACCCCCACACTTTCATGTATTTGTATAAAAACACATTACTTTTCCAAAGTTTGCATGAAACATTTCCAGTGACTTTGTGTAGTATTTAGTTCAGGATATAACTTGTGGTAAGCAATGCTTCCCCCCACATTTCTGGACTAACCCAGATTTTTTAGGAATAATGAGTTCATCAAATAATTCGGTAATTTGTTATGAGACTCCATTAGATTCCAGTGAATATGGATCAATCGTTTGATGGATAATACCATGCTCATGTCCTCTATCACTTCATACTATGTTGATAGTTCTTTCGAGTTGGTTTTCAACCTCGAGTTTAAACTCCTTGAGTTTTCCAAGGTCTCGTATTTGCTTCTTAGCAAAATAGACATAACAATATTTCGTACAATCCTCAACGAAAGTCACAAAATATTTTTCACCACCTTTTGTATAAGTCAAACCAAGAGGTTCGCTTGATTGTGGTGTTTTAGTGAGTTTGGTTAGAACGCAAACCGCACACTCATCTTTGCTTATTTTGTATTTCGGGATCTCATTCAATCTACGCATAGATTCGAATATAATTTGACTGAAACATTCAGATCAAATACTAAGAGATTCTGTACCATAAGCAAATGATTCTTTCTCATTTAATGTCAACACCATTGGTTACATTGATTTTAAGTCCGACTGTCTCAACGTTAATTTGGACCAGTCCGCCCTTAATATAGACAACATTCTTTGTCAATACATGCTAATCAGCTTTGACAATTGACTATGAATTCGTGTCTAATTAGCATTGTGCCCTAAATAAGATTTTTATGCATCTCTAGCACATGCTTTACATTAGTGAGAGTGAGCTTCTTTGAGAAGTCAACTTCAGCACCAAAATTCTTGTCATTATTTATGGTAGGAGGGAAACATTCCCATCTCAACGCATATATTGGTATAATACCACCACTCATTTGGGTTATGCTCAACCATATTGACTCCGAGGATGACATTACACATGTCTATCTCGACTACATTGGCTTCAGCCATTCCATTATTTTTTTTTTTTTTTTACACCACCAGATCTAACAATGATCACATCGGTGTTGTTAGTCATATTGAAATTTGATTTTGTTCAAGAGAATCAAACCAAATTAATATACTAACCAATACCAAACTCTCAAGTTAAATGGTAAAATTAAATTCAATTTCTAGAATTTAATAAACTTAATACAATATCGAATTGTATTAGTATTCTTGAACTCATATCAAGAATCGCAAGAGGCCTGTTGAGTATCGATCGATACCAATGAGTATCGATCGATACCTCAAAAGTCCAATGATTTAATTATTCGATTAAATCAGCCTCCAATATTTAATTGAACTTCAATTAATTATTCCAAAAGTCGCAAATTTTTGGACACATAATATTGAGCTACACGTCTTTAAATTTTGTCCAAGGCTTTATCTTTACTCCGCAGTAGAAAGATGTATCAATATCTCGTGCAATCGTCTATGAATGCCATGAAATATTTATTGCCTCCTCTGGTTTGAATATATTTTAAATCACATAACTCTGTGTGAATTAAACCTAGAGGTTCTGTTGTTCTTTGAACGCTGGGTGATGGCGTTTTAGTGAGTTTGGCTTGGACACAAACCTCACATTTGTCTTTGCTTAATTTGCATTTAGGAATCATGTTCATGTTCATTAATCTACTCATAGACTTGAAATTAACATGTCCTAGTCGTTCATGCCAAATATTAAAAGACTCAGCGAGATAAGCAATTGGTTTCTTATCATTAATCTTAGGGTTCTTCGAGGTGGAAGCCTCGGTTACATTATCCTTTCGGATTACTGTCTCAACAGACATCTTAAAAAGATTATCACAAACAAAACCCTTACCCACATACATCCCAAATTTCGTTAGGATTAGCTTATCACCTTCCAGCTTCACAGAGAATCCATGCTTACTTATGAGCGATCCTGAGATCAGATTCTTGCGTATATCTGGTACATGGATGACGTTCGTGAGAACTAGTTCCTGTCCAGAGGTGAGCTTCAGAACAACCTTCCCGTGACCATCAACTGTCGACGAGGCGGAATTTCCCATCAAGAGTTTATCACCACTCTTGTTCTTTGTGTATGTCGAGAACATCTCGCGATCCATACAGATGTGTCTGGTTGCACCACTGTCGAACCACCAAGTCTTTGGATGGCTCTCTGCAACATTGGCCTCAGTGACCACAGCACACATGTCAGCTTCTATCAAGTTTGCTTGACCTTTCACTGTTTCGATCAGACTCGCAGTCGTTTGATCCACTTTGTCACTGGTTTTCTCCATAGTTCCAGAGTTGTTGTTTGTCATTTCTCTAAGACAATGAGAACACAACTTTCAGTTAGTACCGATATATAAACTCAAGAATCGCAATTCTAAGACTGATATCGAACTGAATCGCATTGGTGTCGATCCATACTCCTTGGTATCGATCGATACACACACAATGTCTATCGATACACCCATATGGTGTCGATCGATGCCCTCGGTGTCGATCGATGCCCTCAGTGTCGATCGATACATCCTTGGTGATGATCGATGCACGTGAGTTTTGCATAAGATCTATCGATACACCTCGGTGTCGATCGATGATCAGCTTGTATCGATTGATACACCTCGGTGTCGATCGATGCTCAGCTTGTGTCGATCGATGCAAGTGAATTTTTACACAGGATCGATCGATAAACCACAGTGTCGATCGATGCTTGATGCACATACTGTGTTAATCGAAGCATCTTGGTGTCGATCGATACACATTGAGTGTCGATCGATACACCCTGGGTTCCTATTGATGCTCGATGCACATACTGTGTCATTCGAAGCAACCTGGTATCGATCGATACACGCTCAGTGTCGATCGATATACCCTGGGTGTCGATCGATACAAGTGAATTTCACAGGATCGATCATAGCACCAGTGTCGATCGATACCTGTGTCTTATACACAGTATCGATCGACATAGACCAACTTGGTCGATGCAAAGTATCGATCGATACACTGAGGTGCCGACCGATACACTGTTTGCATGGTATCGATCGATACACTTAAGTGTCGACCGATACAATTTAGTCCAATATCGACCGATACCATAGGGTGTCGATCGATACTCACAAGGCCTCGATCTGAATCGAACCTATCAAGAACAGATGTGTGTTCGTTGATTATACCGTTCTTTAATCGCAATTAAAGACGGTTTTTTAGAAGATGTTTAAGCAGATCTGCTTCTACTACACGTTTCAAGTTGCTAAACAGCTGTTTGATTAACGTTTGAGTATCACTAGCAGAAGAACATCTTCTTAAAAAATAGAGAGAGATGAAGATTGCCTCTACTACACGTTTCAATTTGCTAAAAGCTTTTTGACAACGTTTGAGTATCATCAGCAGTAGAAGAATCGTTTAAAAACCGTTTAAAAAAAAACGTTTATTTACTCGTGATTAAAGATCCAATTGAAGTAATAAAACAGAAATTGGATCTTCTTAGAGTTAAGATTGTAGGACCAAAATTTACACTACAGACAGGAAAGATTTAATCACAATAATATGTAAATAAACAGTTTAAGGAATAGACGATTTATAAACGATAAAGCAATATAAGATCTGAGGAGGCGAGATAAATCTCTTTCCTTAACTCTAAGAATCTCCCGTAGTGTGACGGGGTTTTATAGATCCATGAGTCCCAGGATACAACCAAAGTTTAACTGAATCATCAACACCATGATTCATGTCTATCGACCATTATTCTACGATACTCTCGAAATTAAAACTTACTCTAATCAGTAGGGAATTGAAGAAACGATTGCTAGAACTTTTAGTAAGTGTTATTTGTGTATCAGAGGATGATTTTTTTAGGTGAAAATCGTGTTGTATATATAGGAGAGAGGCTAGGGTTTTTCCATGACATAAAAGGAATATTTCTAGAATAACCTAGGCGGCTGCGATTTTTAAGTCGGCCCGCTGGGTATCGATCGATACCAAGGGGTATCGATCGATACCTCAAAAAGTCCACGGGCCCAATCAAGGCCCAAGATGCGAACGTCGCACGTATGGCTTTTCTTCTCTCATGTTGTTCATTTAAGACACAACCATTCCAACATATATACACGAGAAAACATTTCTCGGTTAATGAAAACATTTCATTAGAAAGAGCTTAACTCATTTCTTTTCACACTAACACAATTTTATCAAACCCTCAGGCTTTGACAAAAAATTAGTTCCAACAGTATACTCATGGCCCAACAAGTTCATCATCTTTTTCTGACACTAAAACCCAACCGTTTGGGTTGAAAAAAAACTTAACCAAATAATTGGATATAAAACTTTGGTTTGATTTGGAGTCAGGTTGAGTTTGGTTCAGTTCGGGACTGCCCAACAAGATCGTACTCTTTTTTTTGACACAAATTCCTTTTTTTTTGTTTGCATATATCCCAAATATACCACTGTAAATATTATTAATAGAACGAACGTGAGGCTTTACAAAATATAAATCTATATATTTGTTACTTTGGCACAAAAAAAAAACAAGGAAACAAAAGCTTAGGATGAGTGATTTTCCTTCAGATTAGTCAAAGAGGCATGAGGTCTTTGAACCGTCGCCTTTGTCTTCTAGCCGAGATGGAGTTACAGACCAAATTAAAGTTTTGTCATCATCATCAATATCCATGCATAGACTCTATATATATATATATATACATGGCACTACAAATCAAGTCATGCTTCGCAAGAATAATATAAGAAATAACCGTAATAACGTACATTTTTAAATATATTTAACTCTATTGAATTTTTGTTATGGGGTTAGGGCGCAGCCACAACATGTTATGTGGCATTGAGCAACGAACCCAAAGGGTTTAGTGGAAAGTATTTTGCAGACTGCAATGCGACAAGTTGCTCAGATTTGGCGAATGATGAGTCTGTGGCTTTCAAGCTCTGCACCAACACTCGTGCTTTAATCCATGATTATTTGCATCAATCTCAAATACATCCCCTTCCTAATTTATGTCTTCTGTAAATCTTCTTAATAAATAATACATATTTTGTTAAAGACCATCCATCGATTTATTTTGTAAAGCACTGTTTTATAAACAAGACCGATCTCGTAATGCTTAGTTGACTCAAAATAACGAAACATAGAAAAAGACTGAGCTCTATTAAGTCTAATTGTTTTGTTAATTGATGATATACAAAAATTGCTTACTTACCACAGCAACTTTTATATATTTCTCGCGTATGGTTTAACTGCAAGTTTTGGCTTGACCGGTGATGAGTTGGATCAACAAGTTCCAATTCTTCGTGAACCACATCTTTAGTAATCCTTTTGTTAGCCTGGTCTATACCTTTTCCGAGAATTTACAAGTGAAAAATAAGTGGTCTCGAGATTTCATTGGGGCGTTACAAAAAATACAAGTTGGGATGGTCACTCCAATATTCCAACTTAGCATTCGGTCACCCGTCGATAATCGATTATGAATTTCTAGCCAAGTAAACATCGAATATTTTGGGGTTGAATGCTTGAACCAAATACCCTTATTCCATTGAATTTTAGTTGAAGCCGATCTTGTATGCAACCAAGTTTGTTTTGAGTAAAAATTTGGCTTGAACTTTCCTTCCTTGCTCTTCCAAAGTGAGATATCTTCTGTTTCGGGTTGAAATTGTGCCTGTTTTGCCGGAAGCACTGATTCTATTTCGTTCAGTACATCATTTCGATGTCGTCTTCTTCTTCGTTGCAGCAGCGAAGCAACTGAGGCATCAAGATAAATACCCATGTCGATAACACTTCTCTTTCTCGTCAACTCGATTAAAAGCCCCAAGTCTGACCAATTATCGTACCAAAAATTGGCCTTCTCCCCATTCTTCAAATCGACTAGATCAAAGTGTTTTGCAACATCTCGATATTTAAGAAATTTTCTCCACATCCACGACCATGCATTCGTGTTTTCTCGTATCGACCAAAGAGTACATTGCCTTATTAAGTATGTTTGAATCCACTTTACCCATAGAGAAGGATGAGAAGATATGATTCGCCAGATCAGTTTGAGACAATATACAGTATTAACTTCTTTCAACGGTTGAGACCTAGCCCTCCCTCTTGTCTCGGCTCACATACATCTTCCCACGCAATCTTTGATTTTCGGGGATTTAAATCAGGTTCCGACCATAGAAAAGCTGAGCAAATCTTATCTATCTCGTGAATGCAATCTCGCGGTAGTCTAAACGCCGATAACCAGAAATTTGAAATATTGTGGAGCACTGAACTAATTAGTTGGAATCGTCCTGCTATCGAGAGAAATCGTGTCGTCCATACACTAATTCTTGATCGGATCTTCTCTAATAAAGGTAAGTAATCATTCCATGTCATATGTTTCATAACTAGAGGAAGCCCCAAATAGTGAACTGGTAATTGACTTGAGTCAAAGTGGAAACGTTAATAGATCTCGTCTCTTAAACTCTCTGAGACACCCGCCATATATATTGTCTATTCTCCATACTGATTTTTAAACCCGAGATCCTAGCAAACTCCTCAGAAACTTTTACAATACCTTCTATAGACCGCACGTTGCCAACCGATAGTACCATTATATCATCAGCGAAACTCAAATACGTTAGGTCAATATTCTTACATTTCAGATGGTAACTAACCAGTCGATCTCTAGCAGTCTTTTCGAGCATCTTGGATAACACATTCATGCTGATAACGAACAGATTTTGATTTATAAACGTTGAGAAAAACAAACATTACACACAAGAAATAGTTAGAAATAATAACATGGAATAAGGCTTTTAGAAATTTTAGGAAAATGTCACAATCATTTAGGAATGTTTTCCTAAACCCAAAACCAGTAAACAATTTTTTACTAACTAATCACCTGGTCGCTCAGAGGCTTTTCTGGAGTTTCTATAGTAGTAAACCATGATGGCAGTACATCATAGCCATCGATTTTGACTCTGTATTAATTAAATGAAACAAGTCAGGGGGTACCAATTTTTTAAGATATGAACAAATGGAAAGGTTAAGACATACTAACATTTCTCCTATTCTTCTCTTCCAATCATCCATCCTGTTAAATTTATCGATTTTAGGAGTCAGAAATGGATCTATTACCGGATGTACTGGAGGCGTTACACATAACGCCGGGTTCCTTGGTGTGTGATACAAAGTTATCGTAGGATGAGATCTTTTCGTTTCGCAATCACTCCGCCATAGAAACGCCATGATATCTATTGGCAAATCATCAACCTTCTGTGAAGGTTTAGGACTCGCTGCCGCCTTCCTTTTCTTAGACGAAACCACGAAGTCATCATATTTTTTAGTTTCAGCTCCTTTCCTTTTCTGAGGAGTAACAAGAACATTCTTGTTTGTTGTTTGACTAGTCTCATGTTTTTTGGTTTTTCAGCTTCTTTCCTTTTCGCAGGAGCAACAAGAACATCAACACCAGCCTTCCTCTTTGATGCATCCACCTTCTATGCCTTTTCATTTGACCAATATAAAAAAATTAATTAAAAGCAGACCACAATTCATGGTTAATGATGATTCAGAAATGCTTTCCTAACTATGTAATAAGCTTCCTAAATCGTGAATTTATATAACTAAATGTTTAGGAAAAGTTTTGAAAAACAATACCTCTACTTTCGAAACCCAGACACCATTCACCCACTCCCTGTAAATCCGACTTGCCGAGACTGAAACATTAAAACACCGCATCTTCCGTCAGACATTATTTTCATCACTTAAGCTTTCCACCAGCCACTATTAAAAAGACATAGACGTCGTCCAATAGTTGTGGACTCTTCCAACTCCCTTTGATATCTGGAAATGGAGGGCGAATCTTTTTGTTGATGACACTCTCCACAACTTTTTTTTGCCTCTTCTCTTGATCCAGAAAAAGTGTTGAGTACTCTACAGTACATCAACATCCTCATTTGTTGATTTCTCTGTGACTGTTTCCGGAAACCATCCGCCCTCTGATGATTATATCTCCACAGAAGCTCCTACTTGTATGTGAGGCTCATAATTTGTATCCAAAGAGGATCGGTTCTGAGCCACAGGATCTGCATCAGCCTACAAATACAAAACAGTTTTAGGAACATTTTATATAGTTTCAGGAAGACTTGACCAATTGTTTTAAGTGAAAATGGTCAAAAATAGTACAAAATTATGAACTAATTTTAAACGGGGTACCATGCTAGGGAAAATTGTAACAATAGTACACCTTTTTCAAAATACCATCGCTACCCTTATGCCTACGCAGACATAACACATACTATTGAGATGGAGACTTAAAATACCCTTATCCCCTTGCAGACATATATGGAGACTAAAGGCAAAGTATTAACTTTCAAAATACCAGCGCTACCCTAATGCCCACGCAGACTTAACGCATACTATTGAGATGAAGACTTAAAATACCCCTATCCTCTTGCAGACATAAACGGAGATTAAAGGCAGAGTATTAGTTTTCAAAATACCAGCGCTACCCTTATGCCCACGCAGACTTAACGCAAACTATTGAGATGTAGACTTAAAATACCAGCGCTACCTTTATGCCCTTGAAGACATAAACAAAGACTAAAGGCAGAGTATTAGTTTTTCAGACTTAACGCAGATTATTGAGATGAAGACTTAAAATCCCCTTGCAGACATAAACGGAGACTAAAGGCAGAGTATTAGTTTTCAAAATACCAGCACTACCCTTATGCCCACTCAGACTTAACGCAGACTATTGAGATGTAGACTTAAAATACCAGCGTTAACCTTATGCCCTTGAAGACATAAACAAAGACTAAAGGCAGAGTATTAGTTTTCAAAATACCAGCGCTAGCCTTATGCCCTTGCAGACATAAACGGAGACTAAAGGCAGAGTATTAGTTTTTAAAATACCATCGCTACCTTTATGCCCACACAAACTTAACACAAACTATTGAGATGCAGACTTAACGAAAAATTATTAAAATAGTACAATTCATATTTGATATAGTCTTTCGTACAAATAACAACCCAAACTTCTGACTCTTTCTGCTCTTAAAAGAAGATAAAAGAAACATTAAACTCATACAATTTTATTTGGTCTTTGGTTTCCATGGAAATGGACTCTCTTCTTCATTGGCTCCTTTATTGAAACTATAAACTCATAATCAGTTCGATGTTTGATATAGTCGTTCGTGCAAATAAAGCCTAACCTTTCACTTCTTATGCACTTAAAGAATAAAACCCATAAATTTGGGCCTCATAATATTTCAGAGCATGTGTATATGAATGATATGGTCGTAAACATAATTAGTAAACTCTGCTTTTTAAATTTAGAGTTAGGGGTTCACAGACCACAATATGGCAGATGAAAAAATTTTAGAATTCATTTTTCTTTAAAAAAATATTATGTTTTCATATTTGTTCTTGTTTCTCTACCACCACTTTTTTTATACATGGTTTCTTCTTATTCCTTTGGCAGATTTAGAACAAATCTTAAAAAAATATTATCGTGTCATGTGTTTCTTCGTTATATCGACAATATGCCAAGTATTCCTTTGGTATTGTATTCCTTCTAAACTAAGAGTTACATTTTTCCTCCCATTCCATTGTTTTGAGTTAACTAAGCTTTCAAACGATGATATATAAGATGATTATAGAGGCATGATGTCCAAACAAATGATAAACGTAGTTGTTCTTTCATTTGTAC
Organism: Eutrema japonicum; assembly: GCA_030161315.1. NCBI lineage: Eukaryota > Viridiplantae > Streptophyta > Magnoliopsida > Brassicales > Brassicaceae > Eutrema > Eutrema japonicum. The sequence goes on from BSQW01000012.1 coordinate 32,556,025, forward strand.
TCGTTTAGGGTTTCGCAGAAAAATCGCCAATTCCTTATAGTGTTTTGGCAGATTGTTTGGTAAAAGAAATGGCGGCGCTGTCTGACAAAATACGGCACTAACGTGAAACGGTATATAAAGCTCAAGGCAGAGTTAGAGCAGAGATCGGCATTGTTTAGGCAGATTTGTGATGAAATATTTTGAGAATTCGTTATTCTTTACAAAAAATTGTGTTTTCATATTTGTTCTTGTTTCTCTGCCATCACTTCTTTTTATACATGGTTTCTTCTTATTCCTTTGGCATATTTAGAAAATATTATCGTGTCATGTGTTTCATCGTTATATCGACAATGTGTCAAGTATTCCCTTGTTATTGTATTCTTTATAAACTAAGAGTTACATTTTTCCTCCCATTCCATTGTTTTTAGTTAACTAAGCTTTCAAACGATGATATATAAGATGATTATGGAGGCATGGCATCCAAAAAATGATAAACGTAGTTGTTTCTTCGTTTTTACTCATTTGGGGTTTCGCAGACAAATCGACAATTTCTTGCAGTGTTTTGGCAGATTGTTTAGTAAAACAATGGCGGCGCTAACATGCGACGGTATATAAGATGCTATAGGCAGAGTTAGAGCAGAGCTCAGCCTTGTTTTGGCAGTTTTGTTATGAACTTAAACAGTAAGCCCATAATTTCGGGCCTCGTAATATTTTGGAGCCTGTGTATATGAATGATATGGTCGTAGACATAAATAATAAACACTGCTTTTTAATTTTAGAGTAATTTGATTGGCATACCACAATATGGGAGATGAAAAATTTCGAGAATTCATTTTTTGTAAAAAAAAAATTGCGTTTTCATATTTTTTCTTGTTTCTCTGCCACCACTTCTTTTTATACATGTTTTCTTCTTATTCATTTGGCAGATTTAGAAAATATGACCGCGTCATGTGTTTCATCGTTATATCGACAATGTGCCAAGTATTCCCTTAGTATTGTATTCCTTCTAAACTAAGAGTTACATTTTTCCTCCCATTCCATTGTTTTTAGTTAACTAATCTTTCAAACGATGATATATAAGATGATTATAGAGGCTTGATGTCCAAAAAATGATAAACGTAGTTGTTTCTTTGGTTTTACACTTTTGGGATTTCGCAGACAAATCGACAATTCCTTGCAGTGTTTTGGCAGATTGTTTGGTAAAAGAAATGGCGGTGATGTCCTTACAAAAGGCGGCGCTAACATGCGACAGTATATAAGATGCTATAGGCAGAGTTAGAGTAGAGCTCGGCCTTGTTTTGGCAGTTTTGTTATGAACTTAAACAGTAAGCCCATAATTTCGGGCCTCGTAGTATTTTGGAGCCTGTGTATATGAATGATATGGTCGTAGACATAAATAATAAACATTTCTTTTTAAATTTAGAGTAATTTGATTGGCAGACCACAATATGGCAGATGAAAAATTTCAAGAATTCACTTTTTTAAACAAAAATTGCGTTTTCATATTTGTTCTTGTTTCTCTGCCACCACTTCTTTTTATTAATGGTTTCTTCTTATTCATTTGGCAGATTTAGAAATTATTATCGTGTCATGTGTTTCATCGTTATATCGACAATGTGGCAAGTATTCCCTTGGTATTTTATTCTTTCTAAACTAAGAGTTACATTTTCCCTCCCATTCCATTGTTTTTAGTTAACTAAGCTTTCAAACGATGATATATAAGATGATTATGGAGGCATGACGTCCAAAAAAATGAAAAACGTAGTTGTTTCTTCGTTTTTACTCGTGTGGGGTTTCGCAGATAATGGAGCTGAGGCTCGTTGAGGCAGAGAACTAGCAACCTCTCTGCATTATGGTTGCAGAGAACTGTCAATCACTGCTTTTTGAGGCAGAGAATAGGCAACCTCTGCATTATGGTTCAGAGAACTGGCAACCTCTGCATTATGGTGCATAGAACTGGCAACCACTGCTCTTTGAGGCAGAGAGCTGGCAACCTCTGCCTTTTGAGGCAGAGAACTAACAACTGATAACACCGTATTTTTACCCGTTTTGCTATATATTTTAGAACACTTTAATAAGTGTTAGTGTACTGCTTGGTTTTCTATCTTTTTATTACGGGTTTCATATGTTTGCAGTTTTAAGACTATATTTAGGTAACTCAGGATTAAAAAGTGCATTTCGGAGCAAAAGTACGTTTTTGGATAAACTTGGACCGTCAAGAAGCCTTGCTATCAAAAAGACATTTTCACCGTCTGATCATCACCTAATTTGGATACACCAAAGTAGAGACAACCAGCTTTCAAATGCAATTGGATTGGGGACAATCCAATGGTTGGAGCCTAAAATATACCCGAAGCACTGAAGACCGATGGAGCTGCCCGAAGAAGCAGTCCACCGCGGGTCGAGGAGCCGGACCACTGGCCAAGCACCATTCCACCCCTGGACCCACTCCACCGGCGGCCGGAGCCCAGTTCGCCGGGGCCAGGAGCTTCGCACCCGCAACCAAGCCTAATTCCGCCCAATATGATATGTTTTTTCACCCGATGCCAAAACCGTCTTTTCCAGTCAAACCCTAAAACGATCCAAGCATGTTTAAGACTAGGTTAGTAGTCGATTTTCTTAGGTAGTAGGATAGTCTTATATAATGTTTCTTAGGATAGGTTTAGTTTATCTTAGCATTGGTTTAATAGTTAAAATTCCCTTAGTTTAGAGTAGCCATCGATTTTCTTAGATTAGATTAGTAGAAGTTTTCCGTTTCTCGTTCTTTACAATTCTAGTTACAAAAACCCCATAAAAATATATTCGTTCTAGGTTTGTTTACTATACAGTGTCTAAGGTCTCATAAAACAACACCCTCTCTCTGTGGATCGATACCTCAAGTACTACAACGCACATGTGTGCACTTGCAGGCTTTAAGGTTTATAAATTTAAGACCTGAAGTTTCGGAGACGAATCCGATAACGCATCAAGTTTTTGGCGCTGTTGCCAGGGAGAGATCGCTATAGCTTCTATCACACCTTAGAGATTAGTAAAACGACTCTAGAACAAACTTTTTCTATTTGATTTTTGGTTTTGTTTTTCTTCGTTTCAGGCTTTGAAACATGAACTCGCCTCTGAAGCGAGATTGCTACTACGAGCGGGGTTACTATGACCCAACTTGCGCTCACCACTGTCACGACTCACATGCTGTGTGTAACTCATTCTACATGGATCGGAAACCGGCACCGACCAACTACTCTCAAGGAAGCCACAAGCCTCTTTACTATCGAGACGAACCTTTTGCGTCTCCCGTTGTCAACTCTAGATAACGTTCATATCATTAACACCATCAATTCCCGGACCAGCACATGCTCAACTCAGAGATTAGCGTACGTCTGGACGCAATCAACGTCATGCTTAATCAATACCTTGATTGCCAAGTCGTGACCGAGACGGCCATGAACAATAGACTAGATACAATCTACACCAAATTCTATGAGAAGTTTGATGACCTTGCTGCTCACATCACCACCCTTGAGGAACAAACTCTACAAGACGCTGCTGCTATCCAAGAAAAGACAAAAAAACATGGAGGAGGAACAAACGAAGCAAAAATACGATATTTTTTAAAATTCCATGGAGATTCGCGATTCAAAGCAAGAAATTAAAGAGACTAGTGAGTTTGCATCTTGGTATAGAGAGAAGACTGATGATGAACTTCAAGAAGTCGAGTATCGTCTTAGCATACTCGAATACAAGGCTAAAGAAACCGATGCTTCGGTTAGTCACTTGTCCGACACACAAAAGTCAAACAAGCCTTGTTTGGGGGAACTATCTAAAGATCATGAGAAGCATGATTCAACACTTGATGCCCATGTTCCTGACCTGGAGAAGAAGCCAAATGACTCCCAAGAACCAGAAAACACAGAAGGAGATGAAGAAGACGACGAACCGGTCAAGTCCCCACAGACTCCTCTCACCATTGGCGCAAGCCTCCCAGCCACGGCCAGCCCTCCCTCCACCGCGCCTCCGTGCTCACGACCCGCGGCACCGCGCCTGCGTTCCTCGGACCCGCGGCAAGCCTCTGTTCGTCTCCCTCCGAGCTGTTCGAATCTGGAACGCTCTTCTTTGAGCAAGTTGCACTCTCTACTGATTCTCAAGCCTCAACAGAGCCTACAACCAACCTGGAACAAGACTTCATTGCACCATGCAACATGGTTTTATCAGCCCAATCCTCCAATGAAGTCGAAGGACTATACTCCGAAGAAGAAGACTCGAGGTTATTCTTTCGAAAATCAGATTTCAGCTCGTTGAGTGACTCTGACCTTGAACCATCACCTCCACCAAGTCCAATACCGGAAGAGCCAAGGACAGAATGCATCACCCAAGAGAGATTGATCGAGTTTAATAGATTTGTAAAATCAATCACGATGTACTCCTTCGAAGAATTTGGAAAAAATGACCTATATACGCTTTCTTCCACTACAGCAATGAGAGCAAATAAGACATTCACGCATATTTCATGAGAGCGAGACGTTCAACAACACCCTATGCCGCTTCCCATGCTATCCGAATCTACCATCCCGAGAAGTACCGAGAGTACCCGAACAAGATAAGCCGAGAGAAGTTATAGGAATTCAACAACGTGGTTCATAATCTACCTAGAGGTACTACTTTTGCTAGAGCTTACATGGATCATATGATTGGTCATTTCTTTTTTGAAAGAAAGGAGTCCATAACGGAGATAGAAGATCTTTTCGACAATGCCATGAATGGAAAATCCATTACGAGTCTCCACAAAATCGAAACAAGGTTAATTCCTTATCACTTGTAGCATCCGTGGAGTTGAATTTAAGAACGTTCTTTGTGATTCCGGAGCTTGCTTGAGCATCATGTCAAAATCGACCGCAAAACGCATCGGTATTAAGCACATACACCGTACCCGGACAAAAATCAGCATGGCCGACGAGACTTGTGCCACACCAAAAGGGATTGCCCGAGACATGCCAATAAGAATCGGAGGTTGCATAGCCCGCGTCGATTTTTACATCGTCCTAACAACGAAAAAGATGCAACACCGATAATTCTAGGATGGACGTTCTTATCAACCGTTGGAGCCATCATGGATTGGCCAAATCGACGTGTTTCATTAGCTAACATCGACAAAGACGTGTTTTACACTGCCATACCACTCAAAAAAGGAGAAGAAAGACGTTCTAGCACGTTGGATCCCGAACTTGATCCCGATCCACGAACAAGCGATGATTCACATGACGAGGAAACCAAAAGAAGATCAAAGAAGACTTGTCGTAAGACGCTGTCTTTCTACGACTAAGCTTACCTCGATATCAACGTCTAGCTAAACGACTTTAAACAAAAGCGCTTAATGGGAGGCAACCCATTTTAGGTACGTTTTTTGTTTCTAGTTTTTCTTTCTTTTTCTACTAACTTTTTATTTTCTTAGTTTTCAGTTTTCTAAATAAAACCAAAAACCCAAAAAAAAAAAAAACCAAACCCAAAAGACAAAAAGATGGAGACACGGTTCGAAACTGCTCGGTCCAGCCCGAACCCCAAGGAAGGACTTCATCGCAAAAGAAGCTCGGCCGCGGCTGCACAAGCCAGACCCGCGGTGAGCTAGCCCTTGGCCGCGGTCGCAATCAACCGACCCGTAGCCAGCTTGCCAATAGCCGCGGATGCAACCCTTTTACCCGCGGCCAGCCCCCTGACGATCCCGATCGACTCCGTTCGTTCCTCGATCGATTCCAAACCATTACCAAACATCCCCACATCCATTCCCATCACCATATCCTCCTCTACCATCCCTAAATCACCACCATTCCATTCGCAAATCCATTCCCCAACCGCATCCAGGTAAATTTTCTTTTTCCTTAAACTTTTTCAATTATTACATAAATCTATTATTCGTCCTTACCCGATTTATTTCACACTGAGGACAGTGTGATTTAAGTCTGGGGGAGGATTCCATCCCTAACTAACCACCACTTTCTTTCATTTGTGTTTGCATTTTGCATTTTTCGACGTTTTTCTTAAAAAATTTCAAGTTTTTCGAAAAGCGTAGGAATACGTTTTGAGGGAATGATGAAAGGAATCCATGACGATAACCGACCAGTGTGCTACTACGCTATCTCCTAGTAACATGCTCTTTCGTAATTTGGTTCTAGATTAGGTGGTAGCTAGAGTTTCTGTTAATGCGAAATCCCTAGAGGAATGTAGACCGGAGAGATTCTCAAGGATGGAATATGCTAGCTCTATTTTATTTGGACTTAATCTTGACTTACTTTTCTCATTAAAGGTTTATGCAAAGATAACTAATCATACATTCATGACGTTCTTTCACCTTTTACCACTCTTTGTCGTACATGAATGGCCAGCTCATCTTATGTTGGTATCCCACCCGAAACTTAACCTTTCTTCAAACCTCATGCAACTCTCTTTGTGACTTATGTGCAGATATGTGCAAAAACGCCGGAGAGGGAGGAATGACAAATCTTTCAGTCACTAAAGACGAAGACTATACGCGATCGGTGGTGGTGAATTCAACAAAGATGCGAGCTTGGTTATGCCTTGGAAAAACTCAAAATCGTGGTAAATTTTCGTGCCCCTAAGACTCTACTTCAATAAAAAAGCTTTTCCCCCATTCGGAAAAAAAACTGAAATGGAAAGGAAACAAGAGCCTTAAAAGAGTCTAGGTTGGTCGAAATACTTATGAGGCATCCATGGTTCGTTTTTGAGAAGTCTGTCATTCCGAGCCCACATAAAATTCTAAGTCTGGGGGAATGACATAAAACTTATGTTTTTGGGAAAAGGAGGAAGTGCAACATTTTTACGCAAGAAGAAGTGACTGGAGTTGTGGTGATCAATAGGTCCTTCTTCTCTTGCTGTTTTGCATAATATCTCGCACCCTCCGGTAAAATTACGGTAACCCGAAACACTCTTAACCTCACCTCTAAATGCCTTTAATCCTAGCCTTGATTGTCTTGGTTTAACCCTTTTGATGAGAAACCCACACCTATACTTAATGAATGTAGAAAGCTATCTAACCTGATATTTGGATTTTGAAAGTTTATATTTCGTATGACGGATACCGTGGACTAGTGTTACGGGAACTTCTAGTGAGATTTTTTTAGGCTAGATTGCGATTGATGTAGTTCGATGGTTATGGTTTAAAAGGACGGTCTCTGATATTTCTAGTTCCCGATGATTTTCGTTTGATCATTTCCAAGCTTGAGCTTTGTCTTGTTTGAGGACAAACAAGGTTTAAGTCTGGGGGTGTGATAACACCGTATTTTTACCCGTTTTGCTATATATTTTAGAACACTTTAATAAGTGTTCCGCTTGGTTTTCTATGCTTTTATTACGGGTTTCGCATGTTTGCGGTTTTAAGACTCTTTTGAGGTAACTCGAGATTAAAGAGTGCATTCCGGAGCAAAAGTACGTTTTTGGATAAACTTGAACTGTCAAGAAGTCTTGCAATCAAAGAAGACCTTTTTACCGTCTGATCATCACCAAATTTGGATACAACAAAGTAGAGACAACCAAATTTCTAATGCAATTAGATTGGGAACAATCCAATGGTTGGATCCTAAAATATACCGAAGCACTGAACACCGATGAAGCTGCCCGAAGAAGCAGTCCACCGTGGGTCGATGAGCCGGACCCGCGGCCAAGCACCATTCCGCCTAACCTGGAGCCACCCCACCCGCGATCAGAGCCCAGTTCGCCGCAGCCAAGAGCTTCGCACCTGCGGCCAAGCCTAATTCCGCCCAAGATGATCCTTTTCTTCACCCGAGGCCAAAACCGTCTTTTCCCGTCAAACTCTAAAACGACCCAAGCATGTTGAAGACCTATAAATACTTGTTTTAAAAAGAATTTCTGAGGAGAACCCTAGATACATTCTACACACTAGTTTTGCTTTCATTCGTGTACTCTTACATCGAGATTTTCGGGATTGGTGAGGAGGTTTCTCACAGAGCTTAGCTCTTGAATTTGTGAGGCTTTTTCACCAATCTCATGTTTAATTTAATTATGTCTTTTTCCAGTATGTGTAAGTAGTTTAGATTGTTGGGTTTAAAGGATTATCGATGGGAATTCTATGTTCGATAGGGATTTCACTCGGTAAACTTTAGCCGATTTCTAGAGCTCTTCTCTTGGAAAGTTGTTAATGCATGAATCTAGTGTCATGAAATAGAGGCTGATAAAGGGAGTTTAGAACCACGGAAGTGTTGCATCTAATCACCAGCAAAGTTCATCCACAAGGCGTGCGCGTCGTAAGATTTTGAAAGTCTACTTACAGAGTGCCGTGAACTTATGGACCCACTAGTATATCACAATATTACGTGCGGCCAGAGACGGAAGCTACTGGTCGAGTGAATAGACTGTAGGACGTACGTTATATGGAAGTAGACTACGTCATTATTTTGTCATGTTCGTGGAGTTATAATCTAGAACACCGGTTACTAATGAGCTAGTGGTCGTTTGACTGAATCGAGCATACCCCGAGATATTCCTCTCGACCCATCAACGTTTTAGGATAGTTACAACCGTCTATAGTAGTGTAGTTTAGCAATAGATTCCGTAGAAGTATTTTAGTTATCATTTTAGTTATCGATTTCATTAGGTTTAGGTTAGTAGTCGATTTTCTTAGGTATTAGGATAGTCTTAGTTTTTCTTAGGATAGGTTTAGTTTCCCTTAGCATTAGTTTAGTAGTTAAAATTCACTTAGTTTATAGTAGCCATCGATTTTCTTAGATTAGATTAGTAGAAGTTTTCCGTTTCTCGTTCTTTACAATTCTAGTTACAAAAACCCCATAAAAAAATATTCGTTCTAGGTTTATTTACTATACAGTGTCTAAGGTCTCATAGAACAACACCCTCTTCCTGTGGATCGATACCTCAAGTACTACAACGCACATATGTGCACTTGTAGGTTTTAAGGTTCATAAATTTAAGACCTGAAGTTTCGGAGACGAATCCGATAACGCATCAGCAACCTCTGCATTAAGGTTGCAGAGAACTAGCAATCACTGCTCTTTGAGGCAGAGAACTGGAAAATATGTTGATTTTCGGTGCAGAAAACAAGCATCCTGTGCTCGTTGAGGCAGAGAACTGGCAACCTCAATTATTTGATGCAGAGAACTGGCAACCTCTGCATCCTCTGCTTTTAGACTTTTTCTTTCGTCTGCTTTGGAAACCTCAGATTCTTGGAGGAGAGAGGCTGGTGAAACGCTACTTTTGATATGCGCAAACGTAGCCTTACAGGTGTAGCAAACTTTGAAACAAGTAGAGCTCTGCCAAATTTATTTTATCGCATAAAACGTTACTCATAATATAAAATCCAGATAGTATTACGTTTTGTAATTGGCAATTACGAGTTCATAATTGATCCATATCACTCATAATTTAAGCAACCCATCTAAACGTTTTTAGAGTCCAATGCCCCATTTCATTTATAAGTATTTGTATTCAGACAAAAACAAACGAAACCGACTAAATTATTATAAGTATAAAAGCAAATTAGGGTTTTCATATTTATTTTGGTAAATATACCACCACTTCTTTTATACAAGGTTTCTTCTTATTCCTTTCAGTTTTAGAACAAATCTTAGAAGATATTATTGTCATAATGTTATACCGACAATATGCCAAGTATTCCCTTTGATATTGTATTCCTCCTAAACTAAGAGTGTTTCATTTTTCCTTTACTTCGACTGTTTTGAGTTGACTAAGCTTTCAAACGATGATATATAAGAAGATTATGGAGGTATGACGTCCAAACAAATGATAAATGTAATTGTTTCTTCGTTTTTAATCGTTTGGGGTTTCGAAAATAATGGAGCTGAGGGTTGTTGAGCCAGAGAACTAACAAACTCTCTGCACTAAGGTTGCAAAGAACTGGCAATCACTGCTCTTTGAGGCAGAGAATAGGCAACCTCTGCATTATGGTTCAGAGAACTGGCAACCTATGCATTATGTGCAGAGAACTGGCAACCACTGCTCTTTGAGGCAGAGAGCTTGCAACCTCTCTCTGCCTTTTGAGTCAGAGAACTGGCAACCTCTGCATTAAGGTTGCAGAGAACTGGCAATAACTACTCTTTAAAGGAGAGAACTAGCAAATATGTTGATTTTCGGTGCAGAGAACATTCATCCTGTGCTTGTTGAGGCAGAGAACTAGCAACCTCAATTCTTTGATACAGAGAACTGGCAACCTCTACATCCTCTGCTTTTAGAGTATATGGGCTCTGTTTTTCGTCTGCTTTGGAAACCTCGGATTCTTGGAGGAGAGAGGCTGGTGAAACGTTGCTTTTTGATATGCACAAACGCTGCCTTACAGGTGCAGCGAAATTTGAAACAAGTAGAGCTCTGCCAAATTTATTTTATCGCATAAAACGTTACTTATAATATAAAATCCAGATAGTATTACGTTTTGTAATTGGGAATTACGAGTTCATAATTGATCTATATTACTCATAATTTAAGCAATCCCTCTAAACATTTTTAGAGTCCAACGCCCTGTTTCATTTATAAGTATTCGTATTGAGACAAAAACAAACGAAACTGACTAATTTATTATAAGTATAAAAGCAAATTAGGGTTTTCATATTTGTTCTGGTAAATATACCACCATTTCTTTTATACAAGGTTTCTTCTTATTCTTTCATTTTTAGAACAAAATTTAAAAAATATTATTGTCCTATTGTTATATCGATAATATGCCATGTATTCCCTTTTGTATTTTATTCCTCTTAAACTAAGAGTGTTTCATTTTTTCGCTAATTCCATTGTTTTGAGTTGACTAAGCTTTCAAACGATGATATATAAGAAGATTATGGAGATATGACGTCTGATGCGTACAAATTATAACTAAGCTTCAAGTTTTATATTTATAACCCTAGTTGTCTGCATGTGCACAAATGTGCGTTGTAGTACTTAGGGGTCGAACCACGGAGATTTTGTTGTTTCGGTACGAAGCAATTAGATACTTAAATCGAATTGGAACGCAAATAATTTGGAGTTGGTTTGTATCACTAAAATCTAAACTAGACGGTGGAATAGACGAGGTTGTAATCGACTTAACTAAACGCTGGGCTTGAGGGTATTCGTAGGGATTCATTGCTAAAACGATGTAAAAATAAATAATAAAGGTAACCAACTATGAAATTGTAATTGTTATGATGTCCAAACAAATGATAAATGTAACTGTTTCTTCGTTTTTAATCGTTTGGGGTTTCACAGATAATGGAGTTGAGGCTCGTTGAGGCAGAGAACTAGCAACCTCTCTGCATTATGGTTGCAGAGAACTGGCAATCACTGCTCTTTGAGGCAGAGAATAGGCAACCTCTGCATTATGGTTTAGAGAACTGGCAACCTCTGCATTATGGTGTAGAGAACTAGCAACCACTGTTCTTTGAGGCAGAGAGCTGGCAACCTCTTCCTTTTGAGGCTGAGAACTGCCAACCTCTACATTAAGGTTGCAGAGAAATGGCAATCACTGCTCTTTGAGGCAGAGAACTAGCAAATATGTTGATTTTCGGTGCAGAGAACAGGCATCATGTGCTCGTTGAGGCAGAGAACTGGCAACCTCAATTCTTTGATGCAGAGAACTGGCAACCTCTGCATCCTCTGCATCCTCTGCCTTTAGAGTATATGGGCTTTGTCTTTCGTCTGATTTGGAAACCTCAGATTCTTGGAGGAGAGAGGCTGGTGAAACGCTGCTTTGTCATTTTATAAAACTCGAATTAAATACACGCATATGAGAATTATAAGTATTCGTATTCGTATTCGTATTCGTATTCAGACAAAAATAAACGAAACCGACTAAATTATAAGTATACAAGCAAATTAGGGTTTTTCAGCGGATTCCGAGAACTCATTCGACTGATAGTTTCCTTGCATCGACGAAGAACGGCTCACCGCCTCGAAGATTTCTTTGGATTTTTTCGCGTGTTCAGTTTGCCTCGAAGAATTATACAGCTGGACCAGCCCTATCTTCCAGGTTACCCTTCTTACCATTTCACATCATGTTAGAGTATCCATAGGTTAAATCGTTGAACAAACAGTACAATTATATTGATCGCATAATTTGTTTCCGTTCAGTGTGTTAATGGTCATTTCACATGCCCCGATTGCCAGGATGAGTTGAGGCCGGTATGTGCAACATGCGAATCTCCGCAGCTTCTCAGAGTTTCATGTCCAAATGCAGATTTTGGTTGCTCCGAGGAACTTTTGCACAACGAAAGATCAACACTTGCAGAGCAGTGCGCATTCGCCCCCTGTCCCTGTCCTTTTAGAAGCTGCGATTTCACTGGCACGTACAAGGATCTATATGACCACATCGTTAGTCAACACCTTGACTCCTTGCAAATGTTTGAATGTGGGAAAGTCAAGGCTATTTGTTCGAGAGTGATGAGAGGTTAGTTCTCAAAGAAAATTCTGCTGGAGAAGAAGGAGAACTTGTCGTTGTGGAGCGTTTCAGGCCGGTGGGTGGCTTCATGACTATCTCTGTCCTATGTATTTCACCCAAAGTCCCAAGAGAGAGACACTTATGCTACCTATTGAAGTTGAAAGCAGTCAATGGTGATTATCTTGGTATTGCGGGAAACCTGAAAAGAGTTCTTGGATCGCTTGATGAGTGTGATAGCTTCTCTATGCATTCTATGCATGTTCACCCTTCTCATGGCCCTGCCAAAGACAACTTAAGAATCTGCATCAAACCCGAAGATTACGATCATGAGAACAGCTGCTTTCCCCCTGAAGTTGAAAGAAGTCAATTGTGATTATCTTGGTATTGCGGGAAACATGAAAAGAGTTCTTGGATCGCTTGATGAGTGTGATAGCTTCTCATATCGTTAAAACTCTATAGATATGTATATCTAAACCTCTAGATTAGTACCTTCTCCTCTAAGATATTTCTTTTCTTTAGCCTCCTGCATACAAAAGTTATTCATAAACTATAAACCAAATCATCCATACTATTATTCATAAACCAAAAAACCTAACTGACAAAATTATATAAACGTGAACTATCACCAAAAAACCTGATGAAAATTGATGTTTAATCCTCTTACCAAAGTCAACATATTGGTACAAGCAGACTTATTTAACGTTGGCAGAAACTGAAGCTATGCTAGAGACGTCGGAACCGAACCAAATGCCCAGGGCTAACTACTAATAACAATAACAAAATCTTGGATAAGAATCTGCTTAACTAAGCGAATATATTACCACACATCTGCGAGGATCCAACTCTCAATAATATCAGAAACTGTCATTTAATAATGATGACTTGTATCGGAAACCGACATTTAATTATGTCGAATCGTTTCCTATGCTATACTCCATTTGACTTCTTCTTTGACTCTGCCTTATCTTTTATTTTTTTTGGTAAAAAACTTTGCCTTATCTTCCCAACATGGTCTTATATGATAGATCTAGATCTTCAAGTTTTAAGCGAAAACTACAAAAGAAAGAAATGGAAGAAATGATGAATTATGCTAAAAACAATATTAAAGGCGGTCGAGATTAGGAATGCAGAAAAGTGGGTAAGGGTGGGGAAGAAGATGAAGTTTAAATCACATTTATTCCCTTCATTAAAGTAAACTACAAAAATTAACAAAATTGAAGTCCCATATAGGGTTACCCTATCGGGTTTCGCGGGTTTTTTTGGGGTTACACTTTAGGATAATAAAACCCGATAGTGTATTTTGGATCCGGGCTTATAATGGCCGGGCTCATTTCGGGCTCGCGTTGGATAGGGTAATTTTACCCAATACAACATCCCTATACTGCAGTGTAAAGTTTGATCTCACGTATAGATTTTAACTTGCGTAAAGTTAAACCAGAGTAAAAGTTACTGTCGTTTATTCAAATGACGTCGTTTCCCATACATAAAACCCGGGGATTCGATCACATGTCTGAGATGTGGTCAGACACCTTGTCAGAAAACAGTGGAAGGCGTTGCCGAATGGGAGCGCTTTGTGAATCTTCTCAATCTCATCTGCACCAAAAAAGCAGAGGTTGCCAGTTCTCAGTTTTCAAAACAGCGTTAAGACAGAGCAAAAGTAGCATCTATCCTCTAAGAACCAGAGGTTGCCAAAGCAAAAGCATATGAACATACGCCCATACATGTAGAACTTGCACGAACCCTTTCAATACGTAAGTGTCTTCGTACACCATATGACCATTAACCGCAATTTTAACAGACGCAACTAGATCGTTGCAACCAACCCTTCCCCAGGGATACTGTTCGAAAATATCAAAATCCATCACAATCTTAGCTAGGTGAGGTGGAATAGACTGCCGCCGATCTAGACCCAACATACTGTTACACATGATGGCCAAATAATTCACATCTCACAACTCCTACAAGTTGTATGCATTTAATTCTCATCTTTTTGTAATTAATTCTAAAACGGCATTAAGACAGAGCAAAAACAACCACTATTCTCTAAGAACCAGAGGTTGCCAGTTCTCTGCACCAAAGACCAAAGGTTGCCAGCGTTTCACCAGCCTCTCTGTTTCCAAAGCAGATAAAAGACAGAGCAAAAACAGCCTCTATACTCTAAAAGAAGAGAGAGCAGAGGTTGCCAGTTCTCTGCCTCAACGAGCAGAGTTTGCCAGTTCTCTGCCTCAACGAGCAGAGGTTGCCAACACTATGCAAAACGCTGCTTTGGAAACAGATAATTGGCAACCAGTGCTTTTCGGTGCAGAGAACTGTCACGCTCATTCAAATTTGTCTATTTTTGTTGTTTTCTTAATGAAGGCATAAATGTCATTCACAATTCATCTTCTTCCCCGACCTTCTCCACTTTTCTTCTACCCTAATTTCGGCCGCCTTTTAATATTTTTTCACATAATTCATCAATTCTTGCTTCTTTTTTTCGCATTAAATTTTAGAAAAAGCTCAAGAATTACAAAATCAATATTTTTGAATCAATAACACTTAAATTAAGTCTTATTTCTAATTTTACACTTTCTAAATTACAAAATTTAATTATAAAAAATATTACCTCGCATGGGTGCACTGGTTTAAAATCTAGTCTTTAATATTTCATATCTTTTATCGACAATCGTCCAAAAGCGTAATGATTTCGTATCTTTTTCTTGAGATACAAAGCAAGTCAATCAGAGGATCACATCCCTATCACATCCTTTAATCTCGGCAGTTAATCTCGTCTAGGGTAGATACGACTTCAGTGATGAGAGTAGATGATGAGACAAATAAAAAAATAGCTGAGTTGATGTCACGTTCAAATATTTTTATTTTGTAATTCTCCGTCAAAATAAAGGCAGAGTTCAAGAAAGTAAAAATCCTTTAGTTTCTGGACAAGACCAGTGTATATTCATATCACCAAAAATATATGTGATATGATTAAAACATTCTTCTTCTTTTTTTAATCACAGGTGGAATCTGTGAGGCGTATATTTGAAAAATACCCAGACTTTGCATCAAAATTCCGTTCTAAGAATCGGCATCTAAAGTCAACATACATGAATCTCCTCCTTGGACTCATTGAAACACTATGCTAGTCCCCACAAGAGCTCGATGATATGTTTGGCTTTTACCATTTTCTAACACATGTTTTGGTGTTTCTTTTGAGTATTTTATCGAGTCAAAGTTCATTTTTGGAATATTTTAATCCTTTATTTAGTTATCTCAGGTAAAAAGGCGTTTAAGGAAGAAATTGGAGTTACGTGGGTAAAAACGCATGGAACAGTACAGAAAAGAACAGAATCGATCGATGCAAAGAGTGCATCGATCGATGCAACACCATCAGAAAAACCAAAATCGATCGATGCAACATGCTCAGAAAGTTCAAAGTTGATCGATGCACAATCGGAGTCGATCGATGCATCACCCTTCGAAGAGCCAGAATCGATCGATGGAGCATACCCAGAAAGTCCAAAATCGATCGATTCAAGTCAGCGAGAAGGAAAATGAAATTTTTGATTTTCCTGTTTTGCCCCGGAAGCTGCCTATTTTGACCTAATTCGCCCAGAACCTTATATATACTTTATTTTCAGCCACTTTTAGGCGATCTCTCTCATTTTACTGCTCTCTATTCTACACTTGTTTTTGGCCATTGATTTTGTAAGTTTGAAGAAGAATCTCTGCATCTATTGAGAAGATTTATAAACCTTTTCCTCTCTTTAATTATTATTATGAGTTTCTCTCTATCTCCTTGCTTGTTCTCTGTTGCCATGTCCGAGTAGTTTCATAGTTAGGTTTAGAGTTTCAACGGGATCCATGAATCATTGAATTAGACATTAGACATATATAGGGATTCATCTTTTGTGGTTTTTGCTTATTGTTATGTTTGTTACTTAGGATAAGTTGACCGCTTTGCCTCTGATCTAGAGTTTAATCTATACCACGGAAGTGTCGTAGGTTGCTAGAAAGAACATAAGCGAGCGAATTGTCGTATGATTTTACAATGATTTTTCTATTATTGAATTTACACCACTTCTAGTTATTTTCATTACTCTGCAATACAAACCTTATTTTCATATTAGCTTAATTTCATCTTGTGAGAATCGTAGTGTAACCTTGGTCTATGTGGATTCGATCCTAAAGTACTACATTGACATACAGTTATGATTACAGTAGTGTGCACTTTAGTTATTAATTGACTACATGGTAACACACCTAAATCAATTTGGCGCCGTTTTGAATTTCAATTTTAATCTAAGATTTACAAACATATTCTACCTTGATCACTTGTACGTTTCAGGTGACTGACAGAAAAGCTGGATAGAGTTACCAGAAGCAGGGGCTCTGAAAACTTTTGCGAGCTCAGCAACGAAGAACCGGAGAGCAAGGTCAATTCATGTCATCATGGACGATAAGAACAACGACCAACAAAACGCTGCAGCTGCCGAACTCCAGAGACTACAAAACAAGTGCAGCAGTTGCAACAGCTACATCAACAACAACAGCTACAACAACAACAACCTGGCATTAGAGACTTAGACACGCCTCATGCCTTCTACCAGAACAAAGCTGCTATCCGTCCACCGGCTATTACGAGGCAAGATTATGAGATAAAACCTCAGATGATCGCATTGGTGATCAAAATTTTTGAAGAAATCTGCAGCACTACCAAGTCGAATGGGGGTACCGGCCGATTACCTCAAGTGCAAGCTCTTCAATTTCTCTTTGGCGGACAAGGCGCTAAGATGGCTCAAGTCACGCCCACCTGAGTCGTTGACTACATGGGAAGAATGCAGAGCTACTTTCTTGGATCACTTCTACACCAAGTTTAAGACAGCTTCGCTGCGAAATAAAATCACCACCTTCCAGTAGCACGCATGAAAGTCTTTTTGCGAAGCTTGGGAGAGGTTCAGAGAGTACTGCAGAGAGTGCCCTCATCATGGGTACTTAGATGAGCAGATACTAAGCATCTTCTACGATGGAGTTGATTGGGACTATAAGAACGCCCTTAATGCTGCAAGCAATGGAGATTTCATGGCTAAGACTAAGGAAGGGGCGTACCAGCTGATAGATAACTTGGCTTCAAGTTATGGAAATCGATGTCCTGCGTACGACAGGTCTAAACGTGTCAACGGTGCATATTCGCAAAAGTGAACTTGCTTCTGAAGGGAAATCAGAGAAGTGTGTAGTCTTGCGAAGAGGCAGGAGATGAAATTTTATGTCAAGGATTAGCTGAAGACGAAACCAATGAGCAACAAGAGGTGAGCTACGTTAGTGGACAAGGGTACATGCAGAACAGAGGTTTCAACCAGAATTATAGAAACCATCCGAATCTGTCTTACATAAGCACCAATGTCGAGAATCCCCAAGATCAAGTCTACCCCCAGCAAGTTCAATACCCCCAAGGAAAAGCATTTGTGCAAAACGCAGGCGCCTCAGGATTCTCTTAAGGTTTCCAGGGCCAGAATATGTTTCAAGGTGGATTCCAGCCGAAACAACCGTTCAACTCCTTCCAGACGACAAAACCTGCCCCATTTCAAGCTCCTGCAAGCTCCGCAAATGAATCTCAGGATGAGCTTAAAGTTCTAATGCAACAACTCCTGCTCAATCAACAATAATCTTCTTAAGAGATCAATGTTAAGGTTGATAACATGTACAACGATCTCAACAGCAAGTATAGAGTTGTGTGCACTCATGTGAAGAAGCTGGATACTCAGATTGCTCAAGCTGCTGAAGCAATCAAGAGACCCCAGGGAACTCTTCCCAGGAAAGTAGAGCAAAATCCAAAGAATGAGTTCGTCAACGCCATTACACTCAGAAGCGGAAAGGAGTTGGAACCGACTGCACGGAAAAAGGAAGGTTTTGATGTCATCATCGATCTAGGAGAGGTTGACGAGGGGACAGCCAAAAAAGGGAAAGCTTTCACAAGTACAGACGCTACAGATGAGCCATATGTGCTACCACCTACACGCGTCTACACCCCAAGGATCCCTTACCCTACTCGTCCAAGGAAGTCGCGTAAAGACCTAGAAGAAGCCAAGTGTAAGGAAATGCTGAATGATCTTGTGGTGAAAATTCCTCTTGTTGATGCAATACAAATGATACCTTCATTGAAGAAGTATATGAAGATCTTAGTGACAAGTAAGGTGTCTACCGAAGACAATGTCTTGATGGTTTCTAAAGATTACAGTGATGTCCTCCAAAACAAGATGCCAAAGAAGCTAGGTTATCCATGAAAGTTCATTCTCTCTGTGCAAATTGGAGCAATGACTTTTTCTTGCTCTCTATGTGATATTGGGTCTAGCATCAACCTAATGCCATAATCTGTGGCTAAGCGGCTTGGATTCACAAAGTTCAAGCAAACTAAGATCTCTCTAGTGTTTGCCAATCGTTCAATGAAGCTGCCTGTTGGTGTTCTTGAGGATCTACATGTGCGAATTGGCAATGCATTTGTTCATGTAGATTTTGTGGTACTAGAGCTGGATGAAGAACCAAATGATCCTCTCATTTTGGGAAGACCTTTCTTGTATACAGCAGGAGCTATCATAAATGTGAGGAACGGGCGAATAGATCTACACCTGGGAAAAATTGTCATGAAGTTTGAGATGGATAAGATACTGAAGAAGCCTATGTTGGATGGATATACATTCTCGATAGATGACTCATTAGAGGTCCCTGACGAAGTAGTTGAAGAGATTCTAGTCGATGACCCGTTGGTGACTGTTTTGACAAATGCAGAGAGTGAGCATGGGTTTATGAGTGACTATGCCACCGGTTATGCTAAGATGCTGAACTCAAGCCAGACAATGGGGAAGATGGTCGAGTACATCATTTTAGATGGAGACTGTTTTGACAAATGCAGAGAGTGAGCATGGGTTTATGAGTGACGATGCCACCGGTTATGCTAAGATGCTGAACTCAAGCCAGACAATGGGGAAGATGGTCGAGTACATCATTTTAGATGGAGCCGCAAAGACGCCTCCAGCAGCAAGTCTTCTTGCGCCTTCTGCTGACCCGTGGAGCGAGCTGAAAGCTCCAAAAATCGAACTCAAAACACTCCCAGCTAGACTAAGGTCCGCATTTCTTGGTCCTAATTCCACTTACCCTGTGATCATCAATGCTGAGTTGAACAATGTGGAAACTGCTTTGCTTCTGTGTGAGCTTAAAAAATATCGTAGAGGTTTAGGCTACTCACTAGATGATCTCACAGGGATTTTACCTAACCTTTGCATGCATAGAATACATATAGAGGATGAATCGATGACTTTGATTGAACATCAGAGACGGTTAAACCCGAATCTAAAAGATGCTGTAAAAAAGGAGATAATGAAACTTCTAGAGGCGGGCATCATATACGCTATCTCTGATAGTACTTGGGTGAGCCCAGTACATGGTGTGCTAAAGAAAGGCGGTGTGACAGTTGTTGAAAATGAGAAAAATGAGTTGATACCAGCTAGAACTGTCACATGGCATAGGATGTGTATCGACTATATGAGGTTGAATGCCGCTACTCGTAAAAATTATTTTCCCTTGCCTTTTATTGATCAGATGCTCGAAAGATTGGCTAACAACCCCTACTACTGTTTTCTAGATGGTTATTCTGGTTTCTTTCAGATTCCCATCCACCCAGACGACCAGGAGAAGACTACATTCACATGTCCTTACGGCACATTTAAGAGTCCAGTTTCAAAAAACGGCATAATTAAATAAGGTGACACAGAGTCTGCCGTAGTGTTGGTGTTGACCTTCTTGTTTACAGGTTCATTGACTAATTTGAAAATTTATTTGTATTATATATAAGGATATGTTGAACTGAACTTAAAAAAATTAATTGGTTGGACTTTTTTTTTTTGGCCCATAAGTTTAAATATAAACTTATTTGTATTATATATATATATATGGGCCTGCTAAAATTTGGTCTGTTTTTTGCTCTGTCTTAACGGTCCTTCGGAAACAGAGAACTGACGGTCATATATAATGGCTAAATTTTTATCATCATGTAGCACACCACACAACTGAATAAAAAACCATTCCCATGCAGCATCATTCTCTATGTCTACAATCCCAAAAGCTATAGAAAATATACCTGAATCTGCATCCTCTGTACTTACCAGTTAGATGTGTTCCGTCTACTACAACAACCCTCCTCAAGAACTCAAATCCTTTGATGCAAGCACCAAAAGCAATAAACAAATACTTAAACCTTTCATTATCATCTCATACAAGCTTTGTAATTGTACATGGATTGGCCAACTCTATTTTGTATAGATAGGTAGGTAAGTCCTAATAACTTTTCAAAGGAGTGCCTCTGACCGGGTCTCGTGCATATACCAACGCACCATGTGCCTTTGTATAGCCTATGTCAAGGCCATATACCGACTGCATCGTGCTCATGATATCTCTAGGCGTAATTTCTTTAAGATCACGACCACCACTAAAGCCATCAACATACATCTTCCCAATACATTTTACATTGGCATGTCACTGACGAGTATACCTACGGACAGCAGAGCAAGTATGAACTTTTATAAATTTTGTTGCGATAAATTCTGAGGTTGAAGCTGACATAATCACAGCACGAATCTTCCATGAACAATTAGGAACACAACATATCGCAACAAATATCCTCTTCGTCGAAGTCTTGATGTTGAAATCAAACTTTATGATAATTGCCATCTCGCGTAGTGTCGTAATTAATGCATTTGTGTCATCGAATATATGGCCAACCTTGATAGTTCGATATTTCAACATCGGTAATGACTTCATAGTGTTGTCATTGGATATATCGCCGAATGAAGGCGACCATTTATGTTGCTTCGTAGAATTACTGATTTTATTCGGTAATGGATTCACAGTCTCGGCTTTAACATCATAAAAAGCCACATAACCATTCTCTTTGACATCACAAGTGTCATCTTTAACATGACCACCATAGATTGTTCTCAATGACACACAAATCCGGATAATCTATCTGTTCGACATTCTGATAAAGTTCGCAAGGTGTCTATTGTTATTCAAGAAGATATGAGATGTCTCGGTAGGCAGTTTGTCCAACATATGTTTTGGCAACATATAAGCAATGTCGATTGCATTCATCTTTGTATCCAAGCTGTAATCTTCGCAAAAAATGCGGAGAAATTCCTCGTACGTGATTTGAGACCATGTGTGCTCTGATTTATCCTCCGTTGTCCACATCACCATAAAGATTGGCTTGAATATTGACTATTTCTATAGCGCCACCATCGCAGCCTTTGTTAGAATCAGCAAAGGCATCATTTTTTCTATCCACATCGCAGCCTTCATTTCTCAGCAAAAGCAGCCTATCCTCTAAGAACCAGAGGTTGTCAGATCTCCGTTTCCAAAGCAGTGTCAAGACAGATCAAAAACAACCTATGTCCTCATATAATCAGAGGTTGCTAATTAACTGCACCAAAGAGCAGAGGCTGTTCACTAAATGAAACGTAGCGATTTAGTCGTCTCTAACAGTGTCGTAGTTGGCAGTGGCGGCGTCTTTTTGTTACCCTTAATAATTTTCATATAATTTTATCTTCTATTAACTATGCCTTTGTCATTACATACTTGATCTATTTCCAATAACCGAAGATTGTCATCCATCATTACTTCAGATTCATGCGTAGATGTCTCAGCATGCATCTCCGCAGCCAGCTTTCACCTCATAGTCGGCATATTTCGCTCGCATGTTTTTTCGGGTCAAAAGGAACCGCTATCATAAGACACTCAAGATGTTTGAGTGCGAATTATCGACAATTACCATAATGGGGTTCTCAGCCGGGAAATCTGTCAGTTATACGTTCGATATCATACTGCCTTCCATTATACTCGGGATTACGGATATTCAACATGGCGGGAATAAGAAAAGTAAAAGGAACCGCCGCATTCTCAACGCTCTCTCTTTTGAATTTCACCATACTGACATATAGTTTGACATTCTGATCTTTTAGAGAAATGACCATCGCAACCCAATGACAGTTGGTCACGTTTAGGATGGCGTATAAAGTATCCACCTCTTTGAGCCAGTGTCGATTTGTTACAACGTATGTTGGATTTGCACTTTCTAAGTAGAAACTTGTACCAGTAGGAAGACAAGTCGGAGAGTATTGCCATCTTTTGTACCTATCCTCCCCCCACAACTGTACAAACGCTCTGTCCGATATAACAAACTTCTCTGATTTGAACGCAGATGAATTTTGCTTTAGCCTTAGTTTGTACATTTAATTCTCATCCGCTACAAGTTGTATGCATTTAATTCTCATCCGCATGCATTGCTTGCATTTAAGACATTTAAGAGTCCACTTTCAAAACAATAGCATAATTAAATAAGGTGACGCAGAGTCTGCCATAGTGTTGGTGTTGACATTCTTGCTTACAAGTTCATTGACTAATTTGAAAACTTATTTGAATTATATATAGGTATATTGATTGGACTTTTTTTTTAAGAGGATTTGTTGAACTGAACTTCAAAAAATTAATTGATTGGATTTTTTTTTTTGGGGCCCATAAGTTTAAACAGAACATATTTGTATTATATATGGGTTTCTATCTTCTATATAGGCCTGCTAAAATTTGGTATGTTTTTTGCTCTGTCTTAACGGTCCTTCGGAAACAGAGAACTGACGGTCATATATAATGGCCAAATTTGTATCATAATGTAGCACACCACAACTGAGTAAAAAACTATTCCCATGCAGCATCATTCTCTATGTCTACAATCCCAAAAGTTATAGGAAATATACCTGAATCTGCATCCTCTGTACTTACCAGTTAGATGTGCTCCATCTACCACAACAACTCTCCTCAAGAACTCAAATCCTTTGATGCAAGCACCAAAAGCAATAAACAAATACTTAAACCTTTCGTTATCATCTCGTACAAGCTTTGTAATTGTACATGGAATGGCCAACTCTATTTTGTATAGATAGGCAGGTAAGTCCTGATAACCTTTCAAAGGAGTGCCTCTGACCAGGTCTCGTGCATATACCAACGCACCATGTGCCTTCGTATAGTCTATGTACAGGCCATACACCCACTGCATCGTGTTCATGATATCTCTAGGCGTAATTCCTTTAAGATCACGACCACCACTAAAGCCATCAACATACATCTTCCAAATACATTTTACATTGGCATGTCGCTGACGAGTATACCTACGGACAGCAGAGCATGTATGAACTTATATAAATTTTGTTACGATAAATTCTGAGGGTGGAGCTGACATAATCACTGCACGAATCTTCCATGAACAATTATGAACAAAACATATCGCAACAAATATCTTCTTCGTCAAAGTCTTGATGTTGAAATCAAACTTTATGATAACTGCCATCTCGCGTAGTGTCGTAATTAATGCATTTGTGTCATCGAATATATGGCCAACCTTGATAGTTCGATATTTCAACATCGGTAATGGCTTCATAGTGTTGTTATCGGATATATCGCAGAATGAAGGCGACCATTGATGTTGCTTCGCAGAATTACTGATTTTATTCGGTAATGGATTCACAATCTCGGCTTTAACATCATCAAAATATACATCACCATTCTCTTTGACATCACAAGTGTCATCTTTGACACGACCACCATAGGTTGTTCTCAATGACACAAAAAACCGAATAATCTATCTTTTCGATATTGTGATAAAGTTCGCAAGCTGTCTATCGTTATTCAAGAAGATATGAGGTGTGTCGGTAGGCAGTTTGTCCAACATATGTTTTGGCAACATATAAG
Source organism: Eutrema japonicum (assembly GCA_030161315.1). Lineage (NCBI taxonomy): Eukaryota > Viridiplantae > Streptophyta > Magnoliopsida > Brassicales > Brassicaceae > Eutrema > Eutrema japonicum. The sequence continues at coordinate 32,580,176 of BSQW01000012.1, forward strand.
CAATGTCGACTACATTCATCTTTGTATCCAAGTTGTAATCTTCGCAAACAATGTGGAAAAATTCCTCGTACGTGATTTGATCTTCAACCACTACCAACTTGCCTCCTTTACTTGAATCGACATGGAAATCCCAACCCGAATTTACCTTCCATTTTCCAAAAGTAGTACACAATTTGCAACATTATCTACAAAACCAGGGAATGTTCATTAGTACATTAACTCTGCTAGCAACTGAAATATCTGCTACTCTTTAGCAGAGACACATGTAGAGCTCTGTCAATGATCTTTAGCAGAGCTATATTTTAACAGATTTTTGGCAGATGTTTTAACTATATCTTAGGCAGAGCACCACAGTTTAGCAGAGATTTTAGAACTAGCTAGACAATGATGTACTACAGATCTATAAGCCGTTTAGCAGACATTTTGGAATGCAAGCTAGCGTAATGAAATTACATGCTTTTGTTCTTCCCTAAATATGCTGGATTTCACACCCTAAGATTGTCTTTGACCCCGCATATATTTGAGGTTCCAAACGAAGATCGTTCTCCCGAAGAATGTACGTATTTTCATATCAAAATCAAAAGTTGTAAGAAATGTCTAACGAATATCGCTTTGATCTTTCTGAGGTTTGAGAGTGAAATCGAATAATTGGCAAAGGCAAACTGAAAATAATAAGGTTTTGTGTCTACAAGAGGTTGAGGGAAAACAAAACATATATATATTAGGATTAGTTATTATTTTATTATTTTCAAAATAATAAGTAATGGTATTCTTGTTATTATTTTCAAAAGAGAGGGGTACATTGTCATAGACCAAAAGAGGTATACTATTTTTATAATTTTCCCTATGGGTGTACACGATATCAAATTAATGTCCCAAAATGTACTATTTTAACAAATGTCCATTGTTTTAATATACAAGTGAAAAACCCAAAAATCTTACCTCAAGAGTTGAATCTCCTTGTTGGGTCGCATCTTGTGTTTGGTTTCCACCATCATTATTTAGTTTCTCTTCGCATTGCTTGTCTTCTTCCATCTGAAAGACACATAATAAAAAATACATAACGGTTTTAGGTACCTTTCAAACAGGTTAAGGAACACTTGACTAGATAATTTAAAATATTAGTAAAAAGTCATAAAACTTACCTCATCATTTGAATGTCCCTGTTGGGCCGCCTCTTACATTTGCAAGAACATAGATTTAGTCATATATGATTAAACTCTTTCTAAAGAAACAATTTTGCTTATTACACACCAAAAAGATCTGCATCGGAACCAAATGTTATGCATCAGTCTGCAAATACATAACGGTTTTAGGAACCTTTCATACAAGTTTAGGAAGACTACCAAATGTTTAAAATACATGTGAAAATCCCATAAATCTTACATCAACAGTTGAATCATCATGTGTATGGGTCACCTCGTCTGTTTGGGTTCCGCCATGGGCACAAATCTCATGTGTTTGTGTCATAAAGATTGTAAGAACATAAATTCATAAATTGTAAAAACATAGGTTTTAGAAAGACTCGACCAATTGTTTTGTTTTTAATATACAAGTGAAAAGCCTAGAAATATTACCTCAACAATTGAATCTTCCTTTTGGGCCACCTCCTGTGTTTGGGTCACATCATGTGTTTGTGTCAGCTCATGTGTTTGTGTTTCCTAATGTTTGTAAAATCATAAGTTCATATTCAGTGAGATCCGTATTTAAGTAACAGAATTATGAACCCTAGTATGAATGATGGATCACATAATTTGTTTGCTTTTACCCATTCCGTATGAACCCTTATATCCTCAATGTTGAATTGGAAGATTTCTTGTGTATGATTAATGAGGACAGAGACTTTGTCATTCTTAATAATCGTATTGACAGATCCTCTACGCCAGCAACCTCTGTGATACACATTTGGAATTGCCAGATCCTCTTAATAATCATTCTTGATTTAGAGATACATCTTCCCAACTTACCTCTAAAGAGAATTTGGAATTGGTTGTGTATCCAAAGAGGATTGGATATGAGTCAGAGCTTGTGCAACAGTCTACAAATACATTTCATACAGGGTTAGGAAGACTTTTTCTGAAATGTTTAAAATACAAGTAAAAAAACCAGAAATCTTAACTCAATATTTGAATCGTCTTGTTGGATAGTTGGAGAATTGATAGATGGATTGATCCCACCACCTGTGTGATGATGCTACAACCAAAAAAAAATTGAAAAAAAGTTAATGGTAACTTTTAGTATGATTTCTTACAAATTTAAGAAGCTTTCCGGCAATTTCAGGAATGCTTTCCCAAATTTAAAGACAATTTTAAAGGAAACCAAAAACAGAGAGCTTACATCATCATTTAAACTGTGTTCTTGTTGGGTAGAACAGGATTCCACATCATCTATGTTTATCTGCAAACATTTCAAATTAATGGCGTATCAGTTTTGTTTGTGTAAACAACTTTAGTATGATTTCCTAAACATTTAGGAAGATTTCTCGAAATTTTTAGAAAGGCTTTCCTAAATTCTATGATAGAGAATTTGAAAGGAATCGAAAAGCTCAAAACATTACCTCCTCATTTAAATTGAGCCGAGACTGGCTAGAGGAAGAGATCTGATCCACACCATATGTCTTAGACTACAAGAACGAAATATGAAAACCTCTATTTCAAAACAATCTCACTAAACTTTTAAAAACAAAAGAAAAATTAGTTATCTTACATTAGCATTCAGATTGCCTTCATCATTTGTTTTTTCTTTACGTGATGGAGAATTCTCATATATTCCAAACTTTTCCTCTATTTTTGCCAAGCGGCTATTGATCTTACTAAACCCATCTTCAAATATATTTTAGAGCTTCGAGATGAAAAGCTCGCCCGAATCAGATGGTCCAGCACTCTCCACGTTAGAAAAAACCGATAAGATGTTTGAGCTACTTGTTCCATCGCTTCTGTCACATCCAGTGATCCTTTCCTCCAGTCCTTAATGGTCTTCTTGTAACCCTTCGTGACAACATCCACCATTGTATACATATATGGATCATCATTGTCTTCCAACGAGAATGTGTCTTCGGGATCTTCTGGTATCAAAGGTAAGATGCATATATATGACATTCAATTGCACAACAAAAATCGAAAACACTGAATCATTGAAATTAAGTAAGAGCTTTCGTTTCGGAAGAGTTTACAAATATTTAGGAAGGCTTTCCCGAAAAATGGTTGAAGCATTTCAAATTCGTAAATTCTTCCTAAAACACTAAGATAAATGCAAAAGAACCTTTGACTATATGAATCACACATGTTTTAAAAGGTATACCATTTGGATTCTAATTACTAACTACAAAAACTCACAAACTTATATTAACTAATATTTAAGTAGGTTTGTAGTGATTCAGTAAGGCTTTCCTAAACAATTATGAATCTGTCCGGAAAATTAAGAAGACATTCCCGAATTGAGAAATTCAGGGAAGTGTTTTCTTTATGCCTCGGTGAAGGATTAATTACTAACTTAGACAAGTTGAAATACGAGACTAAATCAATGATATGATAAATAAAATAAAGAACTTACATCTCGTGATGCTTCTATGCTCGTAACTTGAGCAATTGTTGGAGACATTGTATGAAGGTATCTCAGACAGAGGAAAGCAGTCGATGGCTCCACAGTCCTTAACCTGCTGAAGGCTGTTTGGAACATAGGCACAGATTCTAGAATCCACAGTTGCAAAGCAAATGGGAATCCGTGCAGATCATACTTGGGCTTCCTCATATGTGATGGAACATTCTTTTTGATCGATTTCAGCAGTAGATCAAAAGCTTCTCTTCCCCCACAGATGATTCATCAGGATATTCATATCATGTGCTATCTTGATGATCAACTTCGGGAACATGTACCCCTTGCACCTCTGAAGTATGAGCTAGGCTTTCAATCAATATCAATATACTGAGAGAGAATCTCTCGTCAACTTCATCATGTTCAGTATTACGCAGCACCTCAATGAGATCATCAACTGTATGATCGTCTTTCATTTCGCTCAGTCTTGTTATTCTTCGTCTTCTCCCTATTCTCACTCACTACACTTCAAACCTATGACCATATGATACTCTTATTGGGAATCTCATAGGTTGTGCTCCGGAGTGGAACCATAACTCGTTCTTTTTCTGTGATTAATGATATCGACAGCAAATAGTGGATCATTTTCCCCGACATCCACATATTTCTTGAACTGAACTTCAAAAGTGGTTCCAAAAATGAGTCCCTTATCCTCTGGAACTCTTCAACTGTGAGAATGTTTCTGACTGTGTCGATGTTTTCATATCTTTCGACATGGTTTACTATCACCCATGCAGCCTGATTTGGCTCATCTCCTATGGCAAAATGAAGCTTAGGTAGCGAGATACTCAGAGGTAACAAATCCTTTGTGTTTTCACATGTTAAACAAACAATAGACATTTTTTCAGTAATTACGGATAGTGAGATTTCTTTGAAATAGCAGTTTTCATATTTCATTCTTGCAGTATAAGACAACTAGTGTGGATCAAATCACTTCCTCTAGCTAGGCAGTCTCGACCCAATCAAAATGAGGAGGTAATGTTTTGCGCTTTTCGTTTATTTTCAAACTCTCTATCTTAGAATTTAGAAAAGCCTTCTTAAAACTTTGAGAAAGCTTTCTAAATTCTTAGGAAACTAGATTAAAGTTTGTTATGATCCATTTAGGAATATATATAACGTATTTAGGAAAGTATGTATAAATCAACAAGAAACATGAAAAAGTATGATTTCAGTTAAGTCATGCAGAGACAAACTATAAAAGACTATATTACCTTTTGATTTACATGCATAAATGAAACATCCAAACATGTGTTTTGTTTGCTTACAAACAAAAAAATAATAATACAAATGTTGAAATTATCGTTTATGGAAATCCAACGTATTTGGGAAATCTATTTATCAAAATCTGGATTGGATAATAAAATGGTTTTTCGAACTGTTTTAAAAAGTACAAACAATCAAGGCCTTAGTTTTTGTTTACAAATTGGAAGTTATTTGAAAAACTAGTTTCTCTAAAAAATTAGGGAATCAATTTTACCAAACAACATCAATGGAAAATCACCAATGGTTTTGCCCAAACAGAAGACTCCGCAGATTATCACCGATACCAGATTCTCGAAGAAAGAGCTATCGGATGATTCGAGTTTCCAGATTAGAAATCAACGAGATTAGGGTTACAGAACGGAGCAAACTCTTAAATGGCCGAACTGAAGTAGATTTGAAAAATTGCCAATCGGTTTGTAGCTGATGGCCGAGATGAAACCGAAAACCGAAAATTTTGGTTTGGTCAGTTCGGTTTTCACCGAATGCCCAGGGCTAACCGATATTTAATAATATAGACAAAAATGAAAAAAAAAAAAACAGAGTTTGGCGGGAAAATGTAAGAGGCGCTTTAGATTGTAGCCGGGAAAAATCCACTGGCGCGAGTAAAAGTTTCAAATGTTAAAAAGAAAACCTTCCCCTTTGTAATTATGTCTTACTAATTCTCAATAAAATCTCCCACATCTTTTCTCCGGAATTCTTGTCTTGATAATGTATATCTCCAACATAGCCAAAAGGCTTGATCTTGCTGATAACAAGCTTCTCCTCCAAAAGGCTGCAGAATTTCGCCGTTTATGCGATGCCCAGTTCGATTCCTCCATCATCGGCGTCGTAAGATAACTCTTTTCTGAATCCAATTTTCCTTTTTTATACAACCCTCTTTTCATTTTAATTGAAATTGTGGAGCTTTTTGTGTTGAATCGCAGGGCGAGATCTGTAAAGCTGTTATATGTCTTGAGATCGCAGCATCTAGGTAAAAAGATTTATCTTAATTTGGGTGATTTACAATATTATTAATAATCAATTTGGGGTTTGTTGCAGACTCCAACTTATTTTCGACAAGACAGGAAAGCTATTAAGCTAAGTGGTATGTCGGAAAGGGCTTATTCAAGATCATTTAATACACTTCAAAATGGCGTTGGGGTCAAGTGAGTTTATTTTCCATTTCGATTGCTTTTTTTTTAATTGATTTTGATACTGTTGTTTTGATGAATCTAATTGTGGAGTTACATTGATTGACGGGTTTTTTTTTCTTTTAGAATTAAGCATAACGTGAAAGAATTAGCGATTCAATTTGGCTGCGTTAAGATAATTACAACTGTGCAGAAAGGGCTATCAGCGTAAGATCCATATCTTTTGTTTATGTATCAAAAGATATTGCATCCCATATGTTCGTTTAAAATACCTGACTCAACTTGCTGATCATTTTATTTGGTTAGGCTGCGTTCTTATTATGTGTTAAATTCTAATAATTGGTTAATTTTTGTTTATCTTTTTAGGTATAAGGAGCGGTTTCTTTCATCACTGCCGGTAACAAGATGAGCAAATGCTGATTTCACTAGGCTTGTATTTACCGCTGCTGCTTTCTTCTTGTGTTCCAAAAAACAAAAGGTAATGCTATTTGTAACATTTGATTTAAGGATTTTAAGATTATCTTTATTATTAACTTTGCTATTGATTTGCAGCTGAAGGTAGACAAACTTAGGTTGATTGAGGTTTGTGGGACATCAGAATCTGAATTTTTATGTGTGAGTGGCATTTTTAGTTTCATTATCACTAGTTTTCTATAGAGGGTGATCTCAATCTTCAAAGTAGTGATTTGGGACTGTGTTGATCAAATAGGTCTTGACCTCCATGATGGACCTTTGCTTCGACTTTTTTGGTGTATCAAAGGAAAAGAAAGATCCAAAGGAAATGAAAGCAAATCAAGGTATGGTCTAACTATACTGGTTGTATTATTGTTCCACCTATCTGGTTTTAATCTCATCCCAGTGAAGGGATTGTCAAAACTATAAGTGCTTATGTGCATAATTGTTCTGCAGGTTTGCTTGATGTGTTACCCAAAAAGAGGAGGCATGATGATTCATCTGATGATGAGGTACTTGTGAATTCCTTTTGTCTCCCTATAAGCTGTCTTGATAAGTTGAATTGTTTCTATATCGAACAATTCTCCCCAAACGTGCGCGAACTTATTCCCATATTGTTCATTTGTGATCACCACTGATTTTACACTAACATTTGAACTTAGTGTCTGCAGCCTTCATGTTACAAAAGACACAAGAAGATGGAGGAAACAACGTACGATCGTCATGTGCTAACTCCCAATCCGATCGTTCCAAATGAGATTTGGCTTGACCATTATCCTTAGAATGGGTGTTTGGTCGAAGAATCTTGAGCCCCACATCATAAGTACGAGTAGAATCAGTTGGATGCTCTTCTAGCCTTGGTGCGGTCCGATTGAGCCAGTTTGAAGGTTGCCGATGTTCTCTCTGTTCCAAGTTGTTTATGTGAACAGGTTTTGTTCGTTTCAGGAACCTTGAAAAAAGTTAGGTAGAGCGGCCTCAATTCCCCAATGAAAGCTCATGAGACACAAGAGAAGTTTCATCATTAGTGAGTGGCACAAGTTGCTACTATGCAGTTTTACTTTTTTGTTCTCATAATATAGAAAAAAGGATAAAAAACAACTACTGAAATGATCATATTTTCTCTAAAACATTTTATGTTTGTACATAAATAGAAAATATCATACCTCTTATCTTCTAATTTCTCTAGCTAAGCCATACCACACTGTTTTATCTTTCACGGATTAGCTTCTGTGTTTTTTAGTTTTTTTTTTAACTTTTCATTGCATTAATTTAAATAAAGGAAAAGTGCTCACCATAGTTTTACAATAAACCATCTTTAATTACATATTCCTAAAATATAAAGAACCAAGTTGAACCAAGAAGTAGTTGTCTTGATGAAAATACCCAATAGAAAGTGTTGATAGTTGCCAAATTAGGAAAGCATAGTAGTGGATTTTTCGAAGGGCCAACGTGGCCCAGGAAGGGAACCAAACTAGAAACCCTAACTAGAGAGAGAATAACTCGATTTGTTATCGTCGTCAAACTGTGAGACGTGGTTGCTCTTTTCATCATTGAATAGAGAACCAATATTGCAAGCAAGCACTCGCCGATGTCGATTTTGACATCGGAACACCGAAATTCTGTTTTTGATGATGATGGTGAGTTGCTCCATCAGAGAATCAACATGGCGATGGGAATTGCAATGAAGCCTATTGTTTCGCTCAATCCAAATTGCATAGATCAAAGCATGCCATGCTAGTCTAGAAAGATATTTTTGGTGCCTAAGATGGAGAGGAGTGTGTCGACGACCCTAGTCCAAGAGTAGTTTACGATGGAGATTCCAAACTTCATTGCTCCATATATAGGAGGAGTAGCTGCATTCGCAATAAAGATGGTCCCTTGATTTAGAGGCCTGGATGCAGAGGAGACAAAGATGATCGGTCATTAATCCCTAAAATAAAAGACATCAAGTGTTGGGCACCGATTAAACAAGTATAGCCAAGCCATAGTTTTGTTCTTAGGGATCCCTCTCTTAAGTCAGATAATTGAGGGCCAAGCCACCTGAGGATGAGGATCCCTAATACTTTCATAGATCGAGCTCGAGCATAAGGTATTCTCTACTATCCCATCTAATACCCACTGCAATTGGTTTTCGACATCTGAAAGTGTGATTGTTGTTAGGTGGAAAAGCACATGCTCAATCAGAGGGAATCTAGCAGGAGGTAGTCGCCAGCCATTCCGTCGCCATACGAAAGCCATAATTGCGTTTATGTTGATGCTGTTGGAAAATTTTTTTTATCAAAGCTTGCGAACTTGATAAAATTGTGTTTGTGTGAAAAGAAATGAGTTAAGCCCATTCAAATGAAAAGTTTTCATTGGCTATAACTATTTGTGGGAAGAGCAAAAGTCCCACATTGCTAGTTGAGAAACGTTTTTTCTTGTATATATGGAGTGGCTGTGTGCTCGTGTGGGTGTCGATCGATACCCCTTGGTATCGATCGATGCTCGACGGACATTGGGCTTTAATTCGAACAATTGAATTTTTGGGCCGATTTTAAGTCGCAGCCGTCTAGAATATTCTGCGGAATATCCTGTACTTGTTAATCAAGTCTGCGAAAACCCTAACCTCTCTCCTATATATACTGGCCGATTTTCACCAGAAAAATTATCCTCTGAAACACAAAAAACACATCCTAAAAGTTCTAGCAAAAGTTCCTTCAATTCCCTACTGCTTAGAGTAAGTCTTTATTCGAGAGTATCGTAGTTATAATGTTCGACAGATCTGTTATCGAGTGTCTGAGATAACAGATTCCTTTGGTTTTATCATAGGACTCATGGATCTATTATAAACCGTCGCACTACAGAAGATTCTTTGAGTTAAGGAAAGAGATTCATCTCGCCTCCATTGATTTATTTTTATGTCATCGTTTTATTAATCTCCTGTTTCCTTACCGTTTATTTATGTATTCGTGATTAAATCCAATCTTGTCTATTGTGTGAATTTTTGGTCCTACAATCTTAACTCAAAGAAGATCCGATTTCTGTTTTATTACTTCAATCGGATCTTTAATCGCGCGTAAATAAACGTGTTTTCAAACGATTTATAAAAAGATTCTTCTACTGCAGATGATACTCAAACGTTATCAAACGCTAATTTAGCAATCTGAAACGTGTAGTAGAAGAAATTTTCTGTTTATTGTATTATTTTATAAAAGAAGTTCTACTGTTAGTGATACTCAAACGTTATCAAAACGCATCTTTTGCAACTTGAAACGTGTAGTAGAAGCAGTATTGCATTTAAACGTCTTTCACATCCGTTATTAATTGCGATTAATAAACGGTACAAACAACGAACGCACGATGTGGTTCTTGTTTGGTTCGATTGCGATCGACACCATGTGAGTATCGATCGACACCCACTATGGCATCGATCGATATTATGCAAAAATTTCATTGACATCGATTGACACCGAGCGTGGATCGATCGATTTAAGTCTCTGAAAATTTTGTATCGGTCGACACTGCGTGTGGATCGATCGATACTGTGCATCGACCGATTTGGGTCTATATCGATCGATACTGTGTAACATTCACAAGTATCGATCGACACCGTGGTGCATAGATCATCGATCGACACCGTGGTGCATCGATCATCGATCGACACCATGGTGCATCGATCATCGATCGACACCTATAGTGTATCGATCGACACTGAGTATGCATCGATCGACACCTAGAGTGTATCGATCGACACTGTGTATGCATCGATCGACACCAGTTGTGCATCGATCGATACATGTTGTTTGGTCCGATATTAGCATTATAATTGCGATTCTTAACTATTCATATCGGTACTAATTGGAAGTTGTGTTTCTTTTGTCTTCACAGAATGACAACCGACGTTGAAAACAACTCTGGAATGGTGGAGAAAACCAATGAAAAAGTGGAAGAAACGACTGCGAGTCTGATCGAGACGGTCAAAGTACCATCTGGGAATCATGTTGCTCCTCCAAACAAGTTTGATGGGACATCATTTAAGATGTGGAAAAAGAAGATGTTCTTCTACCTGACCACGCTGAATCTGCAGAAATACACCAGCGAAGTGAAACCTCTTCTTCCAGAAGATAACACTGATCCGCGTGCGCTTGCGAGTGTTCACGCATGGGAACATGCCGACTTCTTATGCAAGGGCTACATTCAGAATAGCCTTTCGGACTCTCTGTTCGGGGTGTACGAAAATGCTGAAACTTCTAAGGAACTGTGGGATTCCCTTGACAAGAAGTATCGCATTGAAGATTCTGGTACTCAGAAATTCACTGTGGCAAAATTTATGCAGTACTAGATGGTGGATTCCATACCACTGATGGAACAAGTCGATGAGGTGCAGAGGCTTCTACACGACATTCATGCTGAGGGAATGCGGCTGTGTGAAACCTATCAGGGATGCTGCATCATTGAGAAGATTCCTCCTGGTTGGACAGACTTCAAAAATTACCCCAGGCTGAAGAAAAAAAAGATGAGCCTTGAAGATCTGGTTGTTAAACTTCGCGTAGAGTCTACGAATAGAGAACAACAGATTGGTGTAGGTGTAAAGATTCGCGAACACAATGCGAATATGGTTGAACACCAAAACAACAATCAAGGCAAGTGGCAGAACAAAGGACGCCAAAACAAAGGCAAAGGGAAGATGCCACCAAAGAACTTCCAGAAATTCAAGAACAAGAATGGTCAGAATGGTCAGACTTCTCAAAGGTTCTTGGGAACATGTAACTTCTGTGGAAAGTAAGGACACAAATCCTTCGAGTGTCACAGCAAGAAGGTTCAAGCGAACTTGACAGAAGCTGACATGTGTGCTGTGGTCACTGAGGCCAATGTTGCTAAAAGCCATCCGAAGACTTGGTGGTTCGATACTGGTGCAACCAGGAACATCTGCATGGATCGAGAGATGTTCTCGACATACACAAAGAACAAGAGTGGTGACAAGCCTTGTCGACAATTGATGGTCACGTAAAGGTTGTTCTGAAGCTCACCTCTGAACAGGAGCTGGTTCTCACGAACGTTGTCCATGTACCAGAAATGCGCAAAAATATGATCTCTGGATCTCTTATAAGCACGCATGTATTCACTGTGAAGCTGGAAGGTGATAAGCTGATCCTAACGACGAATGGGATGTATTTGGAAAAGGGTTTTGTTTGCGATAATTTGTTTAAGATGTCTGTTGAGACAGTCATCTGTAAGGATAATGTAACCGAGGCATCCACCTCGAAGAACCCTAAGATGAATAATAAGAAACCAATTGCTTATCTCGCAGAGTCTTTCAATATTTGGCATGAACGTTTAGGACATGTTAATTTCAAGTCTATGAGTAGATTGATGAACATGAACTTGATTCCTAAATGCAAAATAAGCAAATACAAATGTGAAGTTTGTGTCCAAGCCAAACTCACTAAAACGCCATCACCCAGCGTTCAAAGAACAATCGAACATCTAGGTTTAATTCACACAGACTTATGTGATTTAAAATACATTCAAACTAGAGGTGGTAAGAAATATTTCGTGACCTTCATAGACGATTGCACGAGATATTGCTACATCTATCTACTGCGTAGTAAAGATGAAGCCTTGGAAAAGTTTAAAGAGTACAAGCTGGAAGTTGAAAACCAACTTGGTAAAACCATAAAAATGGTTAGAAGTGATAGAGGAGGAGAATATAATGAACCATTTGATGCATTCTGTAGAGCACATGGCATTATTCATCAAACGACGGCTCCCTACTCACCGGAATCCAACGGTATTGCTGAAAGAAAGAACAGAACTCTCAATAAAATGATGAATGAAATGTTCCAGGAATCTGGGTTAGCCCAGAACATGTGGGGGGAAGCTCTGCTTACCTCAAATTATATCCTGAACAAAATCCCACACAAAGTCACAGGAAAAACTCCTTATGAACTTTGGAAAGGTAATGTACCTTCGTATAAATACCTGAAAGTGTGGGGGTGCCTGGCAAAAGTTGCAGTTCCACTTCCGAAAAAGGTTACCATCGGACCTAAGACGGTAGACTGCATCATTATCGGATATGCGCATAAAAGTAGTGCCTATCGGTTTCTGGTACATAAATCAGATATACCAGACATTCATGTAAACACGATAATGGAGTCAAGGAAGGCATCCTTCTTCGAAAGTGTGTTTCCGTGTAAGGATAGAGGAAATCCTAAACGAACTCGTGATGAACGAGATGCTAGCAATGAGGCTAGCACTTCAGGCACTTCTACAAACGAAGAAAAAGAAGAAGAAGTTGAACCTAGACGAAGCAAGAGAGCTCGTAAGGAAAATACATTCGGCTCTGAGTTCATAATGGCATTCCTCGCGGAAAGTGGTCCAAGAACTTTCATGGAAGCAATGTCTACACCCGATGCACCTTTCTGGAAGGAGGCATCTAACAGTGAAATCAACTCAATTATGCAAAATCATACTTATGAATTGGTAGATCTACCTCAAGGCTGCAAACCTCTTGGGTGTAAATGGGTCTTCACCACAAAACTAAAAATCGATGGCTCTATAGACAAGTATAAGGCCAGACTTGTGGTACAAGGATTTCGTCAAAAAGAAGGACTGGATTTCTTTGACACTTATTCTCCGGTAACGAGAATAACTTCGATTCGCATGCTGATTGGAATCGCAGCTTTAAGAAACCTTGAAATACATCAGATGGATGTCAAGACTGCTTTCCTAAATTGAGATTTAGAGGAAGAGATTTATATGAACCAACCTGAGGGTTATGTTGCTCCCGGACAAGAGAAGAAAGTATATAGACTTGTGAAATCGCTATACGGACTCAAGCAAGCTCCGAAGCAATTGCATGAAAAGTTTGACAGTGTAATGATGTCAAATGGCTTTCACATCAATGAATGTGATAAGTGCATCTATATCAAAATTACTCCACATGGTTATGTGTTGTTGTGTTTGTACGTAGATGATATGCTCATCATGGGAAGCAACAAAGACATAATCAATCAAACGAAGAATATGCTTAGTGGAAAGTTTGATATGTAAGACATGGGATTATCGGATGTAATTCTAGGGATTAAGATTATTCGAAATTCAAAAGGAATAATTTTGTCTCAAGACCATTACGCTACAAAAATCCTAGAGAGGTTTAAGACCTACTCAAATGGGACTGCAAAAACTCCGCTTGATCCTCAACTTCATTTGACAAAGAATTCAGGTGAAGCCGTGTCACAAGTGGAGTATGCAAGAGTCATCGGAAGTCTTATGTACTTGACGAATTGTACTAGACCCGATTTAGCGCACTCAGTAAATGTACTAAGTCGTTACACGAGTTATCCAGGACATACTCATTGGAAGGCCATAACTAGGGTACTAAATTATCTACGATACACTAAAAGTTATGGGCTGCACTTCGGTAAAGAACCACCAGTTCTGGAAGGGTACAGTGATGCCAATTGGGTTTCAGATTCCAGAAACTCCAAATACACGAGTGGATATGTCTTTACTCTTGCTGGTGCAGCAATATCCTGGAAATCTTCCAAACAAACACTCCTGGCCAGATCAACCATGGAGTCAGAGTTTATAGCTTTAGACAAAGCTGCAGAGGAAGCAGAATGGCTTCGAAACTTTCTGGAAGATATCCCGATGTGGGAAAAACCAGTGCCAGCATTACGTGTACACTGTGATAGTCAGTCGCCTATCTCTCGGGCACTGAGTAACCTATATAATGGTAAATCTCATCACATAAGAAGACGACATAAGACCATTAGACAATTGATCTCAACTGGTGTACTTACGATAGATTACATCAAGTCGGCTGATAACTTAGCAGATCCGTTCACCAAAAGTTTGCCGCGAGATCAAAGTGTAAAATCATCAAAAGGAATGGGTTTAAACCCTATAGACAAAGATGACGTTTGACAGATACCCTACCTATGTGACTGGAGATCCCAAGATCTAGGTTCAAAGGGAAAACAAAGTTGAACTGATTCGAAATTGAGCACTGTGAGACTACGTCTCTGCCCAGTTCCTAGGATGATAAAACAATGCTACCTGTGAATATTGAGGATAAGCGTTGGCTTTTAATGATTGCATAGCTTTGTAATAGTGGAGTGTGACATGATACTTCTGAAAACAAGCTGATAACAGATCACCTAGTGAGTGTGAAATGAGGGCCGTTTCTAGGAGAATAAAAGAGAAGGCTATATTCTCCAAGTTCACTCATGAAAAACCAGGAATGTTCAAGGCCAAAATGAACACAATAGAGAACAAAGTTATACGAGATAATGTCGCTGTGCGATACCTGTTGTCTAGGTTTACATCAAAATCTGGGTGGTTCAAGACATCATGTTCACCTCCCGGCCAAGTAAACCCGACAGATATTAAAAATGATTGGTTCAAAGCTGAAAAACGCTACCTCTCAGATACATTTACATTTTCGTATACTCTCGAAAGTCTGTCTACGTCTAGTCGAGTCTAGTCAAGTATGTCTAGTAAAGTCTAGTATGTTCAATTTTCATATGTTTAGAGTAATTTCTATTCATGTGGGGGATTGTTGGAACAAATTTTTTATCAAAGCTTGCGGGCTTGATAAAATTGTGTTTGTGTGAAAAGAAATGAGTTAAGCCCATTCAAATGAAATTTTTTCATTGGCTATCACTATTTGTGGGAAGAGCAAAAGTCTCACATTGCTAGTTGAGAAACGTTTTCTCTTGTATATATGGAGTGGCTGTGTGCTCGTGTGGGTGTCGATCGATACCCCTTGGTATCGATCGATGCTCGACGGACATTGGGCTTTAATTAGAGCAATTGAATTTTTGGGCCGATTTTAAGTCGCAGCCGTCTAGAATATTCTGCGGAATATTCTGTACTTGTTAATCAAGTCTGAAAAAACCCTAGCCTCTCTCCTATATATACTGGCGGATTTTCACCAGAAAAATTATCCTCTGAAACACAAAAAACACATCCTAAAAGTTCTAGCAAAAGTTCCTTCAATTCCCTACTGCTTAGAGTAAGTCTTTATTTGAGAGTATCGTAGTTATAATATTCGACAGATCTGTTATCGAGTGTCTGAGATAACAGATTCCTTAGGTTGTATCCTGGGACTCATGGATCTATTATAAACCGTCGCACTACGGAAAATTCTTTGAGTTAAGGAAAGAGATTCATCTCGCCTCCATTGATTTATTTATATGTCATCGTTTTATTAATCTCATGTTTCCTTACCGTTTATTTATGTATTCGTGATTAAATCCAATCCTGTCTATTGTGCGAATTTTTGGTCCTACAGATGCATGTCTGTCTAGGGCCTTGATCACCATTGAAATTGATCAAGGGACTAAAAGGAGTCCAAATATCAGTCCATAATCTGCATTTCAAACCATTTCCAGGTCTGATTCTCACCCATTGAATCACAATGTCTCTTAGTCGAAATAGATGTTTAAAGATCCAAGTTTGTTTCTGCCTTTCCTTTATCACCCATATGCTTTAATTTTTAATGACATTTTGGTGAATCCAGGCAACCCAAATCCACTTAGTAATAAATAACAAGCCACATAAGCTTGATAGAGCATGTTCGATTCCAAACATCCAAATTCTTCAAACCAAGACCACCGTCTTCCTTACGTGTAGTGACAGTTTCCCAAGATAGTCTAGTTGTGTATCTGTCTTCCAAAGATCCCTTCCAAAGGTAACCTCCACACATTGATTCAATTTTCTTAATACATTTTTTAGGCAAGACAAATGCACAACACCAGAAGTATGTAATCTTAGCAATCACTGTACTAATAAGCACATGTCTTCCCGCACAAATACTTGGATGTCCAAGAATTGATCTTGTTTTTAATGCTTTGCAAGAGATGCTCACAATTGAGGATGTATAGCTTCTTTGTGCATAGAGGCAGCCATAGGTAGCGAATGGGAAGAGTACCTTGCGGGATTCCATAAATTGTAACAACATAGGCTATATCATTCTC
This sequence comes from Eutrema japonicum, assembly GCA_030161315.1. Lineage (NCBI taxonomy): Eukaryota > Viridiplantae > Streptophyta > Magnoliopsida > Brassicales > Brassicaceae > Eutrema > Eutrema japonicum. Next base: position 32,596,578 of record BSQW01000012.1, read on the forward strand.
ATCAAGTCCGCATGCAAAGAAGCAAGACTTTTCTGAGCACGAGAATAAACCAGAAATGCGTTTGAATTTCTCAAGGACAACAAGAATACCACAGATGGAGCTTGGAGATCCATCAGAGAATATTAAGAGATCGTCTGCAAAGCACAATTTAGTGAGGCTTGAATCTTTACATTTCATATGGTAAGCAAATGATCCTTCCATAGATGCATCATTAAGCATTTATGATATTATGTTCATAGCAAGGCCAAACATGTAAGGGGAAAAAGGATCCCCTTGCCTTATCCCTCTGCTTCCTTTAAAGTATTCATGCATTCTTCCATTTATACTCATTGAATAGGATGGTGTAGTAATGCATTCCTTAAGCCAAGTAATGTAGATCTATGTTAGATAAAGAGCATAGAAGCAATGTATGAGAAAATCCCATCGAATAGAATCAAAAGTTTTGGCTATGTCGATCTTAAGAGTTACCCTTTTATGCCATTTATCCTTGTGATACTCATTAACAATCTCTGAGGCAAGTAAACAGTTTTCTAACAATAATCACCCCTTTATGAATGCATTTTGATTGGGCAAAATCATCTTTGGAAGAAGAGGTTTCAATCTAGTTACCTTTGAGCAGCTTGTAGAGGGTGTTACAACATGAGATTTGCTGATAATTATTGATCACTGTTGCATCTGGAAACTTTTGAATCAGGGTAAGTATTGTAGAATTTGTAGCAATTGGCATTGTAGGCCTCTGAAAAAATTTGTTGATAGAAGTCAACACCTCTTCTCCCAAAACTGACCATGCAGCTTTGCAAAATCCTAAAGTTAATCCATCCGGACTAGGACTTTGATTTGGGTTCATCTTGAATAATGCTTTTATTGTTTCCTCTACAGATGGAATACGAGTGAGAAGAGTTGCCTCTGCTGTTGTGCACCTGACCCTGGTGAGACATAAGAACAAGGTCACTGGGCTCATAGGAGGATCCATAAAGTTCTTAAAGTGGTATGCTGCCTAATTCCCAAAAGCATCAGCAGTGGTTGTCTCAAAACCATCAATCCCTGTTAAGGTATGCATAGTGTTGAAGACATTTCTAGTTTGAGTGACCTTGTGATAGAAAGGAGTATTATGGTCACCAGTTTGAAGCCAGTTAATACGAAACCTTTGCATGAAATATTGTTAACAATGGTTTTTGACCATTTTATGGATCATTCTAATATCTTTTGCATGTGTTTTAACTCTTTTTGAATGGTTTTTAATTATTTCCATGTTTTAGAGTTTTATTGACATTTCAGGTATCTTGGGATAAAAGAGTACATTTTGGAGAAAAAGTACGTTTTTGGATAAACTTGGACCATCAGAAGTCTTGCAATCAAAGAAGACCTTCTCAACATCTGATCATCTCTACATTTGGACACAACAAAAGAGACACAACCAGATTTCAAATTCAATTGGTTTGGAGACATTCTAACGGTTAGATCTCCAAATATCGCTGATGCACTGAAGGCAGAAGATGCAGAAACATGCCCTCTCCGCGGCCAAAAACTCTCCACCCATGGCCAAGAGGCAATCTGCCACGGGCAGACACTCATGACCGCAGCCAGCATCATTCTTCACCCCGAGAGGCCTGTTTCAAGCCCAAGTTAATCCCGTCACTTATTATTAAAATCCTAAACGTTTCCTACGAGTTAGAAGGCCATATATACTCGTTTTAGGTCATTCTAAGAGGGCAGTTCGTTTTTAACCAGCAAGAAGGAAGAGAGAGAGCCGTCACCGAGGAAGAGGAGGAGGCACGAGGAGTTTATCATTCGATATCCGTCTTCATCCGTGTTCTTCGTTCTTCACAATCTTATTTCTTTATTTCTACAATCCTTTACTACTTTTAAAATGTTTTGTTACGCTATGATTGAGTAGTTCCCTCGTTGGGCTTGTATCAATTTATCATTAACTTTTTAGATTATGACCTTCGATTAGGGTTCTTCGTCCTATCCTTATTGTTAATGCATGTTTGCTTGATTACTTACATTGCAACTGAACTTAGGTATTTTTATAACCATGAAAATGATGGATCTATATGCTTGTACTAGGGTAGGCGAGTAATTCCGCTACAAGATACAAAAGAATACTTGTAGAGGGATTGTGAGCGCTAACGAACTTGTTTGTGTTATCAAAATTTTATGCGCAGCCAGAGACAAAAGCTACTGGTCGAGTATATAAATTATAGGTGTGTAGTATGTACAAGACTAGGCTACACACACTATCGTTCTCCAAGTTTAAGAGCCAATATACGACAAAAGTCACCTTAAAAATCCTAATCAATCGCTTATGATAATCGACTGTGATCCCTAGAGAGTTCCAAATCGATTTATATTTTAGTGACACAAAACCAACTCCAAATCGATTTGTTCTAGCTTGATTTAAGTATTAGATTGATTCGTACCGAAATAACAAAATCTCTATGGTTCGACCCCTAAGTACTACAACGCACATATGTGCACTTGCAGACTTTTAAGGTTATAAATTTAAAACCTGAAGCTTAGTTAAATTATGTACGCATCAAATTTTTGATGCCGTTGCCTGATATTTTGATTTGTTTTCTTGCGAATCTCTGCTTAAATCCATATAACATTTTCTTATTTTTATTTTTATTTTGCATTATTTTAGGTTATTTTTCGACGAGAGACCGAGACCTATGTCCCGAGCCTCTCGATGATCTGCCACCTCTACTAGATCGAGATCCACATGATGATGAGCATGCTGATCCTTTCGATGATGACAACGAGACGATCGGCAAAATAGAATATGTAGAGGAAGGAGAGCGAAAAATTGGTGAATCCGATGCACCTTATAAATTTTTCTTTGATCGAAGAACAATTCAACCACCCTTACCCAATGATGGATTCTGGAACTAAGGTATATGTCATCAATTTAGTCAAACAAAGTCAATATCATGGTTATTCGACGGAAAACCCGATAGATCATATCGAGTCTTTCGAAGAAATATTTTCAGCCATAAAGTCGAGTGGAGATTATCACAAGTGTAAACATTTCTCATTCTCTTTGAACGATAGAGCCACCAAGTGGCTAAAAACTTTGCAACACGCGTCTATCACGACGTGAGAAGAATGTAGAGTGGTTTTCCTAAGACATTTCTACACTAAATCTCGTACCAACCTTTTTAGAGCCAATATACATAATTTTCAACAAGAAGAGATAGAAACTCCCTATATGCTTGGGAACGATTTAGAGACTACGAGAGAGACTGTCCACAACACAGATTTTCCGATAAATTGGTGATGAGTATTTTCTATCAAGGCATCGACCGAGAATTACAACTTTTGCTTGACACTGGAAACAATGGAGATTTCTCCACTAAATCTGCAGCTGACGCACACGTCTTTATCAACAATCTAGCAAAAAGTATTTGTAATCAAATGCAATTCACTCAATCTCGACGCCCTTGGAAGTAATGGAATGTCTCCACCTTATGATGGATAAATTTGGAATACAACGACCGAATAAGTCGCGCACTACGCGTCACTTTGATAGTTCGGGCAATCCAAATGACCCTCATAACGAGAAAAACGTGAACTACTTTAAAGCACGAACAGACTATCAAAACCACGAGATGACGAACGCAACAGAAGTTTGTCAAATTCAAGACTTTAACCAAAACCTTCTCAACCGCGAGCACAACCCTCGCAATCGCGGCCAGGCGTTTCCCCATGGGTGCGACCCTCACGACCCCGGCCAGGAGGCATTTCGCCGCGGGTGCGACCTCCTGAACTACGGCCATGAGAAGTTCGACCGCGGGTGTACTTTCCAAAACCGTGGCCAGCCTACTTACGAGCCAATATCGGTTGTTTAATCCCAATCAATACTCTATGCAAGTCCCCTCATCTTCGATTTTGAAAGAACTGAACAAATGATACAAGGACTTGAAACATCTTGCAAAAAGGATGTAGATGAATTGAGAATCAAAATAGACAGAATGTACGAGGATTTGAACGAAAAAATAGACAGTCTCTTTGTTCAAACCAAAGAAGCTAAGATTGAGTGGACAAAAACAAGCTCATTCGTGAAGGAGTTGAAAGAACTTTCTTCCAAGAATACGAATCACTTACAAGAAATTATACTTAAGAGTGGTAAGACTTATAAGGAACCAGAATTCCCGATAAATCCCGAAGAAAAAGAAGAAGAAGAAACCACGGTTGAGAAAGGAAAAAAAGTAGTAGTTGAGGGAAGAGGAAAAGATGAAAGAGAAGAAGTATCCCGAGATATCCTCAGAGAAGACTTGATACCTCCACCACCAGCTCATGTCTACAAGCCAAAACCACCATAACCAAGAGCCTTGAAGGCGCCAAAGAAGGAGAAAGAAAGAGCTAAGCTAAAGGAGTTAATCGAACAACTAACGGTTAGATTACCTTTTGTCAAAACCTGTGCAATAATCCCTAATTTAAGAAAATATATGAATGGCATCCTAACCAACTCTCTAACGCTTGAAGAAGGCATTATGATGATCACTCACGAGTGTAGTTCCATCTTACAAAACCGTGTCCCTGAGAAGAAAGAAAACCCTGGAAGTTTTGTACTCTAATGCTCTCTATGTGACTTGGGATCAAGCATAAAATGATGCCACTATCAGTTGCTAAACGTTTAGGGTATCACACTTTCCAGCCCACCAAAATTTCACTGATACTAGCGGATTGATCGGTTCAATGACCGGTAGGTGTCCTCATCGATGTATCCATCATGATCGAAGAATGCTGCATTCAGACCGATTTCGTAGTGTTGGAGCTAGAAAGAGAACCTAGAGACCCCTTATACTCGGTCGACCATTCATATCTACAGCAGAAGCACTAATCAATGTCCCGCAAGGAAAAATCGATCTACATTTAGGCGATCTCGTGATGCACTTCGATATGAACGAAAGTCTCGGTAACCGACTTTAGACGGCCAAGTTTTCTGGATCGATGAGCTTGATGAAGTTACTGAAGAATTACTTCTCAATGGCCCAATAAAAATCGTACTTGCAACCGCAAAATATGAACGCAACTTTCTTGAGAAAACTTTGAGAGACTACACAAGATTGCTTAGCGAGGCCAAAAATTATACAAAACTTGTGAGTTACCTCGATCTAAAAGACAAAAAAAAATATTCATACACCGCCTAAAGACACGCCTACATCAGTAAACGATCCATGGAACGATCTAAAATCCCCAAAAGTCAAACTAAAACCTCTTTCCGTCGGACTCAAGTACGCTTTTCTTGGACCAAATTCAACTTATCTCGTCATCATAAAATCTTGTCTGAGTGAAGTTGAGACGATGATGCTATTCTGCGAGTTGAAAAAGCTATATGCTATTCACTTGATGACATTCCATGAATCTCACCGGATCTTTGTATGCACAAGATCCACCTTGAGAATAATGCTAAAAATTCGATTGAGCACCAAAGGAGATTGAATTCTAACTTAATGAACGTCGTCAAGAAGAAAATTATGAAGCTGTTAGAAGCAGGATTCATCTTCCCAATCTTGGACAGCCCTTGGGTTAGCCTAGTTCACGTTGTCCCTAAGAAGGGAGGAGTCACAGTAATCAAAAAAAGATAAAGATGAGATGATCGCTACAAAAACAGTCACCGGACATCCCATGTGTATTGATTACCGGAAGTTGAACGCAGCAACGAGAAAATATCACTTTCCTCTACCTTTCATCGAGCAAATGCTAGAAGGTTAGCTAATCATGAATACTATTGTTTCTTTGATGGATATTCTAGATTTTTCCAAATTCCTATTCGACCGGAGGATCAAGAGAAAACAACATTCACTTGTCCATATGGCACGTTTGCTTACCTGCGGATGCCCTTTGGTTTGTGTAATACACCTGCGACTTTTCAGCGATGCATGATGTCGATATTCACCGAATACATCGAAGATTTCATGGAAGCTTTCATGGACGATTTCTCCATCTACGGATCTTCGTTCCAAACATGTTTGACAAACCTTAGCAAAGTCTTACAACGATGTGAAGATAAACATTTCAGGAATTGGGCAAAATGTCATTTTATGGTACGAGACGGAATTGTTCTCCGACATAGAATTTCAGGAAAAGGAATTGAAGTGGATACGGTAAAAATCGAAGTCATGACGAGCACCTCCTACAAATGTGAAAGGTATTCGAAGTTTCCTAGGACATGCCGGCTTTTATAGGAGATTCATAAAAGAGTTTTTCCAAATTGCTAGACCCTTTACACGCTTACTATGCAAGGAGACGAACTTCGAGTTCAACGACGAATGTCTAGCCGCATTTCATAAAATTAAGGACGCTCTTGTCTTCGCTCAAGTCATGCAACAACCTGATTGGGAACAACCATTCGAGATCATGTGTGATGCAAGCGATTTTGCAGTTGGAGCTGTACTCGGGCAACAAAAAGACAAGAAGCTGCACGCGATATACTATGCAAGCAGAACGATGGATGAAGCTCAATGGAACTATGCGACAACGGAGAAAGAACTCTTAGCTGTCGTGTTTGCCTTTCAGAAATTTTGATCTTATCTTGTCGGATCTAATGTCATACTTCATACGGATCATGTGGCGATCAAACATTTGATGTCCAAGAAAGACGCCAAACCTAGATTTATAAAATGGAGAATCCTACTGCAAGAGTTTGAAAACGAGATTCGAGATTGAAAAGGAACATACAACAGAGTAGCATATCACCTTTCGCGAATACGAATATAAGCCAAAGTGCCTTTGAACGATAGTTTGCCGGATGACAATGTCTACGCAATAGATACATTACCTCTCACTGTGCATGAAACATCCCCACGACCTCTTATACGACGGTCAGACGCTTTCAACACCCCATGGTTCATACACATTGTCAACTACCTCGCTGCAGACATCGAACCACCACAATTCTTTGGCTATATGAAGAAGATATTCTTACGAGAAATAAGACCGTGCTTTTGGGATGAACCATACCATTACAAAAGATGTGAAGATGGTTTGTTTCGAAGATGCGTGGCTGAAGAAGAAATGGATGGAATATTAATCAGATGCCACATCTCAACTTATGCATGTCACTTTGCTACTTTCAAGACTGTCTCTAAAGTTCTACAAGCATGCTTTTGTGGCCTACTCTGTTTAAGGATACGCAAGCCTACATCTCGCGTTGTGATTCATGTCAACGTATGGAAAACATAAGTAAGAGGAACTAGATGCCTCAAAACTTGATTCTCGAAGTTGAAATTTTTGATGTATGGAGAATCGATTTCATGGGACCTTTCCCAACTTCATTCAGAAATCAATACATCCTAGTTGATGTGAACTACGTTTCTAAGTGGGTGGAAGTGATGCGACTTGGAGTTGTCTCCTAGCTCATGTTTTTAATTTGTAAACCTTAACGTCTGCAAGTGCACATATGTGCGTTGTAAGACTTTAGGTATCGATCCACATGCAAGAAAAGCTGTTCTGCGAGAGCCTAAAAAGAAAGTTAGTAATTAAGGAAGTCTAAAACAAAAATAAGGTTTTGGTGTCTCACGATTTGTATAGCTAAAATTTAAATAAACTAAAGGAGAAAATAAGAAAATAAGCAAGCAAAATAAAAGAATGAGCTAAGCGAAGTTGTACACAATTAAACTAGACGTTGGATAATCGAGAACTCTCTAGGGATCATGGTCGAAATATCATAAGCAATCAATTAGGATTTTAAGCGACTTTTGTCGTCTTTTGGTCCTTGAAATTGAAACACGATAGTGTGTGTAGTCTACTTTCGTACATCTTACACACCTATAATTTATATACTCGACCTGTAGCTTTCGTCTGTGGCCGTAAAGAAAATTATGATGAACAAACAAGTTCGTTAACGCTCACAATCCAGGTCGAAAGTATTTTAGCATGCTCGTCTTGGTCTTTAACAAGTTTTTCCAAACAATCTTTATTCGTCTTTCGAGTATCGGATAGGTGACTAATCGTAGCGTCGGTTTCTCTAGCATTGTACTCGAGTATGCTGAGGCGTGATTCAATTTCTTGGAGTTCATCATATGTTCTTTCTCTGTACCAAGAGGTAAATTCACTTGTCTCCTTGATCTCTTGCTTTGATTCACGAATCTCCATCGAATTTTGAATGATGTCGTATTTTTTCTTGGTTTGCTATTCTTCCATTATTTTCGCCCTTTCTTTGATAGTAGCAGCATATTTTACGGTATTTTCCTCAAGTGTGATGACGTGGGCAGCAAGATCATCAAACTTCTTGTTGAATTTGGTGTAGATTGCGTCTAGCTTCTTGTTCATGGCCGCTTCGGTCACCACTTGATAATCAAGGTATTGATTTAGCGTCACGTTGAGTCGTTCCAAACGCAAGCTAATCTTTGAGTTGAAAAGGTGCTGGTCCGAGAATTGATGGTGAGAGTTCTGTTGAGAGTTGACAAAAGGAGACAAAAAAGGCTATTCTTGGGAATAAAGATGCTCGTAGCGTCCTCGAGAGTAGATGGTTGGTGCCGGTTTCTGATCCATGTAGAACGAATCACAGTTAGTGTGTGAATCGTGAGAGTAGTGAGCACAAGATGGGTCATTGCAACCCTGCTCGTAGTAGCAATCTCGCTCCAGATGTGAGTTCATGTTTCAAAGCCCGAAACGAAGAAAAATAAATACGAAAATTAAAAAGAAAAACGTTTGTTCTAGAGTCGATTTACTAATCTATAAGGTGTGACTGAACGAATAGAAATTGCCTCCCCGGAAACGGCGCCAAAAACTTGATGCATTCGGATTGTTTCTGAAACTTCAGGTTTTAAATTTGGAAACCTAAAAGTTCTGCAAGTGAACATACGTGCGTTGTAGTACTTAAGGTTTCGATCCACAGGGAGGGAAAACTGTTGTGTGAGACCCTAGACAGAGAATAGCAAGGAAGTCTAGAACGAGAATAAAGTTTTTATAGGGTTTTGTCACGAAAATTGTAAAAAACGGAAAAATGGAAAATTGCTTGTAAAATAACCTAAGAAAATCGATGGCATAAACTAAATGGGAAAACGATTTGTAAACAATAATAAAAGGGTGTTGGGTCGACAGGGATATCTTAGGATATGCTCGATTCAATCACGGCCCCTAAGCTCTTAGTAACAAAGTTTCTAGATTTTAACTCCACGAACTGAACAGGATAAACGGCGTAGCCTACTTTCATACATCCTACGCACCAACAATGTATATACTTGACCAGTAACTTTCGTCTCTGGCCGCGCAGAAAATCGTGTTGTTCGCGCTGGTTCTTGTTAGTTCACGACACTCCGCAAGTATACTTTGTATCTTACGACGCGACACGCTCTTATAGATGAACGATTCGTGCGTTTAGATTCAAAACTTATGGTGGTTCTTTAACACCTATGAATTAGCCTCTAGTTCATGACGCTAGATTCATGCATTAACAACGATTTATAAGAAAGAGCTCCAGAAATCGGGTAGGGTTTTACCATGTGAAATCCATATTGAACATAGAATTCCCCTTGATAATCTCTTTAAACCAAACGATTAAACTACTCACACATAATGGAATTAGAAGACATGATTAAATAAAACAGGAGATTGGTGAAAGAGTCTCTCGAATTTAAGAACGATGTCCGGAGAGAACCTCTTCACCAATCTCGAAAGTAAGGAACAAAGACTAGAAAGAAGTAACGTAAATCAAACACAATAGGGCAAAGCGTGGCACAAAAATAAGCACACAAAATTTGGTCTTTAAAACGCATATTTATAGGTCTTGAGCTCTGCTTTCGTCGATCTTTAGGGTTTCTCCTTGACGGAAATTGAATGGGCCTTGCAAATGAGCTTACGGGACGAAATCAGCTTGGCCGCGGGTCCAGGGTTTCTGGCCGCGGCGAACATTCTCTTGGCCGCGGGTGGAGGATTCCTGGCCGCGGTGGATTTCCTCTTGACCGTGGCTGGGGCTGCTCCGGGAGTGTCCTGATGGGACTTCTTGGTCTTCATGTATCTTTTGATTGAACCGTTGGATTGTCCTCAAATCTGTTGGAAGGGAAAGGTAGTTGATCCTTGAATATCTTCAAAATTGGGCTAGATCAGACGGTGAGAAGAATCTCTTTGGCAATTGAACTTCTGACGGTTTGACTCTGAGCTAAAAATCTGGTTTTTCTCCAGTTTGCAATGTTTTTGCCTAAGTAATCTAAAAAAGTCTTAAAACTACAAATATACGAAAACCGTAATAAAATATGTAAAAGCGAATGAAACACTTATTAATATGTTCTAAAATAGATAGTAAAACGGGTAAAATACGGTGTTATCAGTCATGAGCCCTGAACCCTCGTTGGATGGCCTATGAGGTTCAATCTTCATTTCTTCTCTTGCTTCTTTTGCGAGACTATAGAATATGTCTTCAGTCAATTGAATATATCTTGAGATCTAACCGTTTGATTGTCTTGAAACCAAGTGGGTATGAAAGGTTGTTCTCCCTTCTATCTTGTGTCCAAATGTGGGCTTGATCAGACGGTGAAAAGATCTCCATCGGATGTCAAACTTCTGACGGTCCAAAATGGTCCAAAATCTGGCCTTTCTCCAATTTGCGTCGTTTTTTCCTAAGTAACCTGAAAAGAGTTTTGAAACTATAAATATGCGAAAATAATAATAAAAACATATAAAAAGTGAAACACTTATTAAAATGTTCTATAATAAATAGTAAAACGGGTAAAAATATGGTGTTATCAACTCCCCCAGACTTAGACTTTGTTTGTCCTCAAACAAAACAAACCAAAGCTCAGAAAGATCAAACAAAAATCATAGGGAATTAGAAATCTCAGAGACCATCCTTCTAAACCATGACCCTCGAACTACATCAATCGCAATCTAGCCTAGAAAAATATCACCAGATGTTTCTGTAACACTAGTCCACGGTATCCCCGTCATACGAAAACTAGAATTTCGAAATCCAAAATTCAAGTCAACTAGCTCTCTAAACTCATAAAGTACAAATGTGGACTTCTCATCAAAAGGGTCAAACCAAGACAATCGAGGCTAGGTATTAAAGGCATTTAGAGGTGAGGTTAAAAGTGTTTCGGATTACCGTAATTTCACCGGAGGGTGCGAGATATTATGCAAAACAGCAAGAGTGGATGGACCTTTTGAGAACCACAGATTCTAGTCATATCTTCTTGCGTAAAAAAGTTGCACTTCCTCTTTTCTCCAAAAACATAAGTGACTTCTAGTCAAAGGCTAGGCGTAGGCAAGACATGACCTACTTGCCTATGGGAGCCAAATGGTGACACCTAAAAGTGATGTTGGTCTAAAGCATATCAAAGGTGGAAAATAGACATAGACCTACGGTCAAGGGGCTACGGATTAGCTTACCGACGAGACAAGATGAGTTGATCTTGGTCAAAAGAGAAAGTTGGGGCGGAAGTACTTTGACTAGTTTTAGGCCGAAAGTTCATGCAAGTGTCAACCACAACCAACTCCCCGCGCCTATAAATAGCACCCTTAGACCCTTTGGTAAGCTCATACCACTCTAAAAAACTTTTAAAAATTTAGAGAGAAGCGAGAGGGTTGAGTTAGAGAGAGATATCGGCTTAAGTCACGTGAATTTAAACCGAGGGAGAGGTTGGCTTTGAAGAAGGTGATCCAAAAGCTATAGTATTTTTCGTTCAAAGTCTAAAACTAAAGGTGAACTTCGGTAGCATAGTTTTATACTTGCGTTTCTTGCAAGAACGGTGGGAGTAATCAACCACGCGCGTTTACTCCGCCAGATGCTCTTGGTTTATAAATTAACTAGATGAGTGAGGTTAATTTATGCTCGGGCTTAGATATTACTAGGTTGTCAATCTAAGAAATATGGCTAAGTGTTAGTTGCCTTGTATGCGTGTGACATAGGTCTATGCATGACAAGATCATAAAGAGTACATATTAGGACAGTTCTATAGATGTTCTCCTCCGTCGGGTGGTCTAATATATTATATCTTCAATAAGCGATGGGGTAGAAATTTATAATCACCATTAGGAAGCTTGGTGATTTGAACCACCTTTTCCATATTCTTGGAAAAACTACTGGGATTTGGATTCTTCAAAGAGGACTATGGCATGTAGATCAGTAGATGATTGTCTGATATTTTTTGATGTGTGAACTCCATAAGCATCTTTTAATATACCAGAGATCGAAAGTATTCCAGTTTGGGTAACACTAAAACGTATTCCCAATATTCTGCACTCAGTCCAGGGAATAAGCCACATAGCTTATGTATTAGGTGCTCCTATGGAAACTCACAAGCCTTAGACCAGATCATGTACTTATGGGTGAGGCCAAGAGGTTTTAAATTTGTAAACCTAAAAGTTCTACAAGTGTACATATGTGCGTTATAGTACTTAAGGTATCGATCCATAGGGAGGGAAAGCTGTTCTGTGAGACCTTAGAAAAAAATATGGTGAGCGATGCATTTCGTGAAAGTATATCATCGGTTGCTGAGTATGGAGATAGAGGAGAAGAACCTAACTTAGAAGCTCGGAGATTCTTTGATATGTTAGGCGCTGCTAAAAATCTGTTATATGATGGGTGTATAGGGGGACATTCCCCTTTATCAGCTGCAACTAGGATGATAGGTATAATGACAGCTTTCAATTTGAGTGAGTGTGTGGATGCAATCGCTGATTTTGTGAAAGATATTTTGCCAGAAAATAATCTTGCACAGTCACATACTATGAGATACATAAACTTGAAGCTGATCTAGAATTGCCGTATCAAATGATAGATTTATGCATTGATAACTGTATGCTCTACTGGAGAGAGGACGCAGACCGTTCGACATACCATTTTTGTCACAAATATTGGTATAAGGAAACAAGTGGAAGAGTGTCAGTCTCATATAAACGGATGTGGTATTTGCCGTTAACAGAGGGATTGAAGAGGTTATATCAATCATAGCGCACATCGGGAGTATTGAGATGGCATGCAGAGCATACAACGGATGGAGAAATCGCTCATCCCTCATATACAAGAGCATGAAAACATTTTTAATCAATGTATACCAGTTTTGCGAATGAGTCGAGGAACATATACCTTGGATTATGTACTGATGGTTTTTAACCCTTTTGGGAAGAATGACAGGCAATATTCTTTGTGGCCCGTAATTGTAGCACCTTACAATTTACCGCCGTCTTTGTGCATGAGACGAGAGTTCTTGTTCCTTAGCTTTCTCGTCCCTGGACCAGAGTATCCGAAGAGATCACTTGATGTGTTTTTGCAGCCATTGATTTATGAGCTGCAAATGTTATGGGAACATGGTGTTGAGGCGTTTGATGTTTTTTGTCATCATAATTTTGTCATGCGGTCGGTACTTATGTGGACCATTACCAATTTTTCAGCATATGACATTTTATCCAGATGGACAACGCATGGAAGGTTATCGTGCCCGTACTGTCAAGATAACACAGATGCGTTCCAATTGAAGCACGGACAAAAAATGTCTTGGTTTGATTGTCATAGGTGATTTCTACCAAGCGATCATCCTTATCGTCGGAGCACCACATTGTTTAGGAAGAACCGTCGGGTATTTGATTTACCAAGCGATCATCCTTATCATCCTTATCGCACTTGCTTCACAAACAGACCAGGTTCATTTTATTCTTGTACTTTTAGTTGTTAGAATTTAACATTATTTATATACTTTATGTGGTTAAATTTTTATATGGCTATATTAAATGGTGTAGGTATGCTATATTCCCTATCCTTGAGTGACAAACAAGCAAGACACGTGGATTTATTGCCTTCCGGGGCTATAATTGCCGATCATGCTATGTCGGATGCCCTTCTTTCGTAAATCAATGTGCCTGACGCTAAACTCCCTCCTCTTGATAAGCTTTCTGAAGAGATAACTTATGCGAATATGGCGTTGCGTTGCACCAAGGTGGGGCTCGATTCTTTGCGATAAGTGTGAACGTTTTGGATTTCGCTGATTACCTTTTGTCTTACCGTTTATTGCTTCCATCAATGAGATGACGGCTGATTATGAGTTCGAGGTGCGTCTGAACAAACGCCGAGTTGACGAGGCGAAGAGGGATGCTTCGTCAGAGAAGAAAAGGTTAACCGAGGTGGAAAATAAATTGAGGTCATTCTCGATCAAGATCGCGGACCTTGAAAAAGAAAAGACTGCTATGAAGGAAGAAACCGCAAAGTCCACGGACCTTGCGACCCGAGTTGAGGTTCAAAAGGGGAAGCTGGAAGCTGAGATAGGTTCTCTGAAGCAGGTGATCGAAGAGAAGGATGCTTTGCATGCTGCTGATATTGAAAAGGCTCGAAGTTGTGCCAGGCGTGAATCGGCTCGCAACTTCGAGGAGCAAATTGCTAAGGCGAGAGAGGGCGTCGATAAGTTGCAAGATGCCAAAAGCAAAGAGTTCTAGTTGGCAGAGATTAATTGTAATCTGCAACTCATCGACGATATCCAATCACGGAAAATCACATCTCTTGATGCCGAGGTGGAAAAAGTGAAGTCTAGGAAGGCCGAGCTGATTGGTGTTGACGAAGAATGCGAGAGGATTGAAACTTGCTTAAGAGACGAGCTTAAGTCTTCGCCTAATTCAAAAGGTTCGGGGGATTCTCTACGCGAGCCGGTAATTCCTGATGTCACTGGCGCTGAAGTTATTGAACACGTCCAGACTTCTGCTGATCTTACAGCCGAGGATGGTGCATGGATGACCCGAGGCGGATATTTTTTTTATTTCCCCTTTTTGTTGTAATACCCTAAGTGATCGTTTTTCTTTTGCTTGATTTTGAATATGCTTTTTGAACATGTGGAGTGTTTTTTCTTTCGCCGAGGCTTTAACCGATTGGTTAACAGGAAAGAGGTGTAATTGTTTTCGTAGGGTTTGGTTTCCGAGCTGTTTAGAGTAGGCGAAGTTTCAAAACTCATTTCGAATATCGTACTATATGTCGAGATGTTAAAGACCAGTGTCCTATGAAGCGATTAATGACTGGGTTTATATTTCGCTTCGGTTTTAGGGCTTGCGATGTAGACTCGACTTATGTTCCCGTTTCGATAGTGAAATTGTGATTGGTTTGGTCAAAGTATATATTTTCCTTCCTCTGGTCCGGATATACATGATTTTAATTTATATAGCGTGCTTTAATTTGTGGTGGATTGTAAGAGAACCGTGATCCATATAGGATGGGGGTTAGGATCCAAAGGGGATGTATGAGCTCGTTGTTGTGGCCAACAACAGACGAGAATGATGAGTGCAAATGCAATATAAATTGATAACTTAAAAGTTTTGGTAGATGAGTCGCGCTTACATAAGGTGGGAGTATGTGTATACATACCTCCTCCTCCCCCCCTTTTTAAAGATGGGGGACAGTTGCACATTTCCGAAGATTGGTTGTCTACGTACCCTTTGCAGGGATCAAGCCGTCCCGTAGTTCATTGCGATCAGGTGGCTCTAGTTGAAGGAGAGTTTTCTCCTTAGTCGTTTCTTCTTGAGTCCTCCTTTGACTTCCTAGGTTAACCCGTAACTGCTGCATTGTGATACCGAGGAATATTCTTCTTCGTTTTTTAGCTGGGTGGCGGAGAAGAAAACATTGTTGTCGATGTGAGCGAGTGATAGGCGTTGACGTGGCCAATCCATGATTGCTCCGGTCGTAGCTAAGAATGGCCATCCAAGGATTATCGGGGCCTGATAGATCTTCTCTGCTTCGAAAACGTAGAAGTCGACTGGAGCTATAAAATATCTGATTCTTACAGGTACGTCACGCGCAATCCCTTGTGGTGTTGTACGTGACTGATTGGTTATGTTGATCCTTGTTCGATTAGGCTGGATATGCTGGATGTCGAGGCGTTCGACAGTTGATCTGGAGATGATACTAAGGCAAGCTCTGGATTCGCATATGACGTTAGTGAAATCAGTGCCTTGTATGTTGCACGAGATTATAAATTGTCCTTGCTCCCAAATCTTGTAAAGTATCTCAATTGGTCTTCCTCGATTTGCATAAGTGAAGAGATCTTCTATTTCCGATGTGGATTCAGTGCTGTCGCGGAAGAAATGCCCGAGTTGGCATTCTTTGAATGTTGTAGTAAATGATATTTCTTCAGGCAGGTTGCGGACTACTTGAAATAATTTTTCGAGTTTCTCTGTGCATGTCTTATTCGGGTACCAACGTTGTGATGCGGACATAGGAGGTCCGGTCTCTAAGGCTGAATAAGATTCGCAATAGGAGTTCGTGGTATCATGGCACATGAAGGAATCAATGTATGACATATTCTATGTCTTTGGTAAGTCCTTTTGGCGTGGTGGCGAGGGAGTTGTGCATTCGTCAAGGGCTCGAGGTGTGCGAGATGCCGACTCCTTATCTTTTGCGTCCTTGGTCGAATTGACGGAGAGAGTGACGTTCTTAAGGGAGCATAGTTGGAATGTTCCTTTAGCGAATTTGTCTTGAAAAGACGGGTTGGTACGCCGGATTGAAAGACGTTTCACATTTTCGAACCAGGGTGGGGCGTTCTTCGATTTTATCTTCCAAAGTTGAAGTGAATCTTTTACGTATAGAGTGTCTTGGTTGATCGTTGACCTGACTTTGGAACGGAGCGCCTATCATCTTTTCCTCCTTAGAAATGAAATCTAAGGTTCGCTTTAAGGCGTCTTCAACTGTCAATGGCTTTTTTATTGCAATTTTCCTTCGTAAGTCGGATGTGTGCCACATCGCCAATTTCAGTGTACGCAATGAGACTCGGTCATTCACGCCTTATATCTTTGCAAGTGCCATTTTGAAACGTTCCACGAAGTCCCGTAGCGATTCCGTCGGACCTTGACTTACTCGTACCGCAAAAAAGTACTTTGTGAGTCTGGCAGACAATCGACGAAAATTATGGATCGGGTTCTGGTCGAGTTTTGAGAACCAATCTATGGCGGCTCCCCTCAGGTGTTTCGAGAGCCATAAGCTAAATCTGTCTTCGACCATGCCTCCTTTTTGATCGGCTTGGCTCATTTCCGCGCGTAAAGCTGTGATGTAGGCTTCGGGATCTGTCGATCCGTCTTAGAATGGGATCTTACCCGGATGGTGGATAACCTTTTCAGAAGAGGTTGCGCTGATAACACCGTATTTTTACCCGTTTTACCATTTATTTTAGAACACCTTAATAAGTTTTTAACTTGATTTTACATGTTTTTATCGGTTGTTTTTGCATATTTGTAGTTTCAACACTCTTTTCAAGTTTTTTAGGCAAAACGGCGCAAATTTAAAAAACCCATATTTTGGACAATTTCGTACCGTCATAAGTTTTATATCTAATGGAGACCTTTTCACCGTCCGTTCATGCCAAAATATGGATACAAGATAGAAGGGAGAACCACCATTCATATCCATTTAATTTCAAGACAATCTAACGGTTAGATCTCAAGATACATCTAATGGACTGAAGACATGTTCTGCAGTCTCGCGAAAGAAGCAAGAGAAGAATTGAAGTTTCAACCTCATAGGCCAACCACTGTGGGTCCAAGACTCCTGGCCACGGCGAAGAAACTCTTGGCTGCTGGTCTAGGCTCTCCACCCACGGCGAAACCTCCTTTTTCCGCTGGTCAAAGCCACACACACGCGGTGAACCAGTTTCGGCCCAAAAACAACTCTTCGAACCCCATCTTCAAGCCCACTTTGTTTCCTCTTCCAAGAAACCCTAAGGACGACCAAAGCAAAAGTTTAAGACCTACAAATACTAGTTTTATGGACACAATTTTGGAGCCCCCTTCTGTGTCACTTTTTGCACCAAACTTTTGTTCTTCGTTCTTTGTTTAGGGAGATAGGGATTTCTTTGAACCCTTTTGTTCAATTTCTTATCTATTGATTATGCAATTCAGAAACTCGATTTTGTCTTACATGGTCTTTACTGAGTAGTTTTCCCGTTAGGTAAAGGGTTCTCAAGGGGCTCTCATGGATCGATTTCTCATTAGGTTTTAGTGTATGGTATCGATTATGATTCTTCGTTCTATCCTTATTCTTAATTCATGTTTGATTGATTAGCTACCTTGCAACTGATCTTAAATATTTTTAGAGTTACGAAAGTACTGGATCCATATGTTTGACATAGGGCAGACGAGCAAAATCGTCACAAGATTTTGAAAGTATACTTGTGGAGGGATTGTGAGCGTTAACGACTTTTGAGTATAATCACTAACTTTTTGCGTGGTCGGAGACGAAAACTACTGGTTGAGTACTAAAGTTGTAGGTGTTTAGGGTGTACGAAAGTAGACTATACAGTGTCCGTGTTCCAAGTTCAAGAATCCAAAGACGACAAAAGGTCGCTTTAAAAACCCTAGCAAAATTCTTATGATTATCGGCCATGATCCCTAGAGAGTTCTCGATTGCCCAACGCTTAGTTTAATTGCTTACGTTTTCGCTTTGCTTATTCATTTAATTTATTACTTGCTTTCTTATTTACTTGATTGCCTTCTTATTTCTCGTTTAGTTTATAATCTTATTTTGCTTACTCGCTTATTAGTTTACAACTTCGTTATTACCTACTCGCTTTGTTTACTTGCTTTCTTTACTTTCTCGCTTAGTTTAGTTCAAATTTACAGCACTCGTTTTGTGACAAAAACCATAAACCTTATTATCGTTTTAGACTTCTTTACTAACTCCCTTTCTAAGGTTTCGCAGAACAGCATTCCCTCCATGTGGATCGATACCTAAAGTACTACAACGTACGTATGTGCACTTGCAGAGCTTTTAGGTTTACATATTTAAAACCTGATGTTTCAAATACAAATCCGAGCGCATCAAGTTTTGGCGCCGTTGTCCGGGGAGTTAATCGCTACCGTTTCTGCCACACCTTAGAGGTTAGTAAATCGACTCTAGAACAAAAAAATTCTTTTTAATTTTCGTTTTTAATTTTTTTTTGTTTCAGTCTTTGAAACATGAACTCGCCGGAGCGAGATTGCTACTATGAGCAGGGTTTTTATGACCCATCTTATTGTCACTACTCTAACGGTTGACATTACTACCGTGATTCGTACTACATGGATCGGAAAGCGGCAGCGACCAACTACTCTCAAAGACGCTACGAGCCGCATCCTTACTTCAAGCATCGTTGCCTTCAAGACGCCACACTTGAGCCTCTCGACGATGAGGAGAACACGAGTCTTCTTCATGAACTCAACGAATCTATGCACGAAGATGAGGGGTACTACGTACATTCCGAACTCGATGGAGAACCCGTATTCAAATTGTTTATAAAGGAGTCATCAAATGAAAGTCTATTGGATTCTCAAGCTCATGCCATAAAAGAAGAACATCAAGGAGAAGAAGGACATGTTTCTACTCATACTCCTCACTACGTTGAGCGTGAGGCATGAGACACTAACGGATGCATCCGAGCAACCATTGAAGACGCTTTCTAAGATGAATGATCCCGGAAAACCTTTTGTTCCATGCACATTCAAGAAAATAAAATTTCTTGATTCCCATTTTATGAACACATGCAGCAGAGATGAACCACTCTTAGACCCTAGAGGAGCTATAAAGAACGTTGAAAACGCTCTAGAAGAAGGTACACCCGTCACACTAGAGGAAAACATCAAACCAACAATTTCGACGTGCGAAAAGATCTCTTTTGATGCACACTCTACCCTTGCTCACACGAGACGTGATGGAAACTTAAATGAAGCCAAGGAGAAGCCAAATATTCCCCTAGGACTAAAAAAACATCATTTGAGACGAAGAATATGACAAACCGAGCAAATCTGCCCAAGATCTCTCCACCGCGATCGCACTTCCTCCACCCGCGGCCAACCTTTCTTCCACCATGGGTGCGCATCACCGACCCGCGGCCAAGCCTTCTTTTACCGCGGCCAAGACTCCTCCACATGCGGCCAACACCTATTCATCTCAACTTCAAGCATTTGAGCAAGCCTTCTTCTCCATCTGCACTTGATATTCTCATATTTTATTCTTTTTAGCATACATTTATCTAGGTATTTTGAGTCTCATGCTTGTGTTTCTTAACATTTCTTTGATGTTTTGTTCTCATTTAGAGTTTAGATATTTTTCATTAGATCCTAGTGAATTTTACACAAATTGGAGTGCTTTCTAGGTACTTAGAGGTATTTTGAAGGTGATTGGAGAACTTGGAATCGAGCACACTCGATCTTGAAGCAAGAGAAGAAGACTAAGGGAAAAATGGCCATTTCTAGGCCACTGTACCGGCCAGCATCCATCCGGCACAGTCCAGCCAGTATGGAGGCAGTGACGAATGCCGGCCCACTTCTCGTTCTCATACCGGCCAGCTCCCATAGGGCACTCAGCTCCCAGTCCAAAGTACCAGAAAGATCGATCCAGACGAAGGCCTTCCCGTTGGAGTTAGCTCTTGACCCCTTGATAACAGTCGTAGGGAATTGCGTTAGGTTCATAATGGCATTGGGATGAGGTCATTCGGAGTTGAACTCCAAAAGTTATCATCTTTTGACTGATCACATATCTGTCTGACTCGCAAACGAGTCAAGAAGATGAGATTAGAAGAAAATGGAGTTTCTAGGCGACCATACTGGCCAACACTTGGTCGGTACACTTGACTGGCATCAGCACAGTGACCTGTACCATCCCATAGTGCCGCTTAAACTTCACCTGGCATGCCTCTCCTCTACAAGCATCTCGATCCAAATTCAAATCCCACTCATGTCAGTCTGAGTGTTTGAAAGATCAACCCAGACGAAGGGTTTCTAATCGGATTTAGCTTCCACGTACGGTCTTCATGAAAGTTGTAGATAATTGAGTTAGCCATCGTCTGGAGGTAGTTGCAAGTCAGTTTTAGCATTGGTTCGAGAGATACATCAGATTTAACAGGGATATGTCTATTTGGCGCCCAAACGAGTTATGCACAAGTTTTAGTACCAACCCACCTATACCGGCCCAATTATGGTCAGTTCAGACCACCAAGACCAGCACGGCCCAGACCTTGTTTGTTACGGGTTGACCCGGTCCGCCCAAACAACTTTAAATATTTGAAAAACCTAATTTTAGATCCAACATTTATTTTTCTAAGTCTTTTTCTTAAGCAAAAACCTCTCCTTTTAAGTGTTTTTTAGATTTTTGTAAAAGGGATCTTCATCTTATTTTTCTGCAATCTAAGTTTTAAACTTCTAAGTTTCTTAATCTCTTCTAATCTTTCATCTTTCTATTCTCTAATCATGATTAACAACACCTCTTTTATGAGATTTGGTGTGTTCTTCATGATTAGTGAGTAGTCTTTTAAGAGCTCATGGATGGGGTTGATTTAGGGGGTTTCGTGTTAGATCTATGATGTTTAGGGCTTAGTTCACATCTTTCATCCCTTATTTAGTGTTCATAATGCTAGATTAAACTTGAGAGAGTTAATCTAGATCGAGTTAATCTAGATCATAGGGAGTTTCACACCCACAAGGTGTTCGATGAAATTCCCCAAAGAACTAAATAAGAGATTTTACTTAGTTAGTCTATAAGAGTAGTTGTTTAAAGAGTATTATGGCTATTGGAACTTATGGTTAATGCTTGTTGATTAACTTTTCACAAATGAGAGTTTGTTCTTGATTTGTTAATTAGCAATAGTGCCATGAGAGTGGATTAGTCTTGTTTAAGTGTTTTAAGTTAAGGAAAATTGTTTGATTGTGTGTATTGACATCATAGGTTGACAATAGAAGTCCCCAAAGTCCATAACCTCATCCAAGGGCTTGCCTCTATCATATTTAGTAATCTTGATTAGCATTGCTTAGTTTCTTGTTTTGTTTGCTTTAAATTTAAATTAGGTTGCTAGATCAAAATACAAATCTCTTTGGTTTGCTTAGATTAAGTAATTTTTTGCATTCCTAGTGTGTAGTTCTTTGTGCCTCCTTGGATTGATCCCCAAGTGCTACAACGATAGCATTTGGGTAATTGGTATTAGATACTAAATATCCACTATCAATTTGGCGCTGTAGCCGGAGAGGCAATAGCAATAATCATTAGGATTTAGATTTTGCTTGAGATTAAGCTTTTGTTTATACTATGTTAATGCATATGGCTAAGTGCATGCATCTTGTTGACATGATGAATTTTCTCTTATTTATTGTTATTAACTTGTCTTCCTTAGTTTTATTGTGCTTTCAAATGTACCAAAATCAAAAGAAGAGAAATGGGAAGACAAGATCAATTGAGGTGTTTGAGGTGGTCAATCAAAAATACATTCTTGAAGATCTACAACCTCAAGTGGTGGATGACCAAAGAAGCATCCCTCAAGCTCCAAAACCTCAAGAAATGCCACAACTTCAATAATTGGCATCAAGTCCGACCCAAGCTCCTAAGAACAAGCCAACAATTGGAAGTTTTGACACTCCTTGTTGTCGTGGATTGAGGTATGGAATCCACTCTCCTACAATTGAAGCCAAGGCCTATGAGATCAAAGCAAGCTTGGTTAGGTTGATTCAAGAGTCTAAGTTCTTGGGGACGAAAGTAGAAAACCCTTATGATCATTTGGACCCCTTTGAGAGGTTGTGTGACACGTTTAGGATTGGAGGAGTGCCCCAAGATAGTATCAAGCTCATCTTATTTCCATTTTCTCTTGGAGAAAAAGCAAGCCAATGGGAGAGAGCATTACCATCTCATTTGGTCAATTCTTGGGATGATTGAAAGAGGATCTTCCTTATAAATTTCTATCCCACACAAAGAACGGTCCAAACTAGGAAGAACATCTTGAGCTTCAAACAAGGCATCCATGAGACCTTTCATGAGGCATGGGAAGACTTAAAGGATACACTCGAGATTGTTGATACAGGGATTTTGCAATCCAAGGAGGTATCAATACCTTCTAACCGTGTAGTATGAGGTTATCGAATCCAATATTGGGAAATAGTGCTAAACACTAAGAATGCAAGGATCATAAGTAAATTAAGCTTAACAAGGTACTTTATGATTATGTATCCGAATTCAATTAAACAAAAGCAATACTAAACGAGTTGTAAATCAAATAACAAAGGCGAATCAAGAGATAGGGTAATCGATTTGGGGTTACTAATGCATGACCCATGGTGTTCTTTCACTCAACAAGTTATCCCTAGGTATTAGATCTCTAATCTTGATTAGTTCTTTCTGAAGCAACTAATCACTATGCTAATTATCAAATCCATTAGCAAACCGTCGTTTGTGGATTATCAATTGACAAGCATTAAGAATATCATTAACATCAACCAAAGATATGCCCTAGACAACTAATCTCTTAGGCTAGGAGCATAAAACCTTTGAATAATTTATCAAGGCATTTCATCAAACACTTGGTGTGCAATGAAATGCCTATCATCTAAATCCACTTCATCAAGCTAGATTTAGTATTTAAGAGCATTAAACAAAGAGGGGTATAAGATAATCTATTACTAAACACCTTAGATCATGCATCAAATCACCCTAATCTATCCCATCTCAAGATTCTAAGAAGACTACTCAAGACCCATGAAAAGCCTTTTAAAATCGATTTGGATAGGAGAGGTTTTCATGGATGAATCTTGAATAGATGAGATAGAAAGAAGATTAGATGGAAGGAATCAATGAAAACAAAGACTTAATTGCATAAAAAGTAGAATATCCTCTCTTACAAATCCAAGAACTATCTCAAAGGGGAAAGGGTTTCTTAGACAAAAACAAGCATAAATTGATAATTAGGGTTTCTGAGTTTTTAAATGGGTGAGGAGTTGACCGGGACAACCCGTAACAAACCGGGTATTGACTCGGTCTATCTTGGGTCGAAGTTAAGCGCCGGCCGGCACGGGGTCGGTACACCGGGCCGGTATGCGTGTGTCCTCGATGATTGGGCGTTGTCTCGGATGGGATGGGGCCGGTGCACGGGTCCGATAAAATCCCTGTCCTGGGGATCCCTCAGTACCGGCTGCATACTTGTCGATGTGCCGGGCCGGTACCGATTGCTCTCGTGCCTTAGCCGTTTTCCGAGTTTCTTCATGCCGGGTCACGCGAGGCCGGTACGTGGGTTTGATAAAATCCTTGTTCGGGGGATCCCTCAGTACCGGCCGCATACTTGTCGACGTGCCAGTCCGGTACCGATTGCTCTCGTGCCTTAGCCGTTTTCCGAGTTTCTTCATGCCGGGTCACGCGAAGCCGGTATGCGGGTCCGATAAAATCCCTGTCCGGGGGATCCCTCAGTACCGGCTGCATACTTGTCGACGTGCCGGGCCGGTACCGATGCTCTCATGCCTTAGCCCTTTTGCCGAGATTTCTTCATGCCGGGGTTCGCGGAGCCGGTGCACGGGTCCGATAAAATCCCTGTCCAGTGGATCCCTCAGTACCGGGCATATGCAAAGCTTCGTGTCAGGCCGGTACATGCGATTCCTAAATGCCGAGTCCTAGTGCCGATACCGAGTGTGACTGAGCCAGTACGTGTTGCCGGCTTGGCTAGTGCGGTCCCTCCAAAGTGTCCAAGAAAGCTTCCAAAAGTACCTAATAAGGACTCCAAAACGTACAAGACTCTCTAGGACATAGCATGAGATCTCTAAACTCTAAATGAGACAAAATAGCAAAGAAATGCTAAGTAACTACAAGTAAATACAAGGAAACCTATACTAAATGAATGCATGAAGGTGGTGAAATATGAGTCTATCAACTCCCCCAAACTTGCTCATTTGCTTGCCCTCAAGCAAATACATAGGAACAAGTAGAGAGAGATGTTCGAAGGCGGGAGCTCAAATCCACAAATAGCACAAAAGAAATCAAATTCAACGTCCAAGTAATGTAGTTCTAAAATGCACTGGTGAGCCTACTCCAAAGGAGTTAACCATTCATATTTCATCATGTATCAAATCCAAACCACAATCTACACAAGCAATCATATTCCCCAACCCCTCAACATTCATTAGTGGTGTAACCATGAATCATGTTTATGCAAAGTTAAATGGAATTCGTTTAGCTAAGGGTATGGTTATGAGATAAAGGTGATCTCATTTCATGCATGGGTAACTAAGTTCAAGGATCTCTCATGGAAATGAACAAACCCTTAGCAAAATGCCAAAGGTAAAAGGCAACCTATGCATACAAGGGAGAATTCTCATCTACCCAAGAGCCTAGAATGTCTCTAACCTAAAGCCTTCTAACCCGTTGTGCCTACAACCTAAGCTACCCTTTTCATCCCAAGGCATTTTGCCTTCTCAAACCCCACACATGCTTCTTGTGTTTTTGCTTCACCTTCTTCTCATATTGGGGATCGACTTCTTCTTCCCTGATGTCATGGTTTGGTGCTTCCTTGTTTTGACTTAGCTCTTTGTTTCTTCATTTTTGTTCACGCCTCTTCTCATCTTTGATGCTTGGCCTTTTCGGCTTCCTTCTTATCCTTGAATCTTTTAGGCTATCTTATTCTTAGAGCTAGTCTTATTATTTTCTTTTTGCACCAACCAATCTATTGTAAACTCGATCCCCCTTTTTCTTTTCTTTCTCCTTTTTCATCTTTTCCAATCCACACTACCATTCCACACATATCCGATCACAAAGTCTAAAACCGTTCCCCCAAACTTGAATCAAGACCCGCCATCCTAGCTAGCCTAATCCTAGATCAACTCCGTGATGATGGAGCTGAGTCTACACGAGAATTTCCTCTTGTCGCCCTAAACCTAACACGTTTTGCCAAGTTTGTTCGAAAAGAAAAGACCTCACAATCACACAATAATAGCAATGGCTCGAAAGAAGGCTATGGTTAGGGAAGGGGAAACCATTCCAATGAGGACATATGGCTACTTGGACAAACACGATTGGTAAAAAGGAATAAGAATGCCCAAGTATGTATATGTGAACCACGAATTCAATTAAAAAATTGCATAAACACAATATTTACAAGTCAAATTAATGGTTATCACTTAAATGGGGTTGGGTGCAACGCAAGCATGCTTCGATCAAGGAAAGTATGATGATACATGAGAACTAAGAATGGTGCATCTTTACTTTCATGCTCACCTAAATGCATCTAATAATTACGAACGAGGGAATTGGATTAACTTCTTAAAGTGCCATTCTTCAAGGAAAATTCATCATTGATCCCATGCATATGTAATGAATTCTAAGTGTACAAGGCTAGACTTAATGTATAAATGAAAATGCATGCTAAATGGCAACCTAAATGATTTCTTTTTGTGTTTCAATTTTCAAAATTTAAAATTTTTGTTGTTGTTTTATATGCCTTAGATGAATGCATGAGACTCAAAATGCAAAACTCAAAATAAGACAAAGCAAATGTCATTAGATACCGGTCCCTCCCCCAAACTTAAATCACACCGTCTCGGTGTGAAATAAGCCTAAGGGAAAGACCAAAAACATAAAACAAGAAAAGACTATACAATGCATGAGACTCTAGAAAGGAAAAATTATTTACAAGGTTTTAGAGTTACCTTAAAAGCTTTCGGATGGGGAGGAAGTCCCCATTGAGTACGGCGGATTGCTAGAGCACGGCGAGGGCGTCTTCATTGCCTTTCTCTTGGTCTTTTTCACCGTGTGAGGAGATGGAGTGCGTTCTTCATCATTTTCCGCCAAATCTCCTTGGTGTAGTTGGATTTGGCGGTCCAATGGTGTAGAGCATTCGCCATCCTCTTCTTGCCCCACCGTGTTTTGCTCGCCTTGGTCCCGAGATGAGTTAGCTTCACTTTTCTTTCCTTTGAGCTCCCTAACCGTGTGCTTCAACCCCTTCACCGCTTTGACTAACTTCCGGATGGTTTTGTCTTGCCACTTATACCAACGTTGAAGCAACCTAGTTTGGTGTTGTGCATGCCTTGAAGCAACATCCGGCATCTTCCCATCATAAGGGTTGAAGCTATACCGCTCACTTCCATAAGTGGGCCAAGTGGGAACCGAGTGTTCACCATTCTCTTCTTCATCCTCTTGGTTGGTTGGTGACTCAACATTCGCCTTCTTTACTTTCTTCTTTCGGAAGTAAATCTTCTCTAGAGGCGGGTCGGTCGCCGGGTTGTAGAAGTTGTCCTCGGTGGGATAGAAAGAGAGATCCTTTCTCTCTTGGAGCGCGGTGAGTTGGGAGTTAGGCAAGAGAATTTTCACCGTTCGAGTTTCGGTGACCCGAAAGTTGTAGGCGAAGATGTTGCCTCTCTTGCCATCGAAAAACGAGGTCCTAGAAAGATATGCCTCATCTATGAGTGCCACACTCGTAGTTTCCTCTCCGAACTTGATGTCTTTTGCCTTGAGGATAGTGGTCACGATACCGCCTATGAAGATCTTGGGATCCTTGCTCCTAGTGTTAAAGGCCCAATCCTTGTAGCTAAGCAAATGGTTCACAAGAACGGCGGCTAGAAACGGGTGTGCACTATCTCCTTTGAAATACTTCTTGTCTCGAGGCGTGTCAAGGAATGGTGCTAACCCTCTTCCTAACAACTCCATGTCTTCTTCCGAGACCGTACCAAACTCCTTCTTGGCAAAGAAGGTGTGAGCAAGAATCTTATGAGCATAGCGGATGGCGGGGTGGCGAAGGCACGAGCTCTTGATGGCCCCGGGATTGTAGTCCCCCATGCCAATGATCCTCCATAAGTATGGCAAGTCTTTCCGCCCTTAGAGAAACGTGATCCCTCTCTTGGTTCCTTCTTCCTTGAACCCAAATGCTTGGCTTAGTTTATGGAAGGAAATCTTGTAGGTTTCTCTCCCCACCTTGAATTCTAAGAAACCGTGACCATCTTCCTCATTGATGTCATCATCACCTTGCTCATAGTACCTCACCTCCAATGATGCAAGGAATTGGCAAGCTTGCTCTTTGTGGAAGACATTGCTCACATCAAAGACTCTTTCGTAGCCTATGTTGGTGAAAATTGTTCTCACCTCCTCTAGGATTCCCATCTTTGCAATCACAACCGTATCCGGGAACTTTGTCTCCACAAATGTCACCGCTTTGAGTTTCTTTACGTACTCATTATAGGTAGGAGTCCTCTTCTTCCCCTTAGAAATTTTCTTCTTCTTTCTTTCTTGCACCACTCCTTCCATGTTTTCAATCTCATCACTAGCTTGGACCGTTTTCTTTTTCTTTCCTGCTTGCCCCATTACCACGGTCTCAATCTCTTCACTTGTTTGACCCGTTTTCTTCTTTCTCTTTTCACTTGCCTCGGCACAAGACCTTAGTGCCAATTCTCTCTTCTTCCTCGGTAAACTTGAGGCCAGCATTGGATTCTCTTTGGTTTTCATTGTACCTACATTGCCTCAAAGAGTCCATAAGTCCAAAGAAACCAAGAAACAATCCTCCTATCATTTCAAGCCAAGGTATTTTTGAGACAAAAAGGAAACCTTGCTCAAATGTCATAAATGCAATCAAATTTCCATGAGAAACATCAAAGACACCAACTTTACACACCAAGAGTTCATTCAAATTTCAAGAGTTGGAGATTTTAGTCACAAACCCAAAAATTCATGGTCTTGGCCAAAAATCCAAAATTTCTCAAATGCATAGCAAATTAGCTCAAGAACTACAAACCTTAACCATTTTCGAGCATAAACTCAAGGCATTTATACAAGAAAAACACTATACAAACGAAATCATGAAATTTTTCATTTATGCTCAAGATCTTGGAAATTTCACGAAAATGTTGGGTGAAATACCTTGGGGATGCAGTCCTTAAATGGAAAATATGTTGGTAGATCCAGAAAGATGATGAGAAATTACGAATTTAGAAACTTGAATGGTGATTTTCGGTTGAGAAATGAGAGAGATATGAGGTTTTGAAGTTTGAGAGAGAGAAAAATGAGGTATTTTCGCGACAAGAGGAAGAAGACTTACCTAGCCGGTCCATTGGTTAATAGATCCAATCTATGGACCGTTGGAAAAAGGCTCGGACCGGTGGGTAATTTCTCACACCGGGCAAGACACAGCCGGTATGCGTGGCCGGTAAAAACCCTGCCTTCGGGAAACTTTGGCACTGGGCTTATGACTCCTTCTGTACCGGGCCGGTACACCTTCCTCAGCCAAACTTCTTCCGACGCACATGGCAAGAGTTCGCGTACCGGACTTACCATTGCCGGTACACAAGGCCGGTATGCACGGTGTGCACCCTTTTCTTTCAAGACCTCGCCTCTTTAATCAACAAGAAACCTATCAACACTTAGCAAAAAGATCAAAAAGTCCTAATAATCAAAGAAAAAGAGAAGGTTTAAAGTATATACAAATGATAAGCTTGGGGTGTCTCCCAAGAGCACTTTGTTTTGAGTCACTAAGTTTGACTTTTGTTACCGTCCTCAACCTAGAGGGGCATCATCGAGAGGGATAAAACCTCCTTGGTCGATGATTTGATATGCACGGTAGAGTTTGAGCCTTTGGCCATTAGCAATGAAATCTTGGCCTTCCTTGTTAACGAGTACCACGGCTCCATAAGGCCTTACTTCTTTAACCTCAAACGGACCCGACCACCTTGACTTGAGTTTCCCTAGAAAGAGCTTCAACCGGGAGTTGAACAAGAGCACTTGGTCTCCGACCTTGAAGTCCTTGTGCACTATCCTCTTATCATGGAATGCCTTGGCTTTTTCCTTGTAGATTCTCTAGCTCTCATAGGCTTCGTGCCTAGTCTCCTCTAACTCTTGAAGTTGAATCAACCACCTCTCTTTTGCGGTCTTGATGTCGAAGTTAAGTACCTTCACCGCCCATAGGGCCTTGTATTCCAACTCAACCGGTAGATGGCATGACTTCCCATAAAGCAAGTTGAATGGCGTAGTCCCTATAGGTGTTTTAAAGGCGGTCTGGTATGCCCATAAAGCATCATCTAACTTGTTGGCCCAATCCTTCCTTGAACCCCCAACCGTCTTCTCTAGTATTGCCTTGATTTGCCGGTTGGACACTTCTACTTGCCCGCTTGTTTGAGGATGATAGGGCGTTGCAACCTTGTGTTTCACCCCATTCTTCTTGAGTAGGCTCTCGAAGACTTTGTTCATGAAGTGCGATCCACCATCACTAATGACCACTCATGGAACCCTGAACCTTGGAAAAATGATTGACTTGAATAATTTTAGCACAACCTTAGCATCGTTGGTCGGGCTTGCAATCGCTTCCACCCACTTTGAGACGTAGTCAACCGCTACCAATATGTATTGGTTACCATATGATGACGGGAAAGGTCCCATGAAGTCGATTCCCCATACGTCAAACATTTCCACCACAAGGATTGGGTTTTGTGGCATTTCATCTCTCCTCCCAATGTTCCCTTTCCTTTGGCACGCATCACATGTGGAGACATAGAGATGTGCATCCTTGAATAATGAAGGCCACCAAAAATCGGATTGCAAAACCTTTGTAGCCGTTTTGTAGGAGGCATGATGACCACCGTAGCCTGACCCGTGACAATGAAGTAGGATCCCTTGGACTTCTTCTTCCGTCACGCATCTCCTATACAACCCGTCCGAGCATAACTTGTATAAGTAGGGCTCGTCCCAATAGTATCTCGTCACGTCGTGGAATAACTTCTTCTTCTTATACACATCTAAAGGAGGTTCCTTCCCGCACACTAAGTAGTTCACAAGGTCTGCAAACCACGGTAGTTTCTCATCTTGTAGACCACTAGCATCTTCAATACCATTCACGGCCTCAATCCTCCTTCTCAATACCTTCACGACCATTAAGCTTTCTTCGGGCAGCTTGTCTTCAATGGGAACGAGGTCTTCTATCCTCATCCTAGACAAGTGATCCGCTACTCCGTTCTCTATGCCCTTCTTGTCTACTATCTCTAAATCAAACTCTTGGAGTAGCAAGATCCAACGTAATAGCCTCGGTTTTGTGTCCTTAAAGCCGCATGATCGGTGTAGACAATCACCCTCGACCCCACAACATAAGATCTAAACTTTTCCATGGCAAAGACTACGGCTAACAACTCTTTCTCCGTGGTTGCATACCGAGTTTGAGCATCATCTAGAGTTCTACTAGCGTAGTAAATCACGTTGGTCTTTTTGTCTTTCTTTTGACCCAAAACCGCTCCAACCGCGTAGTCACTAGCATCACACATGATCTCGAAATGAAGATCCCAATCTGGTGCTTGGACAATGGGAGCACTAACCAACGCCTTCTTGATCTCTAGAAACGCCACCATACACTCTTCATCAAACACATACTCAATCTCTTTGCAAAGTAACCTTGTGAGAGGTCTTGTGATTTTAGAGAAGTCTTTGATGAACCTTCGGTAGAATCCAGCATGACCCAAGAAAGACCGGATGTCCTTGACCGACTTAGGCAGCTCCAATCTAACCATCACCTCGATCTTGGCCTTGTCTACCTCAATCCCTTTCTCGGAGATCTTGTGCCCAAGCATGATTCCTTCTCGCACCATGAAGTGGCATTTTTCCCAATTTAGCACCAAGTTTGCTTCTTCGCACCGTTGCAAGACCCTACAAAGGTTAGCCAAGCAAACACAAAAAGAAGATCCATATACGGAGAAGTCGTCCATAAAGACTTCTACCATATCTTCTATAAGGTCAGAGAAAATGGACATCATGCAACGTTGGAATGTTGCGGGAGCATTGCACAACCCAAAAAACATTCTTCGATACGTGAAGGTGCCGTAAGGGCACGTGAAGGTCGTTTTCTCTTGGTCATTTGGGTGTATGGGAATTTGAAAGAAACCCGAATAACCGTCTAGAAAGCAATAAAATGGATGATTAGCTAGACGTTCAAGCATTTGATCTATGAAAGGTAACGGAAAGTGATCCTTACGAGTAGATGAATTCAACTTCCTATAGTCAATGCACATTCTATGCCCGGTTATTGTCCTAGTCGGTATCATTTCATCCTTCTCATTTTTAACTACCGTAATCCCCCCTTTCTTAGGTACACAATGAACCGGTGAGACCCAAGTACTATCCGATATTGGGTAGATAATGCCCGCGTCTAAGAGCTTAAGAATCTCTCTCTTTACAACATCTTTCAAATTAGGATTCAACCTTCTTTGATGTTCAATAGAGGTCCTTGATTCGTCCTCTACATGGATTCTATGAGTGCATAAAGTTGGGGAAATACCCTTGATATCGTCTAAAGAGTAACCAATAACCTTCCTATACTTTCTAAGTGCAACAAAAAGGGAGGATAGTTCATTTTCATTCAAGCTATCATTTACAATAAACGGGTATGACTCGTTTGGACCTAGGAAAACGTACCTTAGTCCCGTAGGAAGTTGCTTTAGGTCCACCTTTGGGGCTTTGAGTTCGCTCCAATCGTCATCTTCAAGACTAGGCTTACCCTTGCTAGTCTCTCCGACGACTATAACAAACTCATCTTGAACCTCGGTATCACGAACCCCCAACTCAACGAATGGAGTATCCTTTTCAACCGGCTTGTGCAAATCCATGAGTAGCTCATACCCTTGACTCTCTTTACTCAAGAACCTATGATCACCACGCTCCGTAGTCAAAACTACTTCCAAACCGTCTTCCACTCTCATTTCCACAAGCAATTCGTCGGCTAATTCATCCATGGTCTCTATGTAGAAAAATTGGCCATCTATGGTGGGTTTCTTCATCACCTTGTTGATATCGAATTCAAGGACTTCTCCTTTGCCCAAGTGAAGGTCTATCTTGCCTTTCCTCACATCGATTATCGCCCCCGCAGTTTCTAGGAATGGCCTACCAAAGATAAGAGGGTATTTTGGTTCCTCGTCCATATCAAGAACCATAAAGTCCGTGGGGACAATAAAATCCTTCACCACAATAGGAAGATCCTCAAGTAAACCAATAGGAACCCTCACGCTCCTATCCGCCAATATTAGGGAGATGTTGCATGCCTTGTAGCGTGTGAAGCCTAGCCTCTTGGCTACCGAAAATGGCATGAGGCTTACACTTGCTCCAAGATCACACAAACAATGGTTGAAGCTAGACCAAGTGCACAAGGTAGAGTAATTGATCCCGGATCTCCTAGCTTCTTGGGTACCATCTTCTTTTGTATGATGGCACTACACTCGTGAGTTAGAATGACCATGGACTCCATTTTCTTAGCTCTCTCATTCACGGCATCTTTCAAGAATTTGGCGTATTGAGGGACAAGCAAGAAGGCATCAACCAAAGGCATTGTGAGTTTTACCTTCTCCATTTGCCTATTAAAGATGGCTTTATACTTGTCCATGAGTTGCTTCTTGAACTGCCCGGGGAACGGTAGCTTAGGAACGTATGGCTTAGGGACAAACACATTCTTCTTCGATTTCTCTTGAGCAACAACACCCCTAGGCTTGACCTTTTCTACTTCTTCAACCTTGTCTTGCTCTCTCACTACCTCATCTTCAACTAATTCGTCATCTTCTTGAAGTTCCATCCCCCCCCCCCCACTTTGCTTCTCAATTTCCGCATTGAGAGTAGAACGAGTTTCTCTTGGAGGCATAACCGTACCACTTCTTAAGGTGATGGCGTTTACATACTCCTTAGGATTAGCTTCGGATTTGCCCGGGAGTTGACTTTGTGGATGTGAAGAAGAAGCAACACCTTTGTTCTCCATGTTTTTTACCTTGGAGTTCAAAGCCTCAATCTTTGTGTTGAGGTCGTTGTAAGAGCAATCCACCCGTGTATTGATCTCCGCTTGTCCCTTGAGTAATTGTTGGAACATGGTGCTCAATTCAAGCTCTTACGGTTTAGACGTAGTTGTTTGACCTTGAGGCACAAACCCTTGTTGCTGGCCTTGAAAACCGGGTGGAGTTTTGGGTTGAAATCCGCCTTGGTTCCCTTGGAATTGGTTCCTTGGGAAAAAGCCTTGTTGGTTGGTATTAGAAGCTTGGCCTTGAGGTTGGAATTGCTTTTGTAGGGCGCCTTGAGGTTGAGTAGGTTGTGGAGGGTAGACTTGATCTTGTGGGTTCTCCACTTTTGTGTTCCAGTAAGAGAAGTTGGGGTAGTTCCTATAGTTTTGGTTGAACCCTTGTCTTTGGTAGTTCCCTTGATTCCCCACGTAGTTCACCTCCTCTTGAGTGTTCATGTCTACGTTCTCCTCTTGATAACAACCTTGGTTCTCATCATAAGCATCCACAAAGTTGACCGTCTTTTGGGAAGACACTAGTAGTTTATCAATCAAATTGGCTTGCTTGTCCAACTTGTCGTTAAGAGCTTTCATATCTTTGGCCCGCTTGTTCTCATCAAAGTCACTATTGGTCCTTGTAGCGCGGTCATAGTCTTCGCCATAAGACCATCACTTTGAGCCAAGTTCTCGACAAGCTCCATTGCTTCTTCAACGTCCTTAGCCAAGAAGTTTCCGTTAGATGTCGTGTCAAGTAGCATACGGATCTTAGGCAAAGCACCGCGGTAAAGGGTGCTAAGGAGAGAGGCGTTGCTAAAGCCGTGATGTGGGCATTGAGAAGTGTAGCTTCTAAATCTCTCCCAAGCCTTGTTGAAAGACTCATTGGACCGTTGTGTGAAGCTTGAGATCTCGTTGCGAAGCTTGGCGGTTGTAGCCGGTGAAAAGAATTTGGCAAGAAACGCGCGTTTGCAATCATCCCACGAGGTTATAGATCCTTGGGGTAAGGTCTTTTCCCATTGGTGAGCCTTGTCACCCAAAGAGAACGGGAAGAGACGAAGCTTGAACCCATCTTCGGATACCCCATTGATCTTCGTGAGACCACATATCCGGTCAAATTGGTCAATGTGGTCCAAGGGATCCTCCATGGACAAGCCATCAAATTTATTGGCTTGAACCATGTTGATAACCTCCGGCTTCAATTCGAAGTTATTGTTCTCCACCGGTGGAGCTTTAATGACTTGGCGGTTTTGGTGAGCATTAGCGGCATCGCCTTCTCTAACAACGTTTCTAGCTCTTGGTGGGTGGTTGGTACGGTGATGGTTTCCATTGCCATCACCTCCTTGATTGTTCCCGTGACCATCCCCATTCCCACCGTTCCTTTGGTGGGGAATAGGCTTGATGTTCCCAAATGGAACGTCTAAAGCCGTGATGTGGGCATTGAGAAGTGTAGCTTCTAAATCTCTCCCAAGCCTTGTTGAAAGACTCATTGGACCGTTGTGTGAAGCTTGAGATCTCGTTGCGAAGCTTGGCGGTTGTAGCCGGTGAAAAGAATTTGGCAAGAAACGCGCGTTTGCAATCATCCCACGAGGTTATAGATCCTTGGGGTAAGGTCTTTTCCCATTGGTGAGCCTTGTCACCCAAAGAGAACGGGAAGAGACGAAGCTTGAACCCATCTTCGGATACCCCATTGATCTTCGTGAGACCACATATCCGGTCAAATTGGTCAATGTGGTCCAAGGGATCCTCCATGGACAAGCCATCAATTTTATTGGCTTGAACCATGTTGATAACCTCCGGCTTCAATTCGAAGTTATTGTTCTCCACCAGTGGAGCTTTAATGCCTTGGCGGTTTTGGTGAGCATTAGCGGCATCGCCTTCTCCAACAACGTTTCTAGCTCTTGGTGGGTGGTTGGTACGGTGATGGTTTCCATTGCCATCACCTCCTTGATTGTTGCCGTGACCATCCCCATTCCCACCGTTCCTTTGGTGGGGAATAGGCTTGATGTTCCCAAATGGAACGTCTCTCAAGTCTTCCATTTTGACAATCACTTCCTCTTGAAACCACACTCTACTTCTTCTTGCTCTAGAACCTCTCTCAAGTTGATCAATATCATATGTAGGCTCGACAAGATTAGTATTGCCCCAGGAACAAGTACGCATACACCTATAGAGAGTAAAGGCAATAGGAAACAAAAGAGTTTAGTAACTTTGTAGAAAATAAAACTTAAGCTCACTAAGAACCTAAATCTTAATGTTAAAACGGATCTCAATACGGCAACGGCGCCAAATTGATACAAGGAGGTATCAATACCCTCTAACCGTGTAGTAAGAGGTTATCTAATCCAATATTGGGAAATAGTCCTAAACACTAAGAATGCAAGGATCATAAGTAAATTAAGCTTAACAAGGTAGTTTATGATTATGTATCCGAATTCAATTAAGCAAAAGCAATACTAAACGAGTTGTAAATCACATAACAAAGGCGAATCAAGAGATAGGGTAATCGATTTGGGGTTACTAATGCATGACCCGTGGTGTTCTTCCACTCAACAAGTTATCCCTAGGTATTAGATCTCTAATCTTGATTAGTTCTTTCTCAAGCAACTAATCACTACGCTAATTATCAAATCCAATAGCAAACCGTCGCTTGTGGATTATCAATTGACAAGCATTAAGAATATCATCAAGATCAACCGAAGATATTCCCTAGACAACTAATCTCTTAGGCTAGGAGCATAAAACCTTTGAATAATTTATCAAGGCATTTCATCAAACACTTAGTGTGCAATGAAATGCCTATCATCTAAATCCACTTCATCAAGCTAGATTTAGTATTTAAGAGCATTAAAGAAAGAGGGGTATAAGATAATCTATCACTAAACACCTTAGATCATGCATCAAATCACCCTAATCTATCCCATCTCAAGATTCTAAGAAGACTACTCAAGACCCATGAAAAGCCTCTTAAAATTGATTTGGATAGGAGAGGTTTTCATGGATGAATCTTGAATAGATGAGATAGAAAGAAGATTAGATGGAAGGAATCAATGAAAACAAAGACTTAATTGCATAAAAAGTAGAAGATCCTCTCTTAAAAATCCAAGAACTCTCTCAAAGGGGAAAGGGTTTCTTAGACAAAAACAAGCATAAAATGATAATTAGGGTTTTTGAGTTTTTAAATGGGTGAGGAGTTGACCGGATCAACCCGGAACAAACCGGGTATTGACTCGGTCAATCTTGGGTCGAAGTTAAGCGCCGGCCGGCATGGGGTCGGTACACCTGGCCGATATACGTGTGTCCTCGACGATTAGGCGTTGTCTCGGATGGGATGGGGCCAGTGCAAGGGTCCGCTAAAACCCCTGTCCGGGGGATCCCTCAGTACCGGCCGCATACTTGTCGACGTGTCGGGCCGGTACTGATTGCTCTCGCGCCTTAGCCGTTTTCCGAGTTTCTTCATGCCGGGTCACGCGAGGCCGGTACGCGGGTCCGAAAAAATCCCTGTCCGGGGGATCCCTCAGTACCGGCTGCATACTTATTGACGTGCCAGGCCGGTACCAATGCTCTCGTGCCTTAGCCCTTTTGCCGAGATTTCTTCATGCCGGGCTTCGCGGAACCGGTGCACGGGTCCGATAAAATCCATGTCCGGGGGATCCCTCAGTACCGGGCATATGCAAAGCTTTGTGCCGGACCGGTACATGCGATTCCTAAATGCCGAGTCCTAGTGCCGATGCCGAGTGTGACTGAGCCGGTACGTGTTACCGGCTTGGCTAGTGCGGTCCCTCCAAAGTGTCCAAGAAAGCTTCCAAAAGTACCTTATAAGGAATTCATTTAGCTAAGGGTATGGTTATGAGATAAAGGTGCTCTCATTTCATGCATGGGTAATTAAGTTCAAGGATCTCTCATGGAAATGAACAAACCCTTAGCAACATGCTAAAGGTAAAAGGCAACCTATGCATACAAGGGAGAATTCTCATCTACCCAAGAGCCTAGAATGTCTCGAAATGGGCGAGGCCGGTACGCGGATTAAATGGGCAAGGCCGGTACGCGGTTCTGATAAAATCCATGTCCGGGGGATCCCTCGGTAACGACCGCATACTTGTCGACGTGCCGGGCTGGTACCGATTGCTCTCGTGCCTTAGCCATTTTCCGAGTTTCTTCATGCCAGGTCACGCGAGGCCGGTACGCGGGTCCGATAAAATCCCTGTCCGGGGATCCCTCAGTACCGGCTGCATACTTGTCGATGTGCCGGACCGGTACCGATGCTCTCGTGCCGTAGCCCTTTTGCCGAGATTTCTTCATGCCGGGCTTCGCGGAGCCGGTGCACGGGTCTGATAAAATCCCTGTCATGGGGATCCCTCAGTACCGGGCATATGCAAAGCTTCGTGCCGGGCCGGTACATGCGATTCCTAAATGTCGAGTCCTAGTGACGATGCCGAGTGTGACTGAGCCGGTACGTGTTGCCGTCTTGGCTAGTGCGGTCCCTCTAAAGTGTCATGATATGCTCAAATTAATACCCTAAAAGTACTAAGCAGTAGCTGCAGTATAGTAGGGGTCGAACACAAGGACTCACAGAAACACACAATAGATTATGAAGTAGAGAATTACGCTAAGCAATCAATAATATTAAAAACAAGACTTAAACTTAAAACGGTTTTAAATTCAGTTGGAGAAAGATAGGTTCAGGAGTTTTCTCAGAAAATCAATGAATGCAGGTAAACTAACTAACAGGATTCAGATTTAGCGCGGTTCTTGAACTCAAATCACTAAGATATAATTAACCAACTCTCGTTGTGAAAACTATCTAAATCTAAATCCTAGGAATTCCAAATCTCGTTGCGAATCCTAAACTCTAAATCAGTTTTTAAATCAGGTTTGATTTGTTCACAAAACAACTAAACCAAATCTTTTTTCGAATAGTTATTTTTCTCACATAAGGTTCTATCAGGTAATTAATCGCACTCTCGTGCCTAATCAATTATCCTAAGATCTAAATTCCAGATTCGTCAACCTAGAATTGGCTTTGAACACTACCTAAGGTGAAGAACTAATTCAGATGGTGAATCCTAACAACTAATCAACCTAGCATTCAGAGAAAATCCTTATGAGAAAACCCTAAACCTAAAGTGGATCTACTCAGACATGGAGATTGAAACAATAAACATGTTTGAATAAATCATCAAATAAAATAGAAAGAGTAATAAGAGGGTTCGAAATCTTCTCTCGGACGAACAGAGTTTCAGACTTGTCTCCCTTCAAAAGCTCTCTCACAAACCAGAAGAAAACAAAGCATAGCCATCAAAGTGGCTGAAAAACCTAATTAAATAGTCTAAACACGAATTGGGGTCTTCTTGTAAATATTAAAGTCTTGTGGATAAGTTCTGCAATTCTTCAAACTTCATTAAACGTCGCGAGTTATGTCTGCTGAGATGGGTATCGATCGATACTGGCTGGTATCGATCGATGCTTGACACTTCGATCGGAACTTAGTCACCAGACTTTAGTTTTGCTCCAGAACGCTCCATAAAACTCTAATATCTCTAATAATGCTCCAAAAGTGCTTAAACCTGTAAAAGACTCTAAAACATTACGAAATAATATAAAGACTATAAAACGGACTTATATCATGGCCTAAAAGGGGTAAAAACCATGATATATCAACTCCCCCAGACTTAGCCGTTTACTTTCCCTCAAGCAAAACAAAAAACTAAACCAGAGAAAGAGGTTTGAAAACATAGAGACTCACATGTTCTTGAAACGTTGCAATGACCCTTTTCCCAAGCACCCAGATGTTACCTAACCAGCTTTTTGATCTAACCACCATGTACTTCTCCGTAAACATTCTCAGCTTCCCAGACTACACACATTATTTCACAGCATTGTTCAATCAAGCTATCCTTGCCAGTTTTATCGTTGTGATTAATACCAAAAACCTTCTAGATTCATTCCAATACAATATCATAACAAGGAACCACCCTTTTCACACTTTTTGTATCGATTTCTCTCCCCCAGACTTATTTATTATTATGTTTTATTCTTTTTCTTTTTAGATCATGCATATACATATCAAGGTAGGAGACGCGAATATTATTCTTTCAAACACATGGGTTTCTTTGTCAGATACGAATGAGGAATCAAGCTCTATGAATACTAACCACATCGATGGAGTGCAAAAATTTGGCTCAGGCTTTAAGGAACTTTGCTGGAAACATGAGTGTCTTCTGGTTAACCGGTCATCCTTTGGATTTTTCATTAGTCGATCTAGAACTGATTCTGTAAGAATGGTCACTTAGAAGCAAGGTCAGATCAATAGGTTCAAGAAAAAGATCACAGTCTCCAACAAAATTTTGACTCAACCAAACAGCGAATGACTCAAAAATGACTGACTCTAAGAAAAACAAAAACAAAGTCAGCGACTTCCTCCCCCAGATTTAAACACACTGTCCCCAGTGTTATCTAGCCTAGAGTTGGTGAAAGAAAACAAATGGATCAAATGGAATTAGGAGAAACAAGAAGTTACCGTGCTGGAACATCGATTATCGACCGACACCAGTGAGTGTCGATCGATACTGAGGGTATGGAAT
Source organism: Eutrema japonicum (assembly GCA_030161315.1). Taxonomy (NCBI): domain Eukaryota; kingdom Viridiplantae; phylum Streptophyta; class Magnoliopsida; order Brassicales; family Brassicaceae; genus Eutrema; species Eutrema japonicum. The sequence goes on from BSQW01000012.1 coordinate 32,636,566, forward strand.
GACTTCCTTGCCGCACGGAGATTGGTCCAGATTGCGTATGTTAAATGACGGGTATCGACCGATACCAATGTGTTATCGATCGATAAGAGACCTCCGAATCTGATTCACGAGACACAACGAAACACAAAACCAAAAATCAAAAACAAAATGAAAGTAAAAACGTATGTACATACTCACCAATGGGTTGTCTCCTACTCAGCGCTTGTTTAACGTCACGAGCTTGACTGTACGGACGATCAGTCGGAAGGAAATAGGGAACTCACTCCCATGCAAGTCCCACAACTAGACACTTCCAAACTCAGAGTTTTGCGCAGCATGTTCTCCACAACCTCTTGTCCTTTCTCCTTCAACTCCGGAGTAAGGAGAATTCTAGCCTTAGAAAATGGCCTCGAGGTCTCTTTGCATTTCACCTTATACTCGATCGAATCTCTGTCGCACTTTAGAGGGATTAAGGTCACACGTGGAGCACTCTCGACTCTTTTGTTCTTCACCTCCTTCTTTGCCTTAGTCATTTTTATGACGTCCTTAGTGATGATAGGAGGATGATCTAGTATGTCTATGGCGTTAGGCTCGTTAGGAAACTCTCCCAGATTTTCAGCTACCAACAACTCTCCTATGACAACATCGATGCAAGAGACACGTGTGGGAGTTCCTCTAGTAGGAATGGCGTCGTAGAAAACCTCCTTGTCAATGTAGGAGAACGAGGTTCTCTTGCTGGACGTGTCCATGACAGCGCCAACTGTAGCCATGAATGGTCGTCCAAGAATCAACTGCATGGTGGACCTTTCACTCATCTCCATAACCTGAAAATTAGTGGGAACCAGAGAGTCCCCTATCGTTACCATCAAATCAGGGATTGTACCATATGGAAGTGAGGTGGAGCAGTTCGCGAATGTTATAGATGTTTTGGGAGAACGAATTTCAGCTCCCAATCTCTCTGCAATCGCTTTCGACATGACATTGACGCTAACCCCTGAGTAAACCAGAGATTCCTTGAATTCAACTCCAGAGATAGAGCATGGAACAGAGAATATTCCTGGGTCCTCCCTCTTAGTCAACTTCTTCATCGGAGGTGGTGTACTTCTGACCTTGGCAAAAAGTGCCTTAATCTCTTCATCAGTTTCTCTGCAATCTCGGAAGTGACTCAGCAGAGGCATGTACTCTAGAGCTTCTTCAAAAGTCAGTGAAAGGGGGATCCTTCGTACCATCTTCTCAAAGCAAAGCAGCTGCTTTGGAGAAATTCGGTCCCTGAGATGTCTGGGTATTCTCGGATACGGTATCTTAGGCTTGTAGACACGTTCCTCGATCACCTCCGGTTTCTTTACTATCTCTGGTTCGGCTTGCGACAGGTGTCGATCGATACCAGGATGGTGTCGATCGACACAAGGTTCATGTGTCGGTTCTTCAGCAGTGGTGTCGATCGATACCTGGATGGTGTCGATCGATACTGACGGATCAGCTTCGAAATCGCCTTCTGGAGGGTTTTCAAAACTCTCTGCACTTCTCAAGGTCATTGCATTGACGTAATCTTTTTGTGCTTGAGTCGCCTTTCCGTTCACAGCAGCTGCAGTTTGAGCCACTTGCGTTTCCAGCATCTTCTGATGGGTATTGAGAGCATCGATCCTTCCACTCAGATCCTTGTACACATCATCTATCTTTCCATTGACATTCACTGTGAGCTGCTGCTGTCCTTGAACCAGTTGTTCAAACATAGCCTCGATCATGCTGTCCGGTAGCTTAGCAGTTGCGGGTTGATAAGATGAATTACCATAATTCCTGGTGTACCCACTGTTCTGAGAAGGTTTCTGACCAAACTGATTTGAACCTCCTTGCTGATAGTTGTTGTTGAAGTTTCGGTTGTTGTTGAATTAATTCCTCTGTCCTAGAAAACCAGAACCACCAATGTAGTTAACATCTTCTACTTCATCTTCATTGAAAACCTCAACATCTTCAGCAAAATGAACAGCCTTTGGTGTCTTGCCCATCAGAAGACTGTGCATAGAATCCAGCTTGGCTTGAACATCAGCGATCTGTGTACCATCCATGCTACCAGCTAGCTTCTTCCTCTCAAAATCAGCATTCTTGGTGCTATTACTAGACGCCAAGTTCTCAATCAACGCATAAGCATCCTCAGGATACCTGGTGTTGAAGTTCCCATTGCTCCCAGCATCCAAGGTCATCTGATACCTCCAATCGAGCCCTCTGAAAAAGAATCCCATCAACTGAACATTAGAGTACCCGTGATGTGGACAATCTCTCTGATACGATCTGAATCTTGTCCAAGCGGCCTTGAACGCCTCAGTAGGTCCTTGAGAAAACTGGGAAATCTTGTACCTCAGATCCTCAAATCGTGCATCATCATAGAAATTGTTCAGAAAAGCAGTCTTAGTTTGCTCCCAAGTAGTCAGCGATCCAGGAGTCAACTGCTTCAGCCAGTAAGTCGCTTCTCCACCAAGTGAGTATGGGAAAAGTTTGCAGAAGAGGTAGTCATAGGACACTCCATTGCTCTTGATGCTAGTGACCAAGTCCTCGAACCTCTCAATATGATCCATGGGATGTTCTCTGGAAAGACCATGGAAAGGATGCTATCCCACAAGAGTGTAGTATGCAGGCTTCAGCTCAAAGTCGTTCCTCTGGTAAGGTGGAGGACGAATCGCTGATCGATTTGCATAGAACTGATCAGGTCTGTTGCACTTACCAATCGTTCTACCATGATTAACCACAGCTTTCGCGTTCCCAGCGACAATCCCAACAGCAACAGGAGCAGCGGAAATAATGTCCCCCTCTCCATCCAGACGTTGTCCCTGCGCATTGCACAAACGACCCTCTTGGTCTCTGTAAGCACCAGCCTCATCTCGAACCAACCCTTCCTGATTGTTGTTCATCTCTGCTAGTTTCCTTGCTTTCCTGTTTGTGCGTTCCACAAGTGCTAGCTGCTACAACGTTAATTCAACTAGCTGAGTGTTCTTGTGTCCTCTTGTTTTGTGACGAGGCATACACCTGAAAACAGAATTGAAGAACGTAAGTAATTGGTAACACGGTGAGTATCGACCGATACCAAGTGGTGTCGATCGATATCAACAAAAGAGAACAACGAGTATCGACCGATACTAGTGAGTATCGATCGATACCGACAAACTTAGTCGAAATTCTCAGACTAAAATCTAATGGCGAATTGAGTCCTCGGCAACGGGGCCAAATTTGATATGCTCAAATTAATACCCTAAAAGTACTAAGCAGTATTTGCAGTATAGTAGGGGTCGAACACAATGACTCATAGAAACACACAATAGATTATGAAGTAGAGAATTACGCTAAGCAATCAATAATATTAAAAACAAGACTTAAACTTAAAACGGTTGTAAATTCAGTTGGAGAAAGATAGGTTCAGGGTTTTTCTCAGGAAATCAATGAATGCAGGTAAACTAACTAACAGGATTCAGATTTAGCGCGGTTCTTGAACTCAAATCACTAAGATATAATTAACCAACTCTCGTTGTGAAAACTATCTAAATCTAAATCCTAGGAATTCCAAATCTCTTTGCGAATCCTAAAGTTTAAATCAGGTTTGATTTGTTCACAAAACAACTAAACCAAATCTCTTTGTGAATAGTTATTTTGCTCACCTAAGGTTCTATCAGGTAATGAATCGCACTCTCGTGCCTAATAAATTATCCTAAGATCTAAATTCCAGATTCGTCAACCTAGAATTAGCTTTGAACACTACCTAAGGTGAAAAACTAATTCAGATGGTGAATCCTAACAACTAATCAACCTAGCATTCAGAGAAAACCCTTATGAGAAAACCCTAAACCTAAAGTGGATCTACTCGGACATGGAGATTGAAACAATAAACATGTTTGAATAAATCATCAAATAAAATAGAAAGAGTAATAAGAGGGTTCGAAATCTTCTCTCGGACGAACAGAGTTTCAGACTTGTCTCCCTTCAAAAGCTCTCTCACAAACCAGAATAAAACAAAGCATAGCCATCAAAGTGGCTGAAAAACCTAATTAAATAGTCTAAACACGAATTGGGTCTTCTTGTAAATATTAAAGTCTTCTGGGCAACTTCTGCAATTTTTCAAACTTCATTAAAAGTCGCGAGTTGTGTCTGCTGCGATGGGTATCGATCGATACTGGCTGGTATCGATCGATGCTTGACACTTCGATCGGAACTTAGTCACCAGACTTCAGTTTTGCTCCAGAACGCTCCATAAAACTCTAATATCTCCAATAATGCTTCAAAAGTGCTTAAACCTGTAAAAGACTCTAAAACACTACGAAATAATAGAAAGACTCTATAAAACGGACTTATATCATGGCCTAAAAGGGGTAAAAACCATGATATATCATGTCCAAGAAAGCTTCCAAAAGTACCTAATAAGGACTCCAAAACGTGCAAGACTCTCTAGGACATAGCATGAGATCTCTAAACTCTAAATGAGACAAAATAACAAATAAATGCTAAGTAACTACAAGTAAATACAAGGAAACCTATACTAAATGAATGCATGAAGGTGGTGAAATATGAGTCTATCAATTGTCCCCATCATGGGTTCAAGAAAACCGTCATTCTTACCATCTTCTATTGGGGAGTTAATAAAGAGCATAAATGGACCTTGAATGTGACTAGCAAAGGGCGTTTTACAAACTCCACCATGGAACACAGAGAGTTACTTGTGGAGAACTTGGCCCAAAGCGGAGAGAACTATGAAGAGGACTACGATAGGTCTCCTATGCGAAAACTATGAAGATCAAAAGGCAAGTAAGGAGACTGAAGCTCTCAATGAGAATGTGTACAAGCTTATACAAGCATCCCAAATGGCCAACAATTTCGTGGGTGAGTTTTATAGGAGCCAAGAGGAGGTTCACTTTGTGGGAGAATAAAGCGGTTACAACAAGGGTTTCAACCCCGATTACCAAGACGTTCAAGGCCAAGCTTATCAACAAAGACCTCAAGGACAAGAGTACAAATTTTCATCTCGAGGGTATGTTTCCAAGGACACTTTCCAAGAAAATCAAGATTTTGATGTGAATGGGATGTTTCAACAACTACTCAAGGGTCAAGCCGAGATTCACATTAAGGTATATTGCTCTTATGACGATCTCCACACAAAGCTTGAATCCATGTCTAATAAGATCAAACAATTGGAGCATTAAGGTGCTAACGAAAGTTCCCTCACTAGTGAACCCATGGAGAAACTAAAGGGTAAGGTTGGAGAAAATCCAAAGGAGTATTGTAATGCTATCTTCTCAATTAAGGTGCATTTGATTGATTAGAATGAAGAAGCTATAAGAGAGATTGAGAGACTTCTCCATGGCTCCAAAGATGAGGTTCATATTAAGGAAGTAACGTATGTGGGTAGTTGTAAGAAGATGGATGTTGCTTCACTCCCAAAAGCTTGTGAAAAGAAGAAAGATTCTCATGAGGAGAAAGCTTTAGGTTATAGTAATATTGAAGAAAGTCTAGCAATGGATGGAGTTTGCTTGGAATCTCTTTTCTCTACCACAATGGAGAATGAGATTGAGAGTTTCAAGGTGCAAAGGAAGGGTAAGGACACTAAGGTAAAGAAGAAGGAAACAAATGGAACCCACCCTCCCACCATTGTCATCAACGAACCAAGCAAGCCCAATGAGGATACGTTCACGCTTAACCAACCTACTACCATGACACTCACACCTTAGAAATATGATGATGGTGTGGTTGAGTACAAAGTGAAGTGTAAGGGAAGGTCTAAGCCCTTTGCAAAGGTTAGAGCACTTCTCACACCCGATCTCAAAGAGAAAGGTCCAACGGGTATCGAAGAGGTCATGAGCAAGATCCTTACTCTCGAGGTCAAGGACCCACCAAGGAGTGCTAACACTCCTCCTCCACCCACCTAAAAGGGTAACATCCGTCGAATTTAGTGACGTTAAACAAAGTGCACTTGGGAGACATTCTCATGTCTATCTTTGTACATATTCTCAATCTTTTCTAGTTCTTTTTAATGTTTTTGTTAAGTGGTTGCAAGGTTCTTGATGGTAGCAAGGTTGTGGCAAAGCACAACGGTGTTTGGTATTGGAAAGCTCCCCATTCCCTCCATTCTCTCCATTCCCATTGTACCACTCCTCCATTATAAGTAGCTCTTCTCTTTTGAGTCTTTGTTCTTATCTTTTGTTTTTTATCTCTCCCTTAAATGTCTTTCACACCGAGACGTTGTGATTTAAGTTTGGGGGAGAGACCGGTATTTAACATTGTGTTCTTTATTCTTATTTTCGATTTGGCATCTTGAGTCTCATGCATATCATGCATTCACTTATGGCATAGAAAACTCATAAAAATCAAAAAAATTTGAACTTTTGCAACTCAAAAAGAATTCATCTAGTTGCATCTCAAGTTAAGAATGAGTCTAGAGTTCATATAGGGTTTGCATTCATATGCATTGGGAGCAATGATGAACATTTCCGTGTAAAGTATCAAATTAAGGAGTTAGTTCAATTCCCTAGTTTGTAGTTGTCTAATGCATTTCAAGTTGGTTAGAAAGTAAGGAAGAACCATGCTTTGATATCGTGTCTCTATGTTCATGTTTTGATTGAAGCAAGCTTTGAATTGATCCCAACCCCATATAATGAGAACTTTAATCTTGACATTTTAATTATCATGTTTGTGCATCTCATAAGTGAATTCATGGATACCAACATACATATTTGGGCTATCTTTCTCTTTTTACCACTCGTGTTAGCTCAAATAGCTGATTCTCATCTTTGGAACGGTTTACCACACCCTTAACTAAACTGTCCTTCAAGCCTTGAAACTCTAGTGTGTGATTGTGAGGCCTTATTTTCGAACAAACTTGGCAAAACGTGTTAGGTTTAGGGCGACAAGGATAGGTTTGCATGTAGATCTAGCTCATACATCAAGAGCTAGACTAGGATAGGCTAGATAGGATGGAGGAATGGATGTGAATGATGAAAACGATGAGAGTGGGAAGAGTGAAGTGGAAAGGAAGAAAACGATGGGGAGAAAGCAAAAAGGGGAATGCAAAAATATGAAGTAGTTGGTGACAAGCCATAAGAATAGCTCTTAGTGTTAGAATTGGCCTCAAAGTGTAAAGTAAAGAGGAAGCCAAAAATTTGGCAAAAGCATCAAGTGATGAGAAATGAGGCAACACAAAGAAAGAAGAAAAAGAAGAGCTAAAGTAACTAGAAAAGGGAGCACTAAGCCACAAGTTCAATGGAGAAGAAGGTATTCCGCTAAGTGAGAAGAAGATGAAGTGGAGAAACAAGAAATCACGTGGGGCATGAAGGCAAAATGCCTTTTGAAAAGGGTAGCTTAGGTTTTAGACTTCATGGGGTTTAGATTTAAGGACAAAGGTATTTGGAGCATTGGGTAGATGTAAGTTTATCCTTGTATGCATCGATTGTCTTTTAACTTTAGCATTTTGCCAAAGTTTGTTCTTTCATAGAGTGATCCCGTGCATTTGACTACCCGCATATGTTTGAGATCATCTTCATCTCAAGACCCTATCTCTTAGCCAAATGAATTCACTTATTGTGCATGAATATGATTCACTTGAAACAAACTAATGAATGTCAAAAAGTTTGGTAATATGAATGCTTGTGTAGGTTGAAACTTGGAATTGATTCGCGTGTAGATAGGCATGGCTAACTCCTTTGGAGTAAGGTAAACTTGAATGTATTTTAGAATAACCAACTAGGACATTGAGCTTGACTTCTTTTGTTGATGTTTTTGGATTCTAACTCCCATCTTCATGTCTTTCTCTCTTCTTGTTCTTGTTCGTTTGCTTGAAGACAAGCAAATGAATAAGTTTGGGGGAGTTGATATTCTCATATTTTACTCTTTTTAGCATGCATTTATCTAGGTATTTTGAGTCTAAAGCATGTGTTTCTTAGTATTTCTTTGATGTTTTGTTCTCATTTAGATTTTAGATAGTTCCCATTAGGTCCTAGTGAGTCTTTCACAAATTGGAGTGTTTTCTAGGTACTTGCAGGCATTTTGAAGGTGATTGGAGAACTTGGAATCGAGCACACTCTTTTTGAAGCTAGAGAAGAATGCTAAGGGAAAAAGGGCCATTTTTAGGCCAATGTACCTGCCAGCATCAATCTGACACTGTCCCGCCGGTATGGAGGCAGTGACGAATGCCGGTCCACTTCTCTTTCTCGTACCGGCCAGCTCCCATGCGGCACTCAGCTCCCAGTCCGAAGTACCAGAATGATCGATCAGACGATTCCCGTTGGAGTTAGCTCTTGTCCATTGATAAAAGTCATAGTTAATTGAGTTAGTTTCATAATGGCATTGGGTTCAGGTCATTCGTAGCTGAACTGCAAAAGTTATCATCCTTTGACTGACCACATGTCTGTCTGGCTCGCAAACGAGTCAAGAAGAGAAGACTAGGAGAAAATGGAGTTTCAGGGCGGCCATACCGGCCAACACTTGGTCGGTACACTTGACCGCATAAGCACAGTGACATATACCACCCCATAGTACCGCTCAAACTGCACCCGGCACGCCTCTCCTCTACAAGCATCTCGATCCAAATTCAAATCTCACTCATGTCAACCAGAGTGATTGAAAGATCAACGTAGACGAAGGGTTTCTAATCGGATTTAGCTTACACTGTCTTAATGAAAGTTGTATATAATTGAGTTAGACGTCTTCTGGATATAATTGCAAGTCATTCTGAGCATTGATTCGAAAGATACAGCAGATATAGCAGGGACATATCTACATGGCGCCCAAACGAGTTATGCACAAGTTTCAGTACCGACCAATCTATACCGGCCCAAGTATGGTTGATACAGACCACCAAGACTAGCACGACCCAGAACCGGCTGGGTCAAGATCCGGTTTATTCCGGATTGACCCGGTCCGCCCAAACAACTTTAAATATTTGAAAAACCTAATTTTAGATCCAAGCTTTATTTTTCCAAGTCTTTTTCTTAAGCAAAAACCTCTCCTTTTTAAATGTTCTTTAGATTTTTGTAAATGGGATCTTCATCTTATTTTTATGCAATCTAAGTTTTAAGCTTCTATGTTTTTTAATCTCTTCTAATCTTTCATCTTTTTATTTTCTAATCATGATTAACAACACCTCTTTCATGAGATTTGGTGTGTTCTTCATTATTAGTGAATAGTCTTTTTAGAGCTCATGCATGGGGTTGATTTAGGGGATTTCGTGTTAGATCTATGATATCTAGGGCTTAGTTCACATCTTTCCTCTCTTATTTAGTGTTCATAATGCTAGATTAAACTTGAGAGAGTTAATCTAGATCATAATGAATTTCACACCCACAAGGTGTTCGATGAAATTCCCCAATGAACTAAATAAGAGATTTTATTTGCTTAGCCTATGAGAGTAGTTGTTTAAGGAGTATTATGGCTATTGAAACTTATGATTAATGCTTGTTGATTAACTTTTCACAAATGAGAGTTTGTTCTTGATTTGTTAATTAGCAAAGTAATTAGTGTCATGAGAGTGGATTAGTCTTGTTTAAGTGTTCTAGGCTAAGTAAAATTTCTTGATTGTGTGTATTGACATAATAGGTTGACAATAAAATTCTACAAACTCCATAACCTCATCCAAGGGCTTGTCTCCATCATATTTCGAAATCTTGATTAGCATTGCTTAGTTTCTTGTTTTGTTTGCTTTAAATTTAAATTAGGTTGCTAGATCAAAACAAAAATCTCTGTTGTTTGATTAGATTAAGTAATTTCTTGCATTCCTATTGTGATGTTCTTTGTGCCTCCTTGGATTCATCTCTAAGTGCTACAACGATAGCATTTGGGTAATTGGTATTAGATACTAAGTATCCACTATCAGCACTCAAGATCCCACCAAGACGCAAACTGATCTAGAGCCTACCATCTACGCATCGTGCAACATGGCTCTGCCATCGGAAGATATCAAAGAAGAGGAAGCATACTCCAAGGAAGCTCCAAGTCTGATTTTCCATTGTGATCCCGGAGGAGATCACCATCTCGGACTTGATGACAGAAATCCTGAGTGGAAATGGTATGATAAGTTTTAAACGAAAGATTACAAGGTTAAATCAAAGGAAACTCGTCTTCGGACAAGACCTTTCTTCGACTAAGCTCACCTAGCTACCGACGTCGAGCTAAACGACTTTAAACAAAAACGCTCAATGGGAGGCAACTCATTTCGGTACCTTTTTATTTTTAGCTTTTCTTTCTTTTTCTATTGACATTATCTTTTTCTTAGTTTCAGTTTTAAAAAAAATCGAAAAACACAAAAAAAACAAAAAAAACTGAAAAGACTAAAAGATGGAGACTCGGTTCAGAACTGCTATGTCCAGCACGAACCGCAAGGAAGGACTTAACCGCAAAGAAAAGCTCGACTGTGGGTGCAGCACCTCGACCCGCGACGAACTAGTATGTGGTCGTGGTCGCGATCAACCGACCCGCGGTGAGGCTTCATGTGACCGCGGGTGCAGCCCTTCGACCCGTGGCCACTCCCTAGCTTGTTGAACCCGATCGACTCCATTTGATCCCTGATCGATTCCCAACCATTCCCAATCAACCCCCCCCCCCCCCCCCCACACACATCCATTCTCCATCACCACATAACCATTTTCCATCCCCCATCCACCACCATTCCATTCCCACATCCATTCCACAACACTTCCAGGTAAGTTTTCTTTTTCCCTTAAACTTTTTCAATTATTACATATATCTATTATTCGTCCTTACTCGATTTATTTCACACTGAGTACAGTGCGATTTAAGTCTGGGGGAGATTTCCATCCCTTACTAATCACCATTTTCTTTCATGGGTATTTGCATTTTTCACGCTTTCTTTAAAATTTCAAATTTTTCAATAAAGTAGGTGTAGTGTGTACGAAAGTATACTACACATAGTGTCCGTGTTCCAAATTCAAGAATCCAAAGACGACAAAAAATCGCTTTAAAAGCCCTAGCAAAATTCTTATGATTTTCTTCCATGATCCCTAAAGAGTTCTCGATTGTCCAACACTTAGTTTAATTGTTTACGTTTTCGCTTTGCTTATTCATTTAATTTATTTACTTGCTTTCTTATTTACTTGCTTGCCTTCTTATTTTCTCGTTTAGTTTAAAATCTTATTTTGCGTACTCGCTTATTAGTTTATAACCTCGTTTTTACCTACTCGCTTTGCTTACTTGCTCTCTTTACTTTCTCTCTTAGTTTAGTTCAAATTTTCAGCACTCGTTTCGTTACGAAAATCATAAACCTTATTATCGTTTTAGACTTCCTTACTAACTTTCTTTCTAAGGTCTTGCAGAACAGCATTTTCTCCCCATGGATCGATACCTAAAGTATTACAACGCACGTCTGTGCACTTGCAGAACTTTTAGGCTTACAAATTTAAAACCTAAAATTTCGGAGACGAATCTGAGCGCATCATGGGCTGCGCTCGTTAAGGTGCATTCTTGATTGGGGATTGGTATGGCTTCGGGGTATTACATCTTCCGGATTTTCCTTCTCTGGAACGTCGGAGGCGCGCTCAGTGTAAGATCTCTTCGGAAATCCGATTTGTGGTATATCCCCCTTTTTAGCGCGTTAATCGCAACTTGATCATTCACATTCCCTGCCCTTAAGGCCATTGGTTTGAATCGTTCTATGAAGCTCCGCAATGGTTTCTTTGCTCCTTGGGTCTGGCTCCATAGGTTAGCGTCGGAGGTTCCTTGCTCTATAAGCGCGGCAAAACGATTTAGAAACTGAGTGGACAATTAGAAACGGCAAAACGCAATGGTTTCTTCTTCTGTTAACTCGTTACCGAGCTGAATTGGGTTGAGGATTTTTTCCGCGACTCTTAGTTCTTCCGCCGCCGAGGTAAGTTCGCCGTTCACGATCCCATCTGAGGTGTTGGTTCTTCTGGTTCGGGTTGCCATGGTCCTGATAGTTTTTACCGTTGCTCCGAAATGAGTTCCTACGGCTGTGGGTGCTTGTTGTTCGATTCCGAGGTTCGATTGAGATGGATCGGATGAGAGTGGTTTAGCTACCGCTGGTGTTACACCTCCAGGCTGGTATGGTGGTGGGATCCTCCCTACCGAGGTCGTCGTGGACGCATAGGAATGCAGAATGTTCGGGTCGGAACTTGGTTGGTTTGAGGAAGGGACATCCCCTACGGATCTTACCTTCTCTATTGCCGAGGTGGGTTCGCCTGCTACGATGCATCCCGAGGCATTGTTTCCCTCGTCTCAGATTGTTTCATCATTGGCGGTTTTGATTATTCCCAGGTGAGGCCATGTGGGCTCGGGGGTTTGTTGCTCTGTTCTAAGATTCAATCGAGGCGGATCGGGTAAAAGCGGTCTTGGTGATGCAGGCGTCGCCTCTCCAGATGAGTGTAATGATGGCGATCCTCCGTTAGCCGAAGCAGTTTCGGGTGTGAAGAAGTCGAGGATCGTCGGTATGAGGCCGATTCTTCTTGTGAGATCTCTTGGAGGCATGTCTGAGCCGGGGTTTTCAGTTGGCCAGTCATTGAACCGACCTCCTGAAATCAGCGTCTTGATTTTTTCTGACATGATTTTGTTCAGCTCGTCCTGCTCCTCCATCTTATTTAGCAGCGAGGTGATCATGCTCTTCAATTCGACTAAGGACGATGAGGTTATCTCCGTGGATGCGATGGGAGTGCCGCTGAAATCGACTGTTCTTCTGGTTGTGCCTCCCACGTTGTTGTTCACTTCATTATCGGTTCTCTGCTGGTATCCGGCCATATCTTCTGATCTCGTTTTTGGTATTTTTTACGAGTAAGAAAGCTTCTCTATCCCCACAGACGGCGCCAAACTGTGTGAGCCAAAATTCACACAATCGATTCTTGTAAGAGACTTTTAAGGGAACATAAGTTTATGGGATAAAAACACAGTAAGAGATCCAAAGATGGTTATTTTATTGCTGTTTCGTAAGCGTATGAGTACAAAGTTTTGTTGCTAAGAGCTAGTGCTAGGGTTTTATTATGATCCTTTTACAATATGATTATGAAGGCTGCTTATACAAGTTCATAATCGAGAATCTCGGAGAAAAATAATATTTCCCTTTACCTTGTGCGGCCACCGACTAAGGTTAGGGTAATCGACGATCTGGGCCTTTAGTCTGGCCCGCGAAAGTTGATGAATGATTTATGATTTGGCCCATGACTGTTCATCTCGGCCCACTCGTAATCAAATGGATTCAGCCATTCTTTTTGGACGAGCCGGCTTGTCTTGGTTTTTCAGGAAAGGTCATTGTCTTTAACCTCGGCTCGGCTCTGCATTGCTCAAGATCCATTTCCTGAAGTGAGACATTCCTTTGTTCGGAAGGGTCACTGCTTTTGACCTCGGCTCGGGCCTTTTTTGCCTTCTCGGGTCGGCATGCCCTGTTGTCCAACTGTTAATCTCGAACGGGTGAAATCCGACACCAACACGTGGGCCGAGATCAAACCTTCGAAACATGCCAAGATCCAGCCTTTGTAGTGGGTCTAGACCATGTACTTCCGTTATGGGCCGAGCTAAGGGCCCATCAAGATGACCCAGCTCATCGATTACCCTAGAGGAAGACCTAAGGCGGTGGCCGCACGAAGAAAAAAAGGAAATATTCCAAATACGTTATGAGATCCTCGCTTACGAGACTTGTATAAATAGTTAGCATAGTCATTCTGATATGATCCTCCCTAGAATCGACACTCTAGAGCTGGGTAGAAAGAGGGGATAACCCTTGCAAGCACAAGGCTTCAAGGCTATGGAACGAATGGTCACACAAAGGAGATGGAATTCCTTTGATTCACTTTTGCTCTCTCTAGATATTACTCACTAAAGAAGAACAAGTAGCTAGATGTTACGCACCAGCAAAGCAAGAAGAGATGAACTCGAGTTCCTTGAAAAAAAAGAGGTTGCGCCTTTGATTAAAAAGTAGGTTAATGTTTCTGTCGACATTACAAGGGTTTATAAAGCCAAAAAGTCGACCAAAGAAAGGAAAAATTAAAAGAAAGGCAAAATAAAAGAAAAAGGAAAACTTGATCAGTTGGACGCGCCTCCACTGTTCGGCTTTTTCTGAGCGATTCACTGGGCCGATTGGAGAGATCTTAATAGTTTCGACACTAGACCCACGGGCTTTGGATCCATATATTTTATATTTTCTGGGGCGATGTGACCTAACAGCGACATTCAATTGAAACATCCATAGTCGTGAATCGCTGGGCTTGGATTATGATCAACAAATGAGCTAAGGGGATGTGATCCACTTGCCTCATTAAAAACCTTACTTTGGAAAACCCATTGGGACAAAACCAAAGCAAGGGAAAAAGAGTGCAAATGGGTCACATACCCATTTGTTGATCCATTTGATATTTCCCGGATCAAATGTTGTTGTTAAGCTAAGCCATTTCTTCATCTTCAAACTTGTTTCATAACCAGAATGGTTTGAAACACTTCTTCTCCTTATGGTTTCGTTGAGCTTCTTAGAGTATTGATGAATGGATCCAGCTGGTTCATGCTTGGCATCCTCGGCTCAAGCTCAGGTTCAAGCTGCTCCTTCTTGATGCTTGCCATGATCACATCATCCTCTCCCACTTGAAAAGGATTTGACCTCAAATTTGAACAATATGCAAGGAAAGGGATTAAGTTAGAAAAGTTGAACATTAAACTCAGATTATACTCACCTTGCAAGCAGATTTTGTAGGCATTGATCTTTGTGGGAGCTGGAAAACGTCCTCTTTTCTCTTGAATCCAAAAACTTCCACCATGCTCAAAGATCAGTCGGCATTGCCTTGGTTGCTTGCTGCTCCTTTATCAAATACTCCATCGTTCAAGATCAGCTTGAACAACAATCTTCTTAAGCCAAACATGGAAGAGCCACGTTTTTGGGGCATGAAACTTCAGCTCTTCATCCTGTATACCCTGTGCACTCATAGCAAAAACTCGAAACAAAAGATCATAGGTGCAAAAGGTATGCTCATTTCGACTAGCAAACAGTTTACCACTTAGATCATCTAAAACAATATTCACATGTTCAGCATGATCATCTAAGTATTTATTAAAATTCAGAGTGCTATTAAAATAAACAACTTCTCCAAAGAATGATTCAGCATTCGGTGAAGCACCAACAGAATTAGAGAATCTATCAATATTCATAAGCACAAAATTGCTATTATGTTCACATGTTTTATCCTTATCAAACAGAAAACCTCCATGCCTAAAGAACTTCTTATGCTCAAACTTCTCACAATAATGAAACACATTTTCAAAATCATCATGTGACTGATGAAGCATCTTAGTGTGTTCGAATTCCAGCAACTTAGCATTAGGAATAGACAGAAACGCATACCTTGGAATTATTGCATCAGCCACAATAATTTCCTTACCTTGCTTGTTTCGGATGTCACAAGGGTTTGTCTTAGTGTTTGCTTCTGGTTCAAAGGCAGTAGGACGTTCTATGTCACATAGTGGCAGTAGCAAGTCACTAGATTGTTCTCTAAGAACGACACTTCTGAAATCCTGAAAATGACAAGGTATCTCACTCGGCAGCACCGGTGCAAGGTTAGTGAACTCATAAGAGTTTCTTTATAAATAAACTTACGCACAGGTGGTTTTAAAAGGTATGCTCTCTTGTCCTTATCAGTACTCTGAAAGGAGTTTGAAGGACTCACATGTTTATTCTCACAGGTTATTTCCTTGGATACCTCATCCTTTTGTGGTTGCTCCTTAGCTGTGATGAGTTCTTCCTCGGCCAGCAACTCCCCAAGCCTTTCTTTTGAACATGCATCAATTTCTTTTGGCAAAGACAAGTGTATGATACTAGTGATGGGAAAATTAGAGACCTGTTTGTTTAAAACAGAACTTATCTTGGCCTTGATTGGAACAATGGTTTGTGCTGGTTCTGCTTTTAGTTTGCACAATATGTATTGGTTGAGAACGTCTTTGCTGTGAGTATTCTTCTTTTCGAGGGCCTTAGGGACGTCACTCTTCTGTTTTAGCTGAGAGACAAGTGTGAAAACGTACTCCTTTTGATGCTTTGGCTTGTCACTCCTCGGTTTTTGATATATGTAGCTCACTCTGTGGATGGCTTGGAACGAATCTTTTTCTCAAAATAGTTTTCATTTCTGCCCAAGTCTCTACTGGCTTTTCTCCATAGCGTTTCCTTGAAGTTACGAATTGATCTCACCTGCTGAGTGCATAATTATAAACCTCAGCTGCTACTGTACGCACTTTGTTGATCTCAGAATATTGATGGCAACCAAAAACGAGTTATGTCTTCTTCTCCCACTCCAAGTATGTATCAGGGTCGTTTTTCTCATGGAATGGTGGAATTCTGAGCTTAAGACCTCCCAAGTTGTCTTGTTGATGAGCTCTGCCTTCTCTCGCATGTCTATGCCTTCTTCCACTGTCTTGAGACGGGTGACTGTCTTGGCTAAAATAGTCTGCTGCTTCTTCATCTCTATGTTGCCTTTGTTGATTTCTGTCTCCTTTACGAGCTCTCCTTGGATGATGATCACTCTGCACTTGTTCTTTCTTCTGTTGCAGGTCTTGACATAATGCTTCTAGTTTAGCATCAAAAATCGTGTTCATCATTTGCTCCATCTGAGCCATCATTGTGTTTGTAAACAGCTCGTCCTTGTTGCTGGTATCATCCTCATCTGCAGCCATTTCAACCTAAAAAGGAGAAACAAGAACACCACCATTAACTAGTTCTTGGCAAAAAGAAAAACACAAGAAACAGGAAATCACAAGAAAAAGGAAAAAGGAAATCACAAGAAAAATGCAAGAACAGGCTGGAAAAGCTAAGAGCTTGCGCTCTAATCTAACTGATGCACGAAACTTGGTGATGAACTAGCACTAGAACAGATTCTCTAGTTCTAAGACAACTCTTAAACTTTAAGACACAATACTAGCACAAGAAATCGACACAAGCCAGAACTAACAAAAAAATGGAAAGAGGGGATAACCTTTGCAAGCACAAGGCTTCAAGGCTGTGGAACGAATGGTCACACAAAGGAGATGGAATTCCTTTGATTCACCTTTGCTCTCTCTAGATATTACTCACTAAAGAAGAACAAGTAGCTGGATGTTACGCACCAGCAAAGGAAGAAGAGATGAACTCGAGTTCCTTGAAAAAAAAGAGGTTGCGCCTTTGATTAAAAAGTAGGTTAATGTTTCTGTCGACATTACAAGGGTTTATAAAGCCAAAAAATCGACCAAAGAAAGGAAACATTAAAAGAAAGGCAAAATAAAAGAAAAAGAATAACTTGATCAGTTGGACGCGCTTCTAGTGTTGGACTTTTTCTGAGCGATTCACTTGGCCGATTGGAGAGATCTTAATATTTTCGGAAACTAGACCCACGGGGCTTTGGATCCATATATTTAATATTTTCTGGGGCGCTGTGACCTAACAGCGACACTCGATTGAAACATCTATAGTCGTGAATCGCTGGGTTTGGATTATGATCAACAAATGAGCTAAGGGGATGTGATCTACTTGCCTCATTAAAAACCTTACATTGGAAAACCCATTGGGACAAAACCAAAGCAAGGGAAAAAGAGTGCAAATGGATCACATACCTATTTGTTGATCCATTTGATATTCCCGGATCAAATGTTATTGTTAAGCTAAGCCATTTCTTCATCTTCAAACTTGTTTCATAACCAGAATGGTTTGAAACACTTCTTCTCCTTATGGTTTCGTTGAGCTTCTTAGAGTCTTGATGAATGGATCCAGCTGGTTCATGCTTAGCTTCCTCGGCTCAAGCTCAGGTTCAAGCTGCTCCTTCTTGATGCTTGCCATGATCACATCATCCTCTCCCACTTGAAAAGGATCTGACCTCTAATCCGAACAATCTGCAAGGAAAGGGATTAAGTTAGAAAAGTTGAACATTAAACTCAGATTATACTCACCTTGCAAGCAGATTTTGTAGGCATTGATCTTTGTGGGAGCTGAAAAACGTCCTCTTTTTTCTTGAATCCAAAAACTTCCACCAGGCTCAAAGATCAGTCGGCATTGCCTCTTGTTTGCTTGCTACTACTTTATCAAATACTCCATCGGTTCAAGATCTGCTTGAACAACAATCTTCTTAAGCCAAACATGGAAGAGCCACGTTTTTGGGGCATGAAACTTCAGCTCTTCATCCTGTATACCCAGTGCACTCACAGCAAAAACTCGAAACAAAAGATCATAGGTGCAAAAGGTATGCTCATTTCGACTAGCAAACAGTTTACCACTTAGATCATCTAAAACAATATTCACATGTTCAGCATGATCATCTAAGTATTTATTAAAATTCAGAGCGCTATTAAAATAAACAACTTCTCCAAAGAATGATTCAGCATTCGGTGAAGCACTAACAGAATTAGAGAATCTATCAATATTCATAAGCACAAAATTGCTATTAGGTTCACATGTTTTATCCTTATCAAACAGAAAACCTCCATGCCCAAAGAACTTCGTATGCTCAAACTTCTCACAATAATGAAACACATTTTCAAAATCATCATGTGACTGATGAAGCATCTTAATGTGTTCGAATTCCAGTAACTTAGCATTAGGAATAGACAGAAACGCATACCTTGGAATTATTGCATCAGCCACAGTAATTTCCTTACCTTGCTTATTTCGGATGTCACAAAGGTTTGTCTTAGTGTTTGCTTCTGGTTCTAAGGTAGTAGGACGTTCTATGTCACATAGTGGCAGTAGAAAGTCACTAGATTGTTCTCTAAGAACGACACTTCTGAAATCCTGAAAATGACAAGGTATCTCACTCGGCAGCACCGGTGAAAGGTTATTGAACTCATAAGAGTTTCTTTATAAATAAACTTACGCACAGGTGGTTTTAAAAGGTATGCTCTCTTGTCCTTATCAGTACTCTGAAAGGAGTTTGAAGGACTCACAGGTTTATTCTCACAGGTTATTTCCTTGGATACCTCTTCCTTTTGTGCTTGCTCCTTAGCTGTGATGAGTTCTTCCTCGGCCAGCAACTCCCCAAGCCTTTCTTTTGAACATGCATCAATTTCTTTTGGTAAAGACAAGTGTATGATACTAGTGATGGGAAAATTAGAGACCTGTTTGTTTAAAACAGAACTTATCTTGGCCTTGATTGGAACAATGGTTTGTGCTGGTTCTGCTTTTAGTTTGCACAATATGTATTGGTTGAGAACGTCTTTGCTGTGAGCATTCTTCTTTTCGAGGGCGTTAGGGACGTCACTCTTCTGTTTTAGCTGAGAGACAAGTGTGGAAACGTACTCCTTTTGATGCTTTGGCTTGTCACTCCTCGGTTTTTGATATATGTAGCTCACTCTGTGGATGGCTTGGAACGAATCTTTTTCTCAAAATAGTTTTCATTTCTGCCCAAGTCTCTACTGGCTTTTCTCCATAGCGTTTCCTTGAAGTTACAAATTGATCCCACCAGTTGAGTGCATAATTATAAAACTCAGCTACTACTGTACGCACTTTGTTGATCTCAGACTATTGATGGCAACCAAAAACGAGTTATGTCTTCTTCTCCCACTCCAAGTATGTATCAAGGTCGTTTTTCCCATGGAATGGTGGAATTCTGAGCTTAAGACCTCCCAAGTTGTCTTGTTGATGAGCTCTGCCTTCTCTCGCACGTCTATGCCTTCTTCCACTGTCCTGAGACGGGTGACTATCTGGGCTAAAATAGTCTGCTGCTTATTCATCTCTATGTTGCCTTTGTTGATTTATGTCTCCTTTACGAGCTCTCCTTGGATGATGATCACTCTGCACTTGTTCTTTCTTCTGTTGCAGCTCTTGACAGAATGCTTCTAGTTTAGCATCAAAAATCGTGTTCATCATCTGCTCCATCTGAGCCATCATTGTGTTTGTAAACAGCTCGTCCTTGTTGCTGGTATCATCCTCATCTGCAGCCATTTCAACCTAAAAAGGAGAAACAAGAACACCACCAGTAACTAGTTCTTGGCAAAAGGAAAAACACAAGAAACAGGAAATCACAAGAAAAAGGAAAAAAGAAATCACAAGAAAAATGCAAGAACAGGCTGGAAAAGCTAAGAGCTTGCGCTCTAATCTAACTGATGCACGAAACTTGGTGATGAACTAGCACTAGAACAGACTCTCTAGTTCTAAGACAACTCTTAAACTTTAAGACACAATACTAGCACAAGAAATCGACACAAGCCAGAACTAACAAAAAAAATGGAAAGAGGGGATAACCTTTGCAAGCACAAGGCTTCAAGGCTGTGGAACGAATGGTCACACAAAGGAGATGGAATTCCTTTGATTCACCTTTGCTCTCTCTAGATATTACTCACTAAAGAAGAACAAGTAGCTGGATGTTACGCACCAGCAAAGGAAGAAGAGATGAACTCGAGTTCCTTGAAAAAAAAGAGGTTGCGCCTTTGATTAAAAAGTAGGTTAATGTTTCTGTCGACATTACAAGGGTTTATAAAGCCAAAAAGTCGACCAAAGAAAGGAAACATTAAAAGAAAGGCAAAATAAAAGAAAAAGAAAAACTTGATCAGTTGGACGCGCTTCCAGTGTTGGACTTTTTCTGAGCGATTCACTTGGCCGATTGGAGAGATCTTAATAGTTTCGGAAACTAGACCCACGGGGCTTTGGATCCATATATATTTTATATTTTCTGGGACGCTGTGAGCTAACAGCGACACTCGATTGAAACATCCATAGTCGTGAATCGCTGGGTTTGGATTATGATCAACAAATGAGCTAAGGGGATGTGATCCACTTGCCTCATTAAAAACCTTACTTTGGAAAACCCATTGGGACAAAACCAAATCTAGGGAAAAAGAGTGCAAATGGATCACATACCCATTTGTTGATCCATTTGATATTCCGGGATCAAATGTTGTTGTTAAACTAAGCCATTTCTTCATCTTCAAACTTGTTTCATAACCAGAATGGTTTGAAACACTTCTTCTCCTTATGGTTTCGTTGAGCTTCTTAGAGTCTTGATGAATGGATCCAGCTGGTTCATGCTTAGCTTCCTCGGCTACAAGCTCAGGTTCAAGCTGCTACTTCTTGTTGCTTGCCATGATCACATCACATTCATTAAGAGATACACTTTTTTACCCTAGCAAAAATCATTGTACTAAAAAGCTTTACACAACAGCAATAAAACCTATCTTTGGATCTTTTCTTGTGTTTTCGTTCATAGAAACTTATTTTCCCTTTAAATCCTTAACAAAAATTTGATTGTGATAGTTTTCGATTCCCACACACGTTTACTTCGTTTAAATCAGGTTTTTGCACCTCCAATCTCCAAAATCCGTCGGAAATTTCCGATGGATGTTCTAAAATGTGGTTTAGGGTATAGGGTTTATGATTTTTTGTATAAATTGTAAACAAACAATTGTTTGATGTATATACAATAACTTCAACTTGTCAAAGTTGAAAATAACCTACTTTTGTATGTGTGTTCTAGAATTTATAAAATTTGATAGAAGTATTAATATAAGTTATAGTATAAGGTATAGTATTTTTTAGGTGAAATGTATAAGTTTGATGTTGTAAGAGTTATAAACTCATACGAAGTCTTTATGTTTGTTAAACTAACAATTGTTTTGAATGAAACATGTAAATTATGGGTTGTAAAACCATTTCTCTATACCCTAAACGCCAAACCCCAACAATAATCTAAATCATTCGGAAATTTCCGACGGACCTTGGTCCTCGACACATGTCGGAACGGTTTCACTGCCAAATAGAAACGCATGCAGAGAATATTCCTAAATCCGACGGAAATTTCCGACGGATTTAGTTTTTTCAAGACCGCATGAATATTGACCGTCTAAATGAAATTTTTGGGATTCCGGCGGATATAGCCATCGGAAATCGATATATGTCCTAATAAACACAAATCTAATCTCTCTCTCTCTCTCTTCCGATCAATTTCTCTCAAATCTCTCTCGCACTTCTTCCTATATCTTCTCAAATCCCTCATATATCTCTAATAAACACAAATCTAAACCCAATTATTCATTTCCAATGGATCCAAACATGTAAGTCTCTCAAATCCCTTTTGTATATTAAATTTCATTGTTATGTATTGTTGTATATTGGATTTAGGATGATATTTAGTATAAATTTAGGCTTTATGTGGTTAGAAAATAGGATTGGAATGAGATTGGTAGTTGTTAGGTTTGGTAAATGTGTTTTAGTAAGATGAAAAACGTTTTAATAATTTTTCGATTTAAAAAATGTTTACCTAAAATTTTGAAAATTACAAACGTTATTTTGGGAATTATCTACCAATTCAAAATGTTTTCCTAATTTTTAGAAAATTGGAACCGTTTTTTTTAAATATCTACCAATTAAAAACATTTTAATAATTTTCATAACATTAGAAACGTTTTTTTAAGATTATCTACCTATAAAAAAACGTTTTTAAAATTTTTATGCAATTTTAGAATTTTTTGGAAAATTTTAAAATTTAGATTTAATTTTTTGAAAATTTTGAATTTTGTATGAAATTTTTAAAAAATTTAGATTTTTAATGAGATTTTTGAATTTTTGAAATTTTCGGAAATTTTAGAAATTTTCGGAATTTTTTTGAAATTTTCAGAATTTTTTTGAAATTTTCGGAATTTTTTTGAAATTTTAGGAATTTTAGAATTCAATGTACTAACAATTTTTTGTTTTCCATATGAATAATGAAGACTCTCTCCGTTTGGGTTCCCTGGGACGCAATCGTTCTCGGGGTACGCCTCGTAGCGGATCGACCTCGGGAACTGAAATCCCAGAGTCCGAGCAATCCAGTGCTCGCAGCCAGATTAGGATCGAGAATCTTGTCCATCAGCCGAACCGGGGTCATTGCATCCGACTCGACCCGAAGTTTGAAAACGGGACTTGGTAAGTGAAATTTCGTTTATTATTTCAATTTATTTATATTATGAATCGTAACGTATTTATTTCTTATTTTTAATATTTTCAGGTTTAGATTATCGACTGAGATCACAAAGGCGATATTGCGGATGCTCCATAAGATGTTGGACAAATCGCATGAGAAGTACTCGGACATGCCGAAAGACGAAAAGGACTTGTGGCACTGGACTTTCGCGGTAATTAATTTTTTGATTTTTTTTTTGTCAATTTTAATTTAACACTAACATTATGTGTTTTTTTTTATGTAGCAAGAGTTCACTTGGGAGCATACGATGACCGAGAAAGTGCTGACCACTTTCGATCGGTATGCTGGTGTCCAGTACTTGAAGCACATGTACGAGTGGAAGCAGAAGTGAGTGCACAATGAAGATAAGCCGCAGGACCTTGAGGACGACGTGTGGAAGGGTTTCTGCGAGTATTGGAGTCGGACGGGGACGAAGAAGCTCTCCGAAAAAAACTCAAAAAACCAGAAGAGTGACCGAGGAGGGAAGGGGATCTACATTCACAACGGGGGCGCAAAGACTATCGCACGCGAAGCGATAGAAATGGTAAATATAAGTTTCATTTTTAATTACTAATTTCATTTATTTATTATTATTTTACTTAACAAAATTTCGCAGGCGAAAAAAGTTGGTGCCGCTTCCGATTACCTCAAAGTGATGGAGAAGAGGCACATCAACAAAAAACCTGGTGTGATCCAGGACTTGGGGATGCGTGAGGTTGTTGAGACCTGCAAGAAGAAGAATATGGAATGTGTGGCTTCAATGTCGCAACTCACTCTTGATGGATCAACTTCCTCAAACGAGTTACCCCGGGAAGAGATCAACGAAATTGTTCTCGCTATAAGTTTTGATTTGTTTTCATTACTTTTTTTCCGTGATTTCATTAATAATTTTTATAATCTTTCGTAGGAAACTCGACAAGTCAGGGATCGATTATGTGGGTTAGGCGGACTTTCGATCCAAGAATCTTCTTCTTCGGATCCTTGATATGCTTTAGAGTACAAGGTTGAAATCGAGAAGTTCAGCCAAATAGTGAAAAACCATGACGCGAAGGTCGAGGAGTTGGAGTCTTCCCCCCATCTCTTTCCCAATTAAATATTCTATGTTTTTTTTTTTGAACAAATTTTATGTTTTAGTGAATTTTTTATGTTTAATGAATTTTAATAAGATTTTTTTATGTTTACAAACAATTTTTATTAATTAATTAGGTTATTAATTAATATAATAAAAAATTTGATTTAATTTATTAATTATTACATAAAATTATTTAAAAAACCCAAATTATTGATTTCTGTAGGAAACCCCTCGGAAATAGTCCGTCGGAAGTTTGTCGAAAATATTTCCGATGGATTGCCGACAAAATATTCTGACAAAGATCCATCGGAATATCCGTCGGAAAGAAAGCCCGTCGGAATTCTGTCAGAAATATTTCCGACGGCTTTCCGAGAACGTTTTGACGCGTAGTTCCGATCAAACATACGTCGGAAATTCGTCGTAAATTCGGCCGTCGGTAATCCATCAGAAATATTTCGACCAGATTCTAACGATTGCTACCCGTCAGAATGTTCCGACAGAATTCTGACCAAAATCAATTTCTGACGAGTTGTAACTGACGGATTGTTTCCCCTCGGAAAATGCATGTTCTCTTGTAGTGAACCAAGTGTTCACATTGATCAACTAAACTAGTTCCTAACCGTTGAAATTTGTTAGAAAATAGTTATCGGTTCTTAATTTAATCTTTATTTTCCAAAATGACTTGCATTTGTGGTGTTAAAAAATTATGTTGTTATGCTTAACCAAAATCATTTATGGTTACGAAACAATTTTCCATTGAAATGCTAAGAAAAAAAACTAGTAGCTCCGTTGATTAATCTGACTATATGTAGAATCGGTCCTTTCCTAAACCACAAAGCATGTGCTTTTAGGCCACAATGAGAAATTTCGAAATTTGAGCTACATTTTTAGACTTCTAATGACATAGTGGTAATGGAATTAGTCTGTTAAATTAAGAACCTATAACTATCTTCCCGGCTGTTACTTTGACTCATATTGGGAATGCATTTTACATTAAACTTAGGATCTTTATAGAAGTATGTGCACTTCTTCCTCTGTATAGTTATTAGATCTTTATGTTAATGCATCTTTTTATATTGATCTAGTTATACCAACTAATTCCAACTTTGACTCATATTTGCAATGCATTTTACATTAAATGATCTTTGGTTCAGTTTCAGTTCTTTATCTCGTCTCTTTCCTTAGATTTCAGTTTACAACTATCTCGTCTCTTTTAACTCTTTTCCCTGCCAATTGGATTTTGAAACGTTTATGGGAGGTCTGGTCCAGAGGCTAGGCAGGCTAGGTCATGGCCTTGGACTATCCATTTTTTTAGTTTTTGATGGCCACAAAATTGATGTTTCCATTTTTTTTAAGGCCACCAAATTTTTTTTATACTTATCTTTTTTACATAAGTTATTTTATTTCTTTTTTTCCAATGATTTTCAAATTAAATTAGAATTATGCCTTCAAATTTTTATTTTATATATTTTATAAATGGCCACATTTTATTTTTATCTCGGATCACCATTTTTGTTGGACCGGACCTTGATAAACTTATTATTCTAAGGAAGGAGAGATGTTGCAACTTATTACTTGACAGTAATTAACTAGTTCATTTGATGACTATTATTACTTTGTTTGATTACTGCTTACTAATTCATAAAAAAAATTATTTCCTTTATCATAGGATTAACATACACGGTTGCATCCGGAAGACAGTGACAACAGTTTTGGAGACCATGGTGGAATTACATAAGTGTCCCACAAAATAAGAAAGATTTATGGTGGCCTAGTTTTGTGGTAACTTATATAATTTTCTTTATTTTATTAACATAATTATATATGATTAGTTACCTTATTACTATTACTTATGTTTTTTTGTAGCAAAAAATACTATTGGGATCAAGAGCATCATGATATGGTTCTGGCATGTTGGTAAGAAATATGCGCAAAATCAATCCGCAACCTTATTAGCAAGAGGAAGAGAAATGGGAAGAAACTAGATTACATTGGCGTGGCATATTGGGGCCTCATGCTTGAAGCTTGGGATGATCACTACAAGAAAACATGCTATTTTCGACGGTAGAATCCGTCGGAAATCTCTTGTAAAATGTATTTTTCGATGGATTTCAGCCGTCGGTTACAGCTCGTCGGAAATGTGACTTCTGTCGGAAAATTCCGTTGTCGGCGTCGGAATACCGTCGGACATTTCCGACGAAAAACCAACGGCCATATTTCCGACGGTATTTCCGATGGATTTTTGATCGAAAATACCGTCGGAAGTCCGTCGGTTGGCCGTCGGGTATTTTCGACGGAATTCCGACAGATATATTTCCGACAGAATTTCCGACGGATAATGGATCGGAAGTTTGTGTCGGAAGTTCGTCGGAAATATGTTCCGACAGATTTCCGACGGTGACTGTTTTCGACGGATTTCCGACGGATTAACGTCGGAAACAGTTCCGACGGATAAAAAATAAATTTTTTTTTGAATTTTTTTTTTTTTTTTTTTTGAAATTTATAAATTAGAAAAATAATAAATATTAAAATTCATTAAACAAAAATAAAAATTCATTACACATTAAAAACAAATTGTTCAAAAACAAAAACCATAAAATAAAATATTTAAACGGTTGGAGAGTTCCCGGAGTCATCGTCGGGATTATTATCCAGAAACATATGCGGGAAACATTGCTGCATCATCTTCTCCAACGAGGAGAGCTTCTTATTGGTAGATTGTTGCTCCGTCCGTAACTCTTCGACCTGCTGGTCACGGTCTTTCACCGTTTGGGTGAGCTTCTCGATTTCTACCCGGTACTCTGAAGGATAACGAGGAAGCGAGGAAGAAGATTCATGGGTCGGCCGGGTTTGCTGTGAATAATTATAACCGTTAATAATGAAATAACGAAACTAAAAAGAAAACGAAATGAAATTAAAACGGACCTCAAGTACAATATGGTTTATCTCTACCCGGGATAACGAGTTCGAGGACGTCGATCCGTCGATAGTGAGCTGCGACATTGAAACTTCACGGTCCAGCTTCGTCATCTTGCTCTTCTCGACAACATCCCGCATCCCCAAGTTATGTATCTAACCGGTTTTCTTGTTGGTGTGCCTCTTCTCGATGACTTTAAGATAATCAGGTTCGGAATCAGATTCTTTCGCCTGGGAAAATTTGTTAAGTTGAATAAATATAAAAACACAAAATTAGTAATAAAAAGTTGAAATTAAACTTACCATTTCCATCACTTCTCGTTCGATGGTCTTTGCGCCCCCGTTGTGGATGTAGACCCCCTTCCCGCCCCGCTGGCTCTTTCGGTTCTTCGGTTGTTGCTCGTAGGTCTTTTTCGTCGTATGCTTACTCCAGTACTCGCAGAAGCCCTTCCATACGTCGTCGTCAAGGTCCTTCGGCTTGTCTTTGTTGTACTTCCACTTCTGCTCCCACTCGTACATGTGCTTCGAGTACGAGTTTGCGGCATACTTGTCGAATGTGTTAATAACATTTCGCGTATGCTCATAGTCCCATGTGAACTCTTGCTACAATTAAAAAAAAATATATGTTAAATTTCAAAAAACAAATTGACAAAATGAAGTAAAAAGGGAATAATAAATCAATAAATAACTTACCTCGAAAGTCCGGTGCCACACGTCTTTCTCTTCGGTAGGCATGTCCGAATACTTCTCGTACGGTTTGTCCAACATGTTGTGGAGCATCTGCAATATCGTCTTGGTGATCTCAGTCGACAGCTTAAACCTGAAAACATTGTAAAAATATATAAATATGTTAAGTTTAAAAATCTTTAAATTGAAATAATATACAAAAATTATCTTACCAAGTCCCGCCCTCAAACTTCGGGTCGAGTCGGATGCAATGGCCCCGGTTCGGCTGCTAGACTAGCTCTTCGATCCGAATGTTGCTCCGAGGAGCGGATTGGTAGGAATCCAAGATTTGAGTTCCCGAGCTCGTTGGTCCCGGAGGCGTAGACCGAGAACCCCGAGAACGGCGTCCTTGTTTGCCGCCTCCCAACTGAAGTACGTCCTCGTAATCCCATCGGAAAACCGTAAAATCGTTAGTAAATTACCAAAAATTTCAAAATTTATCAAAATTTTAAAAAATTCCCGAAAATTTCATATTTTCCCGAAAATTTCAAATTTTCCTAAAAATTCAAAATTTCCGAAAAAATTAAAATTTTGGAAAAAATTTTAATTCCCAAAAAATTATAAAAACGAATTTATTTGAAAAAGTTTTTATTATATACAAATATTTTTAAAACGTTTTTATTACTTAAAAAATATTTTGAAAACGTTTTTATTACTAAAAACATATTTTAAAAATGTTTTTATTATATACATATTTTAAAAACGTTTTTAATATATACAAATATTTAAAAACGTTTTTATTAGTTATACAAACACTTTTTTAAAACGTTTTTATTATGTGAAAAATTCAATTGTAATTATCTAAATACTTGAAAAATATTTAAATACGTTTTTAAAAAATCAAAAATTTGTTTTCTAAATCTAACAATCACATAAATCCAAACACTAATATTATTCCACATAACAATTACATAAGAACTTCCATTTTAACCACCTAGCAATACACATAAATTGAATTCTAACAACCTAACTAATATATTCCCTAAAATCTAACAAGATCTACATAAAAAAAAAGGAATTGATGAAACTTACATGGTTTTGAGAAAAGAGAGTTGAGGATTTGAGGATTGAAAAGAGATTTGAGGAAGAAGAAGAGAGAAGAGCGAATCGGTGAGGAAGAAGAAGAGAAAAGAGGAGAAGAAGAGTCGGAAGAGAGAGAGAGAGATAGAGAAGAGAGATATGAGGAGAAACTTATGCGTTTGTCGATATATATCGATTTCCGACGGATAATCCGTCGGATTCCGAAAAAAAAAAAATTTACGCAGTTGATATTCCCGGGTCCTCGAAAATACGAAAGCCCGTCGAAAATTTCCGACGGATTTCCGATGGAATTGAGAAGATAAGGTATATTCCTTGCATGTTTGTCGATTGGCCAGTCAACAGACACGTGTCATAGGTGCCAGATCTGTCGGAAATTTCCAATAAGTAATTAATAATTTGGTTCAATATAATACATCACATATTCATCAACTCAGTCGCAGTTTGTGAGAATATACATATGCAAATGCTCTCGCTCCTGTGGTGAAAGTCTCCGCTTCTTGCCTTTTCCACTAAGTCGTACAATCTCTAAAAATATATGAGGAACATCGACCGGATAGAAAGGTAGTACGCCTCCGTCATCATGTCGAGCTACTCTACGACTCTTTGTTTTGACTTGTGATAGAAAGTAGAAGTCGGCAAAATGTGAGGTTTCTTCATTGATGCTTTGTGCGACGATAGAACCCTCCACTATGCTCAAATTTTTTACCTTTTTCTTTAGATGAAACATATACCGTTCGAAAGGATACATCCAACGGTACTAAACCGGGCCCCCAAGCTCTGCTTCTCGAGGGAGATGAATTGTTAGATGTTCCATAACATTAAAGAAGGAAGGCGGAAATATCTTCTCAAAATTGCAAAGGATTACATGTATATTATCCCCAAGATTGCGGATACCGTCTGATGTAAGAGAGCGAGAACATATATCTCGAAAAAATACACCAGTCCCTGCAAAATATGGATAACAAATGAATAATTAAATACTAAATTATATATATATATATATATATATATATATATTGTGTAAAGTATTAACAAAATAATTTAATGATTTTACCTGCAATTGCTTCGTGAACATTACGTGGTTGAAGACATGCAAAGGCAAATGGAAGGAGGCGTTGCATCACCACATGGCAATCATGACTCTTCATCCCAGTAAACTTCCCTTCTCCATGATCAACGCAGTTCCGAAGGTTAGATGCGTATCCGTCCGGGAATCTAACACTTTCGGCAATCCAGTAAAAAAACTCGGCCTTTGAAGGTTCATCCAAACGAAAAGTCGGGACCGGAGGCTTCCAATTCTCTGTCACATGTAGAGCTCTACGAGAACAAATGTCTAGAAAGTTCAATCTAGACTTCAGATTGTCCTTCGTCTTCCCGTGGACATTGAGAACGGTGTTCATAATGTTGTCGAAAAAATTCTTCTCAATGTGCATAACATCCAAATTATGCCTCAAAAGATGGTTCTTTCAATAAGGCAAATCCCAGAAAATGCTCCTCTTGTGCCAATTATGAACGTTGCCACAACCATCAACAGATTGATGCCCGTTACCACCACAATCAACGGTCCTCTCTGCACCAAAATCTCTGAACTGAGTCAACAAATACTCACCATATAACTCAGGAGGTGGACCATCAAAACTTTCCGGTTCTTCCTAAACAATGTGGTGCTCCAACGATAAGGATGATCGCTAGGTAGGAATCGCCTATGGCAATCAAACCAAGATGTTTTGCATATGTACTTTAATTGGAACACATCAGTGTTATCTTGACAGTACGGGCACGATAACCTTCCGTGCGTTGTCCATCCTGATAACATGGCATATGCTGGAAAATCGCTAATGGTCCACATAAGTACCAACCGGATGATGAAATTCTGCTGACAAGAAACATCAAACGCCTCAACACCTTGGTCCCATAACATTCGCAACTCATAAATCAATGGCTGCAAAAACACATCAAGTGATCTCTTCGGATGCTCTGGTCCAGGAACGAGAATGCTAAGGAACAAGAACTCCCTTCGCATGCACAAAGATGGTGGCAAATTGTAAGGTGTTACAATTACTGGCCACAAAGAATATTGTCTGCCGTGCTTCCCAAAAGGGTTGAAACCATCGGTACATAATCCAAGGTATACGTTCCTCGCCTCAAACGCAAAGCTAGGATACATTGATTGAAAATGTTTTCATGCTCCTGCGTCTGACGGATGGGCGATTTGTCCATATGTTGTATGCTCTGCATGTCATCTCATTGCTCCCGCTGTGCGCTCTAGCTGATATAACCTCTTTAATCTTTTTGTTAACGGCAAATACCACATCCGTTTATATGGCACTAGCACTCTTCCACTTGTTTCCTTATACCGAGGTTTGCGACAAAAACGGCATGTCGAACGGTCTGCTTCCTCTTTCCAGTAGAGCATACAGTTGTTTATGCATACATCTATCATCTGATAGAGCAATCCTAGACCTTGAACAAGTTTTGGTATCTCATAGTATGATGCCGGTGCAATATTATCTTCTGGCAAAATGTCTTTCACAAAATCAGCGATTGCATCCACGCACTACTCACTCAAATTGAAATCCGTCTGTATACCCATCATCCTAGTTGCAGTTGATAAAGGGGAATGTTCACCTCTACGCCCATCATATAACGGATGTTTAGCAGCATCTAACATATCAAAGAATCTCCGAGCTTCTAAGTTAGGTTCTTCTCCTCTATCTCCATACTCAGCAACCGATGGTATATTTTCACGAAATGCATCGTTCACCATCTGAACATGACCTACAGTACTTTGTACTTCCATTGCGGGTTCTTCTATGCTAGTGTTATCCCCAATATAATGTTCACTAGTACTAGCATAATTATCCACCATTGTATCATTTTCTCCGTGATAATACCAAATCTTGTAACCCGGCATAAACCCATGACAATACAAGTGTGACCATACTTCATCTATCACGATAAATCTATGATTCCCACAATTGGTACAAGGGCAGTAGATTTTACCGGATTTTTTGGCTTTCTTCTGCATACCCGCAAATACCATGAATTCCTGCAGACCTTCTTTGAATTCCTCCGTAACTAGGCCCGTGTCCGGAATTTGATGAGGCTTGTCTATTCATGATCGAAAATAATTATAAGGATTTGAAGAAGATATTTCCGTAAGGAATTAGATAAGAGATTTTTTTTTTTGATTATAAATGAGGGGTGGATACGGTTTTATAAGGAAAAATTTGTGCATTTTCCAACGGATTTAAAGTATATAATATCAATGTCGGCAACAATGTCGGCAACCATGTCGGCAAAGTCACCATCTGTCGGACATCCATCAGAAATCCGTCGATAATTCGTCAGAAATGCCCCTATTTTCTTGTAGTGGAGGAACCAAACCAGAAGAACAACAAAACCAATTCGGAGAACCGCAAATCAAATCCAGACGGATTAAGCAGGTACCGTCATTCTATAGGAGCAAAAAAAACACCTGAGTTACTCATGAGATGGTTTGATTTCTATCTAATTTAATGGCTTTAATATTTATTAACACTCCCTTTGATTTTCTTAAGCTCTTGAGAATGGTGGAGTAGCACCACCAACAACTGAGGTGGTGCGGAAGATCCACACCCGGAAAGATGGCACTTGCATTGACAAACGAGCAGAGAACCTTGTGAAGGGCGAGACAGCGATCAGAAGGATCAAATGTCGACAGCCAGAATGAATCAACCGCCACTTGACCTACCCACGAGCAGCTCGCCGCTGCTTATATAGAGGTAATCATTTTCTAATTTGATCTCGTTTTGCAAACAGATTTTTAATATATACTATGAAAAATATTAATTAGTGAAATATAGTTGGACAAAAAATAATAGTTTTTGGTAAAGACAAGGATAGATGCATATAATGTTGGTCATAGATACCTTTCACAATGAATGACTCCCTTTCTGCCTTATATGCATTCTGCTCATATGTGATAAATTCATTTGGATAGTCGAGCTCAAACTGCAGCAAATAAAGCTTAGAATAAGGCATAATCAAGGACATGTATATGCATATACATACATATAGTATATAGTTTAAAGCAAATATAAACTCTTCTTCTGGTCTATCACCATGTGTATACGTGTTACCACTGTGTTTATGTTGTTGTAGTCAAACCTGATACTTATTACATTAACTTTAACTTTGTTTTTGTTTAACGTGTTACCACTATGTTTTGGTTGTTTTCTTGTTTAACTTGTTACCATCTTTCAAGTATTGTTATAATAAACATTAACTTTTATTATTCTTTTTGCAATGAACAATAAAGGGCGTATATATGGTCTCGGATCAATTCAATATCTTGATGTTGATCTGAATTGAACAAGTCTGCCACCGCTTCTCTACGTAGGAACTTAGACGTAAATATGCATCTGATCAATGAAAGAGAACATGGGCGGGGTGAAGAACGATGTGTGCGACTTGAAACGAGTTATGAAAGTGCTTTTACGGACTAATAGAGTCGATCCGGTTACACTCCAACCGGTTTCATGTGCTGAGAATGTGTCATCTGTTCCAAATCATCATTGTGATTTTTCTCATTATCTTACCCAGCAGCTTAACCACAACTCGCCCATCAACATCGGCGCATTGACACCGAAATCTGTTTCTCAATATTTTGCAAATTCTTAATGTATTATATTAAATCTTATAACTTTTAGGGTAACTTCTATGTATTATATTTAAAATCTTATTACTCTATGAATATTTAATTATCGTGAATGTTGAATTGTCCTTTTCAATTTGGTTTATGATTTTTTTATTATGATTTAATTTGGTTTCAGTTTTTTTTGTAATTGAAAATTTTCGATAGTCACGTAATAGTCGCAGCTATTTGTGGCTAAGACAACAATTTTTTTGTGTTTAAGAGTTTTGTTGATTGCAGCCACAGATTAAATGTGTTTATATGTTGCAACTGGACAACTAAATTTATGGATTTTTTTTTTTTGAACAAGATTTTTCAAATTAAAGCAAGAGAAAAAATAATAATACAAGCCTAGCCAAGGCCTTAGTGTTTTGGGTCTAGCCCAATTGTTAACTTAAACCCACACAAATTAGGAATCAAATCTCAATCAAAACCCAAACAATAAGTGAAAAAAGAAAAACCCTCATGGAAGATGAAGAGTCTCAACGTCGCTTGAAGAAATAGTAACAGAGGAGAAGAGGTCAATGATCGAGAACAACACCGGCACCGATCAAGTAGGAGAGAAAGCTAGCCATAATTGCATCATCTGCGAAGCCTGCACAGGGTTGGAGTCACAAAGACCAATAAATTTATGGATATTGGTATCAAATAGTTACCAAAAATATATATATATATATATAGTTACATATAAATGGTAGATAGTTTGTGGCTATTATAGACACATATTTAGTTGTGGCAATTTGTGTCCATAAGATACAACACAGTTTGTAGCTACTCGTGGGTGATATCTTCGGTTTGATTTGTGGCAAGTTATGTGTATTTCGTGGCTATTAGCTACGAATATTTTCGTCATAATTTCACGGAAAAAGAACCATGAATTGCCACGATCGATGGATAGCTACGACGAATAAATTTTGTGGTTATCTATTGCTAATAGTAAAATAGCCACGGAATATGGATTATAGCTACAACGATATTGTGATTGTAAACAGTTTTTCTTGTAGTAGTCAAATCCCTCATAATGAGGAAGATTGTGAACCGGTTCCAACCTAAAACCGCATCAAAAATCGCCAATCTCTTTCTAACACACTATTTTTTTCAGTAAGCGTCGAATTCATTATTTAAATAACAAACAAAATTAATGTAGTATATTTAACAAAACTTTCTATATAGAAAATTATCTATATATCATCACGTCAAAAATACAGACCACAAACGGCTTGTTAATGTTTTTGATAACAGCCTTACATAAACCCAAAAAGAAACAATATAAAAAGAAAAAAAAATATTAATAAACTAAAAATAACATTAATTCACACAAAATATTTCATTTCTTAGATTTGGGTGAGTCAAGGACACCTAGGGTTCCGACCAGGCCCTCCATAGTAAAAATAAGTCCCCCATACATTGTTTTTGCCTTGTCTTATATCATAACAAGCCGGGTGATCAGCCAAGACATGGAGATTGTTCAGAGGCAAGAGATTGTTGTCCCAATCAACGACTTGTAAGTTCCTAAAATAGGCAGCTTTCTCAAAGCCTTCGTCTGCGAAATGGCCGCTTCCCATCTGCGTTCCCGTGTGAGCGCCACTTGATCGACTGTTTACAACTTCGCCACCAAATTGAACCATACTTGCATGACTCCTTAAGTGGCTGAACAAGAAGACTGGCCAATAGCCCACAAGAAGTCCATTTCCTAGTTCAAGCCACCAATGCCCATGTTTTGGGTCCTACAATATGTTTGAATTGACCACAATTGGCAATACCAAGTTAAGGTTCAAGACAAAAATGTATAGTATAGGTGAAAAAAAACGGAAGGCATCAAGAATTAACCAAAAATGCTTTTGCATTAAATATATGCAAACAATCTAAGTCTTCAAGACCTATGTTATTACATCAAAACCAACATGACCTTGCTTTGCATAGATAGATAAGGGTAACTAAATTTTGTTTAACTCCCTCATTATGAGTTTTTTTTATATAGTAACCATAGTTATTTGAGTTACCATTTCAATTTATGTTTTATATTTTGGTTTATATGAAGGGGGTCAGCAAAATTTTCTTATATAGTAGGTTTCTAGTTGATGTACATTAAAGCTCTGCTCTTACTGCAGGTGCAGTGAAGTTTCTGTCATCACTTTCATATCCACAATTTAATGCTCTTACCAAATCCAAGCTTTTTATTTATTAGCAATGTTTTGGAAAAGCTGAAGCTATCGTTCTTTTATTAGTTCAGTTTATGAAATTCGAGGTTAGTTGCTATCTTTATTGTATCAAAGAGTTGTTCGTATTCAAAGTAACTAAAGTGGCACAAATTGTAATAAGTAAGCAAGCATTGTCTCGGGGTCATTTTCATTTGTTTGTTCATATACTCCCTCCGTTTCATAAAGAATGTTGTTTTGAGGTTTTATTTTTGTTTCATAAAGAGTATCGTTTTATGTTTTCAATGCAGAATTTTGAACAAAAATCCAATTTTAACCTTATTGGTTTAGTGTATTAACTAGAGAGACAAAAATTGTTTAGTGTATTAATAAAAAGTAATATGGAACTTTTAGTAGTTTTCTTAATATGTGTAAAATGTGTCAAAATGACACTCTTTGTGAAACAGTTGGAGTATTACATTAGTTTTTTTTTTAACGTGAATTATGTCTATAATAAAACTCATCGCCTGAAATACTATCATGATGATTTGGTTTTCAAGTTTTTTCATGAGAAAATGGAGTAAGTAAACATGACATCAAATAAATGCTTACATTTCACTATGGTGTAATTAGTATATTCATATTTATTATATCCTTTTTTCATGCTTATTGTATCATATTCATATACTATATTCCCTCCGTTCTATAAATATCGATATATAAGGTTTTGCACAAACGTAAATTTTTTATTACAAAATCTAATATACCCTTATTTTGTAATTAAATATGAATATGGGCACAAACATTTTTAATTAACTGTTCTACATATTTTAATTCTAATTAATAGAGGCAAAACAAAAAATATTACACAAATTTTGCATAGAAAATATAAAACATCTATCTTTATGATGTATTTTTTTAAAAACATTTATCTTTATGAAATAGAGGAAACTGTACTGATTTGCCAATAAACCTAAAAAGCATCATTAAAACATCGATATCGTATTGTATATCCATATATATGTATATGTCTATGTCAATTGTTAAAAGAAGTAGATCTATGTAGTGAAATTAAGAAAAGTAGATAAGAAACATATATTAAAAGAAGACAATGAAAGATTGTTGGAGGGGCTCAAATTAACAGTTGTTTGTGGGATAAGTTTATTATTAATGTGTCGGTCTGAATTAAAAGTTTTTTAGCAGACATATGCGTAGCGTATCAAGTGCCTTATTGACTTACTGTGTGTCGGTCTTAGTACTTTTTAATTGCAATATTTTTTTTTTGATGTACTTATCTGAAAGACTTAAGTTTGAAGCAATCATAAATGAAGCATTAATTACAGATAAACATTTTTAATTGTATAGTGGGTCAGCTTCCACTTCCTGATATCTAGAAAGAAAAGAAGAACACCTATTAATGCGCAAGATTACACATTCCGATTCATTTACATTTCGAAGTTCATTGGTAAATTCAAACACCACATGCACGTACTACTATAACTTGATTCTACCATAATTGTCATCAAACACTGTTATGAGAAAATAAAGTACTTAATACTTCCTCCATTTCTCAAAGAGTAAGATCGTGTCATTTTAAAATTTTATTTTTGTTTTATACATAGTATTTTCTCTATTTTATAAAAAGTGTCATTTTAACATATTTCACAGATATTAAAAAAAATATGCAGAATATATTGTAATAAATTATAGTATTTTAAGTTTTCAAGAGTTTTTTTTGTCTTTATTGAAGAATTGAATTGATAAAATATAGTTAGAAGTGTGGAAATAAATGGAAGAAAAGAAGACTGACCTTCCAAATCATTAAACCGATATCAAACTGTCTTCCACTATAAGAGGACCTCGGGGAAATCGCTGCACCAATTGCAATTTTATTGTTGGTTTGTACGAACCCTGAACAGAGTAAATTGTAGCACCCAGTTGCTTGGTATGCATCTGTCTGCATTTTCCAAAAAATCCAATTCAATTTCTTTTCCATGATATTATATAAATCCATAAGAAAAAAATGTTGAAAAAAATAGAGAGACTTTGTCTTTACCGTCCAATATGTGAAGAATCTTGGATAATTATCTCCGTATAGCTCAGGACTAACCTGCAAAAAGATTCAAATGTTATGTAATCAGTAATCACCAACTTAATTATTAATTGGACCCACTCTATATCCCCACCACATTCTTTTGCAAGTCACTACTGTATAATACTAGTTGATTAGTGGGTCGGTTCTCCATTTAGAAAATTAAAAGGTGAACAAAGGTCTTGATTGTTAAAAAAAAAAAAAAAAAAGGTCTTGATTGTTCGGAAGTTAATATAAACGTCAATATCAAACGCAAAAAAAAAAAAACCGTAATAAAAAATAAAATGATTTCCTCTTTATGTTTGACGTTTGACGTTTGCCTTTGTAATTACCAAAAACTATTGTGTTTGATATGATAAAAGTTTTGGATTTATCTAAGAAATGTACACACTTACTGTTAAAAAAAAAAGGGAAAAGGAAAAATGTAAATAAAGAAATCAAAATCTAATTCACAGCTAGGTTGATTCTCTAGTGATTACTCCTTTCATTTCAAATTAAATATATAGTATCAATTTAAAAAATATATATATTTTGTTATGAAATAAGTGTCGTTTCATAATTTTAATGCAATTGTTTATAAAATTATTAAGTACTTGAATTCCAATAGTCAAATAAGGATATAATTGAACATTTATTTTTAAAATTTTTTTTAATAAAAGATCTTAAATAATATTTAAATTGAAACGCTAGGAATATTTTTAGTCAGCTAATTAATGGTTATCAAGTCACCAATTTTTGTTCTTCCCAAAATAATCAGAAAAATAATGTTACCTGCCAACCAGCTTCAATGGTGTTTAGGTCATGGCCAAAGGAGCCAGAGATTAGCCAAATTTGAGATAAACTGAACTCATAAGCATCAGTGACACGTGGTGCCCACACGTTTATGCTTGCTTTTGCTCCATAATATTG
Organism: Eutrema japonicum; assembly: GCA_030161315.1. Lineage (NCBI taxonomy): Eukaryota > Viridiplantae > Streptophyta > Magnoliopsida > Brassicales > Brassicaceae > Eutrema > Eutrema japonicum. The sequence goes on from BSQW01000012.1 coordinate 32,674,976, forward strand.
TTCGCCATTTACAAACACCACCGCATGCTGCATGTAAAATTAAACTCTATTAGTGCAAATACCTTTAATTTTTACACATCTAGGTTTACACTTTATTTTCAATATCAAGAAAATCAGTTTGAACATTCTTTATTTTTTGGTCAAAATTAAGGACCCCTTTTGTTTCTTTATCTCGATCGAATCATTTTTTTTCTTATGCTTTATCTCTTGTTGGAGAATAAATTGCTTTATTGAACTAACAAAAGTAAAAAGTAAAAAAGCATAAGAAAAACATTATTATTATTCTCCCGCATGATCGATTCGTAAGAGGGGTGAAGAAGAAGTTACCTCGTGACCGCCTCCGGAAGAATCTCTTCTGATTGGTTTTCTCAATCTCCGACCAAACCGTCGAACTGAATTTGCCCTCAAAACATCACTCTTCGTTGTTCTTCTCATCGGTATTGTCCCAACTGGACAACTTTCACCGGACTGACTCCATAACTGATTAAAACTTTCCTCATTTGTTGTTTCATTTCCTCTGCTTGGCCTCTCCGGCGAATCCTACATGTTTCCATTTATAGAATCAACTTTTTTATAACCGTATCGAAACTCAGACTAATCTCCGAAACGTCTACAGTGGCAGCCAAGAGGATAACAGTTTTCATATATGGCGGAACTTGATCTCTGGCCTTTACCCACATGTCGAATCCTCTACTGACTCGAACAAACTACTATGCCACACGCACTTGGTTTATAGAATCACTTCTTTGTTTTATAAAAATTATAGAACTAGTAAAGTGAAAGAGTAGATTCATTACCAGTGGTTTCTGTCCTCGTAGCTTAGGATGATCAAATGCTGGTTGCAAATGAGACAATACACATTCTATTACATCTCCATCTGGGCTCTACAGTTTCACAATAACAAAAAATAGTTCTCATAAATTAAAATTAAAATAGAGAATTTAAAAGAAACAGAGGATTACATAAATGAAAGGGTATGTTTGTTTACGTGGATTGTTTTGATGGAAGGCTTGTTGATTCTCTTGAGATGTGCTTCCACTCTTCTAAGCTTGTTAAGCTCTCTGTTGGGTCTGAATGAGGTGTAGTTTTTAAGATGAAGAGACGATCCGAGCAACAAGTCTACTTGAAGAGAGAGAAGAAGTAGAAACACAATAAATTTGGATGTGATAGTTGAAGTAGTCGAAGAAGAAGAAGAAGAAGAAGAAGAAGCCATAACTAGAGAATGTACGGATTGTTTGGTAATGAAATGGATAGGTCTCTTTGTCTCTTTGTGCTTTCTTGTTTTGTTTTAGCACAAGAACAAAGAAGAAGTAGAAGAAGGGAATATGAGAATGAGAAGTTGGTTTAATCCCAATGTCCAGACAGAGGAAAACAGAGAGGAAGCAAACAAAAACTACAATTGTTATCTTCGGTTAGATTATATTTCCTCTTATTTTTAGGGGGTTTCTTGGGGTTTGTAGAATCTCAAACTTTCTTTCTCTCTCTCTCTCTAGCTTTTGTTTTAAAATAAAGAAATAAAAAAGGAGAGAAAGAGATGAACTAGGTGGCTTTGGGGTTGTGTTTCTGACAGAGTCTAAGCTTTGACAGGCACGAATTACCATTTAAAAGAGAGTGCTTAGAAGGTGGACCTTTTGCCTTTTGCCTTTTGCCTTTTCCCACGTTTTTTACCCATAACCTCATGTCCACTTAACCATCTTTTTACTTCACTCTAAATGGTAATAAGTTAATAATGATTATTATCTAACAAACATGATGAGGATGGGACATGGATCTATCACTATACTACAAAATATTAAGGTTGAAACTCAATTTCACACTGCCTTCTTTTAGCATTTGCAAGTGGACCAGTTAAACAGAATCCTATTCCAAAATAAATCTTTGAATTTTTTTATAATATGTATAGAAATTTGGACTTATAATTTTACCACACTAAATATGTGGTTGATAAAAGATTTGAACCCAAATAGTTTTATACGGCTCTGCTATTTCATCATCACAAATGTTTACAATAGAAAACCATTTATATGGTAGAAAGTGAAAAACCTATATATATATATATATATATATATATATATATATATATGTGAGAGTTATAAACAACAAAAAAATAGAAAGTTAAAGAACGAAAGAGGAAACCCATAGCGGATCACTAAATAAAAGAGAAATTGACATTATAACTATATTTCAGATGATGATAATTGATGACTCACCCAAACTTGTTGTGTTTAAAAATAGCTGATATTGATGTCCACAAGTTTTAATACTCCCTCTGTTTCAGAATATTAGATGTTTAAGAGTTTTGTTTTTGTTTCACAATATAAGATGTTTTCAGATTTCCATGTAAATATTTACTTATTTATTTTAATATAGTAAAAAAAGGTGAAAAGCCAACGATCAATTGCACTTGTGTTGTTGAAAATAACTGAAGCAACTAAAGAAGAGGTTGACCAAACTCTGGAAAAACCATTAGTATTCTATTTTTAATTAAGTGTTTTTTTCATTAAATCTGTTTTTGTTAAGAAAAAAGTAATTTCTTAATATGCGTGCTTTTTTCTAAAACATCTAATATTTTGAAACAGAGGGAGTACAAAAAATCAAATCAACCTGTAATTAGTGATTGCGAGTTTCATCATTCACAGAGAAACGCCTATATTTGTCATTTCCATCAATTTTGCACTTTTAACAAGAGAAACTAATGGGCGTAAACATGGTTCCATACAATTAACACATGTGTTTCTCGGTGAACATTGTTAGCCATCCTCATCAGTTTCATAAAAAAAATTCATGACATGAAGCTTATAATATCATCGGCGTGCGAACATAACAACTGCGAACATAACAACTGGAATTGGATTAGTTTAGTTTTCGAACTTGGGATCTTGAAAACTCTTCCATTTAGATGACTGGTTAAGCTATTGATGCAGATCAAATTTTTATCCTAAACTTAAACCTAGACTACCCCAAGTGCAAGATATTGTCAATGAATAAGTAAAGGGTCGAACCACAAGGATGCTATTTCCTATCAAGAATGCAAGAAACTTAATAGTTTAGATCTAGCAATGTGAGGTTGATTTTGTCTAATCCTTACAAATGAGATGCAAAGCAAGGTAAAACAAGACAAGTGAATAACAAAATAACTAACAAAGATGTAAATACATGAAATGGAATATGGGTTTTGGGCTAAGGTCAATGATTTTGGGTGACTAATAGTCGGTTAATGGTGCTAACAATCTTCAAACAAGCTTAATCAAAAAGCATATGTTAACTAAAGTGGACTAATCTATTTTCATAAATTAATTCCTTTATTAATCACTTACATAACAATTCCTAAATAGTAGTTAAGTGTTTTGTGAATTAGGGAACAAAAACCTATCAAGCTTACAAATCACCTTAAGCATCAACTGTCATTGGATTAAGAATGAAATGCATTGTCAGAGTTGAGCTAGATATTTCATCAAACACCTTTAGTGCATGAAATGTCCTCAAAGCTAAAACCTAGATTAGCTACTTCTAACCCTAGTATTAAAACTCCCTAACCATTTGGATATATAAATTTATGCACTTAACATCATTAACCAAACTCCTAGTCACCGTAATCTACCTAGCCCAATGCCCATAATGAAACTACTCACACATGTTTAAGCAAACAAAAGTAAATGCATAAAAGAAAAACTAAGTGAAAATGATGCGAAATCTACACATATCAGTTATCCGACCAAAAGTAGCTTGATTTGTGTTGTGCAAAAAAAGGAAAAATTCCATAAAAATATTTTGAAAATTTAATATAATTTTTTAATCTATTTATTAATATTTTATTATTAAATATAAACAGTGTTTCAAACTGTGTATATGTGCGTATACATCTGTTAACGAGATGTTGTAAAATGAACACACGATTTATAGTTGGAGATATAAAATGAGGAAAAAATATAGTTTATATATTTTACTGGTACAAAAATAATTTGGTATTAAAAAATTTATCGAAATAAAATTGAAATATTTTTATGGAATTTTTCCAGTTTTTGTTAAGCAATTTTATTTTACTTTTGTATGTTGCCAATAATATGTGCCGGTTGTTCAAGCCGCATTACCTTATATGTGCAAACGTCGATGCAAATTTGAAAAATTTGTGTGTATCTCCGAATTCTTCATATATTGTGTTAACGACAAACTTTTGTATATACTTACAAATTAAAATATGTGTAAACGAAGTTGTCCTTAGTGGAAGAACACGTGCTTAGGTAGTAGGGCTGGAGGTTAAATTCAATTTACCAAGTGAAAAGAACACGTGGTAGAACAACAACACTAAGCAGCATAAACAATATGTTTTGATTAATGTATATATTTTAAGTAATTGATAGAGTTGTAAATAATTATATATAAAATTATTTAATATATTTATTTTAAGCATTATATCTAGATTTATATTTATAATATAATTTTTTATATAATTTTTTTTTCATATTTCATGTATATTTATTATATTATATTTTATTTAAAATATTATTTTAAAATTAATATAAAAATAAAAATATTTATAAAATATTTTATTCATAGTTTTTAAATAAAAATAAAATATTATATTGTATTTTATTCATAATTTTTCAATTATTTTAAATTATATAACATTATTTTAATTATTTTTTGATATTTTACAGGTTAATGCTCTATCAAAAACTTCATATGAAAACATAGAAAAGATGAGCATTTGCAGTTTTTAATGCTTTCCAAAATACTTTATTAACAAAAGTTGATTGATTGATAAAAGACTTAATGCTTTTTAAATGCTCTAACAATCAAAGCCTTAGTTGTAATTAAAATTTGGGAAATAGTCGGAACAATTTTTTTTTCTTCATCTAACTAATACCCATTCTGTTTGATATTAAGTGTCGTTTAGAATTTAAATTTTGTTTCATTTTTAACATCGTTCTATATTTTTCATGCATATTTTTGATAATTTTTCTTTTTTTATTCTTATTGTTTTAGTTTATTAATAAGTGAGATCATATTATACAGTGCATTAATAAAGGATAAAATAGAAAACTAAATTATTTTTTAATATAAATAAAAAACCTTAAATATCACTTATAATAAAACAGATGGAGTAGAGTAACTCTTTGGTCACCAAAATAAAATAACTAACTTTTTTATCAGGACCAAAATAGCCATACCACTATATCTCTTATAGTTTATAGTTTTCAGAAATTTATGATATATATATATATATATATATATATATTTTTTTTTTTTTTTTGATACGAAAAATACACAACTCATATAGAAATAAAGAAATGATGAATGTGAGTGGTCAAGGTAATGTTTTGCAGTTAACAATATAGGGTTTTTTTTTTAACGCGAGTAATACTTTAATTCTGTGGCTATATGTCCAGTAGTCACAGATTGCTACGAAAAAAGTTTTTAGCTATAGCATCATGGCTAACTGATATTTGTGGCTAACCGTGGCTACACTGCCACATATAGACATGACGACAATCTTGGCTAATTTGCCACAGTTTAGCCACTCTGTTTTCCTGGCTAAATTAGCCACGAAGAACCACTATGATCACATAGGTTTTATCGTAGCTCTTTTGAAAAAAAAAAAAATTCATAAGATTTATAAAATAAATAAAAAATAATTCACATAGGTTTTATCGTAGCAATTTTTTTTTACCATCGGCGTTGAAGCATTGGAGGCGAGAAAGAGAAGCAAAGAAAAAAAAAAGATTTGTGACCGTTGGATATAGTCTTATCAACGGTGGATGTGTGCGATCCTTGCCTATATGACTTAACCAATGAGAAGCCATTATTTTTAGCTGCATTTTGAATTAATATAATTTTTAATTCCAAATCCAAATTGTTTCAATCATCTGAATCTTAAACCATTTTGATTTATCTTCCTGTTGCTTTCAATTGTTCGAACTCTTATCTTACTCTGCTTCAGAGATGTTTTTGAATGGTTTTAGATTCAGATAGATTAGAAAAAAATCTAATTGTTTCTGCGCCGTCATTCATTAAACAAAAATATAGTTGTATCATTTAGTTTAGTAGTACCAAGATGCAAATAGTTGTACAATCTCATATTTCCAGGTTTATTTAGTAGTACCATGTTCAAATTATAATTTTTATAGTAGTACTTATGATGTTATATAATTGAACTACATTTACGAGACTTTCATATAAAAATATCTTAAAATACTTTTTTTTTTCTCATGACAATGAAGTTGGTACTCACACATTAACCATAAAAGTATAAGGTAGTTTTAGTTAACATAAGAAGTTATGTATCTAATAACAAATTTTTTTTTTGCCTAATTTATATGTCTAATAAAAATATTTGTATCTAGTAACCAATGTTTTGTATATATAGTTACATATGTTTTTTGGTATTTCTTAGACAGAAAAATAGAAAATATGTTACAAGATCATGAGATCAATTGTACTTTTTGTCCAGAGGAGATATGCAATTCTCAAAACTGTTAAACATTTAAAAGTAGTTAAATTTATGGAATCTAGTCTAGGACTATTTGAGAGTACGATATCCAATTCTCTTACGGGTAAGAAGGATGGTTATGTTATTGATTAACGCAACTTTGAGATCATGATTCTGCATTTTTATATGAAGTGAACTGCAAAAGAAAATACGTTGAGTAGTCGATCCTATCCCAAATATGTTGAGTAGTCGATCTATTCAACTTATGTTTAAATCAAACTTCCATTATTAGAATTGACATATCATATAGCCACAGTGTTTTCCTAGCCTGGCGTGGCAATATAGCCAGCTATAGCCACTGTTTTGGACCGCGACTATTAGTTACGGGAAAACGGTGGCTATATGTGTGACAACTATAGCCAGGACATAAATCGTGACACATCGTGGCTATATAGCCACTGTCAGCCACCGTCTCTCTGCTCTGGCTAAATAGCCATGTAATAGCCACTAGAATGCCACAATTTTCATGCCTTTTGCACGTAGTGGCTAATACGTGGATATTACGTGGCTAATTTAGTTTGCCACGGTAATATCTGTGGCAGCGCCGTGGCTATAAGTCTAATTTTTAGTAGTGTACAAAGGGCTTACAACTACTAGAAAAAAGGATTCACCAATAGGGATCCGATCCGAAGAAAATAAAGACATCTTTTTGCGAATGAATAACTAACGATTTCGCAGATGAATGCTCCACTTTTGCTTTTGGGCTGATTAAATTTTCACTGAGATAATCTTCATAGAAATCCAAAAACATCTATCAACGCAATTCAGACTGAATTGACCACGATTGCCAATCTCTTTTCATTGCTCCAGTAGGAGTCATTGAGACCATCGTTCCAAACAGTCGATTAATTAGGAGTCTACAATCAAGCTGTCTTCCGGAGTAACCGTGGTTGGCGACGAGAAACCCACCAACACCGAATGAATAAGCATCAGCGATTGAAGCCGGGAAGAACCGTTGCCACCATCCGCTTCTACTGTCAATTACCTCTTCGAAACGGCTCAACTGAACCAAATCTTTTCTCTTCCCAAGTTCATTGAAAAAATCCCACGAAAAAATCAATTTTTTTGCCAAATCTAAAATAAATTGAAAAAAATACACAAATCAGAAGAAAAGTAACAAAAGAAACCAACCAAACCGATGTCGGAGCTATAGAAGCCTCCGGCCATCAGCCTGGATCCAAAGAGGAAAATCTCTCTTTTTTTCTCTCGTTTAACAATATAGGGTTTATGATATTAAAATTTAGATGTCTTTTGTGGATGAACTAATATACATTAATTGGTTTGGGTTTACCAATCTTTAACTAGAATTTAAGGTTTTCTCTTTTAAGATATTATCATCTCGTTAAGTAGTTAAAGCATTGTGTTTGGTTTCCCGTCACAATTTAAGGTTTCGATTTCCTCTGCTATAAATGTCTCTTATGGATGGCACATTGTACATATCGACTAAGATTTAACGTTTTCTCGGTTAGGCTATTATCATCTTGTTAAGTAGCAAAAGCGTGTTTGACTTTCCCATTACGATTTAGAGTATACAGTTCCCTTGCTATATGTCTTTTTTAGATGACCTACTGTACGTTAATATTTTAGGACTCACCACCTTAGCCTTTGGTTTGCAATTATCAAACCATGCCACACGAGCTCCTTGCAGAGGTAGTGTTTCCACATAAAATTTGTGCAAAGGAAATCCACTTTCTCATAGAATTATTTAGCTAGAACGAATACATGACTCCAAAAGCTCACCAACCATAGATAATTGAGGAGATGAGTCTGATTTTCCAAGCATAGGATAAGAACTTCCGTCCACCCATGAAACTTACTTGTGATCTTTTCAATAAATGGTTGCAAATCCGCAAACTTAAGCTTCGAGGGAGAGAGAGAGGTAAAGATGAGTACCATGTAGGATAGCTGTCGAGTTTGATGCCCGTAGTTACACTTAGATCCATAGTTCCAGCCTCATAGTACACATAGAAGAAGATTTTAGAATTAAAGGGATTCATCTCCAATCCAGAGAAGGATTAAACTCGACCAAAAGCTCAAACAAACTATTCAGAGGCTCTGCCGAACCATCAGAGAAAAGGAGTAGATCATATGCAAAGAGAAAGTGAGTGAGAAGCAGATTTGAGCATTTATGATGTAATACAAAGCGCCTGTTTCTTGCTTCCAAGTCCAAAATTTTCCAAAAGGCGTCGATGGTGATAACAAACAGATAAGGGGACATTGGATCCCCTTGTCTCAACCCTTTTTTCCTTTAAAGATTCCAGCCATTTCACCGTTGATCAAGACTGAAAAAATGAGGAGTGAAAATGCATTCTCTAACCCAAGCTCTGAACAAAGGAGGAAAATTCATGGCTTTCAAGAGCTTAAGAACCAAGTCCCAAGAGAGATGTCAAAAGCTTTCCTCAAATCTACTTTCATAAAGCAGCTATTATCATTAGATGACTTCCTATAATGTCGGATCACTTCTAATGTCTCGGGAATGGTTGTTCCAGAAACTTTATTGTTCTTAGAATGTGTGTCGCATGTTCCTTGTATCAGCAATTTGCCTCCGTGTTCGTTCCTAAGAACTTTCGCGTTTCGGAGAGATTGTTTTGTCGCTTCGACCATTTCTTTGATTCGTTCCTCACTTGCATTGCTTAGCTCAGGAGAAATGAAAATCTTAACCTTTGAGAATGGTCTTGCAAGGAGTAGATGCTTCACCCTCAGAGTCTTGGTCTTTGTTGGGTCATTCATGCTTGTTGTCTTCTCTTTTCTTTTGGTAAGATCGAGTGTTTTACTTTGAACACATTCCTTTGGGTCGGGGACATCATTAGGAACTATTGGGTAAAGCACTTTTTGGTTCACGTTCAAGAAGATGCATTGTGGTTGGAATGATCGAATATGGCACCAACTGTAGCTAGAAACGGTCAACCGAAGATCAACGGTATTTCCTTGTCTTGATCCATCTTAAGAACTTGAAAATCTACAAGAATAATCTTGTTTCCAATAAGAAGTTGGAGGTCGTGGATGACTCATTCGGTCTTCTTTTAAGATGAATCTCCAAAGACTAAAATCATGGTAGATGGCATGAAAGTTTTTATGCCTAGTCTCTCAGCAAATGTCTTTGACATGATGTTAACATTGCAAATTCGATTCCCGTGATCGAACAAGAGAAGGTGAAACGACCAGTATTATCAGATTTTTTGAGCCTCTATAAGAGATTACGTTTGGTACCTTAAATGGTGGTGTTTCAGCTTCCTTGGACTTCTTTTGACACGATCATGGAGGGGAACGAAGATCGAGCTTTCCTTTGCTTTTGGCTTGGTGTCGATTTCTTTTTCAGGTATGGTATAGATCGCATTGCAGTAGCCTTTCGGTTTATCTTCTACCTTTCCGGGTAGAACTCTTGCTTGTCTTTCCACGGCTTCAGCAATTTGAACAACATGCATATCCATCTTCTTGACATGGGCTGAAAGTGATTCGAATTTCTCATTCAAGTCATTGTACATGCATTCGAACTTGACATGAAAGTCTTTGGCCGTTTTTTATTAGCTTACTAACAGTTGTTGCATCATCTGTTCGATCTTGTTCTCTTGAGAAACGTGAGGAGGTGCAGTTGGGAGTGGCACATTTTGAGTGTTGAAGGGCGCATGCTGAGAGTTGAATGGTGCTCTCGGCTGAAAGTTTATGTTGCCTCCATAGTTCACGTTTTGGAACTTGTTTTGAAACGGTTTGGGCTGCTGCGGATAGAATTGATCGCGAGGATTCTCCACATTTGGATTCTGGTAAAAGAGTGATACATGATCAGAATCACTCCAATACTAAGATTACTCGATGATCGAGAGATTCCAAGCATAGCTTTGCGAAAGGGGTCAATGTAGAGATGGAATGGATGGATATGTGATTAACTCACTCAATCAATGGGACGAACAAGATAACTGAATCACTCAAGCACTCCTAATCCGTTGGATTTTATAGATTTAAAGTGAATCACACACTTAATCTAAAGAACAATCAAACACAAAGACTCACACTTTGTGAAAGAAACAAAACGATCTCAAAGATCAAACTTGAAACTTCTTAAAACTTGCTTATCTTACAGATGAAACGAGAGAGAGCTTATATAGGCCTCTGGATACAACGGTCATAAGATTTAAAATAGAAAGAGAAATTCTCGAAAATGAAAGCTAGATGATAGGTAATTAAAAGAAATATAGCTGTTAGGCTTTATTGGTGTGATTCTTGGGAATGTGAAATCTTCTTTATATCTGGACGGTTTTTGGGAATAAGTAAGATTCTTGGAAACATCTTGGATGACATAAATAATGCACAAAATGCAGCAGCTTTGACATGAAATCCGTCGAGAAGTTGTGGCTTCCAAATGAAGCAAGTGGAGGATCAATTGGTTTAGAACATGAATATCTTCGAAACGAAAACTAGTATTGACTTGATTCTAACTCGATGTGTGCCTCTGATATATAAAGATTGTAGAACAAGTTGATTTTTCATTTAACTCCTCCTGGTTTGGTCGAAAACCTTCAATTAAGACGTGTATGTCCGAATCAGGTAAGTTAGGAATCACCCGATTTGTAAATTGAATAACTCTTTCGTTTGAACTCTGATTGGACTGATTCCACTTCTTGGCGTTCTCTAGGTGAGCTGAGAATGTTTACCAAGTGATCTCTAGCTCTGAATCTTCGTGGTTGATTCGGTATGCTTAAAGAAAGGCCCATGTGTCCTTGTTGAATTCTATGCGGCTTGTGTAACACGTTTGATGGAGCTCCTGTTCAGCTACTGGTCTGATGACCTCATCATACGCTCCCTTGAATAAATTTTATCCTCAAAATTGTAGGATATGCACAGAGATAAGTCAAGTAAGTATCTTGAATTCTTTGAGGGTTTAGATGATTACCCGGTTAATGTTTCGGTTGTGGCTCAGGTGGAGTATTGGTTTGAGCGACCGGTGGTTCCTCATTGATCAGCAAAGACACAGTGACTCTTCTCCATGGTTTTTTTTTTACTATATTCGGTAGCAAGGTAGCTTCTTTTGGCAAATTTCTTACTTCACAATTTGTTTCTTCGTTAGCTTCTCCTCGGGTGTGAACTTCTGAATAGGATTCTGGTTGATTCTCCGTTGTACCTAAACCTTCCTCAAACTATTTTGGACACAACAAGTGCATTATCACATCGTTTGGATCATTATAAATAAATTGATCAAGTGATCACTTACCTTAGCTTGGTGCGGTGTAATGGATTTAGACAACTCGGTGTTTGGGATTTGCTTTTGATCCTTGACTAATGCTGGCTCATCTTCTTGCTCTTCTTGCTCTTCTATGGTTCCTGCAATGACCTCTTCAACTTGGATAAGAAACAAGTGTGTTATCGCAGTCCTGATATTTTTACGACCAATGGGACATGTTTCTTTTTGGAGCATTTTTTCTAGTCTTTTTTTGACGTGTGGTTCAAGATGAGAGATCCAATTCACCGAGACCGTATTTATTTCAGGTTTTCTGGATTTAATAACTCCATAAATATAGTCTTAGAGTTATCAGAAACGAATTGAGGCAAGGTGTTACTTACCTAATCAAAATCCTCGAGGAACTCGGGTTCCTTGGACGCCACGACATCTTGATTTTGTGTTTGATCTGGTGACTCTTCTTGAAGCAGGATGTTGATGGTGCCAACTTTATCATTTTCAGTGGTTGTCTCGGGGTCTACTACTTTCACCGTGTGCTCCACTTCATTTTCTAGACCTGCATTAATATCATTTGATAAAGATAAGTGTATGACACTAGAATTGAAAGTTTCAGAACTTGATGGAGTTGTACCAACACTTAACTTTGTTGAATTCGGATTCTGTTCTAGTGATGTTGATTTTACTATTAGGGCAAGTTGCAGCAAAGTGTCATCTCTTATGACAGCTATAACATGTTGGTTTTTTTAGAATTTTCGAGTTAGAGGACTTACCTTGAAGTGGTTTGTCTTGCGACTCAAGTAAGGGTGTAGAGATCGTCTTCACAAGTAACCTTTGTTGAGTTGGATCTGCTATTACTTATTTGACTTTAGCTGATTCCTTAGCCTCTAGCTTTTCCTTTAGAACTTGTGGAGACACCTTCTTGGCCTTGGGACAATAAGCTTTCTTTGGTTTAGTTCTTGGATTTAACCTTGTTGCTAGAATCCATCTCCTTGGCTTGGGAGTTGTATAAATCTTTGAGTAGTATTGTTGATTAGCTGCAGCATCCTCCACAAACTCCTGATATAAGTGTTGCTTCATCTCTTCCCAAGAGGAATATGGTACATCATACTCAAGGGTAACGTAAGCATATGGTTTCCAATGCCTAAAAGCATTCTCAGTGAGAGTGTCTTTAGCATAAGATGTTTTTTCCTTCTCAGGAATTTGATTGGTTTGAAACCAATGTTCAATGTCTTTTTCCCATCTTAGATAAGCCTCTGGTCCTTGGCCATGACCTGAAAAATAGATGTTAAACGATTCAAAATCTACCTCATCATCCGTTGAATACTCCCATGATTCGGATCAATTGGTGTGGTTGAAGTGCTCGACCTCCTCTTCAAGCATGGATTCCTCTTTATAGATTGCTTCTGCTTCATTACCATAGCTATCTTCTGGTGCAGCTTCATCATCTCATGGTTCTTCTTCAAACGGTTTAGTTTCTCGATATTCTGGTTCACCTTCGTGATCTCTTTCCAAACTGAGTTGATATTCAGTTTCTTCACGCCATTATTCATCTTCATAAATGATGTCTTCTTCTTTCTCACAGCCTGGTTCTTCTTCGTGACCAGCTGTTGAATCACCCCCTTCATCACGCTAATATAATTCTTCTATACTGTTTTGAGATTCAATCTCTTCATGCCATGAACCTTCTTCACGGTCTTCTCCTTGGTCATATTATTCTTCTCCGTGCCAAATCGGTTGGATTGTGTCGTCTTGGCTACAATCTGGTGGCTCTGATTCAAATTTTTCGCTATCTATTCCTCTTCAAATAATCAGAATTCGAATAGTCATCTCCGGGCCATGGTGGGGCTTCATAGTTATCACCCTCATCGCATAAATTGTAGTTGTCTTCACTCCACTCAAATTCAGAGTTGTTGAACTCACTCTCTTCTTCATACTCCATAATTCTCTGGTTCTAAGCCTTGTTCCTCGTAAAAGGAACAAAAGAGAAGTCAAATCCATGCCTTTAAGTGTTAGAGAGAAGAATATACAAAGAAAGTCGAAAAGACAAAAATAGAAACAATTTAAAATCGATGAAACATATATGGTGTAGAGAACTCGAAAAGACAAAATGAAACAAGGATGAAAAGTCTAGAGATAGTGACCAAAAACACTAGATCTAGATGATTATGATGCAAACGAAACAGATATAGAGCAAATCTAACAAAAACACATTACCATAAACATATTTTTATTAAAAATTTATGGGTTTTTCGAAATGATGAAACTGAAATTGTAAAACAGAAAATAATAAGATAGAGGTTGAATTGATACAACCTGGGGTAGGAGCTTTTAAGCTCTTATACCAAATGATACATGATCGGTATCACTCCAATACTAAGATCACTCGATGATCGAGAGATTCCAAGCCTAGTTTTGCGGAAGAGGTCGATGTAGAGATGTAATGGATGGATAGGTGATTGACTCACTAAATCAATGGGACGAACAAGAGAACTAAATCACTCAAGCACTTTTAATCCACTGGATTCTATAGATTTAAAGTGAATCAAACACTTAGAATCTAAAGAACAATCAAACACAAAAACTCACACATTTTGAAAGTAACAAAATGATCTCAAAGATCAAACTTAAAACTTCTTAAAACTTACTTATCTTACAAGTGAAACGAGAGAGAGTTTATATAGGGCTCTGGATACAACGGTCATAAAACTTAAAGTAGAAAGAGAAATTCTCGAAAATGAAAGCTAGATGATAGGTAATTAAGAGAAATATAGACGTTAGGCTTTATTGGTGTGATTCTTGGGAATGTGAAGTCTTCTTTATATCTGGACGGTTTGAGGGAATAAGTGAGCTTCTTGAGAACATCCTGGATGACATAAATGATGCCTAAAACGAAACAAATCCGTCGAGAAGTTGAGGCTTCCAAATGAAGCAAGTCGAGGATCCGTTGGTTTAGAACATGAATATCTTCCAAACAAAAACTGATATTGACTTGATTCTAATTCTCCGTGTGCCTCTGATGGATCAAGATTGTTCAGCAAGTTGATTTTTTAGCTTAACTCCTCTTTGTTTGGTCGGAAACCTCCAATTAAGGCGTGTATGTCCAAATCGGATAAGTTAAGAATCACCTGATTTGTAAATTATATAACTCCTTTGTTTAAAATCCGATTGGACTGATTCCACTTCTTGGCGTGCTCTAGGTGAGCTGAGAATGTTCTCCAAATGATCTCATGCTCTGAGTCTTCGTGGTTGATTCGGTATGCTCCAAGAAAGGCACATGTGTCCTTGTTGAATCCTATGCGGCTTGTGTGGCACGTTTGATGGAGTTCCGGTTCATCAACTGGTCTGATGACCTCATCATAGAGATTGTTAATGTTTCTAAAGTTGTTGTTGAATCCATTTTTGTAGTTGCGATTTTGGTTAGAACCTTGAGCTCCAACATAGTTTACTTCCTCTTTTTGAAAGAATGAACCTTTGATATATCATGGGTTTTACCCCTTTTAGACCATTATATAAGTCCTTTTATAGAGTCTTTCTACTATTTTGTAGTGGTTTAGAGTCTTTTACAGATTTTAGCACGTTTGGAGCATAATTGGAGATATTGGAGTTTTCTTGAGTATTTTGGAGCGAAGCTGAAGTTCGTGTAGCTGAGTATCCGATTTGAAGCATCAGTGTCGATCAATACTGACTAGTATCGGTAGATACTCACTGCAGCAAGACACGAGTCGCGACTTAATGAAGAGTTGAAGAATTGTAAAATTGCCCAGAAGACTTTATTATTTACAAGAAGCCCCAAAACGTGATTTAGGTTATTTAATAGGATTTTACAGCCACTTTGATGGCTATGCTATGCTTTATTTTACTTTGGTTTTGTGAGAGAGTTTTGGAAGGGAGACAAGTCTGAAACTCTGTTCGTCCGAGAGAAGATTTCGAACCCTCTTGTTACTCTTTCTTATTTATTTGAGTATTTATTCAGTCATGTTTATTGATTCAATTTCCATGTCTGAGTAGATCTTAGTTAGGTTTAGGGATTCTCATTAGGGATTTCTTTGAATGCTAGGTTGATTTATTGTTTAGGGTTCACCATCTGAATTAGTTCTTCACCATAGGTTGTTCTCATAGCTAATTCTGGATTGATCACCTAGAACTTAGATCTTAGGATAATTGATTAGGCACGAGAGTGCGATTAAGTACCTGATAGAACTTAGGGTGAGCAAAATAACTATCCGCAAAGAGATTTGGTTTAGTTGTTTTGTGAACAAATCAAACTTGAACTAAAAGCTGGTTTAGACTTTAGGATTCGCAAAGAGATTTGGAATTCTAGGATTTAGACTTAGATAATTCTCGCAACGAGAGTTGGTTAATTATACCTTACTGATTTGAGTTCAAGAACCGTGCATAATCTAAACCCTGATTAGTTAGTTTACCTGCATTCATTGATTTCCTGAGAAATTCCCTGAACCTATCTTCCTACAAATGAATTTACAACATTTTAATTTACGTATTGCTTTCAATTACATTGATCACTTAGCTTGATTTTCTTCTATATAATATATTGTCTGTTTCCTTGAGTCTTTGTGGATTCGATCCCTAAGTATTACAATCGACAAAGCTTTAGTACTTTTAGGGTATTAATTTGAGCTTATCAACCTTCTGCATCAAACTCTTGATGAGAGGCTGCCTCCGTTCCAATGGTGGCTTCAGACGAGTTCACCAAATGGTTTTGACTCTTAAGGAGTTGATTCATCATACTTCTAAGCTCATAAATTTACTTAGAATCATAATCACTAGATCGCGTGATCCTGTCAAAATTAGGACAATTGTTGTTGTTTCTTATCGCAAGATTGCCTATGAAAGCGCATCCTTGAGAAACAATTTTGGTGGTGAAATCTCCATTTCTGTCTGTGTCGAGAGAGAGCTGGTACTTTGGTTTCAAACCTCTGTAGAAAGTGTTCAACAAATTCGACCCATGGAAGCCATGGTGAGGACAATCATGTTCATAGTCTTTGAAACGCTCCCATGCTTTGTAGAAGGACTCGACAAGACCTTGTTGGAAACTTTGAATATTGTTTCTATACAAATTTGATATTGACTTCGTGTAGAAGTGATTGAGAAAAGTTGACTTGCATTTCTCCCAATTTTTGTTCGATCCGGCTGGTAGAGATTTCATTCATCTATGAGCTTTGTCACTCAAAGAGAAAGGGAATAATTTGCACTTCAAATAATCCGCAAATATTCGATTGGTTCTGGTAGTGCTGTAGATTTCTTCATAGAGCTCCATGTGATCCATATGATGCTCAGTAGAGAGACTATGAAATTGATTTTATTTCACCAAAGTAATCATATGTGGTTTGATCTCGTAGAAATTCATATGAGGTATATAGACTTGGATTGCTGCTCGATTTTGAAAGTGTTGGTGAGGAGTATCGAAATCAGCAATAGTGCGATTACACACTTTTATTCTAGGTTGCTGCTCAGGCAAGACATGTCGAATTGCATATTGGCCTTGGTGAAACAATTTGATTCGGTTGATTTTCACCATTTCTAGTTACTTCAACATCGGCTGGAGTCTATCTTCTGCGAGGATCAACAGGTGGATCATCTTCTCCTTCCACGTTAAATGCAGCAGGTTAAAGGATTGGATTTCCCTCAACATCGAGAAGTGGTTGTCCGTCTGTACCAACGACAGCTTCTCGGTCATCATCGTGAAGAGGAGCATCACGATCGTGTTGGTCTTCCGGGTGGTCGAAGTTTTTGGCCGTCCTTAGGTGTCTCTTGAGTTTTCGGAGTTCGATTTCATGTTTGTCGATATTTTGTAGTGGTGATAAGACATTATAAGGAGTTATTCTAGTGGTCATGCACCTGAAAGTGGCCGATAGAATGGCCTGTCAGTCTCTTCTTCATGTTTTCCTTGCCTTTTTAGCCCTAATTCACTCCTTAGTCTCCAAACTCCGTCCTGAAACGTCTTTTGACCTGAAATGACTCTAAAATGACTCAAAGACTCGACAAAGACTCGAAAATCTTGCAAAACACGGGTTAGAATGCGTTAAAAGCGCAGTGTATCAGGCGCCTAGGGCTTTCCTTCGTGCAAACAAATGACGGATTTGAAATGGGCCTGGTCCGGGATGAGTTGATGTTGGCCGCGTCAGGAGTACTCCTGGCCGCAGATGCGACCTCTTATGGCGCGGCCAGAGTGGCTTCGTCTGCTTCATCTCTGAGGCAGCATGATATATCTTCAGTGAAATGAGCATATCTAGAGATCTACCCATGGGATTGCCTTCAAACTACTTCGACGCGAGGCGTAGCTCAATTATCTTTCTTTTGTCTAAAATTGAGCCAGGGTAAATGAGTGGAAGGTCTCCATCGGATACAGAACTTCTGAGGGTCAGAATCTGACAAAAAAGTGTTTTGCTCCACAATTTATTATTTTTGCCCAAATTACTTGAAAAATCTTTTAAAACTCCAAAACATTGAAATCACTTGCAAAACATTAGAAACTGAGTTAAAACACATGCAAAAGATCTTGAAATCATATCAAAAAGGTATAAAAACGAGTTATATCACGTCTGGCGGTCCTTGCCGGCGTCGCGAGAGGCCCTCCTCTCTCCCGATACTATTTTTCGGTCTTAATCACTGTTTTTGGGCGTTCGACGATCGACTGGATGTGTTGTATAATCGGAGCGGTGAGGCAGTGCGGTGGTTTCGAGACTCGGTTAGGGGTGGTCGGGCATTTCCTTGTCTGCGAGTTTGGATCTGCTCAAAGAAAGAGGAGAGGCTGGAAGGAGAACGATTGTCGACTTCTCGCGGTGTTTCTCGGAGCTCCAACTAGCTTATTGTCGCGGTTCGGTGGGTTTAGCTGCATGTCTCGAGAGGTCACATCGATCCTTCTGGGTGGTCTAGGCGGCTCGACAAGAAGTGTCATAGCGGTGTGGCGACGGTCATGGCGAGTTCTAGCCCTGATTTAGGCGTACAATAACGATTCGATTCTTCCTTGACAGGATCAAAATAATAGGTTTGGTTGTTAGTGGTTAGCTGAAGGTTGTTCATAGGGTCGCTCTTGGTGAAGCCATATGGAAATTTGTTCATGGGATTCCTCGATGCTTTTTTTTGGGATCTCCGGGAGACGAAGCGAGGACCAGGTTAGCTTGTTGATTCGAGACCGAGGGCTGGAGGCGGTTACTACGGTCGTTGCAGGCCTGTAATCGGCGGCGGACCGCAAAGTTAATCTCTCTTAACTGCCGGATCTTTAGCAATAAGCCGCTCGGAAAAATTCTGAGAGCGATTTCCTCCCGTAAACTGGAATTCGGTTCGACTTTTTTCCATTTCCGGTTTTATGCCTCCAGTTACCGTTGTAATACCCTTAATTGACTCTGTATTGTTAAAAGATGATATATAAAAAAATTAATTATAATTTGTTTTTAATAGAAACAAAACAACATATCATTTGTATTGTCCATGGGATGAAAAGTGTGTATGCGGAACTAAATCGGTTTGAAGCACATAAACGGTCCATTCAAAAAATTTAGAAAGTGCCACATACAAAATCAATATTTTGTAATATTTTTATTATATAAAGTTGAATGTTTCAAAGTTAGTAATTCATTTGATCGCGACACGTGTTAAGTCAATCGATAAAATTTTGACACATGTAAAAAAAAATTCAATTATGCTCTGCCACAATATTAACAATAAAAGAAAAAAATTATAATTTATTCCTAATCATAAAAGATAAAGTTCATAAATATAAAGGAAAACTAAAAAATGTATGTTAAACATAAAAGCCAAAGTTATTAAAAAAAAAAAAATTCTGAAATCCTAAAAGGCAAAGTTACTAAATAAAAAGAAAAAAAAATCAATTTATCCTAAAGGTAAAGTTAATAACAGAAATAAAAATAATTTTGTAAATTTTTTTTCATTTAGATTAAGGAAATTAAACAATAAATTATTAATCCTAAAAATAAAATAATTCTAATATTTCACCTCTATGTAAACAATTTGGCAATCTATCAATTAGACACCAAAATATCAAAAGTCCAATAAACTTTTCCAAAGCTATAATTGATTCGTCAAGGTTTTAGAAAAATAGATATATAAATAGTTAAATAATAAAAAGTAAATCTACTTCAAATAAGAATAGAAAAACTTAAATATTTTAAATATGCTATAAAATTTAATTGGAAATGAAATAGTTAAAAAGAGAATAAAATATTAAATAAATAATGGTTATGCTTCTTTTTTTTTTGGCGTCGACGTTTTTAATTATATTTTTTTCGTGGATAATCAGATTTATTTTTCTACTTTTACTTTTTTAAACTTTTTTTATAGATTTTTTTTTGTTTCAAAATATAAGTTATTTTTCATATTTCTATACAAACTTTACATTTATTGGATATTGTGTGACAAATTATATTTTTTAGTCTTTTTTATGATTGACTAAATTATATTAAATAATATTTTTTTTGTAGAGAAATATTTTTTTTTTAATTTTAACGCTTTTAACTAAAATATGTTATATTATAAAACATAAGGAATATATATCTAAAATGAAATGGATTCTTTTTTTCTTTCTAAAAGCACTAGGAAATTACAATTCAATACTTAAACTGGAAAAAAATAGATCTCAACGTCTATAGGTGAACGATTTTTATAGTTTTTTAAGATGTTATTTGTTAATACCTAAACAGAAACGCAAGTTTCCATTGCACTTCTAAACTGGAAACACAAGCTACACAACTTATTCTTAGTGTTATTTTACTTTGGGATATATACTAGAAATGTAGAATACCATTACTTATGTGCAAACAGAAACAAAGATGAAGAGGATATTTTTTCTTACACACTGGTGACGTATATTTTGCCTATGTGAGCACATCACAAGTGGTTGTAATGGATCACTCAAATTCATTATATATAAATTCCCTACTAATATATTTGGTGCCAACTTTGGGGCGACCAAGATGGCTGAAGATCATTAGGTTCTTCTTTTGCCTTTTTGAACTTTTATCATGGACACCATGTGCTTTCTTTTTTCTCTTCAATTATTTCAGTGCTTTAACAAAATATATATAGACCAAATCTACTATCCATAGGATGATAGGATTACAGTATAAGTATTTGTATATGAGAGGTATATGTTAAGTTTAAACCTACGATAGTTATCCGGAATTTGGATCTCTATTGAATTAATTAAACAATTTATAAAGAAATTTAATAAAATTGTTAGATGAGAAAATATAGAAGCAAACTACTAATTATGGTGTTCTTGTTCGATATTTGTTTTACTAGTCGAGGCGAGAAACCGAATCCCGCCGATTGCAGCTTCAAAATGACTATTGTAAAGTTGATATGTTGTCCGGAGACCGACTCGTACTGTTTAAGTATATTTTGTATAGTCTAACATTTATGTGTCGTAGCTTTACAGAAAAAGACTATCATCCGCAAAGAGTAGATGTGAGACTGATGGATTTGCCCTCACCACCTTTAATCCCGTGAGTAAGCGCTCTCTTTTGGTCTTCTGTATATTTGTTATCAAAACCTCCGTACAAAGTATGAATATGTACGGTGATAATGGATCGCCTTGACGGAGCCCTCTATGCTGAATGATTTGGCTTTTGGGTTGACCGTTAATGGGGACCTTGTATTGTACCGATCGAATGCACCACATCATCCATGTAATCCATTTTTCCGCAAAACCAAATTTCCGCAATAGGTGTTCAATAAAAGGTCATTCCATCTGATCATACGATTTGGTCATGTCCGTTTTTATCGCCATAAATGTGCCTTTACATGATTTGTTGGTTCGTAAACCATGAAACATCTCCTGAGCGATTAGAATATTATATGAAATCAGTCGTCTTGACACAAAGGCTGGTTGAGTCTCTGATATCAGGCCCGGGAGAAATCTCATTAGCCTCTGGCATAGCACCTTTGATACAATTTTATATCTCACGTTACACAAGCTTATAGGTCTTAACTCCGTCATACGACTAGGTCGTCTTACTTTCGGAATTAGTCAAATATTGGTCATGTTCAATCGTTTATCGAAAGAACCCTTCGCCATAAACCCGTTAACCAATCCTACAATATCTGCCTTTATAATTTGCCATGATCTTTGGAAAAAATAATGCCGTCATTCCGTCCGGACTCGAGGCTTTTTCTGGATGCATCATAAAAAAAACCCTCCTTACTTCTTCTTCGGTAGCCATTGCCGTAAGCATCTCGTTGTTCTGTTACGAAACTAGGGCCAAAATTTCACTCAACGCATCCTTAAAATCCGTCGGAGAAGTGGAGGTAAACAGTTCCTCAAAATAATTTATCGCCACTTGTTCAACCTCATTTTCTGAAGATACCCAGGTTCCTGATGCATTATACAAACCAACAATCACATTTCTCGCCCGTATTTGCTTAACTTGCGCATGATATAATTTTGTGTTTTTATCCCCCGCCGTTGCCCATAAAGTACGACTTTTCTGTTGCCAGAACAGTTCCTCATCTAAATATGCTTCTTTCAATTTTCTTGTGATATCCATCAATTCCTCCGGAGTTCTAGTGTCATTATTTTGGATCTCCTCTAATGATTGTTGTAACTCCTTGATTTTCTCCTTGCCATATGGCAAGTTATTTTCCACCATTTGGATACTTCTCGCCGGCAGCTACCTATTTTTCTATAAAAGAGGTCTCACTGTCAGCCGTATTAATCTCCCATCCCTTGGAAATTGAATCCATTAAACCATCCCGACCAATCCACCGTTTACCAAATTGAAACTGTGACCGTCTCCGTGGGATTTTATCCACTATAGTGGCGACAATTGGCCTATGGTCTGACCCAACCATTGCTAATTATTCGACGTTTGAATGTGAAAAAAGTTCATGCCAATCTTCGTTAGCTAAAGCCTGATGCGTTATCGGATTCGTCTCCGAAACTTTAGGTCTTAAATTTATAAACCTTAATGACTGCAAGTGCACAGATGTACGTTGTAGTACTTGAGGTATCGATCCACAGGGAGAAGGTGCTGTTCTATGATACCTTAGACACTGTATAGTAAATAAACTTAGAACGAATATATTTTTTATAGGGTTTTTGTAACTAGAATTGTAAAGAACGAAAAACAGAAAACTTCTACTAATCTAATCTAAGAAAATCGATGGCTACTCTAAACTAAGGAAATTTTAACTACTAGACTATTGCTAAGAGAAACTAAACCTATCCTAAGAAAAACTAAGACTATCGTAGTACCTAAGAAAATCGACTACTAACCTAAACCTAATGAAATCGATAACTAAACTAATTCTACGGACTCTATTGCTAAACTACACTATTAGAGACGGTTGTAACTATCCTAAAACATTGTTGGGTCGAGAAGAATATCTCAAGGTATGCTCGATTCAATCAAACAACCCCTAGTTCATTAGTAACAGGTGTTTCTAGATTATAACTCCACGAACATGACATAATAATGACGTAGTCTACTTTCGTATAACCTACGTCCTACAATCTATTCACTCGACCAGTAGCTTCCGCCTCTGGCCGCGCGTAAGATTATGATATGCTAGTGGGTCCATAGGTTCATGGCACTCCGTAAGTATACTTTCGAAATCTTACGACGCGCACACCTTGTGGATGAACTTTGCTGGTGATTAGATGCAACACTTCCGTGGTTCTAAACTCCCCCTATCAGCCTCTAGTTCATGACACTAGATTCAGGCATTAACAACTTTCCACAAGAAGAGCTCTAGAAATCGGCTAGGGTTTACCGAGTGAAATCTTTATCGAACATAGAATTCCTCTCGATAATCCTTTAAACCCAATAATCTAAACTACTCACACATACTGGAAAAAGACATAATTAAATTAAACATGAGATTGGTGAAAAAGCCTTAAGAATTCAAGAGCTAAGCTTAGAGAGAAACCTCCTCACCAATCCCGAGAATCTCGATGCAAGAGTACAAGAATGAAAGCAAAACTAGTGTGTAGAATGTATCTAAGGTTGGATGCCACGAAAATTCTGTCTAAAACAAGTATGTATAGGTCTTCAACATGCTTGAGTTGTTTTAGGGTTTGACGGGAAAAGACAGTTTTGGCCTCGGGTGAAGAAACGGATCATCTTGGGCGGAATAGGCTTGGCCTCGGGTGCGAAGCTCCTGGCCGCGGTGAACTGGGCTCTGGCCGCGGGTGGAGTGGCTCCAGGGGCGGCAGAATGGTGCTTGGCTGCGGATCCGACTCCTCGACCCGCGATGGACTGCTTCTTCGGGCAGCTTCATCGATCTTCAGTGTTTCGGGTATATTTTAGGATCCAACCATTGGATTGTCTCCAATCCAATTCCATTTGAAAGCTGGTTGTGTCTACTTTGTTGTATCCAAATTTGGTGATGATCAGACAGTGAAAATGTATTCTTTGATTGCAAGACTTCTTGACGGTCCAAGTTTATCCAAAACGTACTTTTGCTCCGAAATGCACTCTTTAATCCCGAGTTACCTGAAAAGAGTCTTAAAACCGTAAACATGCGAAACCCGTAATAAAAGCATAGAAAACCAAGTGAAACACTTATTAAAGTGTTCTAAAATATATAACAAAACGGGTAAAAATACGGTGTTATCAAGGCCCTATCCAATCGACAACGAACTATTTTCGAATTCCGTTTTCCCCTCCAAAACATGGTGTTTCCAAATAACTGAAATCCCACAAACCGCAATGTTGTATCATGAGATTAAAGGACATAAAGGATGATACGGGTCTTAAATTTCCTCCTTGCTTTTCATTGTTACCGGTTATTTCATTTAAATCACCAATTATAAACCACGGTTCCATACGGAATAAATTGGTTTGTGTTAAACATTTCCAAACTTAATCTCGTAATTTTGGTACCGGTCCCCATAAATAAACAATAAAAACTTTTTTCCCCTTAAATAACCGCTTCAATATAAATTATTCAAAAATAAAACAATGACATCAAACGGATTATCATAAAATAAAGCGAGTCCACCACTCATACCGCACGGTTTAACCGTGTACAATTTATTATAGCATAAATTTAATTGAAATTTTTGTAAAAACAAAAAATCTTGCTTTGTTTCCAAAAGAAATAAAAACTCTGGTTTATGTTTATTCCAAATCACCCGTAGATAACTTATTGTCCACCACCTGCCGAACCCCTGACAATTCCAACTAAGAATCCGCATTATTCAGGGTTTGAGAAATTCGAACCAGACGGGTTTGATGTACCCTTAGTCACCCTCGAATGTAAACCGTCGTCTATACGAACCGAGTTCCTCGATATTGCTTTCTTCCGAGGAGAGATCATAGCATGTACCAACCTTTTCCTTGAAATTCCACCTATAAAAACTGGGTTTGTTTTAAAAAGCTTATTCCTTACCCTAGCCTGGTCCACGCCTTCCTCAAGCTCTTTCTCTGCATCATTCGTCTTATCCACAAACTGTGAGACCATAGTACCATTAAATTCCTCCAAATCAGAGACTATATCCCCATCCACCTCGTTCACCACTTTCGTAGATGACTCAAATTCTCTTTCCTCTTGTGCCACAAAACCATCTATCCTAACCAGAGTTGTTGTCATTTCCCTTGGTACGTTCAAAGTTGCCATATTTTCCTTTTGGTAAACCGCTATCATCTGTGGGACCTCAGAATTCTCGTCGGCACCAGATTGAACAAAATTCACATCACTACATTTTGAATGATTCGTATCCTCTTTATTAATCATCTTGAAATCTTGCGGTTCGACAAAATATGTCATATCACCCTGAAAAACCAGTCCCTTTCGCACATCAGTACCCAGAGGTGAGACCGTAATAGACATATCCGAGCCGTTCTCTGCATTCACCGCTGGTTTGCCTTGGACCACATCCAACAAACTCTTCTCAAGATCCAATGAATCATGACCCACTTCTAGGTGCTTCAGCTTGTCAACACCAAAAGTAGAAGCAACATACCGTTTTTTAAAATCTTTTGGAGGAATATAGCTTGATGGTCTGCTACGTCTTGACCCCTCCCCATATTTCCGATCTGCTCTCACGTTGTTGTGCCGATAATCACTCCCAAAATGATTCATAGAATCATGCATCTTTCCTTTACCTTTGCTCTGATCAGGAATCCCCCTTTTAGCCGGTTCTTTATCATCACCTAAGCCATATACCGTTGCTGTTTTGTAACTGCTCGCCCATGAGCCTTGTCTCGGCTCATCGGGATAGTGATCCTCTCTCTTATGCTCCACTATATCTCCTCGAGATGTGCCGTGCAGCTGGTCATGACACAAGCTGAAACAGCTTTTGCAAAAACCAAAGAGTCGCTCATACCGCAGTGTCACCGTCGTTTCCACTCCCCCTTGGAATTCAACTATAGTTTCAAAACACAGGTTTGAAACCATCAACCACTACCTGAACTTTCCCTTCATCCAGATACACGACTTTCACATTGCCGAGAGCTTCCCCAATGCAAATGAAGATTTGGTCTGCCCAAAAATGAAGCGGCACACCGAGCACACGAACCCAAAACATAATTGCAGAAGGATATTTCATATCTACACATGTTCCCAACAAACCAAAGAGAGCATCCAGTAGTCAAAATGGAAGGGTTCCATCTTCATGACTTCCAATATGTCCTCCTATCTATCAAAATCAAACTGAAAACGCCCGAGACCCAAATTCGCTCCAGCAACCCTCTCTTCGACTTTCCAGATCCTCGGGAGCATGAACAGCAGCCTCTTCATATCTTGCATAACCGGATTCATACACCTGCCGATCAGCGTCTTGGAGTAGCCTTCAATTAGACTTGAGTTATCAAAGTGTGGAACCGTAATCTTCAGACATTTCAAGGACATCTCCACTTTCTTTCCCGAACCATCTGTTTTGATCAGATTGCTCTGCAGCATTCTCAAGAGACTTTGAACCAACCTGATGAAAATAAAAACTTCTATAAGAAAAGGATGAAGGTTTGAGTTTTGCCAAACAAAGACTCTCAGATTCTCCTTTTTAAACTTAACCAACGAGATCTTGTGATTTACTATCATCATGATGCCGCTATAATGAATATTATATGGTATCATTCCGCAATTAAGAAAACCAATATGCAATGCGTGGGAATCACCGAAAAATCTTAAACTTTCACCGTAATAGCACCAAAACACATCCCTGTACCCAACCTAATCGAGTATGGACTGAAAACTTCCATATTTTGTCCTAATTTCCCCAACTCATAATCGTTAGAGATATCACCAATCAATGCCAAAATCAAAATAATAAAAATCCAAGGGATCCTGTACTCGTGAAAAAATCCCGACTTTTGTGATTCGCCATTACAACAAAGGATCACTGCAAGTTTAATCTCCACACAGACCAGATCGAGAAGATTCATCCTAAGATCAAATCCAATATCATCCAGGAAAAAATTAATACCTAAATTGCCTTCGTCATTTCTCTCGTCGATGAGATCCATGGATACATCTTTTAGATCCTGAGAGAACCGTTGGACACCCGTGGTAAATGTTACCCCTCGACAATCATCTCTTCTCCATACCCTGACAGAATCGGATCGAAGAGCCAAATCTGAACCGAGTAGAAATCATTACCCACGCAACTCGTGATCTTCCGATCTTCAGCACCCGTGAATACCGTCGAGATTTCCGAAATCATCAACCGAAAACATCGCCGATCGATATCCATGCTAGAACCTTGAAACTATCGCCTTTGCACTCGCCATCGTCTTATAGTCTTTTTATCGTCTTGAAACTAGATTTTACATATATTATTTTAGTTTGCTTGGTTTGTCACTTATTTTGAGTTTAGTTAGTTTTTTAGTCTTTTTTAAAACTTATTTAGATTTTTTAGTACTTTAAGTACTGTATACTTCTAATTATTTTTTTAAATTTGCCTATGCTATTATACGGCGTTGACGATTGTGTGCGGTACACAATAAATTAAGGGGAGGGGAAATTTTACTAATTTTTAGAAAGTGCTAAACATTTAACAAAATCTAAAATAAGTGACAAACCATGCAAATATCTCATAAATAAAGAGATATTTGCATCGTTATCACTTTATCAAAACATATTTTGTGTTCTAATACTTTCCAAAATCTGAAAAAATAAGTAACACTTTCTCTGTTGAAAAGATGATTTTGTCCCCGCTTGTTATTGGTCTGTGTACTATACACCGTTGAGGCGCACATTACTGTGCATAGATACGACTGGAAAGTCAACGCGTCTATAGTACATGAAGTGTTACTTATTTTTACATTTTTTGTAAAATGCTAAAACACAAACAATGTTTTTAAAACTGATTGTTCATTCAAGAATCTCTTAAATAAAAAAGAAACATAAAACTTTTATGGAATAATGGCACTAAAGTCACTTTTTTAACTTTCTTAAGTTTTTCGACATTTAATTTTTGTGTTTGTTTTTTGTCACTTTCGCTATGTCAAATGACCATTTTATCTCTCCCCTTAATTTATCGTATACCGTACACAAACGGATGCGTTGTATTGTAGCGGGAGCAAACTCGAAAAAGTGAACGATATAGTAACTTAAGTGTTACAACCCAAAAATAATTTTAGAAATTATCTATATCCTAAACAAAGTATAAATAAGTGACTACACACGCCAAACTCCTAATTTTTATATGTGAAAACTAACGTATATTTGGATTGTTGATAATAAAAAAAAAAGAAAAGAAAAAAGAAGAAGGAAAGATATAATTGTGTTCTTGACTGTCATGTGCTTACCGACTACTTTTTATTGAGCATATAAAATCTGCGTTACAATGGTCTGAATAGAGAACAGAGTTTGTTCATCCCGAGCTTAACTTGTTTTTACAAGTCTTAAAAGGAACAAACTACCAAAAATGATGCATACAATGTTTCTCGTGTTTGTTTTCTTTCATTTCGGACGTTTGATCTAGCAATAAGGCGGGGTCTATCATCATTAATGATACAACCAATTTGGTTTAAATTATGTGGCAAATAAAAACATATTAATTGCTTTGTATTGATTATGCTTTTTTTTTTGTAATCATTTTGGGGACAACAGATCGGCCCAAATAAAGACTCAAATGTGTTGATTAGCGTCGGTCCAAATTTATAAACGTGAGAAGATAGATTTCGAAAGTGGTTATCGATTTCGTCATGGGAGATATTGCTTCAACCGTAATCAAGTAGTTAGAGCACTCAAATCGCAAAAACATTTCTCCACTTTTGACATTCTTGGCGATATGTAATTATTATGTTTAACAACATATGTCTACGTTTTTTTTTGTCTTTTTAAAAGTTTTTTTTTTAAGAAGTAGGCACAAATTAGATACATTATAATTTCTTGTTGGAGTTGCGCACTCTGATGCAAATCGGATTCGTCTCCGAAACTTCAGGTATTAAATTTATAAACCTTAAAGCTTGCAAGTGCACAGATGTACGTTGTAGTACTTGAGGTATCGATCCACAGGGAGAGGGTGCTATTCTATGAGACCTTAGACACTGTATAGTAAATAAACCTAGAACGAATATATTTTTATAGGGTTTGTGTAACTATAATTGTAAAGAACGAGAAACGGAAAACTTCTACTAATCTAATCTAAGAAAATCGATGGCTA
Source organism: Eutrema japonicum (assembly GCA_030161315.1). NCBI lineage: Eukaryota > Viridiplantae > Streptophyta > Magnoliopsida > Brassicales > Brassicaceae > Eutrema > Eutrema japonicum. Next base: position 32,704,229 of record BSQW01000012.1, read on the forward strand.
CTCTAAACTAAGAGAATTTTAACTACTAAACTAATGGTAAGAGAAACTAAACCTATCCTAAGAAAAACTAAAACTATCCTAAGACCTAAGAAAATCGACTACTAACTTAAACCTAATGAAATCGAGAACTAAACTACTTCTACGGACTCAATTGCTAAACTAAACTACTAAAGACGGTTGTAACTTATTCTAAAACGTTGTTGGGCCGAGAGGAATATCTCGGGGTATGCTCGATTCAATCAAACGGCCCATAACTCATTAGTACTGGTGTTTCTAGATTATAACTCCACGAACATGACATAATAATGACGTAGTCTACTTCCGTATAACCTATGCCCTACAATCTATTCACTCGACCAGTAGCTTTCGTCTCTGGCTGCGCGTAAGATTGTGATATGCTAGTGCGTCCATAGGTTCACGGCACTCCGTAAGTATACTTTCAAAATCTTACGACGCCCACGCCTTGTGGATGAACTTTGCTGGTTATTAGATGCAACACTTCCGTGGTTCTAAACTCCCCATATCAGCCTCTAGTTCATGATACTAGATTCATGCATTAACAACTTTCTACAAAAAGAGCTCTAGAAATCGGCTAGGGTTTTCCGAGTGAAATCCTTATCGAACATAGAATTTCCCTCGATAATCCTTTAAACCCAACAATCTAAACTACTCGCACATACTGGAAAAAGGCATGATTAAATTAAGCATAAGATTGGTGAAGAAGCCTCACGAACAAGAACTAACCTCGGTTAGACACCTCCTCACCAATCCCGAAAATCTCGATGCAAGAGTACAAGAATAAAAGCAAAAACTAGTGTGTAGAAGGTTGTGCAATGGTTGCCATGAAAATTTTGTCTAAAACAAGTATTTATAAGTCTTCAACATGCTTGGGTCGTTTAAGGGTTTGACGTGAAAAGACGGTTTTGGCCTCGGGTGAAGAAACATATCGTCTTGGGCAGAATTAGGCTTGGCCGTGGTGCGTCCTCTATGGCCGCGGCGAAGTGGACTCTGGCCGCGGGTGGAGTGGCTTCAGGGGAGGCGGAATGGTGCTTGGCCGCGGGTCCGGCTCCTCGACCCGCGGCGGACTGCTTCTTCGGGCAACTTCATCGGTCTTCAGTGCTTCAGGTATATTTCAGGATCCAACTATTGGATTGTCCCCAATTCAATTGCATTTGAAAGCTGGTTGTCTCTACTTTGTTGTATCCAAATTTGGTGATGATCAGACGGTGAAAAGGTCTTCTTTGATTGCAAGACTTCTTGACGGCCAAGTTTATCCAAAAACGTACTTTTACTCCGAAATACACTCTTTAATCCCGAGTTACCTGAAAAGAGTCTTAAAACCGCAAACATGCGAAACGCGTAATAAAAGCATATAAAACCAAGCGGAACACTTATTAAAGTGTTCTAAAACATATAGCAAAACGGGTAAAAATGCAGTGTTATCACACCCCAGACTTAAACCTTGTTTGTCCTCAAATAAGACAAAGCTCATGCTGGGAAATGATCAAACGAAAATCATTGGGAACTAGAAATCTCAGAGACCGTCCTTCTAAACCATAACCATTGAACTACATCAATCACAATCTAGCCTAGAAAATTCTCACTAGAAGTTCCCGTAACACTAGTCCACGGTATCTGTCATACGAAATATAAACTTTCAAAATCCAAAAATCAGGTCAACTAGCTCTCTACATTCAATAAGTATAGGTGTGAGTTTCTCATCAAAAAGGTTAAACCAAGACAATTGATGCTAGATATTAAAGGCCTTTAGAGGTGAGGTTAAGAGTGTTTCGAGTTACCATAATTTTACCGGAGGGTGCGAGATATTATGCAAAACAGCAAGAGAAGATGGACCTATTGATCACCACAACTTCCAGTCACTTCTTCTTGCGTAAAAATGTTGCACTTCCTCCTTCTTCCGAAAACAGAAGTTTTCTGTCATTCCCCCAGACTTAGAATTTTCGGTGGGCTCGGAATGACAGACTTCTCACAAACGAACCATGGATGCCTCATAAGTATTTCGACCAACCTAGACTCTTTTAAGGCTCTTGTTTCCTTTCCCTTTCACTTATTTTTAATTTTTTTTTTTTCGAAAGGGGGAAACGCCTTTTATTGAAGTAGAGTCTTAGGGGCACGAAAATTTACCATGATTTTGAGTTCCAAGGCATAACCAAGCTCGCATCTTTGTTGAATCACTACAAGAAAATACCCTTTTTGCAACGAACGATATCGTTGTAAAATCTTTGCAAAAGAGGGTTTCAATCGAATTTAATTTGCGACGAAACAGAGATCGTCGTTAACTGATCGTCGCAAACCACAAATCGTCGGGAAAGTACGAGGGACAAAAATTCGTATCTAAATCGTCGGTAAATTATCGTAGTAAAATCGTCGTAAATTTTACATTGAAATTACGACGAATATAAATAAGTCGTAAAAACGATGGAAATTCGAAGGTAAATATTTCAATGTTAATTCGATGGCAAACATTAATTGTCGTCACTAATTCGTTGCTAATTAATTGTCATAAAACCGTTGCTAATTAATCGTCGTAACATCGTCGCTAATAAATCGTCGTACAATCGTTGTAAATTAGCCACGATTTTATGACGATTAAATTAGCAACGAATTAACGAGGACTTTTGTTAACCATCGAATTAACGACGATTCATATATATATGATTTTTATTATTATTTTTGAAATTGTATTAATTTCGAAATTATAAAATGAAAATTTTAAAAATAATATATAATAATATTTTATTAGAAAAAAATATTATATTTTCTTACAAAAAAAAAAAAAAATTTAGAATTCGAAATCCTAAATCTAAATAACTATATCATAATCGTCGAGATTCAAATTGTCTTCGGGACGTCTCGACAAACCGGATGTGCCTGCTGCTTGTGCCGCTGCCGCTGCCGCTGCCTCTGCCTCTGCTCGGCTTCTTCGCTTTTTCCGCAACATGGCCTGCATTGTCGGGTTCCCTTCTGCCAAGATGTCGAAGAGTGAGCCATTCTGCGTAGCATCCATTTCAACCCGCTACTGAAGACTCGCAATCTTCGCCTGATAAGCCATAGACCGAGTAGCCTCGGTCTCAACCCGCTCCTGAAGACTCGTAATCGTGGCACGTAAGACGACTGGATCATCTTCTGGCGATCGTCGTCGCGGAGCATATGAAGAGGCGGCCGAGACATCTCGAATAGATCCCATCCCGACAACCTTTCCCTTTCTCTTAGGGGCAACCTATATTTAAATTTACAATTAGAAATTTTAAAAAAATTGAAAACTAAAAATTAATAAGTACTAACTATTCTATATACCTGCTCGAAGATCCGGTCAATATCATTTGTGGTCAACCCTCCAGACATGACCGACGAACCACCTGGAGATAGCTATTGAGAGAGCTGTGTCTCTCGTTCGGTGACCTTGGAAGTCACCTCATTGAAGATCTGCTCGGCCGTCTCTGAAACAAAGGAACCATCCTTCTTTCGGTGCGTCCGCTCAAAAACCTTGGTCATCGGAGGGAGTACACCTCCGTCTTCGGCAGCCTAAGGAAAAAAACTATGTTATTGACGAAGTAAATTACATAAATAAATTAATTTAAATAAATTTAATTACCATCTGTAGACGAACACCCGCAAAAGGTGTTTGTCCGGCTGTATGAGGCAAAGTCTTGAGTTTCCCGTCCGAACCAACGGTGTTGCGGGAAGCCGAACACTTCTCCGAAGTTATGATGGACTTCGGATCCAGCCAATACCGCACCAAGCCGTCCCATACGACTTTATCCATGTGCAGGGGATTTGCTAAATCGCCAGAATTCTTCCATGCTTTCTTCCATTCACCAACCACCCCTTGGATACGAAACTTCACCCTCTCGAGAAACAAAGCTTCAACCTCGCCGTGAATCGAAAGATCCCAGTCATATTTTTGCTGCATGAGAAACAAAAATAATTACATATTTTATAAAATTAAATTAAATATAGATTTAAATATAATTAAAATAATTATGGGAAAAGCAATTATTTTTTCATACGTACCGCAAACATCTTGAACCATGTCTCCTTGATGTCTGGCGGGAGCTGGGTAAAATTGGTATGAGGCTCGATAAAATATGACTTGATGATTTCAGAAATGGTGCGTCCAACTTTGGATTCAACTCCAAACCTGAAACAAAAAATTGTAAAATTATAAATTGTTAGAAATAAATATAAATATGTAATAATAAATGTAAAATATATATATATATATATATATATTACCATTCCGACCCGTCAGTATGATCCGGATCTAATATCTGAAGACTATGACGGTCCGGCTGTGCAAGCAAATCATGAACCGTCATGTGTGCTTATGGGGCCGGGGCACGGGCTCCAGGTTGCGGAATATGAGGTGGTTGTGGCGGCGGAGCACTCTGTGTTTGCGTCGTCGGGACGAAATCCGAGTCCGCAGCCTCAGAAGACACGGGCAATCCGGTACCCGATGTATCACCAATCTCTCTAAAAAACTGAGCGTAATGTGAACGCCGATGGCCCATCTCCATAAAAATGAAAAAAAATTACTATCTATAAACACCCGGGCAGTCTGCGATTTTTCCTAATTTGATTACGTTTCTACCGACCTAAATTGTTTCATTCTTATCTATACTAACTAAAATAAAAAACATAAAAAACAAATTACCTCTTTTTCGCAAGGAATTCGGGAGGAGGAGAGCAAGAGGAAGAGAGAATGAAAATTGTGAGAGAATGAATGTGATATGAGCGTGTGTTTATATAGAATTAGTGGTCGTGCCTAAATCGTCGCTAATTAGCGACGATTTCGCGACGAATCGTCGCCAAATCGTCGTAATTAGGCCGTGGCTAAATCGTCGCTAATTTTGCAACGATTTTGTGAGGAATATTAATTTCTTGTATTTCCCACACGCGGGAGTTTAATTTACCGACACGCGGTAAACTAAATTCATAATTTATGACGATTCGTCGCCAAATCATCGCAAATGTTGCAACGAATTAGTGAGGAGATTTGTAAAATCTGTTTTAGGGTTTAGGGTATAGGTACAAAAACTGTAACGTCGATTGCAACATTACAGAAATAACTTTACATGTTTACCGTAAACCCAAAATAAAGAAAGTAGCTATAAGTTCATAGAGATTGAAGAATGAGTAAAACAGAGAGTTTGCGTGCATGTTAGATTATTAATACAATGATTCAGTTTGTGGATATTACTGTGATTGACCGAGTTTTCATTTCCGAACAATTATATAAAGTCAAGATGAATTTCATTGAGAGATGCATAATACAATTAGATGTTAATAGGTTAGGGTTTAGGGTTTAGGGTTTAGGGCAAAGGGTTTAGGGTTTAGGGCATTATGACGAATCTTGGCTAAATTTTCGCAAATTTTGCATCGATTTTGTGACATTCACAGTTTGCGACGAATTAGCGACGATTCGTCGCCAAATCGTCGCAAATGTTGCAACGAATTAGTGAGGAAATTTGTAAAATTTGTTTTAGGGTTTATGGTATAGGTACAAAAACTGTAACGTCGATTGCAACATTCCAGAAATAACTTTACATGTTTACCGTAAACCCAAAATCATGAAAGTAGCTATAAGCTCATAGAGATTGAAGAATGAGTAAAACAGAGAGTTTGCGTACATGTTAAATTATTAATACAATGATTCAGTTTGTGGATATTACTGTGATTGACCGAGTTTTCATTTCCAAACAATTCTATAAAGTCAAGATTAATTTCATTGAGAGATGCATAATACAATTAGATATTAATAGGTTAGGGTTTAGGGCAAAATGTTTAGGGTTTAGGGCAAAAGGTTTAGGGTTTAGGGCATTATGACGAATCGTGGCTAAATTGTCGCAAATTTTGTATCGATTTTGTGACATTCATAGTTTGCGACGAATTAGCGACGATTCGTCGCCAAATCGTCGCAAATGTTGCAACGAATTAGTGAGGAAATTTGTAAAAATTATTTTAGGGTTTAGGGTATAGGTACAGAAACTGTAACGTCGATTGCAACATTCCAGAAACAACTGTACATGTTTACCGTAAACCAAAAATCATGAAAGTATCTATAAGTTCATAGAGATTGAAGAATGAGTAAAACAGAGAGTTTGCGTACATGTTAGATTATTAATACAACGATTCAGTTTGTGGATATTACTGTGATTGACCGAGTTTTCATTTCCGAACAATTCTATAAAGTCAAGATGAATTTCATTGAGAGATGCATAATAGAATAAGATGTTAATAGGTTCAGGTTTAGGGTTTAGGGATTAAGGATAGGGTTTAGATCATTTCATGAATCGTGGCTAAATCGTCGCTAATTTTACAACGATTTTGTGACAATCACAACTAGCGACGATTTGGCCACGATTCGTCATTATTCATGGCTAAATCGTCGCTAATTGTGCAACGATTTTGTGACAATCACAGTTAGTGACGATTTAGCGACGATTCCTTTGAAATCCCCTAAACCCCAAACTTCATCCCATTTCCGATCACCGCTCATTTCCCGCCGTAGTTGGGGCAATTAATAAATTACAAGACACATAGACACATATATCTCGTAATTTATTAATCGCCGCACCTACGACGGAAAATGAGTGGAGATCGGAGATGGGATCAAGTTTGGGGTTTAGGGAATTTTATAGAAATCATATCACTTAAATTTCACAATAATTACTCGATCATAATATTATATTAATACATTAAATTCACAATAATTACTAGCTAGCGCGGTCACTTTGATTCATTTTCGGACGAAGAGACATCCGTTTCTTGATCATCTGGTTCATCACTTTCTTCGAACTCATCTTCCTCATCTTCTTCCTCTGTATCGTCTGGGAGATATTCAACTTGCCTGTTTTGAGGATCTATCAAAAGGATGTCATCAGTGCTCTCAATTAGTTCTGGCATATCAGAGCAATGATCTTGCTGCATTGATAGATCCTCAACCCCCACAATTCAACCCCTCGGAGAAACTTTTATAACTGATAACCATAAGATACGGGTGGTGCGAACTCGCGGATATGGAACAAAGCTGACTTGTTCTGCTTGTGATGCTAGGATAAATGGCTCATACTTATTGTAACGTCGTGATTGGTTGACATCTACTGCCCCAAATTTGTTTTTACGGACGCCTCGATCAACTGTTGGATCGAACCAGTCGCATTTGAATATAACACATTTCAAACCTAAGCAACCGGGGTACTCAACTTCAATTATGTCTTGCAACACTCCATAAAAATCTATTTCGCCCCGCACACATACCCCGTAGTTGGCAGTAGCTCTTTGATTTCCGTATTTGAATGTATGAAATATATATCCGCGTGTGCAATACATGGGTGCACTCTTTATCTTCGATATGGTGCCTTTTATTAACTCATGGAACCAGAGTGGATATGCGGTATCCCCATACTCGACCTATATCATTAATTAATTTAATTACAAAAGTAATCAAAATATGTATTAGGTTAATTGTCAAAGTTAGTAATTAATCAGATCACTTTAAATTTTTACGTACTTGCGTCTTCAACCACGGGGCAAAATGTTGATCTTTAGGCTTGTTGATTTCATCGTCTGAGATTCCTTCAATGAATTCTCGGACTTGTCTAACAAATTGACTGCATACAAAAGTATTTACAATTGTAATTAAGATACATATCGTAATTGGTATAAATGTAGCATATAATTTAGCCATATATATGTATATATGTTTATACACTTACGTCTCAAATTGACTAACTTCTTCGCAATTTAAGAGGATATACGTTTGTGCACTATGATGGTCTTTTTTATTGGCAAACCAAACTAACTTCACTCTTCCACATAATCGACCGATTGAAGAAAAGATATCTGGGATACCTTCATTAGCATATGTTCGGCCTACACCTCCATAATCATATCACCGTGCTGCCCTTTTCCGTGTGCGAACCTTCGACCAAAAATAGTACCCCGTGAAGTGAGAAGTTTCTTCTGTTAAACTTCCTGCTACTATTGAGCCTTCAACTTTGGCTAGATTTTTAGCCTTCCGCTTCAAATGTCCCATGAATCGCTCGAATGGGTACATCCATCGATACTGCACAGGTCCCCCAAGTTCTGCTTCGTGAGGGAGATGAATATGTAGATGTTCCATAACATGAAAGAAGGCTGGGGGAAATATTCTCTCCATGTTGCACAACAAAATAGGAATACTAGTATCAAGTTGTGCAATAACATCTTCTGACAAAGTACGGGTACAAAGATCCCGAAAAAATGCTCCAATGCCTACAATAACAATCACATGATATATAAGGTAATAATGTTAATTTTCCATTTCATATATATATATATATATATATATTAATTATATATATAAAATCTTAAATTCGCAATATGTGATTAAGTTAACTTTATATACCTGCAATTGCTTCGTGTACATTTCCTGGTATAAGTTCAGCAAATGCGAAAGGAAGTAGTCGTTGCATAAAGACGTGACAGTCATGATTCTTCATCCCGGAAAACTTTTCCCCTTTCTCAACACATTTAGCTAAATTAGATACGTACCCGTCCGGGAACTTCACATCAGATGTCGCCCATTTGAACAAAGCTGACTTTTCTTCCGCACCCAATCGAAATATGGGGATAGGTGCTTTCCCATTGCTTGTAATATGTAATTCATTCCGACAAAAAAGATCATGCAAGTCTAACCTTGACTTACCGCTGTCTTTAGTCATCCCACGCACGTTTAACACTGTATGCATGATGTTATCAAAAAAGTTTTTCTCTATGTGCATGACATCCAAATTGTGTCTAAGCAAATGATCCTTCCAATACGGAAGCTTCCAGAATATGCTTTTCTTATGCCAATTGTGATGCTCCCCATATCCATCCGGCATATTAGCTGGAGTGTGCCAATTTTCACCACGATTGACTGTTTCCAATGCACCATAATGATCAATTTCTGCTTCTAGATCTTCCCCGGAAATATAAACAGGAGGAGAGACACTAACAACTTTGTTCTTTCTAAACAACCGCTTATTTCTTCGATATGCATGGTGAATCGGTAGAAATCGGCGGTGACAATCAAACCAACTTGTTTTCCGACCATGTTTCAATTGAAACGTATATGTCCGATTGAGACAATATGGACAAGACAATCGCCCATGCGTAGTCCAACCTGATAACATCCCGTAAGCAGGGAAGTCGCTTATTGTCCACATAAGCACCGCACGCATTGTAAATTTTTTTTTCCTTGCAAAATCATATGTCCGAACCCCGGTATACCACAACTGCTCCAATTCCTCTATCAGAGGCTGCAAAAACACATCAAGGGAACGCTTCGGATGCTTCGGACCTGGTACTAAAATACTCAAGAATAAAAATTCCCTTTGCATGCACATATCTGGAGGAAGGTTGTAAGGCGTTAGGATTACTGGCCATAAATAATATTGCCTACCAAACATACCAAATGGACTAAATCCATCTGTGCAAAGACCAAGATACACAATATGTTTCTCTCTAGCAAAGTCTGGATGTACCGTCTTAAAGTGTTTCCACGCTTTTGCATCTGAAGGATGAGTAACCTCCCCATCTGTTTGCAAATGATCTGCATGCCATCTCATCGATCCAGCTGTCCTCTCAGACTGATACATTTTTTTTAATCTATCAGTTATAGGAAGGTACCACATCCGCTGGAACGGTACCTTATTCCGACCAGTACCTTGCGGCTTATATCTTGGCTTATGGCAAAATCGACATTCCTGCAACTTATCATCATCTTTCCAAAAAAGCATGCAATTGTCAACACAGACATCTATCATTTATAAACAGCTTCTGTATCTCATAGTAAGTTTCAGCAGCTAAATTGTCCTCTAGCAAATACTCTTTAATCAAATCAGCTCAATCATCCATGCAAACCTCAACTAAGTTATGATCAGTTTTAATAGTCATCATCCTAGCCGCCAACGATAATTTAGAATGTCCTTCTCTACATCCATCGTAGAGTGGCTGATTTGCAGCATCTAGCATATCATAAAAAAATTTTGCATCTAGATTGGGTTCCTCATCATGATGATCATGTGCAAATGTACTTACGGTTTCATGAAATGCATCCGTAACCATGTCATGAATCCTATCATTATCTTCACCATGCTGCTCCGCATGATCATCAAATTGATTAAAATTATTTGACTCATCAAAATTCGATGCTTGATAATTGCTACTACTACTAGCTGCATTTCCCCCATGACCCTCTCCATGATAATACCATATATAGTAATGCGGCATAAACCCTTTAGTGACTGAAAGATGTGTTGTTCCTACCACTCCGGCGTTTTTGCACATATCTGCACATAAGTCACAAAGAGAGTTGCATGAGGTTTGAACAAAGGTTAAGTTTCGGGTGGGATACCAATTAAAGATGAGCTGGCCATTCATGTACGACAAATAGTTGTAAAAGGTGAAAGAACGTCATGAATGTATGATTCGTTATCTTTGCCTAAACATTTGATGAGAAAATTAGTCAAGATTAAGTCCAAATAAAATAGAGCGAGCATATTCCATCCTAGAGAATCTCTACGGTCTAAATTCCTCTAGGGATTTCGCATGAACAGAAACTCTAGCTACCGCCTAGTCTAGAACCAAATCACGTAAGAGTATGTTACTAGGAGATAGCGTAGAAGCACACTGGTCGGTTATCGTCATTTATTTCTTTCATCATTCCCTCAAAACGTATTCCTACGCTTTTCAAAAAACTTGAAATTTTTTAAGAAAAACGTCAAAAAATGCAAAATGCAAACACAAATGAAAGAAGTGGTGGTTAGTAAGGGATGGAATCCTCCCCCAGACTTAAATCACACTGTCCTTAGTGTGAAATAAATCGGATAAGGATGAATAATAGATGTATGAAATAAATCACACTGGTCAGCCTTTGGATTTTTCATTAGTCGATCTAAAACTGATTTTGTAACAATGGTCACTTAAAAGCAAGGTCAGAACAATAGATTCAAGAAAAATATCATCATCTCCAACAAATTTTGACTCAATAAAAACAAAATTTGACGCAAAAACGACAGACTCTAAGAAAAACAAACACATTGTCAGCAACTACCTCCCCCAGACTTAAACAACACTGTCCCCAGTGTTATATAGCCTAGAGTTGGTAAAAGAAACCAAAAGAACTGAGTGAAGTCGTGAATATCAGAGAACTTACCGGATTGGGGTTGCAGTATCGACCGACACATAGCCTGGTATCGATCGATACCAGGCGTAGGTCGACACCGAAACTTCTTTTCATCGCGCAAGTGGTGTCGAGCGATACCATTACTGGTATCGATCGATACACTCCGTTGTATCTGATTCACGTATAACACAAGACACCAAAACAAAAAAAAATAAAAATAAAAGAACTTATAAACAGATTTACCAATGGGTTGCCTCCAACCAAGAGCTTGTTTTACGTCACGAGCTTGACTTTACGGACGATCAGTCATGATAAGAATGAGAACTTGCTCCAAAACAATCTCCACAACTTGACATCTCCAGCTTCAGAATTATGCTCAACATACCCTTCATAAGATCCTTTCCTTTTTCTTTCAGCTCTGAAGTGAGAATAGCTCTAACCTTATAGAATCGTTTCGAAGTTCCCTTGCACTTCACCTTATATTCAATCGAATCTCCATCACACTTCTGAGGGATTAAGGTCAAATAGGTAGCACTCTCTACTCCTTCTTCTTTGCCTTAGCTGGTTTGATGTCTTGCTTGGTGATGATAGAAGGACCATCTAAAATTTCTATGACAGTTGGCTCTTCCAAAATATCAACCATCAACGTCTCTCCTGTGACAACAGTGATGCAAGAGATATGTTTGAGAGCTCTTCTAGAAGGAATGGCTTTATAGGAGACCTCCTTGTCAATGTATGAGAATGAGATTCTCTTACTAGGCGTATCTATAATTGCACCAACTGTAGCCATGAATGGTCTTCCAAGAATCAAAAGCGTACTAGATCTTTCACTCATCTCCACAACCTGGAAATCAGTAGGAACCAGACAATCTCCTACTTTAACCAGCAAATCAGGGATTGTACCATATGGAACTGAGGTGAAAGAGTTATCGAATACAAGAGACATCTGAGCAAATCTAATATCACCAATTTTCAGCCTCTCTGCAATTGCCTTTGACATCACATTGACGCTAGACCCTGTAAGAACGAGAGACTCTTTGAATTCAACTCCAGAGATAGAGCATGGAACTGAAATTTTCCTGGGTATTCCCTCTTAGTTAACTGCTTCATTGGTGGTGGTGTGCTTCTTGCTTTAATGAAGAGTGCCTCGATCTCTTCTAGAGTTTCTCTGCAATTTCGGAAGTGACAATCCAAAGGGCGATTTTCAAAAGCTTCGTCAAAAGACATAGTATGGGGAATCTCCTTACCATCTTCTCAAAAGCGAGCAACTTCTCTGCAGTGATGGGATTTCTGAGATGTCTAGGTGGTAAAGGATATGGCACCTTAGGCTTGTAAACACTTTCCTCGACAACCTTCGGTTTTTTCACGATTTCTAGCTCAGTCTGCGAGGGGTGTCGATCGATACCCATGTGGTATCGATTGATACAAGTCTCATGTGTCGTTTCTTTAGGTTGGTGTCGATCGATACCAGCAGTGGTGTCGGTCGATACAGATGTATCAGTCTCAAAATCGCTTTCAAACTCTTCTAGCTCCACGAATTTCTCTGCATCCAAACCCTTTTCTACCACTGCAGTGACCTCTTTAGCACACCTTAAGGTGATTGCATTGACGTATTCATTCTGTAAATGAACCATCTTTCCCTTGACAGCTGCTGCAGTTTGAGCTACTTGAGTTTCCAGCATCTTCTGATGAGTACTGAGAGCTTCAATTTTTCCATTCTGATAAGTATACATGGCATCCATCTTCCCATTAAAATCCACTGTCATCTTGTGCTGTCCCTCAAGAATCTGTTCTAGCATATATTCAACTTTGCTTTCAGGAGTTTTGGGTGGTGGAGATTGGTAGGACGAATTCCCATAGGTTCTAAATCCAGCTGGGTTGACATCAGATTTGTACCCTCCTTGCTGGGCATTGCTGGTGAAGTTTCGGTTGTTGTTTTGCTGGTATTGATTTCTTTGACCTTGAAAACAAGAACCACCAATGTAGTTAACACTTTCCACTTCATCCTCATTGAAGTTCTCAACCTTATCAGCAAAATGAACAACCTTCATCATCTTTCCCATCAAGAGATTGTGCACTGAATCCAACTTAGCTTGAACCTCATCAATGTGCGATCCATCCATGCTCCCAGTCTGCTTCCTTCGCTCAAAGTCTGCATTCTTGGTACGATTGCTAGATGCCAAGTTCTCAATAAGCACATAAGCGTCCTCAGGATACCCGGTGTTGAAATTTCCATTGCTCAAAGCATCCAAAGCCATCTGGTACCTCCAATCAATCCCTCTGAAGAAAAGACCCAGCAGCTGAAATATTAGTGAACCCATGATGTGGAAAATCCCTCTAATATGACCTGAATCTGAACCAAGCAGCCTTAAATGCCTCAGTCGATCCCTGAGAAAATAGGGAAATCTTATTCCTAAACTCCTCGGATCGTGCATCATCATAGAAGTTGTTTAGGAAGGCATTCTTAGTCTCCTCCCAAGTGGTCAGTGATCCAGCTGGCAACTGTTTCAGCCAATAAGCTGCATCCACACCAAGAGAGTATGGGAAGAGCTTACAGAAGAGGTAATCATAGGATACTCGAGTGCACTAGGGTGTCGATCGATACTGGTCGAACTTAGTCGAAATTCTCAAACTAAAATCTAATGGCGAATTTAGAATACCCGGCAAAGGCGCCAAATTTGATAAGCTCAAATTAATACCCTAAAAGTACTAAATCTTTGTCGATTGTAATACTTAGGGATCGAATCCACAGATAATCAAGAAATCACAAAATATATTGTATAAACGAGAATTAAGCTAAGTGATCAATGGAATTGAAAGCAAATATGTAAATTAAACAAGTTGTGATTCGATTGGAAAGAAGATAGGTTCAGGGTATTTTTCAGTAAATCAATGAATGCATATAAACTAACTAATCAGGGTTCAGGTTACGCACGGTTCTTGAACTCAAATCACTAAAGTATAATTGACCAAATGTTGTTGCGAGAATTATCTAAGTCTAAATCCTAGAATTCCAAATCTCTTTGCGAATCCTAAAGTCTAAACCAGCTTTTAGTTCAAGTTTGATTTGTTCACAAAACAACTAAACCAAATCTCTTTGCGAATAGTTATTTTGCTCACCCTAAGTTCTATTAGGTTTCTAAATTGCACTGTCGTGCATAATCGATTAACCTAAGATCTAAGTTCTATGTGATCAATCCAGAATTAGCTTTGAGAACAACCTAAGGCGAAGAACTAATTCAGATTATGAACACTAAACAACTAATTAACCTAGCATTCAAATAAATCCCTTATGAGAACCCTAAACCTAAGATGGATCTACTCAGACATGGAGAATGAAACAATCAATATAACTGAATAGATCATTAAATTAAACAATAAGAAAAGAGTAACAAGAGGGTTCAAAATCTTCTCTCAGGCGAACAGAGTTCTGACTTGTCTCCCTCACCAAGCTCTCTCTCAAAAACCAAAATAAAATAAAGCGTGTATGAAGCGTTCTAGCCAAAGTGGCTGAAAAACCTAATAAATAACCTAAGACACGTTCTGGGGATCTAGTAATTATTAAAGTCTTCTAGTAATTATTAAAGTCTTCTGGACCAAGGTGCAAACTTAAAACTTGTAAAACAAAGTCATGTTTCCTTCTTCTCCCGAGAAGTATCGATCGATACCACAAGTTGTATCGATCGATACACATCCTCTGTGTCGACTCTTCTGCTCGCCATACTGGACTGTCTTCACACAAAACTGGCATAACTTTTGATCTCACCGTTGGAATGACCTCAAAACACTTCCAAATAAAAGATATTCCATTGATCTGTCTTGTATCCAAATTTGAGCTCAATCCATCGGTGGGAAGTTCTTCAACGAATGCTAAACGTCTGACGTCTCTGCATGACTTTGCATCTCCATATGCTCATTTTCACCCAAAACGGCTCATTTTCTTCCAAACTCACATAAAACCTCTAAAGACTCGAAAAGACTCCAAAAATACTAGAAAGACTCTATAAATAAGACCTATATCATGGCTAAAAATGGGTAAAAACCATGATATATCAATTATACTCTCTTATCTTTTCTTAGATTATAAAATACAAAAAACCAAAACAATTGCTCTAGATTAGTTTGTGTCTCGCATCTTTATTGTTGCAATCTTTAGTTCCCTTGGGATCGACCCTCAAATACTATCGGGTGAGCATTCACTTGTTGTTTTATTCGAGGCTTATAATTTTTGAAGTTTCGCCGCCTTGGCTGGATCTTCACTTCATTGTGAAAGTAAAATTAAGGCATGTCAAGTTTTTTGGCGCCGTTGCCGGGGAATTAAATGATTGCCATTAGAATTAGGATTCAAATTGAGACTATAGCCTTTTATTTTCTCATTTGTTGCTAATCTTTTCCTTTTCTTGTGATCTTGACCTCTTAGGTGCGCAACTAAAAGTACCGTCAAGCTAGTGACGTGAAACACGCCCTTGGAAACTCTCCCAAGCCTATCATTTGTCAAGTTAGAGACACAAAACAAGCATCAATAAGGAGGATGACGAAGCTCCTCATTTCCATATCTCGGAGGTACCACTTTCTTCCATTGTACATACCATTTTTGTTTGTGCTTGTTTTATTCTCTCTCTTTAGCTTCTTTCACACTGAGACGGTATGATTTAAGTCCGGGGGAGAGGTTCTCGTTATTTGACATTGTTTTCTTTGTCTTATTTTCATTGTCTTGAGTCTTGCATTGTGCATAACCTTTTGCATCCAAAAAAAATCAAATAATTTGAATTTTTTTGAAAAATAAAATAAAAAGAAATCATGTAGCTTTCGTTTTTTTCATTCTTCTCTTTAGGATCGAGTCTAGAAGCATGTAGGTTTGTATTCATATGCATAGGGAGTGATGAGGACTCCCTAGAATCGAGCTGGGCAGAAGGGGGATAAACCTTGCAAGCACAAGAGCTTCAAGGGCTGTGGATCGATGGGTCACACAAAGGAGATGGTGGTTCCTTTGATTTACCTTTTTTCTGCTTTAGATATAACACACTAAAGAAGAACAATCACTGGATATTACACACCAGCAAGGAAGAAGAGAGAGATGAGTCTCTCGAAAACCTTAGGAAAAGAGGATGCGCCTTTTAATAAAAATCAGAGTTGTTTTGTCGACAAAGGTCTTGGGGTTTTTATAAGTAAACCATCAACCAAAAGAAAGGAAAAATAACAAAAAAGAAAAATAACAACTTAAGCAGATGGGCCTTGCTTCTCTTTGGTCGAAAATAACAAGCTGATGGACATTGGCCTTGCTTTTGTCAAAATTCTTCATGTGCCAAGACTTGTCTCTTCATTTTGGGCTTGAAATACACTTCTGCTTCACCTTATAAGGCCTGGTCGAATTTGATGACGAAAAACAGAAGTGGGCTTGAGACAAATCTTCATTGTTGGCTTTGGATCATGATCAACAAATGGGCTAAGGGAACGTGATCCATTTGTCTCATTAAAAACCTTGTTTTGGAAAACCCATTGGGACAAAACCATAACAATAGAAAAGAGTGCAAATGGGTCACATACCCATTTGGTGATCCTCTTGAAATTTCTGGATCAAATGTTGTTGTTGAATTTCCCTCGGTGGCACTTCCCTCGGCTAAGTTTCCACCGGATGCAAGTCCCTCAGCTGAGTTTCCCCCGGCTGCACTTCCATCGGATGTGCTTCCCTCGGATGTGCTTCCCTCGGATGCACTTTTCTCGGTTGCAAGTCCCTCAGATGCATTTCCCTCAGCTGCACTTCCCTCGGCTAAGGTTCCCTCGGATGCATATCCCTCAACTGCACTTCACTCGGCTAAGGCTCCCTCGGAAGCACTTCCCCCGGCTAAGGTTCCCTCGGATGCATTTTTCTCATCTGCACTTCCCTCGGCTAAGTTTCCCTCGGATGCATTTCCCTCGGATGCATTTCCCTCGGATGTATTTCCCTCGGATGTGCTTCCCTCGGCTAAGTCCTCCTTGTTGTGCATGATTTCCATGATCATATCATCCTCTCCTACTTGAAAAGGATTTGACCTCAAATCCGAACAATCTGCAAGGAAAGTGATTAAGTTAGAAAAGTTGAACATTAAACTCAAATTACACTCACCTTGCAAGCTTTTCTCATAAGCTTTGTCTTTGGTCGGCTCAAGGATTTGAGATTGGTGATTGCTTCTTGCAATCAGCTTGATGTTTGTGTGGGCTGGAAAACGTCCTCTCTTTATTTGAGTACACAAACTTCCTCTAGGTTCAAAGATCATTCGACATTGCCTCTTATTTGCTTGATGCTCCTTTCTCAAATACTCCATCGGTTCAAGAACAGCTTGAACAACAATCTTCTTAAGCCAAACATGGAAGAACCATATTTTTGGGGTATGAAAATTCAGCTCTCCATCCTGTATACCCTATGCAATTTCAACAAAAACTCGAAACAAGAGATCATAGGTGCACAAGGTATTATCCTTTGATTCAATAAACAACTTGTTATACACCACAATATCGAAACTTTCAGTGAATGGTCTTGAACCAGAAAAGGCCCCTCTAGTTTTATGATATGAAATACATTATGTTATCCTAAAGCGTCTATCAATATCGACCAGCACATAATTTTAATTAGGTTCAAGCATTTTATCTTTGTCAAACAGAAAACCTTCATGCCTAAAGAACTTCTTATGCTCAAACTTTTCACAATAATAAAACACATTTTCAAAATCATCATGTGAATGATGAAGCATCTTAATGTATTCAAATTCCAGCAACTTAGCATTAGGAATAGACAGAAACGCATACCTTAGAATTATTGCATCAGCCACAATAATTTCCTTACATGGCTCGCGTAAGATCAGATATGCCATCAATGTTGGGCTTGTCTGGGCAAATTGGTAAGGCCGATTTAGATGATCAAGATCGTTTTGAAAACTAGACCCACAGAGCTTTGGATCCATATCTAGATTGCTTTCGGAAGTGCAGTGAGTTGGGCTGTGTAGCACGATCTTGGGCACGGTCGCGCAATAGAGCCTGGTGCAGATCGGTTGACTTGTAAAATTAACATCTCTCAAGTCTGAACCGGCGTTGTTGTGAATCCAATTTTCCCAGTTTCTCTGATGAATCAAGATTCCAGAACATTTTGGTTCATAGCTTGATTCCTTCTGGTTTGGTTGGGAAAATCCTTTGAACGCACACATGTCTGAATCGCGTAAGCTGGGATTCACCTGTCTTGGAAGTTGAATAAATTTCTCACCTGAACTCGGAATGGATTGATTCAACTTCGAGGAATGCTCTAGTTGAGGTGCGAATGTATTCCAAGTGGTTGTGGGCTAGTAAAGTTGATTACGGACTTCTTTTGTATTGAACAAGGCTCATGGGTCTTTTCGGATGGTTTCTTGTTTATATCAACAATAAAGCTCTTGGTTGAAATATGTTCCAACTTATCACATGTGTTATGCTGCTCACTTTTAGAATGCCTAGAATTCAAATCTGTTTTTCCTGCATCATGAACAAGCATATCAGTTTTACTACTTGTTGCTAGGCTTAGACACTTACCTTGCATAGTGTTGCTCATATTAGAGTTGAGGTGCTGTTCTGGTTGCAAGCTTTTAAACAAAGTGATTTTTAGTATCTTGGGTCTGCTCTTGGTCCATTGCTTCTCCTTTGGATGTGTGCTCTTTAGTAGGACATGTTTCAAACACCCTTTGACAAAGACAAGTGCATCATACTAGTGATGGATAAATCAGGAACATGTTTGTTTAAAACAGAACTTATCTTAGCTTTTGTTTGAACAGTTGCTTGTTCTGGTTTTGCTCTTGACTTGCACAAAATGTCTTGGCTGAGAATATTCTTCTTCTCCATGGCTTTTGGAACGTCTCTCTTCTGATTTCGCTGAGAGACAAGTGTGGAAACGTACTCTCTTGGATGTCTCGTCTTGTCAATCCTTGGTTCTCTCCTTTTGAGCAATCCAAATTTATAGCTAGGTTCTTCTCTTTTTTGTCTTTGCTGGTCTGCTTCTCTTCTAGGAGCTCTGTTATGAGCTCTTTTTTGTTGGGTGTCACTCTGCACTTGTCCTCCATTCTGTTGCAGCTCTTGACAGAAAGCTTCTAGTTTAGTATCTAGAGTAGTTTTCATCATCTTCTCCATTCGAGCCATCATTGTTGTCATCAATAGTTTGTTGATGTTGCTGTTTTCTGCTTGCTCTTCATCCTCCATCTTAACCTGAAACGAAACAAAACACAAACCAGTAACTTGTTCTCACGAAAACACAATATTGATTCTCACAGGTTCATATTGATTCTAAAAAACCTAATGAACTATCTACACACAGCACACGAAGGTGAAGAGATAAATTTAGACACTAACTCGCCTGCAACATGATCTACACGAACTAAAACCCTAAAAAACATTTTTTTTGAATTTTGATAAGACTAAAACGAAAACAACAACTAAATAGGATACTAGGTTCAAAAATCACAAAAATAATTAAAGGACAAACTCAACAGCAACTAACACATCACGAACTGAAACCCTAAATTTTTTATTTTATTTTTATTTTTGAGGAAACTAACTCGACAACAACACTGAAATAAATAACTAGCTGCGAAAATCACACAGGAACTAAGAGGAACAAGACTTGACAATACTAGACACCACGAACAGACTTGAAACTCAAAGAAAAAAATAAAATAAAATAGGTTCGAAAGAGAAAAGGAACGAGCTTACCCAGAGTTCTTAGAGCGATGCTCTGATACCACTTGATGAGAACTCCCTAGAATCGACACTCTAGAGCTGGGCAGAAGGGGGGTAAACCTTGCAATCACAAGGGCTTCAAGGGTTGTGGATCGATGGGTCACACAAAGGAGCTGGTGGTTCTTTTGATTTACCTTTGTTCTGTTTTAGATATAACACACTAAAGAAGAACAATCACTGGATATTACACACCAGCAAGGAAAATGAGAGAGATGAGTCTCTCGAAAATCTTAGGAAAAGAGGATGCGCCTTTTAATAAAAATCACAGTTGTTTTTGTCAACAAAGGTCTTAGGATTTTTATAAGTAAAGCATCGACCAAAAGAAAAGAAAAACAAAGAGAAAGGGAAAATAATAAAAAGGAAAAATAACAACTTAAGCAGATGGGCCTTGCTTCTCTTTGGTCGAAAATAACAAGCTTATGGACCTTGGCCTTGCTTTGGTCGAAATTCTTCATGGGCCAAGACTTGTCTCTTCATTTTGGGCTTGAAATACACTTCTGCTTCACATTATAAGGCCTGGTCGAATTTGATGACGAAAAACAAAAGTGGGCTTAAGACAAATCTTCATTGTTGGCCTTGGATCATGATCAATAAATGGGCTAAGGGAATGTGATCCATTTGTCTCATTAAAAACCTTATTTTAGAAAACTCATTGGGACAAAACCAAAACAAGGGAAAAAGAGTGCAAATGGGTCACATACTCATTTGTTTATCCTCTTGAAATTCCTGGATCAAATGTTGTTGTTGAATCTCCCCCGGTGGCACTTACCTCGGCTAAGTTTCCCCCGAATGCAAGTTCCTCAGCTGAATTTCCCCCGGCTGCACTTCCCTCGGATGTGCTTCCCTCATATGCACTTCCCTCGGCTGCAAGTTCCTCGGATGCATTTCCCTCAGCTGCACTTCCCTCGGCTAAGGTTCCCTCGGATGCATCTCCCTCAGCTGCACTTCCCTCGGCTAAGGTTCCCTCGGAAGCATTTCTCTTGGCTAAGGTTCCCTCGGATGCATTTCCCTCAGCTGCACTTCCCTCGGCTAAGTTTCTCTTGGATACATTTCCCTCGAATGTGCTTCCCTCGGCTAAGTCCTCCTTGTTGTGCATGCTGTCCATGATCATATCAGGGAGCAATGTGTATATTTCCACGATAAATTTCAACTTAAGAGTTTGATTTAATACCCTTGTTAACAGTTCTTTGATGCATTTGAACGATCACGAAGTTAAGGATGAACCCTACTTTGATCTCATGGCTTGAATGCCTTTGTCTTGGTTGAAGCATGCTTTGATTTGATCTCAACTCTAATTATTGAATTATTAACTTGACTTGAATTATCATGTTTTGTACAATGAAAAGTTAAGCTCATGGATAGAATATACATATTTAGGTTATCTTTTCCCTTTCACCGCCCTCTTGTTAACCCAAATAGTCAATTCCCATCTTTGGAACGGTTCACCACACCCCAACTAATCCCTTCTTTCAAGCCTAGGTTCCTTTTGAGTGCTTTGTGAGGCCTATTTTTGAATGAAATTTAGCAAAACATGTTGAGTTTGGAAAACGACAAGGAGAGGATTTTCATGTAGAGCTAGCATATACTTCATTGAGCTAGAGTTAGGATTATGCCTAGTTAGGATTGGTTCTTGGGGAATGTTGTTAATGGAAAAAAAATTTGGGTTGGAATCAAAGGAAAGAAAAAGGTGGAAAAGAGGATAAAGGAAACAAGGAAAGAAATAAGTGATAGGGAAAACAAAAATTTGGGTTTGTTTGGTGTAAGAAACGATAGATCTAAATACTTAATGGTTAAAGTCTATCAATGTTAAAGAATGACCAAAAGGTCTAAGCATCCAAAGGGTGAGAAAGAGGCTAATAATGAAAGAATGAAAAGAGCTTGTTGAAAAGAAGAGAAATAGGAACCAAACACCTATGTATGATCAAAAAAAAAAAATTCCCTATGGAAAAGAGGAAAAGGAAGATGAAGGAGTTGGTTTTGGGTTCCTGGTAGAATAGGTTGGAGCTTGTTTGGGTTTAGTTATAGGAATCGAATTCAAAGGGGATGGGTAGATAAAAGTCTAATCTTTGTATGCCCCCTTTTTTTTTACTCTTAGTACTTTGCATAAAATTGTATAAATGAACCTCCTCTTGAAATCATTTTCAAAACATTTCCTTCCTTGTCAAATGAGTTCTCTTGATTTGTACATTGCATGATTCACCTTTTGTGTTTAAATGAATGTTAAAGAGCTGGAGGATAGGAATGCTTGTGGATGCTAAGCCTTAGGCCCAATTCGTGTAGCGACGGGTATGACTAACTCTTTTGAAGTAAGGATTGTTTGTGCATCACTTAACTACTCTTGAGGGATTTGGATTGAAGTTTTTTGTTGAAATTTGTGGATTTTAGTTCCCGCTCTCAAACCTCTTCCTTGATTTGTTCTTTTTTGTTTGCTCGAGGACAAGCAAAGAACTAGTCCGGGAGAGTTGATATCTTGTGGGTTTACCATGTCTTAGAGCCTTGTTTATTTTGGTATTGGTGCATTTACTTTGCATTTAGGCATAAATAGGTGCATTTGCATTTGCATTTTTCTTTCATATGTTTTGAGAGTATTACCTTGAAAATTGGAGGTTTTAAGATGCAGTTGGACTAAAACAAGGAATATGGCAAGGATCAATCTAGCGCTTTAAATATCGACTCTGATGAAGGCCTTCCATTTGGATTTAGTTTCGGAAGTTTCGATAAAATTTATAGATAATCGAGTTGGCTTTTTCTTTGGGCTTGTTTCAAGTCATTCCAAATAACGGTTCAATAGATATGGCATATCCTCCTTCTCCTCCTCTCTCCTTAACCAAATCTACTACTCCATCGACGATTTCTCAACAAATTATGATGTCTCCGTTAAAAAGAAGAACCAACAACAGAATTGTGCCCAAATCTCTCCAGAATCTCCGCCTCTCTTACAACAACATCACCAGGCCGTTACCTCCGTCGCTTGCGAGATCTTCAATACAGAATCTCTGGATCAACAATCAGCACTTGGGGTCGGGGTTGTCAGAGACAATCGAAGTGCATTTTGGTATGACGTCGTTGTAGCAAGCGTGGCTCCAAAAGAATCAATTCGTCGGACCAATTTGTCGGTCATATTGGTTGGGATTTTGTTCCTCTTGCAGAGAAATTGAAGATCTTTCTCATAAGGATTTGAAATCCATCTCCCCGAAATCACATCCCGTCTCATAGATGGGTGTGGACACTTTTTGTGGATAGTAGATTGTTTCCTTTCTTTTCCATAATGTTATAAACAGTCTTAGGTGGACAAATATTTTATGGATATTTTTCGGTGTGTCACCATATCGTGGACATGTTTTGGTGTTGATAATTAGAAAACAAAATATAATAATCTTAAAACACAACGATCATATGCATCTTATCCATAATAATGTATCCATATACACGCAAGGAACACATGTTCAACTTTCTGAAAGCGTCTAGCTTAAACGTAAATGGGTTTCCGATGAGCCTCCTTCTAGGTGGATGTTCAGAGATGGACAGATGGATAATGGATGTTCATAGATGGATAGATGGGCGTGGACACTTTTTGTGGATAATGGATTGTTTCCCTTCTTTTCCATAGTGTTATAAACAGTCTTAGGTGGACAAATATTTTGTGGATAGTTTTTGGTGTGTCACCATATCGTGGACATGTTTTAGTGTTGATAAATAGAAGAAAAATTTCAATAATCTTAAAACACAACGATTGTATGCATCTTGTCCATAATAATGTGTCCATACACACGCAAGGAACACATGTTCCACTTTCAGAAAGCGACAAGCTTAAACGTAACTGGGTTTCCGATGAGCCTCCTTCTAGGTAGATGGACATATGGATAGTGTATGTTCATAGATGGATAGATGGGTGTGAACACGTTTTGTGGATAATGGATTGTTTCCCTTCTTTTCCATAGTGTTATAAACAGTCTTAGATGGAAAAATATTTTGTGGATAGTTTTCAGTGTGTCACCATATCGTTGACATATTTTAGTGTTGATAAATAAAAGAAAAATTTCAATAATCTTAAAACACAATGATCATATGCATCTTGTCCATAATAATGTGTCCATACAAACATGTCCATACACTACAAGAAAACAGCGAATTTGCCACTCCGGGTTGCGACTACAACGGTAGTGGCAAAAAAGAGTGACTACTTTATAACGAATTTGTGACTTATTTGCGACTCCCATATAATAGTCGTAAATGAGTTGCAATTTAGCGACCAATTTAACACATCGCAAATTTGTCGCCATTTTGCTACGATTATGCGACTCTCTTTACAACTTATGTCTGGAGTCGCAAAATAGATCCAAAAGTACAACGAATTTGAGACTGCGTAGGTAATCGCAAAAATGCAGTCGCATTTTGAAGTCGCTAAAAACATTTTCTACCTTAGTTGCAAAACGGTGGCCTTTTGTGTGACTCTTTTGCAACTATGAATGGTAGTGCGCTTCAGAGTCTCAAATGAGTCACAACGTTTGCTACTTTTTTGCGACAACGTTCATTTTACAACTGTTGTGCTACTACTTTTCAACTGTTTTGCCACTACTTTGCAAGTATAAATCGTATTCCTTTCATAAAATCTTCAATTAAAATATTTTCACAATTGTTTTAGTATATATTTGTAGTCAATAATGTAGTAAACCCAAAAACTAATCATATCTTGTATAAATTAGAATCATTCATATGATTTGGATATGAACACAACTTGACAAAACATATGTAACACATTTATATTACATTCATGTGTAATCATTTTGATTTGATTTGCAAAACATTTTATATTAGCTTTTGTAATAAATCTCTTGTAAATTTTAATATCTATGTATGTACATATGTTTATTTTATCCCTAACTGTTAAAATTTGCATATACGATTTAACTATTCATTTAGTGTTTAGGGTCTTGTTTTACCACTACAATGTCACTGTTATGCGACTAATTTGCCACTACGTGTTTTTTTTTAAAGGTTATACGACTACTTTGTGACTACAAAACAATATTTAAAAAAAATTATCAATGGAGTCACAAATTAGTCGCTAATTTTGTGACTACTTTGTGGCTACTTGATTTAAATTTTACAAAATTCACATTTTTAACAATGTTTTTGAATGTTAAACTATGAATTTAACTTGATAAATCATATATATCCTTTACAATCTATCAAAGTTTTTAAAAAATTGTATGATTCATAACTTTTTCATACATCCCCATCATTTCCACACTTATATCAAACATTAATATGTAATTAAAGAGTAAATTTTTCCGGTTATAGTTTGGTTCGGGAATTTAATACCCGAAATACCCAAAATATACTTGAAAATTTAAAAATATATCAGAAAATTGAACCAGTCACAAAAGAGTCCCACCTTTAGCAACCCATTTGCGATAACTAAATAATTTAGATCCCGCCACTGGTCCAAAATCATTTGGATTTGCCCCCCTTTTTTTTTGGTAGTCGCAATTTGGTCTCAATGTTTTAATTTTTTGGTTTTCTTCAATCTCTTTAATTCATCCGCCTCTTTACAAAACCTGCACAATCAAAAATTGATTAAGGAAGATCCATAGGAGAAGGAGAAGAAAGCAACAGGAAGGTGACGAAGGCCCACCGCCTCTTGCTCCTCCACTCCTCCTCACCACTGATATGCTCAAATCAATACCCTAAAAAGTACTAAAGCAGTTGCTGCAGTAAAGTAAAGGTCGAACACAAGGACTCAGAGAAATCACACAATAGATTGTATAGTATCGAATCAAGCTAAGCAGTTCAGATGAAAGTAAAAGCGATAAGCAGTAAACGAGTTATAAATTCGATGGGAGAAATATAGGTTCAGGGTTTTTCTCAGGAAATCAATGAATGCAGGTAAACTAACTAACAGAATTCAGATTTAGCGCGGTTCTTGAACTCAAATCACTAAGCTATAATTAACCAACTGTCGTTGCGAGAATTATCTAAATCTAAATCCTAGGAATTCGAAATCTCTTTGCGAATCCTAAAGTCTAAATTAGCTTTTAGATCAGGTTTGATTTGTTCACAAAACAACTAAACCAAATCTCTTTGCAAATAGTTATTTTGCTCACCTAAGGTTCTATCAGGTAATTAATCGCACTGTCGTGCCTAATCAATTATCCTAAGATCTAGGTTCCAGATTCGTCAACCTCGAATTAGCTTTGAACACAACCTATGGTGAAGAACTAATTCAGATGGTGAATCCTAATAACTAATCAACCTAGCATTCAGAGAAAACCCTTATGAGAACCCTGAACCTAAAGTGGATCTACTCAGACATGGAGAATGAAAACAACATGATTGAATAGATCATCAAAGAAATCAATAAAAACAGGAGTTTAGAGTTGTCTCTCCAAAAAAGAAAAGTAAAATCAAGAATAATGAAAGCCTAGAACCATGCATAGAACAAAGCATAGCCGACAAAGTGGCTGTAAGACCTAATTAAATAGTCTAAACACGAATTGGGGTCTTGTTGTAAATATTAAAGTCTTCTTGGCAAGTTCTGCAATTCTTCAAACTTCATTAAAAGTCGCGGGTCGTGTCTGCTGTGATGGGTATCGATCGATACCAAGGGGTATCGATCGATGCTTGACGTAAATTCGAGTACTCAGCAACACGAACTTCAGCTTCGCTCCAGAATGCTCCAGAAAGCTCCAATATCTCCAATTATGCTCCAATCGTGCTAAAACCTGTAAAAGACTCTAAAACACTACGAAATAATAGAAAGACTCTATAAAACGGACTTATATCATGGCCTAAAAGGGCTAAAACCCATGATATATCAACTCCCCCAGACTTAGCCTTTGCTTGCCCTCAAGCAAAACAGAAAACTAAACCAGTGAAAGAGGTATGAAAACGTAGAGACTCACCTGTTCTTGAAACATCGCAATGACCATTTTCCTTAGTGCTCCACATATCACCTAACCAGCTTTTTGATCTAACCACCATGTACTTCTCCGTAGACATTCTCAGCTTCCCAGACTACACACATTATTTCACAGCATTGTTCAATCAAGCTATCCTCGCTTGTTTCATCGCTGCGAATTAATATCAAGAACCTTCTAGATTCTTTCCCATACAAAATCATGACGAGGAACCACCATTTTTCACACTTTTTGGTATTATTTCTCTCCCCCAGACTTATTTCTTATATTGTTCTCTTTTTTTTTAGATATGCATATACAAATCAAGGTATGAGACGCGATTATTGATGGTGTTTGCCACCGAATCCCCGGTTCTTCCCTCTCAAAGTACCAAAGGATGTAGGCGAATAATGGCATCATAGGAAAATCCTATCCTCGCTTCCAATCCTTTGTGTGATCATTCCCTCTAAAGTAGAATAATGGGATCGCTGGAAATTTTCCTAACCCTCTACTCAGAAGAAAATCATTTCATCTTTTAATGCACTTATTTATTAACTTGTAACAGGGAGAGAAATATCATTCTTTCAAACACATGGGTTCCTTTGTCAGATACGAATGAGGAATCAAGCTCTATGAATACTAACCACATCGATGAAGTGCAAAAATTTGGCTCAGGCTTTAAAGAACTTTGCTGGAAACATGAGTGTCTTCTAGTTAACTGGTCAGCCTTTGGATTTTTCATTAGTCGATCTAGAGCTGATTCTGTAACAATGGTCACTTAGAAGCAAGGTCAGATCAAAAGATTCAAGAAAAAGATCACAGTCTCCAACAAAATTTTGACTCAATTAAACAACGAATGACTCAAAAATGGACTGACTCTAAGAAAAACAAAAACAAAGTTAGCGACTATCTCCCCCAGACTTAAACAACACTGTCCCCAGTGTTATCTAGCCTAGAGTAGGTAAAAGAAAACAAAAGAACAGAATAGAACGAAGAGAAACAAGAAGTTACCGTGCTGGAACATTGAGTATCGATCGACACACAGCTTGGTATCGGACGATACCAAGCTTAAACCGACATATATCCTTTCATTCGCGTAGGGTGTCGATCGATACTCAAGGGTATCGATCGACACTCAGGCGATTCCGAGTTTTTGCTTCTTGTTTATCCTTACACAGACACAAAACGAAAATAAAAAGAAAAAGACTCAAAAACAGACTCACCAGTGGGTTGCCTCCCACCAAACGCTTGTTTTACGTCACGAGCTTGACTGTACGGACGATCAGTCAGGAGAAACTTGAGAGCTGACTCCAAAACAAGCTCCACAATTTGACATCTCCAGCTTCAGAGTTCTGCTCATCATGCCCTCCACAAACTCCCATCCTTTCTCTTTCAGCTCCGAAGTAAGAAGAACTCTAGCCTTAGAGAATGGTTTCGAGGATCCTTTGCACTTCACCTTGTATTCAATCGAATCCCCATCACACTTCTGAGGGATTAAAGTTATAGAAGTAGCATCCTTCACTCCTTTGCTCTTCACCTTCTTCCTTCCGTTAGACGTTTTGACGTCTTACTTGGTGATGATAGAAGGATTATCTAGAAGGTCTATGACAGTTGGCTCATCAGGAGACTCTTCCAAAAGATCAATTACCAACGTCTCATCTGTAACAACATCGATGCAAGAGACACGTGTGGGAGTTCCTCTAGGGATAGCTTTGTAGTACACCTCCTTGTCAATGTATGAGAACGAGATTTGCTTGCTGGGTGTGTCCATAGTGTCACCAACCGTAGCCATGAACGGTCTTCCAAGAATCAACTGCGTACGAGATTGTGCACTCATCTCCACAACATGAAAATCAGCAGGAACCATACATTCTCCTACTTTAACCAGCAAATCAGGGATTACACCATATGGAAGTGAGGTGGAACAATTCGCGAATGTGATAGATGACAAGGGCGGTCGAATATTTGAATGCAACTCCAGAGATGGAGCATGGAACGGAGAATATGCCTGGGTCTTCCCTCTTAGTCAACTACCTCGGCGGTAGTGACTTGCTTCTTGCGCTGATGAAGAGTACTTCGATCTCTTCCAGGGTTTCTCTGCAATCTTTGAAGTGACTTAGCAGAGGCCAGCCCTCTAGAGCTTCTTCAAAAGTGGACGAGTGGGGTATCCTTCGTACCATCTTCTCAAAGCCACACAACTGCTTTGGAGTGATGGGGACTCGGAGGTGTTGGGGAATAGGATTCAGCTTCTTGGGCTTGCGAAGTCTGTCAACACTCATACGCAGCTCCTTTGCAGTATATGGGTGAGTATTGATCGATACAGAAAGGGTATCGATCGATGCTTGCTCTTTCGAGACATCTTTGACAGATTCTTGGACGGGTGTCGATCGATACTTGAGGGTATCGGTCGATACAGGGGTGGTGTTCGAAGTCTCATCGTCCGATGTATCATCAACAAAAGGAAGCTCCACAACATGCTTATCCAGCATAGCTTTGCATCTGGCATCCTCCCATTCCTTCTTTGTCATCTTAGGAGGCATAGGATAAGGTAATTTGGGTTTGTACACCCTCTCCTTGACAATCTCGGGCTCTTTCTCGATCTACGTCTCAGCATCGATCGATACTGGAGTAGTATCGATCGATACACGGGATTTTGGATCACGTGCAGGTGTATGGGCTGGTATCGATCGACACTGGCTGGTATCGATCGATACACGGAGATTTTCTGTCAACACGAAATTTTCTGCTATTTGAGTTTCCAGCATCTTCTGATGAATACGGAGAGACTCAATTTTCCCATTCAGATCTGTGTACATAACGTCCATCTTCCCATTGAGGTTTAGTGTCATCTTCTGCTGTCCCTGAAGAAGTTGTTCAAGCATGAATTCCATCTTACTCTCAGAAGGTCTGGGTGGAGTGGGTGGGCATTGATACATTTGATCTTGAAATCCATCTCCACCAATGTGGTTAACAAATTCCACTCCATATTTTTTAGAAAAACGAACAGCCTTCTGCTGCTTGTCCATCAACAAATCTAACTTAGCATTCACCTCAGCAATCTGACTGCAATCTAAGTTACCAACTTGCTTCTTGCGCTCCATGTCTGCATTCTTGGTACTATTGCTAGAAACCAAGTTCTCAATAAGCACATAGGCATCGTCAGGATATCTCGTGTATAAATTTCCATTGCTCGCAGCATCTAGAGCCATCTGATACCTCCAATCGATTCCTCTGTAGAAAGTACCCAGCAGCTGAAGCTGAGTGAAACCATGGTGCGGACAATCTCTCTGATATGACTTGAAACGAATCCAAGCAGCCTTGAGTGCCTCAGTCGGTCCTTGAGAAAACTGAGAGATCTTGTTCCTGAGATCCTCGGATCTCGCATCATCGTAGAAGTTGTTCAGGAACGCATTCTTCGTCTCGTCCCATGTAGTCAGCGAACCAGGAGACAACTGCTTCAGCCTGTAAGTTGCTTCTCCAGCAAGAGAGTATGGGAAGGGCTTGCAGAAGAGGTAATCATAGGACACTCCATTGCTCTTGATGCTTGTAAGCAGATCCTCAAACCTCTCAATGTGATCCATAGGGTGTTCATGAGGAAAACCATGAAAGAGATGCTGACCCACAAGAGTGTAGTATGCAGGTTTCATCTCAAAGTCATCCCTCTGAAAAGCAGGAAGGCGAATCGCTGATCGATTGGCATAGAAATGATCAGGCCTGTTGTATTCACCAATCGTTCTACCGCGAGCAGCCACATCATTCCCTGCATTCACAGCAATTGCAGGGACAATGTTATTTCCAGCGACAATAGGAGCAGGTGGAATGATGTTCCCCTCTCCATCCAGAAGTTGTCCTCTCTCGTTGCACAACTGAACCTCTTGGTCTCTCAAAGTTCCAGCAGCATCCTGAATCAGGATCATCGTGTTGTTCATCCCTGCTGGCTTCTTGGCTTTCCTGTTTACACGTTACAAATTCACACGAGAAACACACTAGGCAAAGCACGTAAGTAACACACAAAAAATATGTTGAGTATCGATCGACAATGGGTGGTGTCGATCGATATCAACAAAAGAAGACGACGAGTATCGACCGATACTAGGTAGTATCGATCGATACCGACGAACTTAGTCAAAATTCTCAGACTAAAATCTAATGGCGAATTAAGTCCCCGGAAACGGCGCCAAATTTGATATGCTCAAATTAATACCCTAAAAAGTACTAAAGCAGTTGCTGCAGTAAAGTAGAGGTCGAACACAAGGACTCAGAGAAATCACACAATAGATTGTATAGTATCGAATCAAGGTAAGCAGTTCAGATGAAAGTAAAAGCGATAAGCAGTAAACGAGTTGTAAATTCGATGGGAGAAACATAGGTTCAGGGTTTTTCTCAGGAAATCAATGAATGCAGGTAAACTAACTAACATGATTCAGATTTAGCGCGGTTCTTGAACTCAAATCACTAAGCTATAATTAACCAACTGTCGTTGCGAG
Organism: Eutrema japonicum; assembly: GCA_030161315.1. Classification (NCBI taxonomy): domain Eukaryota; kingdom Viridiplantae; phylum Streptophyta; class Magnoliopsida; order Brassicales; family Brassicaceae; genus Eutrema; species Eutrema japonicum. The sequence goes on from BSQW01000012.1 coordinate 32,735,524, forward strand.
AATTATCTAAATCTAAATCTTAGGAATTCGAAATCTCTTTGCGAACCCTAAAGTCTAAATCAGCTTTTAGATCAGGTTTGATTTGTTCACAAAACAACTAAACCAAATCTCTTTGCGAATAGTTATTTTGCTCACCTAAGGTTCTATCAGGTAATCGCACTGTCGTGCCTAATAAATTATCCTAAGATCTAGGTTCCAGATTCGTCAACCTCGAATTAGCTTTGAACACAACCTATGGTGAAGAACTAATTCAGATGGTGAATCCTAATAACTAATCAACCTAGCATTCAGAGAAAACCCTTATGAGAACCCTGAACCTAAAGTGGATCTACTCAGACATGGAGAATGAAAACAACATGATTGATTAGATCATCATAGAAATCAATAAAAACAGGAGTTTAGAGTTATCTCTCCAAAAACCAAAGTAAAATCAAGAATAATGGAAGCCTAGAACCAAGCATAGAACAAATCATAGCCGACAAAGTGGCTGTAAAACCTAATTAAATAGTCTAAACACGAATTGGGGTCTTCTTGTAATTCTTCAAACTTCATTAAAAGTCACGGGTCGTGCTGCGATGGGTATCGATCGATGCTTGACGTAAAATCGGGTACTCAGCAACACAAACTTCAGCTTCGCTCCAGAATGCTCCAGAAAGCTCCAATATCTCCAATTATGCTCCAATCGTGCTAAAACCTGTAAAGGACTCTAAAACACTACGAAATAATAGAAAGACTCTATAAAACGGACTTATATCATGGCCTAAAAGGGGTAAAAACTATGATATATCAACCACCAATCGCATATCTGTCTCTCTCCCTCCCCTCACCACCAATCGCCGGTCTCGCTCGAATCGCCGATGCTCGACTCGACGGCGGAAGAAGAGAGAAGGAGAGGAAGACGGCGACTGACCGAGAAGGAGAAGAGAGGTGACTGGAGGAAGACGACGACGAGATCTAGAGATAGTCTGGCAAGGTCGTCGAGCTCGTTACCGGAGGAAGACGGCGACGAGAAGAAGCTCCGACGACTCCCCACCGGCGTGCCTTTGCCGCCTCCCCCACCAGACTTCCTCTCTGCCGAATCGCCGGTCTCACCAAGGCCACCGCCTCTAGTTGATACAAGAAATACCACAACATCAAATTTATCCACATAAAAGTGTCCACACCCCTCTGTCCATCTTTGAACATCCACCACCTCTTTGTCCATCTCTGTATGTCCACCTCAAAGGAGGCTCACCGGAACCACAATTATGTTTCGCTTTCTGAAAGTGGAACATATGTTCGATGCTAAATGGACACATATATCTCTTTCACGCATTTTGTCGAACACTTTGAAGGCAACTTTTGTCTACCATTGTCTTGGTCGAATCTCGGCAAAACCAACATGAAGCTTGTACCAATACTCATTTTGAATCTTTTCAAAAATCTAAAATCGATTCAAAATTAAAAAAAAACACATTAGAAACTTGATGGGGAGAGTGAGAGAGAGGAAAAGAGAGACAAGCCTTGATTGGAGAAACTAAGAAGAAGAGAAGATTCGAAGAGATGAATAAAAGATTTGAAGAGAAGAAAAAGATCGAAGAGAAGATTTTGGGGAGAGAGAAAATTAGAAACTAAGAAGAGATAGAGAATGAGAGAGCGAAGGTTTTGAGGAGAGAGAGAAACTAAAGATTCAGATCTGAGAATTTTGAAGAAGTAGTAGAAGAAACCCATAACAGAAAAAAAGAGTGGTTATGTGAGAAAGTTTGGAGTCGCCATTGATGGAGGAAGCGAGGAAGAGATGAAGAGAGAGAGAAGTCACGTTAGGGATGTTGAATAAAGTGTGGTTGAGTAATAGTCTCAGATTAGTTGGTTGAATGATTTTCGGTTTGGGCAAACTCAAATTAATAGAGGAAAACAGTGTTAATCGGTTTGTAAATTTTGAGCAATCAGAGAGGTAGACTTGTGTTTTCACCACCAAATAAGTGGTGAAAGTGCTAGAGTGTCAAAATGTGTTATATCTGTAAATACAGTTTGAAAATGTGCTATAGAGTGTAAATCTCTCATTTTTTAAATTGTAATGATAATTAAAATCAAATTTTAATTAAAAATAATTGTTTTTAACGGTTTTAATAACGGTGTTTACTATTCCGTAAAAAATTTTGACGGTGCATACTCGGGATCCACTACGAAGGTTTTTCTGTTAAAATTTATAGGTTGAAGGTTTAAAGTACTAGGGAAATATTTCTGAGATTTAAAGTGTCAGTACTTGCCATCTTGAAAGTTTTTTTATGCGATTTTCCCATTCTAAATATATAAATTGTGTGACTAAAAAACTTAGTAATTAAATCCTAATAAACCAAGTCATCAATAGTCTTCAAAACGTATATATAACTAAATGTATAAAAATCCATAATAATAAAATTAACGGTAACAATACACCCGTGCACATCACGAGTCATAATCTAGTTAATTTATTAAAATATATATTACCTGATTTATCTGTCAATATTATCATATTACTACCCACTATATTAATTTAAAATTTTAACTAGATACAGTTAAAAGATACGATCTTGAACTCTTTGTTTTTTTTCCTTGTTCTTAATTAATTATATTGGGTTTAATCATATTATTTTGACTGGTATCTATAGGTTAATTACTTAATTCAGTACCGAAGGGTGAGATTAATGGACGGATGGACCATCACTCCACTACGCAGCTGAGGGTCCAACTTTCCTCAAATCGGCTCCAAGATCGCGACTAGCACTTCAACCCGTATCCTGTAAACTCTTCAAAGATATTTTCAACATCATTCATGCTTTTCACGGAGACTTATTTATCAAAGTGGACTAAGCTACTAATTTAAAAACTCATGCCCGTCAATTCGTTTATACTACACCTCAACTCTCTAGTCTTTTTATACTACACGTCTAAGATCCTAAACCTAGTATTTTCAAGCAATCTTCAATAAAGAGGCATAAACTTATCCCTTATCCTTTCCCAATAAAGGCATAAACTTATAAATATGATGAATATTAAGTTGGTAATGATATTGAAAACAAAGACGAAAGAGAGAATACAGTATTTTTAATAGGCGATTAAGTTTTATAATTTATAAACTATTAACAAAACTACAAGTGCATGATTATACCGAAGTAGTATTTAAGAATCAATTTCACAAGAACTAAAGATTGCAACATTAGAGATGCGAGACACAAACTAAACTAAAGACTACAAAAAAATATCATTTTTACGACGGCACATCGTTGTAAAATCATTGTAAAATCACTGTACCATCAATTTTACGACGAAACGTGAACCGTTGTAAATCGATCAACGTAAAACAGAAATCGTTGTAAAATCGTTGGAAACATTACGAGGGGAAAAAAATTGTCGTACAATCGTCGTAAATATTACTTCGAAGTTACGACGAATAGAAACACGTCGTAAGAACGGTAGAAATTCGAAGTCAATTTACGACTAAACTACGACCAATTAAGGATGATTAACAATTATCGTAAAATCGTCGTAAAATAACAATCATCGTAAAATCGTCGTAAAAGATTCGTCGTAAAATCGTTGTAAATTAACGACGATTGTTAATTTTTTATATATTTTTAATTTTTTTAATTAAATAATATATTATATTTATTTTTATAATTTAATTAATTTCGAAATTAAAATTTGAAAACAAGAAAAATTATTAAAAAATAATTATATAATAAATTTTGTTACAAATATGAAAATCCTAATTATCTAGATCTATTTGGAACTCTTCAAAATCCAAATTGTCGTCGTTGCTCCTCATCTCTCGGCTGGCCGCTTGTCCTCGTTGGCTGACTAGTTGTCGCTCTTTGTGTCGCTGTTGCGGCTACCGCTGCTTGTCGGCGTCGTTTTTCCTTCAAAAGGGCCCCGGCTTATGGGTTCCCGAGTGCTATGATCTCGAACATCGAGTCATACTCAGAAAGCTCATCCTCAACCTTCTGCTGATATGCGGTTTGAGTCTCTTGTAGACTCATAATCTTGTCACGTAAGACGATTGGATCATATTCTGGCGATCGTCATCGCGGAACAAATGACGAGGCGGTTGGAACATCTCGAATAGATCCCATCCCTATGACCTTCTCCTTTTTCTTAGGGGCAACCAACATTCTAAATTACAATTAATTAGAATTTAAAAATAAATACTAAAAAATAATAAGTACTAAATTATTCTATATACCTCCTTGAATATCCGGTCAATTAATATCATGTGTGGTTAACCCTCCTGACTGAACCGACAAACCGCCATGTGATAGCTGAGAGAGTTGTGTCTCTCGCTCGGTGACCTTGGAAGTCACCTCGTTAAAGATCATCTCGGCGTTCTCTGAAACGAATGCACCATTTTTCTTCCGGTGCGTCTGCTCAAAAACCTTCGTCATCGGAGGAAGTACACCTTCGTTTTCGGCGGCCTAAGAAAAAAAAACAATGTTATTGATCAAATTAAATCAAGTAAATAACATAAACGAAATAATTTAAATAAATTTAATTACCATTTTCAGACGAACACCCGCAAAAGGCATTTGACCGGGTGTATGAGGCAAAACGACGTGTTTGCCGTCCGGACCAACAGTGTTGCGGGAAGCCGAACACTTCTCCGCAATAACCATCGACTCCGGATCCACCCAATACCGCACCAAGCCGTTCCATACTGCTTTATCCATGTAAAGGGGCTTTGCTTCATTGCTAGTCTTCTTCCATAGTTTCTTCCAATCAGAAACGATGTTGGTGAGGCAAAACTTCACACTCTCGAGGAACAATGTCTTCACCTCATCATGAATCGCAAGATCCCAGTCATATTTTTCTGCATGAGAAACAAAATAATTAAATATTTTATAAAAGTAGATTAACTATATATATAAATATAATAGAATAAAATAAAAAAACAAAGTATACGTACCGCAAACATCTTGGACCATGTCTCCTTGACGTGTGTTGGGAGCTGTTTCCAGTTGGTATGAGGCTTGTAAAAATAGGACTTGATGATGTCAGAAATGGTGCCTCCGTCGGTATGCTCTAAGTCTAATCTCTTAAGCTTATGCCAACCCGGCTATGCAAGCAAAATCTTCACCGTCATATGTGCATATGGGGCTGACGCATGTCATACACCTTGCGGAACCTGAGGTGGTGGTGGCGGCGGTGGAGCACTTTGTGTTTACGTCGGCGGGATGACACCCGGTCTCCATAGCTGAAGAAGACACGGGATGTCCGCTAGCTGATGTCCCACCAACAGAACTCAAAAATTGAGTGTAGTGGTACTCAAATACTCAAGAATAAAAACACATCAAGGGAACGCTTCAAATGCTTCGGACAAGGTACTAAAAAACTCAAGAATAAAATTCTCTTTGCATCCACATATCTGGAAGAAGGTTGTAAGGCGTTAGGATGACTGACCATAAAAAAGTATTGCCTACCAGACATACCAAATGGACTAAATACATGTGCGCAAAGACCAAGATACACATTTTGTTTCTCTCTATCAAAGTTTAGATGTACCGTCTTAAAGTGTTTCTACGCTTTTGCATCTGAAGGATGAGTAACCTCCCCATTTGTCTGCAAATGATATGCATGCCATCTCATCGATGCAGTTGTCCTCTCAGAATGATACATTCTTTTTAACCTATTAGTTATAAGAAGGTACCACATCCGCTGGAACGGTACCTTACTCCGACCAGTACCTTACGACTTATATATTGGCTTATGGCAAAATCAATATTCCTATAGCTTATCATCATCTTTAAAAAAAAGCATGCAATTTTCAACACATACATCTATCATCTCATGAGTCAACCCAAGACTAAAAACCAGCTTCTATATCTCATAGTAAGTTTCAGCATCTAAATTGTCCTCTGGCAAATAATATTTAATCAGATCAGCCCAATTATCCATGCAACCTCATCTAAGTTATGATTAATTTTAATAGTCATCATCCTAGCCGTCAACGACAATTTAGAGTGCCCATCTCTACATCCATCGTAAAGTGGCTGATTTACAGCATCTAGCATATCATAAAATATTTTTGCATGTAGATTGGGTTCCTCATGATCAAGTGAAAATGTACTTATGGTTTCATGAAATGCATATGTAACCATGTCATGAATCATATCATGATCTTGACCATATGCTACTCCGCATGATAATCAAATTGATGAAAATTATTTGACTCATCAAAATTCGATGCTTGATAATTGCTACTAATACTAGCTGCATTTCCCCATGACCCTCTCCATGATAATACCAGATATAGTAATGCGGCATAAACCCTCTGTTTAATAAATGCGACCACACCTTCGATGTAATGATAAATTTCCTATTTATGCATTTCGGACAAGGACAGTACATCATACAATTGTTAATCGTTTTTTGCATACTTTCCGCCTGATGCATGAATCCCTCCACCCCATCAATAAACTCCTTTGTTAGCGATCCCTCCGAATCAATACGATTATACATCCATCTTTGAATTTCGTATATTGACAGCTTTGGTTGGTGAGAGAGAAGTAAATGTTTCTAAACATGAAAATTATGAGGTTGGCCACTATATATAGATTTTTATTTTAGTTACCATCGAATTAACTACGAATTTGACATCGATTTTACAACGAAATTAACATTGCCGACAAAATTACAACTACAAGTTTCCTCGTAAAAAAAACGGTACACCCGTAAAATTAAACGTGTTCACCTAACTTATATTTCATCGGGAAAAATTGTTGTACCCCAACAAATATAAATTGTTGGTCATTCGTCAGTAAGTAACGACGGAATTACATCGTTTTTCTAAATCATCGGTAATTCGTCGCTAGTTACGACGATTTTACAACGAAGGCAAGAATCGTCGTTTATCGGACCGAATTGTACGGCACCTTTACGACGAATTTATTCGTCCTAAATTCACTACGGTTTTGAAATACATTGTAAAATTGTCGTTAATGCGATGATGATTTACAACGAAAATAAATCGTTGTAAAAAATCGATGGGAAAACTGTGTTTTCTTGTAGTGAAAGTAAACTAAACTAAACTAGAGTACTAGTGAGAGAGTGCTCTGACTTGTTATGAGAGTTTAAATTCTTAGAAGCCTGAGGATGGCTAGACCTCTCATCGCCACTTTCCAATCCATAGAGGATATACTTTATATACTCTATATTTTACAGTTTTCGTTACGGATTTTACCATAATATATAAGAGTTTTTAATCGGTTTTGTACCTTTAGAACTAGTTTTCTTGTATTTGTAGTCTTTAGAATCTTTAAATGTCATATCATCAAAAATATGTAAAATAGAGCAAAGGAGGAGTAAACCACGACCCAACCAATTCTCCAATTCAAAAGCATCAAATCAATTCACTAAAATCGTAAGATATGTAGACTTTCCCAATCAGAGTGCACATAAGTATCTAAAGTTTGTCACTCATTGGAGATATTTCCAATCATGGGTGGATATGAAATTTGGTTTCAAGATAGCTTTTCGAGTTAGCTTTCATATAGTTAGAGTCATTTGGAGCCATGGTTGAGAAGTTGCACCCGATTTACTAAAGTTGTGTCTGTATGGCTCGCAAAAGAAGCATGAGCAGAAAGAAAGTTCTCTATAGGCCCATGACCCAGGTGCCTCTCCATCGGCCAACTTCATAGGCCCATGGCACCGTATCGCTGCCATGTGCCTCCTCAAACCTATGTCCAGGCCCGGCTTGGTAAGTCGAGCGGGTTAGCGGACCGGCATGTGGGCAATGTCAAAGCCGATCGCAAAGTTAAGAGACTAGTTGCACTTACAGTTTAAAGTTAATACTCTTGCAGAATTTTTGCAGACTATGCAGCTTACTCTGCGAGACTTTTCATTAACTTTGCGAAACCTTATGTTGACTCTATCAGACCTTTCGATGACTTTGAAAAAAAATATCCTATGCTTTGCGAGAGATGCTTACCTTTTGTAGAAGAGTTGCATACCTTATGCAATGTGTCATACCTTTTATAGATCCTACAGAATTTTTGTAGAACTCAATCAGACCTTCTGTAGACTTTGCAAGCTTGTTCTGCGAGAGTTTTACAAATCATTTTTTAGATTTATGTTTTGTGGGTCATCCACGAATACGCGGTGGATCAATACATTTAACATGGGAGCTGCAATGAGCCAACCCGCAAGTTCCGCTCCTTAATGAACAAGGAAAATAATGTCTAGACCCGTCCCATAAGAGCATTTGCATTGGGGGTGTGTCATTGAGAGGGTTGATGGTATCTCAAATGAAACACCCAAAAAAAAATGTTGAGACACTCAAATCATATGTGGCAATTTGGGATCGGTCTATTTAAAAAAACAAAAATTAATTACTTAATTAAAAAAAAAATTAATATTTTTTGTGGAAAGACACTTGAGAGTATAATGCAGATGCTCTAATAGTTCTTATTGAACATGGCCTGCAGGTATCCTGCCGGTTTGACACTTCTATTCTCAGTCTACCACATTGGGCTGCTAAGGTGGGTGATTACAACGAATGGCTAAGGCTATATCTTTAATGAAAACGCGAGACATCCTGACAACTATGACGTAGACTGGTGGATCCCATTCCGAAATGCTCTATAAAGCATGCACTTTCCACAATCAATCTGGTCCAAAATGCATTTTGTCCACTGTGATTGGATTGAACAAAGATTATTTAAGCATTATGTTAAATTTCTAATATAAGGTTTTTCAGACTATATATATCGTGAAGAACATATATATATATATATATATATGATTGGCCAAAAAAAAACATGTATTTTTATAAAGTTATAAACGTCATGTTCGTAATTTCTAGCACAATATAATTTCCAAAAAAAAAAAAATTTAATCAAATAATTGAACGGGCAGTAAAATTACGGGTGTGAGACTCGTGGGAAAAATGGCCAATTTATACATTAACTATTGCCCATAGTTACAATCTAATCATATAAACTATATAGTTGTACCCAACCCATACATAAACTAACATAATTTGACTAAGGTTTACATTGACTCTAACATCATTGGTAAAAGTCATCGACAATTAAACACTTGTTAAAAAAAAAAAAAAAAAAAAACCATCGACAGTTGCTGAACTAAAGTCGAAGATTTAGAAGAAAAAATTATAATTGCTGAATTTCCTTTCACTCTGATCAATCACAAAGAAAAAGTAGATAAAGATTTCCTGCAATTTCTTGCTGGATTCTTTTGTCTTGTTGTGTTTTATGATAACCTTTTTCCACTCTTTTTTTTGTCCTTTTGGCGTTTTACTGTTTAGTTTTTTTTCCTCTTGTCGTCTATAGACGAGTAATCCATTAAAAATAAATGCAATTTTCACTTCTTCTTTTTTGGTGCAAAATACAATATTTCTTTTTCTTTTGCGTCTTAATTTTATTAGCAAAGTGAAACACAAAGTAAAATACAGGATGGAGTACAAGGTAAATTACCAAACCGGTAAGGACTCGTTCTCCGAAATTAAAAAAACCGCGGAATATTGATAAATCCTTGGAAACCAAAGAAAAACATCATAATTTTTTTGTTTTTTTTAATTGAATGTAAAATTTATTCAAATCAAAAAAATGTGTGTACAATAAGTGCAACTTAAACTAATGAGTTTTTAAAAGGTTTTCAAATCAACAAAAATTCAAAGATTGAAAATTATAGTAAATTCTCTTAACGAGTAGCCAACCAAGCTTACACCTAACTTTCATATAAATGTTAGATCATTTCGTACTTGTTTGTAAAATATCATAAAAATTACACTCTAACTTAAAACTACCTATCAAATAACTAAAACTGGGAATTCAACTTTAACAGGATCATATTGTTCTTAATTCCCAGCTTTAACAGGATCATAATGTTCTTCTAACTCTTTATTTTATTTTCCTCTCTATTATACTCTAAATTTCATTACTCTGACACAACACCAGCTACATTCTATAATCTACACCTTGAGAGTGAAAAGTGTAATAAGTGTTGAAGTGAAAGCAAGTTGTGATATGGTGGTGGGGCCCTTTTATTGGGTCTTCTTTTTTTATTTCCATATAAAGAGAAAAATTGGAAGAATCTGAACAAAACCAAACCACCCTCATACATAGGAACTAAAATAGTCAATAGAAAAATGGGCAAAGTTGTGATACTACTTGTGCTCCGACTACTCATGAATCTCTTACTCATCGGTTGGATTTCTCTCTGGATCATGAAACCCACCAGTCTATGGATACAATCTTGGCGTCAAGCTGAAGATATCATCAAACATACTTTCTTCAGCTATTACGGTAAGTAGCTCAAATCTTCTCTTATTTCATTTCTATATATCTCTGATCTCTCCAATTATGACTCATCAGGTCTCAACTTTGCCGTATTCTCATTTCCTCCAATTGCTCTTTCTATAATTGGACTCATTTACTTGAGTTTACTGCCGCAACATCATAGTCCAACAAGGTAATATAATTTCAGTGTATACGTAATAGTTAAAAGTAAGTAAAGATCAAATCTTTGCCCATTAGTTTTTTGTCTAATTGTTATAATAATGAGCAGTAGAGGAGGGAGGAGTGTAGATGTTAATGTCTCAAGACCAGCCATTATCAATAGCTTCATTGGAATTGTGTCTTGTTTCGAGATCGTTGCTCTTGTTTTGTTCCTACTCTTTCTAGCTTGGACCTTCTACGCTCGCGTCTCTAACGACTTCAAGAAGCTGACGCCTGTCAAAACCATGAATCTTGAACTGTAAACTCTCTCCAATTTTGAAAATCTACAGCCTTTTCTATATAGAGTTGTTGACTTATTATATGTTTTCAGATGGCAGCTTAAGTACTTTAGAGTTGCTACAAGGTTCGGTCTATTAGCCGAAGCCTGTCTCTCTCTGCTTCTTTTCCCTGTCTTGAGAAGGCTTTCGATGTTCCGGTTACTCAACATTCAGTTTGCAGCTTCTGTAAGATATCATGTGTGGCTTGGGAATGGTTTGATATTCTTTGCTTTGGTTCATGGAGGAAGCACCTTGTTCATATGGACTATTACCCATAACATTGAAGAAGAGGTAAAGTAAAACATAGTAAATCCAATTCTTTATAAGAATCTTGAATTAATAATGTTCATGAAAGACTCTTTCTTGGGGTAAAAAAAACAGATTTGGAAATGGCAGAGAACGGGCCGGGTATATGTAGCTGGAGTGATCAGTCTTGTAACAGGATTACTGATGTGGATCACATCACTTCCTCATATTCGAAGGAAGAAATTTGAAGTTTTTTACTACACACACCATTTGTATATACTCTTTCTTGTATCGTTCTTGTTTCATGCTGGTGATCGTCACTTCTACTGGATCCTCCCTGGAGTCTTTCTCTTTGGACTCGACAAGATACTTCGGATTGTTCAATCACGATCAGAAAGCTGCGTTATTTCCGCCCGTCTCTTCTCTTGTAAAGCCACTGAGCTTGTCTTGCCAAAGCACCCAAGTAAGAAGGTACATTTCTTTCTGTATTTAAGATTACAAAAAAAAAAAGAATTTGCTTTATTTTGGTGATTTGTATTGGTATTTTGCAGGGCTTAACTACGCTCCATCGAGTTTTATGTTCGTCAACATTCCGCTGATCTCGCAGTTTCAATGGCATCCGTTTAGTATTACATCGAGCTCGAGTGTAGACAAACACACATTGTCTGTTATGATGAAATGTGAAGGAAGATGGACAGAGTCTGTTTATAACATAGTAGAAGAAGCTGCAATTTCTAATAAGAAGATTAACAACGTGACCATAAGAGTAGAAGGTCCTTATGGACCTGCCTCGGCAGGTTTCCTCAGGTTTCTAAAAACACTATTTGCATCAGCTCAATTTCGATAAAATTGCTTAAACCTGAAAGTATTGATTGTTTTGGCAGGTATGATACTCTGTTTCTTGTGGCGAGAGGAATCGGGATTACGCCATTTCTAAGCATTTTGCAGGAATTGGCTTGCGAAAACCGATTGAAATCTCCAAAGAAAGTGCAGCTCGTGTTTGCGGTTAGGACATTCCAAGACATAAACATGTTGATTCCAATATCCTCTATACTCTTTAACCTAATCCACAACTTAAGTCTCAAGATTAAAGTTTTTGTCACCCAAGAGAAAAAATAATCCAATGGACCAACAACATTACAAGACTTCTTGGCTCAATCACAAGTTCAGTCTATTCACCTGGGAACCGACGAGGACTATTCAAAATTCTCAATTCTTGGCCCTGAAAGTTTTAGATGGCTTGCCACAATAGTCCTTATAACCGCCCTCACGTTTATCGGCTTGCTTATCGGTTTAGGCCATTTCTTTATACCTTCTGAACACAAGAATCATTCACATTCAATGAAATTAGCTGCTTCAGGAGCAATGAAGAAAGCTAAGGAAAATGTTCCTTCTTGGGTTCCAGATTTGGTTATCATTGTCTCTTACTTTATATCTATAACAACTGGAGGTTTAGCTGCAACTATTTTACAGTGGAGACGACAAAAGAGAGAGGCACCAAGAATGTCTAAAGAAGAAGTAAGACCACATGAAGGAAACTTCACCGAGTTAATACCAATTGCTCCAGTTGAGGGACATGAGATACATATCGGAGAAAGGCCGAAATTCGAAGGTATTGGTTTATTTAAAATTCAATCTTGTTGAGTTACAATATCTCTCAAGGTTATGTGGTATTTTTGTCTAACACAGAGATATTGTCGGAGTTTGGGAAGAACTTGAGAGGATGGTCGAGTATAGGAGTTCTGGTATGTGGACCAGAGTCAATGAAAGAGGCTGTGGCATCGATGTGTCGCCAAAGGTCTCAGTGTTTTGAAGTAGAGGATTCAAGAAGAAGCCACAAGAAGATGAATCTCAATTTTCATTCTCTCAATTTCAACCTCTAATATAAAGCCTTTTCTAAAGGGTTATTCTCTTATTTTAATAGTAATTTGTATTATTTTGGGTCTCCAATCTTACTTTTATGATTGCTATTTGATCCTTTTTCTTGGGGGAGAATTCCCAAAATATGCAAATTTCTTTTTCACTTTGGCCATTTCTCTTGAAATTCAAATGATTAGACTGTGTTCATTTGGGTGTGAGCCCCATGTGACTTATAAACAGATTGGAATAAATGTCACGTCAACGAGATTTTCAATTAAAATCGTAAATTAAGAAAAGTAATAATTCAAAAACTCGGATCATGGTCTAGACTCATTGAACCCACATTGTTTGTCACTTGTTGTAATGTTGGAAAATCCCTTAAAACTCTTTAGGAGATATAGGTGTAGTAGTTGAGTTTAACAGTTTCGAAAAATGGAGAAACATTATTGAAAATGATTTGAATTTGATGTAAGCGAATTCGAAGCTAGATTACCAAGTGAACACATCTCCTTTAAGGAGCATTCGACATAACAAATCGAATGCTCCTCGAAAAGCGGGTTGAAGTTGGGCACGAAAACCGAATCCAAAACCTAACCTTCCTCTGTCTCCTTTTCCCCAAATCCATAGATCTCCGTCGATTGTCAAACCATGATGGAGCACATGAACAATTTCAGGGCTCGTAAATCAGGCTAAACAAGGTCGACATGAAAGTCGAAGATGAGATGCAAGCTCTTCTACTCCTTAGTTCTCTGGCAGAGAGTTTGGACACACTAGTTGTTACTCTTAGCAATTCGGCACCAAAGGGAAAGCTTACTAAATGAAGAAGCTAGGAGGAAAGAGCGATGTTCGGCCACTCGTAGGTGAACGTCATAGTTAGACGGGGTAGAAACAAAACACGTGGACACAATAAATCTTGATGACGATCGAAGCCACACCCTAGAGTTACATGTTACTATTGTGGCAAGGTGGGTCACAAGAAGCTAAAGTGTCGGTTTCTCAAGAAAGATCAACAGGTGGGTAACGTCAAGCCTGACCAGTTTAGTCCCACAAAGAGGCATGATGACAGGACCACCACCATTGTGGCATACGAGGATGGAGATGTATATTTATTGAAGAATGCAATCTTCCAAACATCGCCTCTAACGATACTTCATGGATCATTCACTCTGGTGCTTCCTTTCATCTCACCCCTCATGAAAGCTTTTTCACAACTTACCAAAGTGGTGACTTTGGTAACGTCCAAATGGGGAATGAATGAAGAAGCAAGATTTTCGGAAAGGGGTACGTTGTCCTTACATCAAACACATGATGTAAGAGGGTTCTCAAGGATGTCAGGCATGTTCCTGACATGCTGGTCAATCTCATATCAACTGGAAAGCTCGATGATGTTGGTTTGGGAAATCACTTTGGGAAAGGCAAGTGGAAGCTAACCAAAGGAAACTTGGTCATGGTTCGAGGAAAGAAAGAATGATCATTGTACATGACAAGTGTTGGAACTCGTTTTTGACGAAGTGGCGTTGACCACTTTTCCGGTGGATTTTCCGGTGGAGACGTCTGTCGGAATGACCGGATTTCAGGCACGATGAAATAGCTGTCGTGAGCACTATAATATAGTGTATTCACTTATCAAAATATGAGTTGATTTGAATGAGAAATGGAGATCCAAAGTTGATGACTTGGAAAGCTTGAAATGCTTCAAAATTTGGCTAAGTGTAAAAACTAGCAAATATCCCACATTGGAAACTTAAGGTGAAATACTCTTGTATATATATTGGAGAAGTCCCAACAAGGTTCAAAACCTTAGGACCACTTTGTGGGGAGAAGAGTAAGCTCACACTAAACCATATGCACGCGCGCGCGGCGAGTCGAGCTCGGACTCGGGTTTGAGTGTTGGTTCGGGTAGATGGGTCTTGACCCAATAACCTTTTTTTTGCATCAAATTATTATTTGTGTAATTGATCACTACATAAATTATATATTTGGTCAAAATATAATACTGAATAATTATCATCATTATTTGAGAATTGATGTGGTTAATTCTATAATTCTTCATTCTCCTTTGTTACCACAAATTAATTTGGCAACTAATTGTGCATTACTCCTAGAAAATGGAGACCACAAAAGTCTTGTGACTCCTCTCTCATTTTATATATACTAGGTGACTCCCCGCGTTAACGCGCGGGTATTTTTATTTACAAGTTTTTTGGTGCTTCTTTTATAAAGATGTATTTAGTGTCGGTGACGCCTCCAGTACTTGTGCTCCCATCGTCGCCATGTCCAGTCACGATTTACCATTCTCTCTCTCTCTCTCTCTCTCTCTCTCTCTCTCTCTCTCTCTCTCTCTCTCTCTCTCTCTCTCTCTCTCTCTCTCTCGTGGCCGATCTCTCTCTCCCCCTCTCGCCGGCTCTCTATCTCTCATCCTCGCCTGAACCTTCTCTCCCTTCGGCGGCTCTCTCTCTTTCTCTCTTCCTCGCGCCGGCTCTCTCCATCTCCCTCTCGTCAGACCTCTTTCCCTCTCCCTCACGCCGGTTCTCTATCCCTTTCACTCTCGCCGGTTCTCTGTCCCTTTCACTCTCGCCGGAACACTCTCTCTCTCCTTGTCGTCGTTATGTCCCTCTCCCTTTCGTTGGATTCGTTCAAAGAGGGTTTCGAAATCGGAATGTCGTAGAATTAACTTGAGCAGACAAGAAGGAAACCGGATCAGTCGGGGTAGAATTGTCCATGAGTCAGTCTTCAATCTCCGACAATACTTTAGCGTCACTTCTTCTTGATTGTTGTTGTTGTTGCTGGTTCGTCGAAGGATTAGGAGTCTCAGACGGCACTGCACTTCTCTGCGCATTACCAGAATACAATTTTCTATCGTAAAATTCATTGAGTGAGTATTTATATTTGTTTTCTTAATATGTATTAAATGTTTAAGTTAATTTTGTCTTTTCGTTTTTCGTAGATACATTTTAGATATATGAATAGCATGAATTTAGACTTGTTTTAGTTATTTGTTTTTACTTTAAAATACAATGAATTTGGCAAGGATTGTGTTAAAGGCGTAAGTAAGTTAGACGGTGTGACAATAAATTTGGCAAAAAAATATTGTAAATAAGTTGAAAAGGTTTTTATATTTTTTTAAATTAGATTGAAGGTGGTACAATAGAAGTTGGAAGGTTTTTAAAGTTTTTAATGTTTTTTTTAATCTTGAATTTATTGAGAAAAAAATGAAAATAAAAATAAAAATTGACCAATAAGGGAGGGACAAGTTTCAACCTTGGAGAGAGCCCCTTCACTTTTTATAAGGTAGATATGAACAATCTCTCATATGAAGAAAGATGAATCATCACTTTCTTTTTCTTCTTTTGTCTTATGGTTTTTTCTCCATGAGAGTACAATACAGAAAAAATGGTTCGGAAGCTTATGATTTTGGGTGATACGAATCATAAGAAAAATGCAGTTGTATCTTGGGATTCGGAACGCTATGCAACCGTCACTGCAAATCCGTTCTTCCCCCAAATTCTTGTATCGGTATCATTTTAATATTATGATCATCGATTTATTTTATGTATTTTACTTTACAAATTTATTAGTTTGCCCTATTTTAGAATATGCGTTCCTACAATAAGAACTAAGCTATGCAACGTGGAAGTAAATGCCGTGAGTGCTGACATAGAGATGGCACCGACACCGTGCCAACTTTTGGCTAAGTCGGGAAGGGGGAGATTGTTGGGAATAATCCATCCATAGCCCAAAACAATTGATGGGCTAATTTAAGTCTTAATCCAAATTAAGAGCTTAAAAGAAAAATTTAAGAATGAATAAAAGTCTAGAAGTATAGAAAATAAGAAGGGCAAATTGCTGTTTTTATCCCAAAATTTCGTTTTTATGACAAAAATACACCGTTCTTTCAATCAAATGCTGCGCTACACTTTCGGGGGTGAAAAATTACAGTTACCCCCTTATGACCAAACAAAAAACGTGAAACCGTTATTACCATTTTAACCTTCGCGACATGTCAGACTTCTATAGCGACATGTCAGACTTCTCTAGAGGTCTGACATTTAGACTCTAATAGAAGTCTGATTGATTTATCTTACCAGACTTCTCTCACACGTATTCGAGAAGTCTGATACAAATTAAAATAGTAAATTTAAATTTAAAAATTAAAAAAAAAATTTGTTAAAACTTTTTTCTACAATAATTAAATAAAGACGATTTTGATGTATAGAAATTAATATTTCATAAAATTGAATCAAATTAAACAAGGTTAGTTAATTATGCGTATACCTCAATAAATATCAGACTTCTCGAAGAAGTCTGACACATATTTAATAAGTAAATTTAAATTTAAAAATTGTAAAAATTTATTTTGTTAAAAATTTCTTATACATAAATTAAATATAGGCGATTTCAAAGTATTAAAATTAAATTTCGTAAAATTGAATCAAATTAAAACATGTAAGGCAAAGTAGGTTGTAAACCTCAAAACATGCTTTGTAATGGAAACATTTACATATAACTTTAGGATTAGATTCATGGTTTACCAAATTTACATTTGAAATTTTAAATTTGCACATATGTGTTGTAATGTGCATATATTTCACGAATTTGATGCTTCCTAGAAGTTATGTTTTAATATTGTCACTCATAAGTGCTAAATATTAGATTTATGGTTACTCAGACTTATCGGAGAAGTCTGAGAGAATCGGGATTTCTCAGACTTCAATTTTAATCTGATTTTTTAAAAGTCAATTGCAAAACTATCCTCTTGTTGACCATATGAGTTTCATCAGACTTCTAAAGCAGTCTGAGTATACAACTCAGATCTGAAAATAGACGATATGAAAAAATTCGTACCTATATCCGTTTAGAGTTTGTTTTCACCCTCGTCGAGCGCCCATAACATCTAATATCACCGAAATCTCGCAAGCCCAGTCGTTTTTTGCCGTTTTATGCCATAATTTCCGATTTCGGTACGTTTGAATCGGAAAATCAGTGGAAAATGGGAGAAATCGGAGAGAGAAGTCGCGAAAAGTGTTTACGAGCTCTATTCTTGAGCTTTAATGGTAGAAAAAACGGGTTAGTTACTGCATTAACTCGTCGACGATGGTGGTGGTTGTTGTTTCTCAGACTTCTCAGAGAATCAGGGTTTCTCAGACTTCTCAGAGAAGTCTGAAACGTATTTAATTTGAAAATTTAAATTTAAAAAATATTAAAAATTTAGTTTTTAGAAATTTTTTATTACATAAATTACACATACTCATTGTTGCTGTATATAAATTAAAAGTACATAAAATTTAATCAAATTGAATCATTGGAGATGAATTTGGATCTAAACACAAGTTTGCGGTTTCTCAGACTTCTCCGAGAAGTCTGAATTGTATTTAATATAAAATTTTTAAAAATAATTAAAAAAATAATTAAAAAACTTTTCATACAAATTTTTGATACATAAATTAAACATAATCATTGTAGATGTATATAAATTTAAATTACATAAAAGTTAGTCAAAATGAGTGAGTATGAGATAAATTTGGATCTAAACACCGTGTAGGTAAGAGTTTACGGTTTACGGGCTCAATATTTGTTGGATTAGGGTTCAAAGTTTGCCCTTGGAGTGTAATTAACTATAAAAGAGTGTGAATATCGAGTTATATATTGCATTGTGCAAATAACAAAGAAAACAAGATTTTTGTCTATGTTCGACATATGAAGTTGGATATCATGTTCTTATCTGTAGGGTTAGATTTAGAGTTTCTAAATTTTTAATTCATAATGTTTTTTTACATATACTGGTTAGTTTGTGACTAAGTTAAACGAGTTTGATGTTTGTTATAAGTTTTCTATATAATATGATGGTATTTAAGTAGTAATTATCAAGTATAGGGTTTATCTACCATTTCAGTCTGATCATGTCCATGGTTTATCAGACTTTGTGATGGAAACATGTGAATTAACCTTAAATAAGTTACCCTACTTGTGATTTTACCCCATATCTATATATATATAAAGTTAGGTTTTCTCTCTTCTCATGAAGACACCTCATCTTCCACATCATTTTGATATTTAATTTTCCTAATTTAATTAGTTAAAATTTTGATATACATATTAATTATACATTTTATTAAATTATGCAAGGAATTTGAAAAGTCATTTTCATATTTATATCATGAAAACTTAAAAAATCAACAAAATTTACTGAAAGAATAATATATTTAAAAATTTGAGTTTTACTAATATATTACACATTTTATTATAGTTATAAAAATAAAGTTTTATATCGAAAATATGTTTAGTGAATGGATATTATTTGATCCAAACTAATAGTAGACAATATATACAATATTAATATAACATATATCATCCACATGTATGCTACATCATTTTGATATTTCATTTTCATAATTTAATTAGTTAACACTTTGATATACATATTAACTATACATTTTATTAAATTATGCAAGGAATTTGAAATGTCATTTTCATATTCATATCATGAAAACTTAAAAAAATCAACAAGATTTATGGAAAGAATAATATATTTAAACTTTTAGTTTTACTAATATATTACACACTTTATTATAGTTACACACGGTTAAAGTTTTATATCGAAAATATATTTAGTGAATGAATATTATTTGATCGAAACTAATAGTATACAATATATACAATATTAATTTAACATATCGCAAATATATAGAGATTAAAAAAAAACAGAATATATAATAAATAAAAAGTAAACTCATTATCGTTTAATAATTCATATTATAGTATCTTTGTTAAATAAATTATA
Source organism: Eutrema japonicum (assembly GCA_030161315.1). Lineage (NCBI taxonomy): Eukaryota > Viridiplantae > Streptophyta > Magnoliopsida > Brassicales > Brassicaceae > Eutrema > Eutrema japonicum. Next base: position 32,755,155 of record BSQW01000012.1, read on the forward strand.
TATAAGAAAATCGATTTCAAAAAAGTACATAATTTAAAATAATAAAATGAAACGTTCAGTAATTTAGATATTTGGATAACATGATTTATTTGATCTTTAAATATAGATAAGATATGAAAGTTCCAAACAAACATTATTATTTGTAAATAATATAGAAGTGATTGATCGTAGATATTGAAGTGATTGACTATCACTTACATTTTCATTTTAATGAAGGTGGAAATAAGAGAAACAATTAGTTAACTTTATATATATATAGATATTAGGCTTACAATCTACAAGCAATAGTTTGTTTTACTAAAAATGAATAAAAAAGTTCTCATAAATAAATTAAACTATTATAAAACTTTTAAAAAAAAACTCGCGGGTCACAAATTTTTCTTATATAAAGTTGAATCTCACCGGACTTACCCCTTATAAATAACCTTATGTGTTGGCTAAATTTCTATTATTGCTGTAATTAAATTCATAATTAAATTTATTATTTTATCAAAATACATAATATAACACATTGTCTTGAATATTGAATAAGCAAATTCTAAAACGGTTAAATCTTAATTTGTGTGACTTGCAATCTATGAATAGATTTAAAATCAATAAAAGTCAATTATTAATTTTATTATTGCTGTAATGGGTTTACCCCTTATTAATAGCCTAAATTTCCATCTTTCTCTCCAGTTAAATATGGAAATCGTTTTCAAAAAAATAAAAAAAAATTAGACTTAGGAATCACAAATATATTTCACACATAAATAGGATTAAAATCATACATGAAACACTCCAAAAATAATAAATTCACATGAAAAAAAATAAAAAAAAATTATTATGCAACTTTAAAATGTAAATATCTTATTTTTACCCAACTAATTGCATAAAATTGATCACAAAAAGAGGTAAAAATGCGTACCATCGAATAAATAAACATATAGATGTTCATAAATTAAATAAAAAAATAAAAAACAAATACACAAATCTGAAGCTAATAGAGATAATTAAATTAACTACTAGACAAAATAAAATAAAATACCATTAGATTAAAAAATTATTTCCCACGTCCGCTCATATCACACCGTTTGTGATTGAAATTGAAAGTAAAATCTCGCCGGCGATGAGGGAAGATATCGGAGAAGACGAGGGTTTTAGAGGACTGAATTATGTTTTTTACAGGATAATCCTATTCACAAGAAGTCTCTCTCTCTCTCTCTTAATGTTTAGATCGATGTTCGACCCCATATTTCTTATACTTTTCCAAATCGGCTCATATTATCTCAAATATTCTCATTAACCCATACATCTACGATGATTTTGATAGTAAATTAGTGATTGAAATTAAATCGTTTTTCAAATAAAATTAGATTCATTTTGTAGTCACCAACACTAGATCATCGAAGATGAATAATAGTAAATTCTGAACATTTTATTAGTATTCGGTTTTAGGTAAAAATAGATGATCGAAAAATTCACAAACCTAACTTTTTTTAATAATAGGGACCTATTTCAAGGTATATTTTTTTAATAAATTCGAAAAATTCTAAATTCACAAACCTAACTTTCTTTTTATTAGTATTCGAAGTAACTTTCGGAGTATACAAAACTAACCCAATTTCGAAGTATTTATTTTATTAGTATTCAGTTGGGTTAAAAAATATACAATTCTCTAAACTTTAAAATGACAATACTTAACTTTTTAAAAACCAACTAATTGAATAAATAGTCAACCAAAGAAAAAAAAATCAAATTGTGGATCACCCACTAAACAAATACATAAATAAACATAAAATTAAGAAAAAAAAAACTTAAGAATAAACAATCCACATTTCTTAAGATAATAGAGACAAATCAATTAACAATCATACTAATAAAACTAAAATAATATTATACCAAATTTTTTAAAAACAAATTGTGTTCACGTCCGCGCGTAGCGCGGATCACACACTAGTATAAATTAAAGTTACCAACCCTAATATGTAAAAGTCATTATCGACTCTCTCTCTCTCTCTCTAAAACAGGAAGAATCTCTCTCTCTCTAAACTCTCTCAAACATAATTTCCGGAAACCCTCGTCGCCACCGCCACCGCCGTCGTCAGCTTCTTCAGACTGGTAATTACCTCTCCTTTTTCGTGTCACCTTACCAGTCCTTCCATCTATCTCTCTTCATCTTTTCATCACAACTCCATTTTCTTGTAGGTCGAATCGCCACACCACCGCCGCCGCCACCGCCCTCGCCGTCGTCAACTTTGTCTTTGCAACTGAGTTAAGCTTCCTAGAAACAAGTTTTTCGCCTTCTACTCTACCTTTTTCTACAAAATTTTTAGATCTATACGAAATAAGACCATTTTTCCATGTTCTTTGCCTAGATCTAAACAACCAGATGAGTTTTTAATTAATTTCGTTTTAGATCTAAAAGATAGAAGTCCATTTTTCTATGTCAAACAAAAGTTCTAGGTCTGGTATGTATTTTGATGCTTGGTTGTATTCAGTCCAAAACAAACATGAAAATTACTATATTAGAAGTCTGAAAGTGAATTAGACTCGATACGAAGTCTGATACTTGACCTGGTCTGAATTAGACTCGATTAGAAGTCTGAAATTATACTTTCATTTAATTAGACTCTGTTAGAAGTCTGAAATTTGAGTTTGTACGAATTAGACTTGAGAAGAAGTCTGAAATTAGACTTTTCCGAATTAGACTCTTTTAGAAGTCTGAATTTTGACTTGATTTTAAATTTGAATTTCTTAGAAGTCTGGCTTTAGACTTGTTTTAATTTTTGCGACTGTTTTCTGTTACACAGGATGGGGCGATTCAGTCATCTTCCAACGTCAAGTAGTTCATGTTCAACATGTCGACGTCGATCCAGATCATCCTACGGATTCCCCAAGAAATGCTTATGCGGTCTGGAGACCATCATGCGAACATCCACTACTGCCGATAATCCGGGAAGAAGATTTTTTGGATGTCGTAACTATGATGTAATGGCCTCTATATGCCATGTGGTTCGTTTGTTTTTTTTTCTTCTGCTTATTATAATTTGGGATCTTAATATGATTGTATAAATGTGGCTGTGTAGGATGGTGGTTACCATATAATGAAGTGATGGGATGAGGCTATGACTGAGGAGTTTAACGATGTAAAGCTGTATGTTGACCAACATGGTCAACTAATTGATGGCATGTTCGTTTCTAATGCTCAAAGCGACAAGTATTTGTCCACGTTGCTCGATGACGTCAAGGTAACGAAGGCAGAGATAGCTCAATTGAAGGAGCGGTTGACGGAGAAGCCATGTGGCGTCGAGTTGAAGATGCTGAGGTTCGCTGGTGCTATTATTATCGTCCTGATCATGTTTATATGTTTGGTTTCTTGTAATATGTGACAATTTGTAACCAAAATTTCTAATTTTTCCATGGAACGAGATATTTGATTATGAAGTCGGTTTAATTTATATGTGTCCTTTTTTACTATGTCAGACTGTTTATGAAGTCTGAATTGATTAGACTTCTTTCGAAGTCTGAAAAACTTAAACTTTTGAAAACTTTCACAAGACTGGTCCTGAAAATTTCACCATTTCATAATGCAAAAAGAGTCTGGCAGTAGAAGTATTTGAAAAATACTTCTAAGCGGCAATTAAAAATATTAGAAAAAAACCGCAGAAAAAAGCGGGAATTTTGCCGCCCAAAATTTTCAGACTTCTCGCTCAATTATCTCATCACTATCAGACTGCTAAAAGAGTCTGATATCAGATTGCGTTAAGAAGTCTGACATCAGATTGCGAAAGCGGTATTTTTATGTGGTAAAACCGTTTTTTTAACCGCCGCTTAGGACACATATAAAAGGGTTTTTTATCCCCTCATTTTAACAGTTACCAAAGCAAATAACAAAAAAAAAAAACACAGATTCTCGTTCTCGCTGCCGGAATTCATCGCTTACATCGTCTCATGTGCCTTCGACGGTAAGATTCTTCTACTCCTCTCTTCGCCGCAAACCGTCACCTTCTCGATACTGATTTCTAGAACTCAGCGCTGAACTCTTGTCTTTTTTTATTTCTAGATCTGGTTTCTCTCTCCTCGCCATTGTCACCGCTCCTTCAAGTCTTCCATAGAGGGTAAAAGATTCAAATTGAGCAATAATTTTTAGATCTTTGGGTTTGAGTTGTATTGTGTTCTATGGATTTTTGGGATTCGTCCGATTACTTCATGAATAGCCTTCATAGTTAACTCTGACTATATTTCGTCAAACTGCAAATAGAGTCTGAATTTGAGTAGTCAGACTGCATATGACGTCTGACTTTAAGTTTTCAGACTGCTATTGGAGTCTGGTTGTGGTTGATGCATGTTTTATACATAATGGCAGAACGTGAATTCCCTCAAAGGATGTTCACAACCGGGTATGAGCCTCAACCAGACAAAAGCATATACTACTTCAGCAGTAAGAGAGATCTCATGGACGCTATCCAAGAAGCGATGGATGATGATGAGTGGGAAGAGCTTCGCAACTCAGCCTTTGGGGTTTTTTTGAAGTGGCATGAGCTGAACTTCGTATGGTGTTCAAGGATGGTGCATTACATGCTTACTATGCAACTAGAGGTAGATCAGAAGCATGAGCTTTGGTGTCTTCTTGGCCTTCAACCGGTGAGGTTTTCCCTCCATGAGTTTCAACAGATAATCGGACTCAATTGCGACTATGTTGAGAATCTGTAGTACCCAGAGGTTGAGTATACAGCTGATATGACAGCAATGTGGGAGCTTCTTGGGCTGGATTTCGAGGTAGGGCCAAGTTATTTTCAGTTACTGGACGCTTGCAACAGATGTCGAGGCTGGGAACTGCAAGATAGGATTTGGTTGGGCTACCTAGCCATCTACACGAGCTTCATTGAGGCTCAACACTGGTCAGTTTCCGCAAGGGCTGACATGACTAAGCTATTGTTGTCTCCAGGGGCGTTAGAAGCATACCCATGGGGAAGACTGGCCTTCAAAATATTGGTAGACTCTGTCAAAACAGAGGCAAACAAAAAACTCCAAGATGACAAAAACTATCAGGTTGAGGGCTTCGCTGAGGTCTTGAACGTATGGGTATATTGGGCCTGTCCCGAGATTGCTACGCTTTATGGAATGCACTTACAAGATAACCTAGCCCCACCGCTCTTGGCTTACAAAGGATCAAGGAATCGGAAGAAAGTCGATTTAGAGTTGCGCAAGAAGATATTTTACTGACCTTTTTTTCTTTAAAATTCACCTTTGATTGCTCTATGTCAGAGTGCAAATTCAGTCTGATAAGTTATCAGACTAATTTTGAAATCTGAATTTTTCCCAAACTTAATTTGCAGTCTGAAAGTTGTTGCCAGACTGAATTTGCAGTCTGAAATATTGAAGTCAGACCTTTTTTGAAGTCTGAAACTTTGTACCATACGGGATATGCAGTCTGGTAGATTTTATTTATTTTTTACATACTAATATACATTTTGCTCGTTGACTTGTACTTGCAGACCCGCATCACCAACTTCGTCATCAAGGAGTTTGAGGACATGTCCCCCCGGTGGGACGATGGTGAGGATGATTAGAAAGTTGTGATCATTGTGAAAGCAATGTTGGGTGAGTTTGAGGGCCCTTGGAGGTGGAGTTTTAAACACTTGAAGTCTGAAGGTGTGTTCGCCATTGTCAAGAAAGAGGTGCCCCTTATTAAGTCTGAAGGTGGTCTGAAGAAGGCCAAGGGAAAGGGTGTTAAGAGGAAGGTTGTTGATGATGATGGTGAGGATGTTGATGATGATAAGAAGCGAGCAAAATCAGGCGGTGATGATGGTGGTGAGGTTGTTTACTTGATCAAGTCGGTGGGTTCTCAGATGAATGAACTTTTTAGTCTTGTTAAAGAAGTTTTTAAGAAGGTGGGTGAGAAGATGAATGAACTTGAGAAGGAAGTTAGGTTGTTAAGGGGAGAAAAGAAGAGGAAATCTGGTGTTGAGAAGTCTGATGGTGGTGTTGAGAAGAAATATGATGATGGTGGTGAGGCTGGAGCGGGGAAATGCAAAAAGGCTCCGCGGAAGAATATTACACCCAAAAAAATTGTTGTGAAGCCTCCTAAGCCTGCCGCGGTTGTTGAAGCTGCATACCAAAAATGACCTGAAAAAGAAGCTTCAGCGGTAGAGGATGCAAAGGAAGCCCTGGCTGAAGACAACCCTGCCCAACCGTCTGAAGCCAAGATTCAGATTGTGGTGGATGTTGGGGTTAGTGTCCCAAACTCTCTACCAAAAAATGTTCAAGAAAGGAGAAGTAGTCAAAGACTTAAGGACAAAGTCGTTACTTAATATACAGTATAAGTGTGATAGTTGTTTGTAAAAACCTGAACCTATGTGCAACTAAAAACTAGTTATTTTGCTTTGTTGTTGTGTTTGATGTGAACATGGTTATCTGGTATTAGACTGAGATTTAGGTCTGATTTTGGTGTTATTTTAATCTCTGTCATACTTCTTTAGAAGTATGATTGTGTTTTGGATTTATATTGCAGTGTGTAGGTGGTGTCAGACTTCTAAAGAAGTATGATTGTGTTTTGGATTTATACTGCAGTGTGTAGGTGGTGTGGATAATGTTAGATTATTTGTCTTAGACTTTTATTGCAGTCTGATGGAGGTGGGTTCTTTTTATTTTGTAAATGCAGAGTAGTATCGTGGGCAGCGAACAGAGTGTTCTTATCGTCGATAAGGCGGCCACGGGCGTAAACTTTGATGCTGCATATATGTCGAAACAAGACACTAAGCAGGCAGCTGCTGGAGCTTATGTAAAGGCGAAGGCTCAAGAACTCAAACAGAAAGAGCAGGATAAGAAGGAGAGAAAAAGCTCAACCCAAGTGCAGATGACACCGACATATGATCCTTGTGCTCCGGCAACCAGGACGGAAGTGAAGACACTTAGTGATCACGTCAAAAAACGGTCGTATGTCATCACACTCTACCTATATTCTAGAATAATTAGCTCGATGTCTAACACGCGTAATATATTCTGTAGGAGTTATCCAAAGAGGGAGGCGAACACATCCCTATCTTGGAACTACGATCTGCGGACCCCCAAGGAATGGCTGCATGACACTGTTAGTATATAATATGGTCGGGTTTAATGATTTTCTGTTTTCAGACCTGATTTGCAGTTTGACATTGTTGTTATATCTTTTAGACTTCCTTCAGACTTCTTTAGAGGTGTGGTGTCAGACTTCTTTCCAAGTCTGGTGAAAGAATTTCTTTTCTCAGACTTATTTTGCAGTCTGACATTGGTGTTATCTCTTTTAGAGTTTCTTTAGACTTCTGTTTAAGTCCGACATTTTTTGCACAATGTTGACTGAATGCAGCAAATAGATGCTGGGATTGATCTGATGAGGCTTCGACAACACGAACACCCAGAATGGTTCAGGTTCGAGAGGCTGACCTTCATTGACACACAGCTGGGTAATTTGTGGAAGAAACATTATGATCATTTTGTGAAGAGCGGCGAAGGAGAAAATGTGATGCCCATGACAAGGAGGCTGCCAGCTGGTGTATGGGATTACCATACTGGTGAACTACCCTTATTCCTGAAATCAAACATAACTTGGGGGCTGGAAATTGATTACATCTACACTGCCTTGCACATTGGGGGAAATCATTGGATAGCTATTATGTTTTCTATCCCGGATAGGCACGTAACCATATGGGACAGCATCATTGGACCGAAAACCGATGAGGTGGTAGGAGCGGCAGTGGCACCTATATGTGAGATCTTTCCCTTCGTGATGCATTGTTTGGCCCCAGTAGATGATAGGTGGAATTATCCCCTTGAGCGATACACCTACACGATTGTAAGGATCCCGAAACTTCCCCAAAACATCCAGACAGGTGATTGTGGGGTGTTTTGTTTGAATTTCATTGAGTTCCATTCTCTTGGGATGCCGTTTCCGAAGTGGATGTGTGATAAGAACATGAAGAATTGCAGAGAGAAGCTTGCGTATGAGATATTAACTAAGCTCTGCCGAACAGGTGAAGAGGCTCGTACCGACACCGAGAATGAATTGCTAGACGTCTACGAACATGTAAAGTAGAGTTCCTCTTTAACTTTTGGATTCCCGAGAACAATGAATTCTTGCATATATTTATCTTTTGTAGATGTAAGAAAAACTCATCCATCTTTTGGCTTACTTTCCGCGGGAATTTTTTGTGCCATGCCAATTGTGATGTCAAAAGCGTGTTGGGCATAGGTAGGGTATTTCTACGGTAATTGGTTTAAGACTTCTATAGAAGTCTGGTATCAAACTTCTATTTCTATCTTTTGTAATGAATTTCAGTTATTAGACTTATATTGCAGTTTGGAAAGGGTGTGATTTTCTTAAGACTTATTTAGACTTGACGAGATGCAGCAAACACATAAGTACTACAAATTAAGTTTAAGCCAACAACAACAACCAACGATTAACACAACAAGTTCTTAGACTTAGACAACTTAAAAACGACTTGGAAACAAAATATTGTACTGGAAATACACTAACAGACTCCTCTCAGACTTTCTTCAGACTTCTCTATCAGACTTCTAAATTGCATTCGTCAGTACATCAGACTTCCACCAGATCTAATCCTTCTAAGGTTTGGTTACCTGTCTCCACCGAAAAAGACAGCAGCTTCTCATATACAATAGATAGATGAAAACAACTATAAAACAGGTGAGTGTAAGGTGATTTAGCTTACACAATTTGGTTTTTGTGGCATGGTTGTTTGCAATTAGAACAAGTATATTGCTTAGGAAGCTTCTGTGGTTTATTGCCCATTGTCTTGGCAGTTTCTAGCCAAGTTTGCCACCTCGACTTCTGAGGTCTTCCAAGAGGACGAGGATTATGCGGGGGAAGGACACGTTTGGTGTCAGGAGCTTTCATAGTACAGTTCTTCGGAAAGATGTTCATTGCGTATGCCTGAAATAGATAGTCCCTACCGTATGATGGACATGGCAGCGTATATGGGTGTAGCTCAAGTTCTGGTGCAGCACAGATTGCATGTGAGCAAGGTATCTTTTCGTAATCCCACACACCACATTCACACGTTCGGTTGTGCAAGTCGACCACACAATCCCTATGTCCTCCCTTAACAACGAATCGATACCCATCAACGCGTTCCGCCGTCATGAAGTCTGCATAATATTCACGAATAGCCATCAAATATTCAACTCCTCGGCTAAATTTTGTTGTGAGACTCAATGCATCTAGCCGCCTTTTACAAAACCACGTCCCTAGCTTCTCTTGTATGAACTCCAAAAGGAAATAGATAGGATATCCTTTTGCCTTCTTGACTACGGAGTTTATAGTTTCGGCAATGTTGCTCGTCTTTATGTTGTACCTTTCTCCAACAAAGTGAACGCAGTTAACGCAAGTGAAAAAAAGACTGCAATAGAAGTCTGATAAAGACGAATCAGACTGCACAATAAGTCTGATAAGAAAAATGCATTTTCAGATTATACATGTCTCCATCGAAATGAACGCGTGACCATAGACTCGGATCCGCCTCCTCCAAGTATCTAGCAAGGTCAGGATTTACCGCTCGTAAGGAGGCCATGTATCGGTTAAAATCGTACATCGTATATGCGTACGCCGCGTTTTTCACCAAGTACAAAAGATGTTTTCCCCTGAACTTTGTGACTATGTTATTTTGTAGATGGTAATAACAAATCCCTCGCTTTGCCCAAGGAAGAACCTTTTCAATAGCATTCTTGATGGAGGTGTGCCTATCTGAGACTATGACCAGAGGATATTGGTCTGAAATGCAGTCTCTAAGCTTTGTGAAAAACCACTCCCACGAGGCATCATTCTCAGAGTCTACAATGCCAAAAGCCAACGGAAATATTTGAAAATTGGCGTCTTGTGAGGCCGCCACTAGCATAGCACCTCCATATGGCCCCGTAAGATGCGTACCATCTACCACAATGACTCTTCTAAGATACTTAAATCCCTCTATGGAAGCTCCAAATGCTAAAAATAGATATTTAAATCTATTCTCCTCATCTAGTTCTAGAGCAGTCTGCGTTCCCGGGCTGGTTTGCTCGATTCCATGCAATAAAGCATGTTCCGCTGATCCTCTCACCAACTTTTGAGCATGTAACAACGCTCTGTATGCGGTTGTGTAGCTCATCTTAATCCCATACTGCTTGTTCATTGATACTAAGACATGCTTTGGTGTAATCTTCGCAATTATTCCAAAGCATTCTAGAAACAACCAACCAATGTAACGCGGAGTATGACGTTTTTTCTTAACCTTCCGGTCCAGCGTTGAACATTTGTGGGCTCTATTGTAGATCATCACCCAAAACTTGTTTGGTTCGTTCTTGACAGCCGCTCGAAGCTTCCAGTTGCATCCTTCCACAAGACATTTAGCGACAAACAGGCTCTTGTCAGACTTATCTACTGTAAATACGTATTTCCTCATTATCGCCGTCAAACGCAGCTCTGATATAAGATCTTGCTTGCTATCAAAATACTTTCCGAGAAAGATGCCGTCGGACCAATTTCTTCCTCGACCAGCAAATCGTTCAGCCACACGCTGCAACTCGTAAGTCTTATAATCTTCATCTTCTTTATCATCTTCATCTTCATCTCCCACTTTCCCATACATGCTATAATCTACACCAACACCACCATCATCACCACCACCACCACCACCACAAATAGAATCATATGATACTGAGCCCACATCTTCGTCTTCCCAGTCTTTGTCTTCGTCATCTTCATCTTCATCTTTTACATCGTGATTCCCCGCATCTTGATATGCCAAACCGGATCGGCTCGAGACACAAAGACGGATTAAATGCGTACTAGCTAACTCGACCATGCTCCTTACTTGCCTATAATTTGTGACATAAATAGGAGGGCTATCCGGACCGATCTGTTTCAAGAGTGGTTCCGGTAACGGATATGATAACTCCACCAACTCGGTTTTCTTGTCCAGGATATAATCAACTTGTACCATCTCAACAAGTTCACAATATGTAGAACGATCGCCCAAAGTGATAAACCGCCCTCCTTTGAGAGTATCCACCACAAAATGCCAAATCTGGTCTCTCACAACCCATTCACCAAAATTAACAGGTAGATGCACCATTATCTGTAAAAACAATCATGGAAAAACAACATTAGCGATCTTAATGAAAATATCATACTTCTTCGCGAAGTCTGATTCTATTAGCTACATTGCCAGAATTATTAAAAAAATTATTTAAAAATAATTACCGAACATAAGCATGTAAAACTAACGCATGAGGAATATATACAACTAACACACATATATACAAAAAAAAAACGGTTTAAAAAAATTTGTCAGTCCAGACTGCCACAGAAGTCTGACAAACATTACGTCAGACCTCTATGGCAGTCTGAAAAAGAGGGTATTTTTGCAATTAGAATGTTGCAAAGCAGACTGCGGATGCCGTCTGACGAAAAGTTATCAAAGCAGACTTCTATCGCAGTCTGACAAAAAATGTATTTTTGCAATTGACCCAAACTTTGATTTTTGCATTAGATGTCTGAGAAAAAGAAAAATGTATTTTTGCAATTGACCAAAATTTTGACTTTTTTTGTCAGACTTCTCCTGCAGTATGAAAATATTATGGGGTAGTTTTGCAATTGACCGAAGTTTGACTTTCGTTCCCAGACTTCCAGGGCAGTCTGAAGAAATCCTTCAGGCTGCGATAGAAGTCTGACAGAAATTGGGGTATTTTGCGTTGACCAAAATCTTCGATATCATACTTCTTTAGCAGTTTGAAAGATTTCATCATTTTCAGACTGCCATAGAAGTCTGAAAATTTTTCCCTCCTATTCAGGCTGCCAAAGAAGTCTGATACTTTTTCCCCCATTTTGGTCAACTTTTGAAAAATTTCGGTCAATTACTACTAGTACCCTGTTTTTTTTTTTCAGACTTCTGATTCCGTCTGAAAAAACAGTCAACTTCCGGTCAAAGTCGCTCATTTTTCCTTCATGCTGGATATGAAGTCTGAATAAAAAGTCAAGTTTTCGGTCAATTGCAAAACTACCATATGCCTCGATTAGAGGATTTTTCTTGATTTTTTTTGTTTTCAAAGGAAATTACCAGACTTCAATTTTAATCTGAGTATTTAAATGTCAATTGCAAAATTACCCTCTCGTTGACCATGTGGGTTTCATCAGACTTCTAAAGCAGTCTGAGTATACAACTCAGATCTGAAAATCGAGGATATGCAAAAATTCGTACCTATATCCGTTTAGAGTTTGTTTTCACCCTCGTCGAGCGCACAGAACGTCTAATATCACCGAAATCCCGCAAGCCCAGTCGTGTTTTGCCGTTTTTATGCCATAAAAAATGATTTCGGTAATTTTGAATCGGAAAATCGAGGGGAAATGGGAGAAATCGGAGAGGAGAACTCCCGAAAAGGAAGTCCGAGCTCTATTCTTGGGCTTTAATGGCGAAAAATGGGTTAGTTACTGCATTGACTCGTCGACGATGGTGGTTGTCGTGTAGGTTGAGAATTGATGGCAATGACATTTCCGTAATTAAGTTAGATCTGAAATTTTTTTTTGTCTTTTGAAAAAAACGTTAGACTCTAACAGCAGTCTGAGGAATGGCATTTGCGTGAATACCCAGATTCTTAAAGGGTAATTCGTGGGATTCTGAAAAAGAGGAGAGGAATGGGGCATTTTTAGTTTTGACTTCAAATTGTAGGGTATTTTTACAAAAATGCCAAATAAGAAGTAGAATTATTATGAAGAAGAAATAAAATTATAGAGAAGAAGAAGCTTCTAGAATTATCATGATAGATAGTTTAATTATATATAGGATAAGGTTTATAGAATATTCTATGGTATGTTTCTATAATATTATTTAAGAAGACATTTTTGTAAACGAATTTTTTTTTGTAAATTATTACATGAAATGCCAATATAAATAACAAAAAATAATTGAAATATGAAATGATATAATTGTCTTTTACAATTAGTTATAAGAATATGAAAAATATTTATTTTGCATTAAAGATGTTATCTACTATATATTTTTAAATAATAATCAATTCATATATATTAAAAAAAAACACAAATCTATTCAAAATCTTGATTTATTTTTCACTATAGTTTATTATAATTTATTTGAATTTATATCAAAATAAAAAATAAAAATTATTTTACTAATTTTATAAAAAATGAAACACAAGAAAATTGATTTTTTAAAAGTTCATGAACTAACCACAAAACTAGAGCCATTAAACGGTGCATAATAGAGTTATGTTTTTAAGATTATAGGTATTACGGGTTAGTCCGAATAATATTTTATTCCACTGTAAAACGGGTTAAATAGACAAATTATTCCGATTGATAACTCTATCTATAATCATGAATTAAACATATTATAAAATTCAAATAAAATCATTTTTAAAAAAAATTCATAACAATGTTTTTTTTAAAAAAATGACCCCGCGCTAATTATAGCGCAGATTAAATCCTAGTTCTAAAATAATCTAGTACTTAACCCGCCACTAGTATAAATAGGAGTGTTTGGTGGCATTTGTGAAAACCCATCCATTGAAGAAGAAAGAAGCATATAAGATTTTGTCCACAAAGTAAACTACTCTTGTCAAATCCCTTTCCTAATATAAAAAGAGTTTGGCTTGAACTCCTAGTTGTCTAATTCCCATCTTAATCACTAGAAAGATAATTGGATACTTTTCCCAACAGATTCTTCTAGGCGTTTGGGCCAGAGAGAAGGATTGATAGGAGAGAAGGAGAAGTTTAGCGACCGGAAGGATACATTTGAATATCCTCGATTCTGCCACCAAGCTGACCCGACGCGCCTCGTCCCCATGAGAGGAGTTGGAGGGTCGTGGAATTCGATTCGATCTCTGTGTTAGAATAGGTTAATTCCAATCGGTGACTTGATTCTATTCATTAGCAAAGATTATATACACAGCAATACACAAAGTAGCCGTTAGAGATTAATTAAGAATTTCTTAAAATACAAAATGAAATATCAGATTTCCTAATCTAATACCCTCCCTCAGTCGAAACGTCATGTGCGCCCGTGACGTGAAGGTTGGATTTGAAGTCATTAAACAGTGAAGTTGGAAGGCCTTCGGTGAAGATATCGGCGTATTGATGAGACGAAGGCACATGTAATACTCTAACTTGGCCAAGTGCAACCCGTTCTCGAACAAACAGAATGTCCAACTCAATATGTTTGGTTCGTTGATGTTGGATGGGATACGTAGATAAGTAGATGGCACTTACGTTGTCGCAATAAACAATGGTGGCGGTTGTGATGGGACAATGAAGTTCGAGTAGAAGATTTTGAATCCATGTTATTTCAGCAACAACATTGGCGACTCCGCGATATTCGGCTTCGGCACTAGAGCGGGAGACTGTTGGTTGTCGTTTGGATGACCAAGAGATTATGTTATCTCCGAAGAAAACACAAAATCCAGACGTGGAACGGCGTGTGTTTGGGCAACCGGCCCAGTCCGCATCAGTGTATGCGGTAAGGGTGGTGGTCTTAGAAGGATAGAGGTGGAGACCATGAGTGATTGTTCCTTTGATATAGCGGATGATGCGTTTCAGAGCGTTGAAGTGAGGCTCACGCAGGTCATGCATATATAAGCATATTTGTTGGACGGCATATGCGATGTCTGGACGAGTGATTGTGAACTACTGAAGAGCGTCGGCTAAACTTCGATATAAAGTAGGGTCTGCTACAGGTGGTCCGACTTCGGCGTGAAGTTTGACGGAGGTATCAAAGGGAGTGGTACACGGTTTGCAGTTGGACATGTTTGCTCGGTGTAGGATGTCCGCTGCGTAGTTGTGTTGACTCAACTTCAAGCCGTTGTTGTCCCTGGTAACAGAAATTCCAAGAAAATAGTGAAGCAACCCTAGATCAGTCATAGAAAATTCAGTGTTAAGAAAGGTTAAAATTGACCTTAGGAGAGTAGGAGAGGAGGCTGTGAGTATAATATTGTCAACATAGAGAAGAAGATATGCGATGTCGGAGCCACGACGGAGAATGAAAAGAGATGTGTCTTTCTTACTGTTTATGAACCCAATTTTGGTGGCGTATTGAGAAACCCGTTGGTAACATGCGCGTGGTGCTTGTTTAAGGCCGTAAAGATATTTCTTGAGGAGGCAAACATGATTTGATTTCGTCGGATCGATGAACCCCGGTGGTTGATGCATATAGACGGTTTCTTCTAAGTGTCCATAGAGGAACGCATTTTTGACGTCGAGTTGATGAATCGGCCAATCTTTTGAGAGAGCTATATGTAGAACTGTGCGAATTGTTGTTGGTTTGACAACGGGCTAAAGGTTTCATCATAGTCTATACCGACTTCTTGTGATTTTCCATTGGCGACGAGACGAGCTTTGTAGTGAGAGAGCGTTCCATCAGCATTGAATTTATGTCTAAAAAGCCACATTGAACGAATCATGTTAGTATTGGGAGGCCGTGGAACTAGCATCCACGTGTCCCGTATTTTAAGTGTTCCATATTCTTCATTCATGGCAGGGTTCCAGTTTGGATCACGAGCTGCATCAACATGAGAACGAGGAAGAGGTGAAACGAGATAAGTGTGAAGGGAACAAAATTGTTTGGGCTTGTTGATGCCACTTTGACTCCTTGTTTTCATTATTTGAGGCGGAGGAGCAGAGACATTACTTGTCAATGGAAGAGAAACATTAGTGGCTTCGTTGGATGTAGGTTGAATACAAATAGAAGAAGGCAACGTAGAGTGTGGGTACCTTGGTGGCTCCGCCGCTTCTTTGAGTGTCCGTATGCGGTGGTTTAACGCTGCCATTGATTCGTCGGAGTTTCTTCACTACCGAACCGTTACCGGTGGGATTTGAAGGCATTTCATTGCTTATTAAAACGATCCTATATTACTATTATTTTTGTCAATAAGACCCTATTTTACTACTGGTCCTTGTGTTTAATTTATTTTCATCTCTTATGGTGCCATAAAATGCAAGACTTTAATTAGATTTCCGTTTTGGTGAATTCTGAATCGCCCTTCTTCTTTATTTCCATTTTTTTCTTTTCTTTTGGCTTTTCTTTTTTGTTTAATTTATTTATACTCGTATCAAATTTCAAATGATGTTTTATATTTGTTTGTTCACTATATTTTTGTCATATAGATTCACTATTTTAATTTCAACCATTTCACCAACGTAATTTTCAAATAAAGCACAAAAAAACTTTAAAAAACATATAATATAAATATTAAAAAAATAAAAATAAATAAATAATTCGTTAGCACCAATTAATTTGTTAAGGCGCTATTCCCCTATCAAACGCATAGTTACTGCTTAGCGATTTTTTGAACATTTGTTTCTTTACTCAGAAAGAGAGTAGTACAAAAGAATCCTATATAAGCCCTAAATCAATCGGCTTTTGTTTTTTGGGAGACAAGTCATCTGATTTAAGCATGTGAACAGGGCTCCCAATCCACTCAACTCCCAATCTGCATCATTTTTAATCCCAAATTATCAATTCAGAGACCCTAATTTCCAAACAAAACAAACAATCCAAGGAAACTTTTTTGTTGCTATTGAAACTCACATGGGAAATGCAAAAGATCCTCTTCCTTCATCTGAGTGACTAGACTCACTAAATTCATCAAAGGCGCCAATCTCTTCTTCTTCTTCTTCTTCCTCCTCGTTCTTCTACAACAGCCGAAAGTATATAAATAAATAAAAATAGCAAATTCTCAAGTTTGAAAAAACTGAAACATCTTAAAAGACAATACCTCATGAACATCACAATAGACATCTTCAGTTTCTTGCCATGTAGTCTTATCGTCCTGATTTTGTTCTGGCCTTTTAAACTCCAGCGAGTTTTTCTTCTCTGTTTTTCCTACCCTTTGATCTTCATAAATAAGCTGTTCTTAAAGAAAAATCAATATAAAGTCAAAACTTTAAGGCAAAGTTTTTCAAAAGTATTTATAGGCGCTGTGCAAATTTTTTACATGTTAGACATATATTTGATGCGTTAAAAGATTTTAAATATAAGGGTCTATCAATTCATATAAGGGTATGCATATTTGTAATTTCTTCTATAAAAACTAAGTTTCAAATGGGAACACTGTTCGAATGCACCATTTGCACATCCTTTAGCATGGTGAAACTTTTGAAAAAATTAAAAGGATTTGAGATTTCCCGAAAACGAACCTTATGATTCACCATCCTCGGTGATTTTTCTGGCGATAATTTCACCTCTTTCACAACATCGAAACCTCCGTCTTTGCGGTCGAAGCAGAAGGCAATGAAGCCAGCTTCGTCTAAAACCGGTGACGCCGACGTCGGAGAAACGCTGCTGCTTCTTAGATGATGATGACGTGTCCCTGGTGGGCTTGGACTGAGTTTCCTCTCTGATCTCTTCTTCTTACTCTTTATCTTGCTCTTTGTCCTTTTGAACATTAGATTATTGTTGTTCGTAGAGTTTCCGTTATTGTTAACTCCATCTTCATCTACGTCTGATATACAAATAATCAGTAAAAGAATTTAAGCAATATATAGTTTTAAAAAATAGCAATAAGAGAATTGAGGAAGACCTAGAGGAATCTTGGAAGCCAAGAAACAGGAAGCCCAATCTTTGACTCTCCAAGTGACAAGCTTTGGTATTGTCCATTGTGAAGCCATGGCTGTTATAATTTTGCTTGGATCTTTTTCCCGATAAAATAGTCTGATTTTTTGTGTCTGTGTTTTGGCTTTTGCAAGAAAAATTTCAAGAAAGTGAAGGAATAAAGAGGGATTTATTATGAGAGAGAAGAATGATTTGAAATTTGAGAAAAATATGGAGACAATACATAGATTGCCGTGAATTAGGGAAGGGGTTAGAATGTGTAACACATGAATGCATTTAATATTATTGGAATAAAAGGATATAACGTGTTTTTTTTTGGAATTGTATTAAATCTTAACTAAAACCTTAACACAACGGAAAAGAAGCAATCGTAGAGGCCTTAATTTGATAACTTTGATTCTTTGGAAGGACGTACAATCTTACTTTCCGTATTTTTTTTATTATTAACATGATTTTCTAGGACAACAACCAAACATGATTGATTTATATAAAAAAAAAATGTAAGATAAATTGTAAATTCAAGTTTTGAAACAGAAAAATGCAAGCGAAACGAACTGGAAAATCGCTCCGGTCTAAATTATTTGCATTACTTTCCCTAAAGAGTCTAACCATCATCATGCGCTAATTGCAAAGCCAAAAATAAAAAGCTATGGGGAATTACTTCCATTGTCCTTCATAATAACCTTGCACCACCTGAATTTGAAGCCAAAATCAGAGAAGCACATGAATTAGGCGAGGACTCGTAACCATTTTTTTTTTTTGAGGACTCTGGACTCGTAACCATGATAACGGTAACATTATTTTTCTGCTAGTATATCACAAATGAATTGACAAACGATAGAGGCTTAAACTTGTAGAGGCTGCACCTTTCCAACAACAAACTATTTAGTAATTAAAATGATGAGATACATGTTACAATATGTTTGACTTATTCACAAATTAGTTTAACGAATCATAAATAGTAATAGGTTAACTTACAGATTGGACAATGTATGCATACTGCCATGGTAATAATAATAATAAGGGTTAGGACATTAGAGCCGTTGTCTCTTTATTGTGCTAGAAACAAAAGTTGAAAGAAACTTATAATGGTTAGGACATTAGAGCCGTTGTCTCTTTATTGAGCAAATAATATTCCACAACCACAATTATGTAAAGTGTATAAGGACCATCATCGTCACTGCCATGGTAATAATAATAATAAGGGTTAGGACATTAGAGCCGTTGTCTCTTTATTGTGCTAGAAAAAAAAGTTGAAAGAAACTTATAATGAATAGTAGACTGCACAATGTAGAGGTTATTATATAGGATTTGTAGTATTGACCTTGGTGTTCCAAAGCTATCAGTGTTTCTTTTCAGTTATTTTACAAACTGTCCTACGCAAAAATTGTACACTTAACCGTTTTCTGCATACGTAAAACAAATTATACTAGATTATAACCCGTGCACCCGCACGAGAATTTTTTATATATATTTGGTTTATGAAATTTTGTAATATATATTGTCTTTATTGTGTTTAGTATAATTGGTGTTGCGGACGAACGGGTTATAATATGAGACAGATTTATTTTGGGTTTAACAATACTTTGTTTTTGTATATATAATTTTCGTAATATGAAACACAACAATTCCTGATTAGACATAAAAAATCCTTTGTGGGTTTAGTTTTCATAAGTTGTTTACTTATTGTAACGGGTTTAGAGGTTACGGGTAATATTGGTGTTTATATATCTAATTTTTTTTGTAAGTAACATTTTTAATATGTTATGTTATAAAATTAGATGTTCTCAACTCAACTATTGTCATCTGTCTCTTACTTATACTCGGTTTTCTACTCAAACTCAATTTTATCAGTTTTTCATTTGTAATTTCATGTCTAAAGCGGGATGAATTTTGCTATCTTTACTGTTTTTCTATGTGAAACTTTAAAAACTTTTACTTTATTTTAACTGTATTGTGATTATACATTAGAACCGTTCAAAATGTCAACTCAACTATTGTCATTCGTCTCTTGCTTATACTCGGTTCTCTACTCAAACTCAATCTTATCGGTTTTTTTATTTGTAATTTCTTGTCTAAATCATTCATTTTTATATTTTTCTATGTGAACAATTGAAAATTTTATTTTATTTTAACTGTATTGTGATTATACATTAGAACCGTTCAAATATCAACTCAACTATTGTCATCCGTCTCTTGCTTATACTCGATTTTCTACTCAAACTCCATCTTATCAGTTTATCATTTATAATCTCATATCTAAATCGTTCTTTTCTAACCATATCATAACTTTTACTGTTTTTCCGTCTCTGGCTTTCAAGTTTTATTTTATTTTAAGTGCGAGATTTTAGAATTTTTTTTTATTTTATCATTTTAAAAGATTTAATTTATCCAATCAAAGTTTAACACTTATAAAATCTTTGAAGTTCTACTAAAAATTCACACAGTTTAACTTTATATTTTTGTTTCTACCATGGTTAATTTTAAAAAAACCAACAAAATAAACCTTATTTTTTTCTTTTAAATCGCTACCTATTAATTTAAAGTCAAATTATCTACAACATTTTGTTTCAAATATATTAATAACCTAAAATTAAAGTTCATACTAATCACCTCTCTATCATATCGAGGAACATCCAGCTGAGAATAATTGTGGGAATGACACATCAGTAAAACATTTTTGAATCAAGCTCAAAATTATCGCTTAAACTTTTATCCGTATTTTGATTATACATTCGAATCGTTCAAAATCTCAACTCAACTTTTGTCATCCCTCGCCCTCTTATACTCGGGTTTAAACTCAATCTTATTGGTTTTTCATTCGTAATCTCATATCTTAATTGTGAGACTTTGAATACTTTTATTTTACTTTAATTGTGAGATTTTATAAACTCTTACTTTATTTTAAATTATCGTTCAAGTTCTAATTAATCCAGTTAATATTTAACATATTTAAAACCCGTTAAATTTTTCTAAAAATTCACACAGTTTAACTTTGTCTTTTTGTTCCTACCATGATTAATTTTTAAAGAACCAACAAAATCCAACCTTATTTTTTTCTTTTAAATCGCTACCTATTAATTTAAAGTCAAATTATCTTCAATATTTTTTCTGAAATACATTAATAATATAAAATTAAAGTCCATACTAATCACCTCTCTATCAGATCGAGGAACATCCAACTGAGAATAATTGTGGTAATGACACATCATCAAAACATTTTTGAATCAAGCTCAAACTTTTCGCTTAGACTTTTATCCGTATTGTTATTATACATTTGAATCGTTCAAAATCTCAACTCAACTTTGTCATCCCTCTCCCTCTTATATCTAAATCGTTCATTTCTCGCTATCTTTACTGTTTTTTCTTGTTACTTTGAATACTTATTTTACTTTAATTATGAAACTTTATAAACTATTACTTTATTTTAAATTATCGTTAAAGTTCTAATTGACCCAGTCAATGTTTAACACTTTTAAAACCCGTAAAATTCTTCTAAAAATTCGCATATCCTAACTTAGTTTTTTTTGTTCCTCCGATGGTTAATTTTTTAAAACCAAGAAAATAAAACCTTAATTTTTTCTTTTAAATTGCTACTCATTATTTTAAAGTCAAATTCTCTACAAAAATTTCTTAAAGTACGTTAACAATCTAAAGCTATATTCCTTACCAATCTCATCTCTATCAGATCGAGGAACGTCCAACTGAGAATAATTGTGGAAGAGACACATCAGCAAAAAAAAAATGAAACTCAAACTAACCTAAGGTTAAAGTCCCTATTAATCACCTCTTTATCATATCTGGGAACTTACAGATGAAATTAATTGTAGGAGTGACACATAACAAAAGTTTTTAAATCAAGCTCAAACTAATCGCTTAGACTTTTACATGTATGGTGAATATACATTAGAACCGTTCAAAATCTCAACTACTGGCATCTGTCTTTTGCTTATACTCGATTTTCTACTTAAATCTAATCTTATCAGTTTTTCATTTATTCTTATATCTAAGTCGTTCTATCTACCCATCTCATATCTTTTACTGTTTTTCCGTCTCATACTTTGAATATTTATTTTATTTTAAGTGCCAATTCTTGTAAATTTTAAATTTATTTTAAAATCATTAAATTTTTAATTTATCCAATCAAAGTTTAACACTTCTAAAATCTATAAAGTTCTATTAAAAATTCACACAGTTTAACTGTCTTTTTGTTCATACAATGGTATATTTTTAAAAAATCAACAAAATAAAACCTTATTTTTCTATTAAGTTTCTACCTATTCACTTAATTTAAAGTCAAATTATCTACAAAATTAATTGTAGGAGTGACACATAACAAAAGTTTTTAAATCAAACTCAAACTAATCGCTTAGACTTTTACATGTATGATGAATATACATTAGAACCGTTCAAAATCTCAACTACTGACATCTGTCTTTTGCTTATACTCGGTTTTCTACTTAAATATAATCTTATCAGTTTTTCATTTATTCTCATATCTAAATCGTTCTATCTACTCATCTCATATCTTTTAATGTTTTTCCGTCTCAGACTTTGAATATTTATTTTATTTTAAGTGCCAATTCTTGTAAATTATAACTTTATTTTAAAATTATTAAACATTAAAGTTTTAATTTATCCAGTCAAAGTTTAACACTTCTAAAATCTGTAAAGTTCTATTAAAAATTTACACAGTTTAACTGTCTTTTTGTTCATACAATGGTATGTATATTTTTTAAAAATCAACAAAATAAAACTTTAGTTTTCTATTAAGTTTCTACCTATTCACTTAATTTAAAGTCAAATTATCTACAATATTTTACTATGATTGAGTGAAAATCTAGTGCACGGGATGCGATTGAACTCTAACAAATCTTTTCCATTTTAGAGATTTGATGCAAATAAAATTAATTAGGTAGATTTAGATGTTTTGAATCTAATTTAGAGAATGGTATATTTAGTTAATGACATTGTTTTATAAATGTAATGTATTATTATTTATGCAGGTTAATCAAATTAACATGCTTGGAAATTACGAAACTTTGAAGGAATAATTTCTGTTTAAACATCAAATCTTTTTTAAATTTAGAAAAATGAGTGCTAATGATTACTCATATATACTTATTAATCGTATATTTGTTTCATCAATAATAAATCCAGAAAATATGATTGTTAGTTATCGTAATATAATACCTCAATTTTTTCTGATCACTTCTGCAACTATTTAGGCAATTTTGTCGATCGTAATATCCAAATTATTGTTATAGATTTTCATACCTTTTTGAATACCTTTTTGAAGGTAGTAATAATAACTAACCAAATTTGAATAAATTTTGAAATAAATTCTAATAATCAAAATTGCTATCACGTACTTTCTTTTTATATAATGTTGAGTTGTTTAAGGCTGAAAATTAGGAAACAATATAATATTAAATTAAATGATACAAAAAAAAGATTTTTGATTGCTTAAAAATAAAAATTCCCATCGAATAATTAATACGATTTGAAATACTAAACTACCGAATGAAAAGATAAATTAAAATAAAATGTAGAGTTGTTAGTTTCTAAAATGAAAATTTAAAATAAAAAGAAAATATTAATAAATGGAAATGATATTGCTAATTGATTTGAATGATATTTTCCAACTTAAATTGTGGTGATACACTAAATCTATATTTTGTATATTTTAACAAAAAACTATATTTTATATCATATTTTAATTTTCATACTTTTTATAAATACGAACATAAATAATTATGAAATAAATTTATATACTTTTGACGTTTTTTGTTTCTCTATAAGATTAAAATCAAGAAATAGTTAGCTGAATATATTTCAAATGAAATATAATGTGTATTACCATATTATGAATAAAATTATTATTTTTGTTAATAATTAATTTAATTTATAGTAAATAACTTAATTTAGTTTATTAAAACTGATTATTATGTTAGTAGTTTTGTAAAAATACTTAACAAAATTAAAATTATTTTTTGTAAATAATTAAATTTTCAATGTATATATTTAAAATTCATATCTGATTTTCTTTGTGTTTTCTTTTAAAATATATTAGAAAAGTATTTAATTCATGAAAAGATTTACTTAATAATAATTAATACTCCACTTCGTTTTTAAACCACTACATCAACCAAAATCTACTATTTGTACAAAAATATAAACAATAAATCAAAACAATTATTTTTTAAGAAAATACATAAGAATTTAAAAATATTCTTATAAGTCGTTTACCAATTAAGCAAAATGAGATATTTCTAATAATCCAAATCAGTTAAGAAAATATTATAAGATATTCATTGTACAAAGTTTGAATACCAATTAGAAAAACTAAAGACTAAACAAACTTATTCAACAACGAACTAAAAAACAGTGAATGTTACAACTCTTAAAGACAACAACTTAGGAGTCTCAACATAAAAATCAACCAAATCAAAATATAGAGATAGATCTTCAATGCTCTAGCTCAATCCGCTAATAGCTATAAAAACAATTAGATCGAATCCAACTGTCACTCCAAGTCATCAGCTTTTACGTATAATTATCGACCCACTCGCATCATGGCTCAATCGTCTAAGTTGGTAGTGTTGAGGATTAAGCTATGACTTGACTCGAACCTATGTTTATCAAGAGAAGAATATCAATAAGTAAAATACATATTTTATTATGTATATTAAAATGGAAAGATAGTTAACCTCCATCACTATTTTGTTAGTCTATTGGATAATGGCTAGTAAAAAATATATTATAATTACAAAGAATACCTAAAAAAACAGTAATTAAAATTGGTATTAAGTAAATCACCTTTGAAGATAATTGATATGGAAGATGAGTTCCTCAGGCGAATCGTCTTTGTTTCTTCAAACAAAAAGATTAGGATTAGCAAGAAAACTTTATAAAAAACAATAATTAAAACTGTTAATTATTAAGTAAATCACCTTTGAAGATAGTTGATATGGAAGATTTGCAATCCATTGACGTTCTGCAACAAAGAAAAAAACATGTCAATACGCATCATAATTAACCAAAATTTCATAATATGAAGGTAGAAGAATAAAACGAAAGCATCTACAGAAACCTAAAGAATTGTGTATCAATGATCGAAAGAATCTCTTTATATAGAAGAATGAAGAGTGTTGGAGAAGTTTTTCATGTTTATCTAAATGGAAGTTAAATATTAAATAAAAAATATTGCATCAAATCTTTTTCGTATCAAATTTGGTTAGTTGGCTTAATTAGATATTTTTTATAAATTTTGTAGAAAGATTCCTAAAGCATATATTGTAAAGATTACAATCTTCACAATTATTTTAGGAAAGATAACAAATTATGCTAAATAAATTTTAAACTTTCTAAAAAATGGGAAAATTAGATATTGTTGAGATGTTGAAACCGAATATTATTATTTTTTTTTCAAATTCGTAAATATTGCAACCGAATATTATATTAAGATCATAATTTCCTTTTGTGGATAATCCTTAAATGTCAACATAATATTTAAATGTAAGCTACAAAAATATTGTGATAAACTTTTATGCAAAAATTCAAAATATTTAAATGTTAAAAAAAGATGAATTGTTTCTGGTAATTTAGTTAAATTAAAAATAGTATATTTTTAACTATCTGTTTTCTGGTAATACATATTTAATATCTTTTTCAGATAATACATATTTAATTAAAAATAGTTAAATATTGTGATAACCTTAACGACGATATAATTCTAGCTAATAGTTAAATAGTTAAATGTTTTATATGAAAAAATAAAGAAAACGTGATTAAAACAATTTCATGTATAGTTAACCTTATTAAAAATAATTAACTTTTTAAATAGTTATCAAATATTTTATTATTTAAAATTTCAAATTCATAAAAAATAATTACATGTTATTATTTAAGTTATTATTTAAAAATTAATAATAACTTAAATAGTTATTCAAAATGATAAAAACAAATTGTGATATGTTATTTTTAACAGTTCTACGTTTTTAAAATAATTTGTGTGCATATACAATTTTTTAAAATCCATTAATCAAAATATTACAAAAATCAATTCGTTAATAAATAACCATTTTGTGTTATATTGCTATGGAACCTATGATAATAAAAATAAGTAAATTAGTATTTTGACAATTTTATGTAAATAAGTAAATTATTTAAAATAAAATAATTAAATTATAAATATTTTTTTTTGTTTCTTGATCGTTACATATTTAAGTAGTGTTAAATTATTTATTTTGACAATTTCATGTATTTTTAATGTGTATATATGGGAAATCAATTAAAAGAAAAGTTGTCATGTATACATAATGTTAAATTACCTCAGAAATTCGTGTTTGGATATAGAGATAGTAGGAGAAAAAAGGGATTAAATAAGTATTACATTGGAAAGATTTTTTCAGATTTTTTTAAAATAATATATTTCTGTTTGGAAACAGGATTAAAAAAAGAAAGGATAGTAGATATCCGGAATGGGATTAGACTAAAATCTGTTTGGTTACAAAATGTTACCCTGTTTTAATAGTATAGATGTAGGACCAAAAATTCACATATAGAAGAGAAAACGATTTAATCACGTATATATAAATAAACGTTAAGAAAACGATGTAACAGAGACAGAACAATGGAAGCGAAATAACTCTTTCCTTAACTCAAAGAATCGCCCTTAGTGCGACGGTAAGAAAAAAGATTCATGAGTCCCAGGATACAACCATTGAATCTGTTATCTCAAACACTCGATAACGGATCTGTCGAACATAATACTACGATACTCTAGAATAAACAAATTATTCTTAGCAGTAGGGAATTGAAGGAACTTTGCTTAGAAATTTAGGGTGTGTTTTTCTGTGTGTATACGGATGCCTGTCTCTCAAGAGAGGCGATCGTATTTATAGGAGAAGAGAGGGTTAGGGTTCGGCCTTGCTGATCAAGTTTTGCGGACTTGATAAACACACACAGAATATTCTCGCAAAATATTCTAGAAGGGCGGCGATCCAAAATCGGCCCAAAAAATAATTGCTCGAAGGCCCAACGACCATAAACCTATAAGAGCCATAAGAGCCATTAAAAATGCAACGAGCAACGAGCCACGGCCAGGCCAGGCGGTGGCGCGTGTGGTCTTTTCTTCTCTCTCTCCAACTCCTTTGAAACACAAATAAGAGGTGGTCTTATTTATACCCATGGAAAAGTTTTTCAACTTCCAATGTGGGACTTTTTACACTCCCACTTACTTAAGTTAGCCATTCACAAGGCTTTTACACTTAACCCAAAAGGCCTCATTTCAATTCAACTTACACATTTTTATAAAGCCCTCAAGCTTTATAAAATTTGTTCCAACAATCCCCCACATGAATAAAAATGACTCTAAACATATGAAGACTGAACATACTTGACTTCACTAGACATACTTGACTAGACTAGACTTTACTAGACAGACTTTTCGAGAGTATACGAAAATGTAACTGTATCTGAGAGGTAGCATTTTTCAGCTTTGAACCAGTCATTTTTAATATCTGTCGGGTTTACTCGGCCATGAGGTGCACATGATATCTTCAACCACCC
Source organism: Eutrema japonicum (assembly GCA_030161315.1). Classification (NCBI taxonomy): domain Eukaryota; kingdom Viridiplantae; phylum Streptophyta; class Magnoliopsida; order Brassicales; family Brassicaceae; genus Eutrema; species Eutrema japonicum. Next base: position 32,782,307 of record BSQW01000012.1, read on the forward strand.
GGACTTTGATGTAAACCGAGACAACAAGTATTGCACAACGATATTTTCTCGTAGAACTGTGTTCTCTATTGTGTTCATTTTTGGCCTTGAACATTCCTGGTTTTTCGTGAGTGAACTTGGAGAATATAGCCTCTCTTTCATTATCCTAGAAACGGCCCTCATTTCACACTCACTAGGGTGATATGTCATCAACTTTCTTTAAGAAGTATCTTTTCATACTCCACTAGTGTAAAGCTATGGAATCATTAAAAGTCAACGATTATCCTCAATATTCACAGGTAGCACTGTTTTATCATCTTAGGAACTGGGCAGAGACATTGTCTCACAGTGCTCAATTTTGAATCAGCTCAACTTTGTTTTTCCTTTGAACCTAGATCTTGGGATCTCCAGTCACCTAGGTGAGGTGTCCGTCAAACATCATCTTTGTTTATAAGCCTTAAACTCATTTCTTTTGATGATTTTAGAATTTGATATCGCGGCAAACTTTTGGTGAATGGATCCGCAAAGTTATCAGCCAACTTGGTGTAATCTATCGTAAGTACACCAGTTGAGATCAATTGTCGAATGGTCTTATGTCGTCTTCTTATGTGATGAGATTTACCATTATATAGGTTACTCAGTGCCCGTGAGATAGCCGACTGACTATCGCAGCGTACACGCAAGGCTGGCACTGGTTTTCCCACATCGGGGTATCTTCCAAAAAGTTCCGAAGCCATTCTGCTTCCTCTGCAGCTTTATCTAAAGCTATAAGTTCTGACTCCATGGTTGATCTTGCTAGGAGTGTTTGTTTGGAAGATTTCCAGGATACTGCTGCACCAGCAAGATTAATACATATCCACTCATGGATTTGGAGTTTCTGGAATCTGATATCCAGTTGGCATCACTATACCCTTCCAATAGGGCATGTTCTTTACCAAAGTGCAGCCCATAACTTTTAGTGTATCATAGATAATTCAATACTCTAGTTATGGTCTTCCAATGAGTATGGCCTGGATTACTCGTGTAGTGACTTAGTACATTTACTGAGTGCGCTAAATCGGGTATAGTACAATTAGTCAAGTACATAAGACTTCTGATGACTCTTGCATACTCCACTTGTGACACGGCTTCACCTGAATTCTTTGTCAAATGAAGTTGAGGGTCAAGCGGAGTTTTGCAGTCCCATTTGAGTAGGTCTTAAACCGCTCTAGGATTTTTGTAGCGTAATTGATACAGAATTATTCCTTTTGAATTTCGAATAATCTTAATCCCTAGAATTACATCCGCTAATCCCATGTCTTTTATATCAAACTTTCCACTAAGCATATTCTTTGTTTGATTGATTATGTCTTTGTTGCTTACCATGATAAGCATGTCATCAATATATAAACACAACAACACGTATCCATGCGGAGTACTTTTGATGTAGATGCATTTATCACATTCATTAATGTGGAAGCCATTTGACATCATTACCTTGTCAAATTTTTCATGCCATTGTTTCAGAGCTTGTTTAAGTCCGTATAATGACTTCACAAGTCTAGACATTTTCTTCTCTTGTCCAAGAGCGACATATCCCTCGGGTTGATTCATATATATTTCGTCCTCTAGATCTCCATTTAGGAAAGCAGTCTTGACATCCATTTGATGGATTTCAAGGTCTCTTAAATCTGCAATCCCAATTAGTATACGGATTGAAGTTATTCTCGTCACCAGAGAATAAGTGTCAAAGAAATCCAGTCCTTCCTTTTGACAAAATCATTGCACCACAAGTCTGGCCTTATACTTGTCTATAGAACCATCGATTTTTAACTTTGTAGTGAAGACCCATTTACACCCAAGAGGTTTGCAACCTTGCAGTAGATCGACCAACTCATAATTATAATTTTGCATAATGGAATTGATTTCAGTATTAGAAGCCTCCTTCCAAAAAGGTGCATCAGTGTAGACATTGCTTCCATGAAAGTTCTGGGACCACTTTCTGCTAGAAATGCCGTTATGAACTCAAAGCCGAATGTCTTTTCCTTACGAGCTCTCTTGCTTCGTCTAGGTTCAACTTCTTCTTCTTCTTCATCTTCTTCTTCTTCATTTATAGAAGTGCCTGAAGTGCTTGCCTCATTGCCAGCATCTCGTTCATCACGAGTTCGTTTATAGTTTCCTTTATCCTTACATGGAAACACATTTTTGAAGATGGAAGCATTCCTTGACTCCATTATCGTGTTTACATGAATGTCTAGTATATCTGACTTATGTACCAGAAAATGATATGCACTACTATTGTGTGCATATCCAATGAAAATGCAGTTTACCGTCTTAGGTCCGATGGTGACTTTTTCGGAAGTGGAACTGCAAATTTTGCCACGCACCCCCACACTGTGAGGTATTTATACGAAGGTATATTACCTTTCCAAAATTCATAGGGAGTTTTCCCAGTGACTTTGTGCAGTATTTTTTTCAGGATATAATTTGAGCTAAGCAGCGCTTCCCTCCCCCCCCCCCCCCCACATGTTCTGGGCTAACCCAGATTCCTGCAACATTGCATTCATCATTTTCTTGAGAGTTATGTTCTTTCGTTCAGCGACTCCGTTGGATTCCGGTGAATAGGGAGCTGTCGTTTGATGAATAATACCATGTTCTCTATAGAACGCATCAAATGGTTCATTATATTCTCCTCCTCTATCACTTCTAACCATTTTTATGGTTTTCTCAAGTTGGTTTTCGACTTCCAACTTGTACTCTTTGAATTTTTCCAAAGCTTCATCTTTACTGCGCAATAGATAGATGTAGCAGTATCTCGTGAAATCGTCTATTAAGGTCACAAAGTATTTATTTCCACCTCTAGTTTGAATGTATTTTAAATCACATAAGTCCCTGTGAATTAAACCTAGAGGATCGGTTGTTCTTTGAACGCTAGGTGATGGCGTTTTAGTGAGTTTGGCTTGGACACAAACTTCACATTTGTCTTTACTTATTTTGTATTTAAGAATCATATTCATGTTCATCAATATACTCATAGACTTGAAATTAACATGTCATAAACGTTCGTGCCAAGTATTAAAAGACTCCACGAGATAAGCAATTGGTTTCTTATCATTCATCTTAAGGTTCTTCGAGGTGGTAGCCTCAGTTACATTATCATTACGAAGTAATGCCTCAACAGACATTTTAAATTACAACCCATCACAAACAAAACCCGTTCCCAAAAACATCTCATTCTTTGATAGGATCAGCCTATCACCTTCCAGCTTGACAGTGAATCCATGCTTGCTCATGAGAGATCCTGAGATCAGGTTCTTACGCATGTCTGGCACATGTACAACATTCGTGAGAATTAGCTCTTGTCAAAAAGGTGAGCTTCAGAACAGCCTTTCTGTGACCTTCAATCTTTGACGAAGCGGAATTACCCATCAAGAGTTTATCACCACTCTTGTTCTTTGTGTATGTCGAGAACATCTCTCAATCCATGCAGATGTGTCTGGTTGCGCCAGTATCAAACCACCAAGTCTTCGGGTGGCTTTCAGAAACATTGGCCTCAGTGACAATAACACACATGTCAGCTTCTGTCAAGTTCGCTTGAGCCTTCTTGCTGCGACACTCGAAGGATTTGTGCCCTTGCTTTCCACAGAAGTTACACGTTCCAAAGAACCTTTGAGAAGTCTGACCAGACTGGCCATTTTTACCATTCCTGTTCTTGAACTTCTGGAAGTTCTTTGGTGGCATCTTCCCTTTGCCTTTTTCTTGGCGTCCCTTGTTCAGCCACTTGCCTTGCTTGTTGTTTTGCTGTTCAACCATATTCACGTTGTGTTCGCGAATCTTTACACCTACGCCAATCTGTTGTTCTCGATTCGTAGACTCTACACGAAGTTTAACAACCAAGTCTTCAAGGCTCATCTTCTTTTTCTTCAGCCTGAGGTAATTTTTGAAGTCTGTCCAACCAGGAGGAAGCTTCTCAATGATACAACAACCCTGAAAGGTTTCACACAGCCGCATTACCTCAGCATGAATATCATGAAGGAGCCTTTGCACCTCATCAACTTGTTCCATCAATGGTCTTGAATCCACAATCTGGTACTGCATAAATTTCGCCACAGTGAATTTCTGAGTACCAGAATCTTCAATGCGATAATTCTTGTCTAGGGAATCCCACAGTTCCTTAGAAATTTCAGCTTTTCGTACACCCCGAACAGAGAGTCCAAAAGGCTATTCTAAATGTAGCCCTTTCACAAGAGGTTGCCGTGTTCCCAAGCATAAACACTCGCAAGCGCACGCGGATCGGTGTTATCTTCTGTGAGAACAGATTTCTCCTCGCTGGTGAATTTTTGCAGATTCAGCGTCGTCAGATAGAAGAACATCTTCTTCTTCCACATCTTAAACGCTGTCCCATCAAACTTGTTTGGAGGAGCGACATGATTCCCATATGGAACTTTGACCGTCTCGATCAGACTAGCAGCCGTTTCTTCGACTTTGTCATTGGTTTTCTCCACCTTCTCAGAGTTGTTACTGATGTCGATCGTCATTCTGTGAAGATAAAACAAACAAAACCTCTAATCAATAACGATTTAATTAAATCACAAGAGTTTCGATACGGAATTAAATCGCAATTTAGAAACCACTATCGAACTAATTAGAACCGCTAAAAGCGCGTTTTGAATCGAACCTCCTCAGAGCGTTCGTCAAAGCGTTTCAGAAAATGCGTTTGATAATCGTTTTGGAAAACATGATTTGTTAATAGACGATTCCCGAGACGTTTATAGAACGTTCGCAAACTCCAACATTGTTTATTAATCGCAATTAATAATGTTTGTAAAAGACGTTAGAGTAAAACCGCTTCTACTACACGTTTGAGAGTTTGATAAGCGTTTGATAACGTTTGAGTATCACAAGCGGTAGAACGTCTTTTTATAAAATTGTTAAAATAAAAATTGCTTCTACTACACGTTTGAGAGTCGCTAGATTAGCGTTTGATAATGTATGAGTATCATAAGCAGTAGAAGAATCGTTTGAAAATGTTTATTTACTCGCGATTAAAATCAGTTTGATGTTTATAAAACAGAAAACGGATTTCTTTGAATTAAAAATGTAGGACCAAAAATTCGCATATAGAAGAGAAAGCGATTTAATCACGTATATATAAATAAACGTTAAAGAAATATGAGATTAAGTAAACGATGTAACAGAGACGGAACAATGGATGCGAGATAACTCTCTTTCCTAAACTCAAATAATCGCCCGTAGTGCGACGGTAAGAAGAAGATTCATGAATCCCAGGATACAACCATTGAATCCGTTATCGCAAACACTTGATAACTGATCTGTCAAACATAATACTACGATACTCTCGAATAAATGACTTACTCTTAGCAGTAGGGAATTAATTGAAGGAACTTTGCTTAGAAATTTAGGGTGTGTTTTTCTACGTGTAGTCGGATGCCTTTTTCTCAAGAGAGTCAATCGTATTTATAGCAGAAGAGAGGGCTAGGGTTCGGCCTTGCTGATCAAGTTTCGCGGACTTGATAAACACGCACATAATATTCTAGAAGGCCAGCGATCCAAAATCGGCCCAAAAAATAATTGCTCGGAGGCCCAACGACCATCAACCTATAAGAGCCCTAAGAGCCATTAAAAGACGAGAAACGAGCAAGCCAAGCAGCGGCGGCGGCGTGCATGTGGTATTTTCTTTTCTCTCTCCAACTCTTTTGAAACACAAATAAGAGGTGGTCTTATTTATACCCATGGAAAAGTTTTTCAACTTCCAATGTGGGACTGTAAACAGTCCCACTTACTTAAGTTATCAATTCACAAGACTTTTACATTTAGCCCAAAATACCTCATTTCAATTAACACTTACATATATTTATAAAGCCCTCAAGCTTTATAAAATTTGGTCCAACATTATCTTCATGCATCAGTGTGTAAATCCAACCGTAATCAGAGTTTGAAAAAGATACCCAATTTTCATGTTTTTTCTTCTAACCCAAAAACACCCATCGCTTCTTTGAGGTTTTACGATCCAGTGGCTTACAGCGTGCATATCTTAAAATCTCCATGTTTTGCATCATATAGAGATCCTTTTAGTCATTCTGCATTTGAAATAGGAATTATGAGACGTTTCCTAATTTTTGATATGGGAAGTTTAGTGGTCTTTTAATTAAAAATGGTGTTTGGATCTAACAAAATTACAAACGTTTTGTGACTCTTATGTTTGAAAGATTTTTTTTTTTTGTCAACTTATATTATACTAGGTGAGTACCCGCGCTACGCACGGGCTTTGTATTTAAGAAATTCAATAGATTCATTCTCTTTTTTTAATAAAAATCATGTAAAACATGCAATTCGAAAGTTCATAACCTTTGATATGCAGTATTTTATAAACATAGCATTGTAGATTTTAATAAAAAAACTGAAGAAGTTATTGTAGTTTTGTAACATGTTACTAAGACTTAGATATACCGAAACTCTCTTCTTATTCCTTTTCCAATCATTTTCCCAAAGAGAGCTCTTTCCCCTTTAACTTGTACAATATATTGGATACCTCTTTGATACATACTTCTATTTATAGTATATAATCTCTACTTACAAGTAAACCATATACAATTATGTTAAATACAACTCACTTGACCAACTCTCCAACTAATTCCAACTTCAGCTAAATTTTATCTTCTTCTCTTGATATTTTTATTTTGTTCTTCGTACATTGGCCGTGGGTGGCTAGTCACATGTATAACTTGTTTGTTGTACTTTGTGTCTTCTAGAAGAAAATGTTTTCAAGTCTATTGAAAGACGCTAGCTACAACTCTGGTGATCCATGTATGCTCGTTGCTTTGCAATAGCCTTACGCCAACCATATGGAATTAATAATCTCAAGATACCTTAAATTTCAAGATAACGCTTGAAGTCCTCATTTTTTCCTCGATCCCATTGTTGAATCTGGTATTTTTTTCCTTTTTTTTTATATCGCCATCATCATTGTGACTATTGAATAACTCAGTGACAACTTTTTTTTATCTTGTCACACATTCATTGCCTTACCATTATGTCGTCAAATTTTCATTTTGTGAACTTTATTGTTGTGTTATTCCACTCGGGAGCATCTTCAGAATCTCTCATCTATAGAAAAATAGAACGACAAGATTATATTCAAAAGATTCCCAACCAAGAGATTGATTCTTGTCCCAAATATATCCAAAATTATCCCCAACAAACTGTAGAACCCTTGTCTCCTCGGCTAAGCTGCTTAGGAGCCTATAAAAGAGATACCATCTAAACCAATATTGTTTTTTAAATCAAAACTCTGGGCCTGAAGACAATTGATATTTATAGGTAACATGTGAGCACATCTAAATAATTTCTTTTATTTTTTAAAATTCAAGCAATCAAGAGCTCTATTTACAATACTATTGTGATTATGTTCAATTGTGATTTTGGAAGTGTTTCTGAAGAAAGAATTATCTGTTTTCTATTAAAGTTGTATTCATGTCACGATAACCACACAATTCTTGTGATCAATGGAAGCTAGTATCTAGATGCAACTTGGATAATATTAAGTTTCTCATTGTTCCTTTTTTTTTGTTAACTGAAAGAATTGTATTTTAAATCTAGATATCAATTAACCAAAAAAATATAGATAGATGATCAGGAAGTACCAGTTAACAATCTTGTTTCCACTCGCTCCCACCAAAGAAGATGATACATGCATCCTGGTGATGTACCATGTACATTGACACAAACTCCCTCTTCACAATATTAAGTCCCTGTCGGAACCTCCACCCCTCTCCTTTTTCAGGTCACAAAGGATGCTCTTTACGGACTTCTTTTTCAGGATATCAAAGCTTTCTTAAACTGCGATAAAGAAACCACTCAAAGTTTGTGCTTTTATAATCTAATTGACACCTTCATACATGAAATCTGGCGGGAAACTGATTAAAGCCAATTCAAAGGAAAAACAAACCAAGCTTGCCATTTCGACGGACAAACAGGTCTTCAATTTTCCATCCCCAGAGACTAAAATCTTCAGATTTGAACATCTATGTCAAATGGCTAGCGAGACAAAGCTCAAATTAAAGAAAATTAGCTAAGTTCCTCTATCGAGATTATTTCTTAGTGTCAAACAAAGCATAAATTACTTTGAGCATAATGAAAACAACTAAAAGTTATAAGCAACGTTTTTACCAGATGGAAAAAGATAGACCTTTGTTCACTTCTAGTTGGTTTAGATGAAGGCTTGGGTTTTGTATAAAACGAAGAGCAAACCCGTCTGAGAATGGACTGAAACTACTTAGTCTTCCGGGCCTTTTATGTTATTCTCATTGTGATACACCGATCAACTATTTGAACATTCGCCTGGAGACTTCTATTTTCTTTTTAAAAATTTCCTCCCTGAAATCTCAGATACACAATGGAGTTTGAAATTTTAACAAAAGTTGCATGTCATGGATTTTTTAACTCCATACAAAAGCAAGAAATGTTTTTCTTTTAGTGACATGTTTCAGTGAAAATGGTAGCACATGAATAAGTGTTTCAGCATAATAATTTAGTTGATGAAAAGGTGAACGAAACAATTTCATTGGCATTCCTTCATATTTTAGAAAAGAGGACACCTATCTATTGTCATGGCAAGTGTTCAAAAGTATATTGATTACCAGAGACAGAGGCTTACACTTTGAACATTACTTCTTCATGAAATCACTCTATTGTCATCCTTAACAGTACTTTCCAATAAAACAAATAAACAATCAAAACCACAAGTACCTGTAACCAAATTGAGACCATAAAATCATCAACTTTGGCTCAAGCGTATCTAAATCATTATTATTGGCTAAGAAACGACGATGATTCAAATTGGCCAGGCAAATACATGTAAAAGAATATATGAATAAAGGCGATTTACTACTCACTATATCGATTAAAAATAAACATCAATACAAATTACTGGTGATTCTCATATTCACATAAACATAGTAACATATAAAGCAAATTAAGAAGTCAAAAGGAAACATTATTATAACCAATGCACACAAACGAAATTTTGTAAACTTACATATCTATATGAGACGGGACAAGTTCAGTACACATGCAACGCCTATATGAGTTGTACTTTCAACACCACACATCTCGTACTTCTCTTGGATCTCATTTCCCAATTCCTGAATTCTTCTTTCTTACTTTGTCGTTCGTCTGAATTCCCTCCGACCATCATTCCCGAATAATAAGACCAATATGTGAGACTACTGATGTGTAGTTGTCCATAAGAGATATAAAGCGAAAGGGAACGGTTAAACCCTAGAAGGAAGTCGAAGACAAAAACCTGATGAACAAAAGAGGAGGTTATAATATATGAACCCTAGAAGGGAAAATTAACAGGAATAATCAAGGGTGGTGTGAATAATTACCGATTGAAAGTCATCTCAGTGCCCCTCCATCGATCTCTTATCGTCTGAACGAGTTGTTCACCAGGCGACAACAGCTAGGGTTAGTGTGGAGCTCTAAACAATTGTGCGGATTTGGAGAGGATATATAGATGGAAAGAGCGTTTGCACGAACCCAAAGCCACTAAATGTAGGAAAGTAGAGGAAGAGGAGACGATGAGTTTCTTTTGTTACACTTGGAAACATAACAGAGAAAAGGAAGAGGAAACGACGGCATTTTAGATTTTTTTTTTCAAGGGCACGTGTCACTCTCTCTCTGCTGCTGACGTGTCAATCAGTTGGAGAGAGTTGGTCTACTTTTATATAGTAGATTAATCAGCAAACGTACGAATGATACAAATAGAATAAATTACATAAACAAACATAATATATAAAATAGAAAATTACAAGCAATAAACAACGAAATTGAAATTTGATGATCTTTTTATCCGAGAAGTTTTACTCGCTGAAAGAGTGTCCACACCTCCGTTCCTCATATTCACATTTGATCTGATGCAATATTTGGCTGTTATCCAATCTTTCTCATGTTGTATTACATTGACACATCCTCAAGTAAGAACTAAAAATATTTTTTGAATAAGAACCTAATTTATTGATTATTTCGATAGAAATAATACATGAGATTGCTAATTTTCAACGACTGTACGAATGTCGCCATACAACAAAGAAATCACGTCTCCCACTCCAAACCCTCATACCCTCCATATCGGTTTCCATGGTGGTTGATTCCATATAAATGCCATATATAGCAGAGTAAAAACACCGATAAGAATCGACCTTGAATCATCCGATCCAAAAGATTCTTCCGATGACGGAGTGCACTCATTAATTCCCCATATTCCAATGATGCCTTGGTCGAATACCCAAATTACATCTCCAAACCAATTGGTGGAGAAGAATAGAATTTGAGGAATACTCAAATCTAGCATACAAGGATCCCTTGTACCCAAATGGATGTCATCGTACAATGGAAGGAAGCCCACGCCGGAGATGTCTGCGTAGTGGATAGTAGAAAGAAACTGCTCCACACCGCCATGTAAGGAAACCCCCGTCAAAAGGGGTAGAAGAAATCATATTAGTACCCGATAGAAAATCACCCAGAAAATACAATAAATGTGATTTAGATGTCAACTGGTTAAGAATATTATGAATATCATGATTCCAATCATCTGCAACGGATCTAAAACGTTACTTCACGATTAGTGACAAAACCCTAGCCGTTTTGATCGCCCATCACTTGAGCGGCAGTTCTCCAATCAGTAACGTTTGATTGGATCTCAAGAGACGAAGGCCTTCACTGCGATTTGATCTCACTTTCTCCAACGAATTGATCTCAAGAGATAAAGGCCTTCACTGCAAATTCGCTTGTTTGATCTACAACTCCTTCGATCCAAACTCAACGAAGATCGAGTCAAATAGATCGTTCGTGACGCGGTCGAGATCGAGAGGGAGTTTTTGTGCGATGCTTCGTCGTATAATCTGAGATTATTGTATGAAGAAGATGGCAGTTACATATGAAGAAGAAGGATCGCCATCCTCATCGCATAACAGAGAGAGAGAGAGAGATATATATATATATATATATATATATATATATATATATATATATAGAGAGAGAGAGAGAGAAAATGTCTGAAAGATTTATGCTGACATGGCAGCTTTTGGGTTTAGATTGGGGAGAAGATGAAGCGATTCTTTTTTTCTTTAACACTATTATTCTATAAAAAACTATGATAGCTATTACATCGACGATTTTACAACGGATAATTGTACCACCTTATGAGCATCCACGCCAAACGGTTATACATGCACCACGCTGAAGATTTTGTGTAAGTTTATTTCCATTAATCTGCATAAATGATAATAAAGCACACTTTCTGGGATTCAAACCCAAGATCTCCTAGTGTAGATGCATCAATGAACCATTTAGGTCAAAGGAAGAACTGGAAAAAAAAACAGAGAGTAGGATAAAAGAGAAATCATGGAGAATTGGAACCTGACTCTGATACCATGACAAAATATGAATTGTTGAATATCAACTTGTATTTTTTAGACCATGATGTCAATGTATTTATTCAACTCTATGCTAACTCCTAAATCTAAGGCGAAAACGTATAAATTGTAAAACTACAGAATTGTTAATTATCTACAAGAAAAAAAAAATATATATATATATATATATATTGGATATAAGGAATATATCCTAATATCCGATGTCAATTTTTAGATTTTGTTCCTACTGTTGGAGATTAAAGTGTTACGGTTATTATATTAACCATTGGAACTCTTGGGTTTATGGTTACTTTACTAAACCATTGTATCTCTTGTATCTTAGTTTCAAATAAGAGAAAAATTTGATTGTCTTATCCTACAAGAGATTTTGTTTAACCTAAATAATTTTAATAAAGGCCGAAAAACTCTTTAAAGAAAGTGCTCTCGTACACGATTCAATCATTATCCAAATTCATAATTCAACAAGATCCGTGTTTATACAAGGTTCTTAAAAAGTATTTACTTGTGAACTAAGGCTAGTGCATCGGTGCGTGAGATGACGTCGAAGTTTGGGAAGTTAGAAAAATTTGAGGGAATAGATTTTAGAAGATGGCAAAAGAAGATACATTTTCTCCTCAGGACGCTCAACGTAGTGCACATTATAAGTATGCCAATGCCCACCGTGCGGAAGGATGTGGAGAACGAGTGTTTAGTGGAGACAAGGAAGCAACATAAATGGGAGAACAATGATTACATATGTCATGGCCATATTCTCAACGATATGTCGGATCAACTCTTTGATGTGTATCAGAATGTCGAGTTCACAAAGGAGTTGTGGGATGCGTTGGAATCGAAGTACATGGCTGAGGATGCTTCTAGTAAGAAGTTCCTTTTGAGTAATGTTAATCATTACAAGATGTCTGATTCTAGGCCGGTTATGGAGTAGTAAAATAAAGTACTTCATATCCTAGGGCAATTCATCTAACACAATATAAAGATGGATGAATCCATCTCGGTGTCGAGTATCATCGACAAGTTACCACCTTCATGGAAAGATTTTAATCACATGTTGAAACACAAAAAGGAAGAGTTGTCCTGATCAAATCAGTCAGGCAAGTGTTTATATAACAAATTTGATGAGTCCGGTAATAGAGTAATCATTTGCTTGTATATGTTGTTGACATGTTAATCTTTGGCACCGACCTTGGACAAGTAGAGCTTACCAAAGCATTTTTGTCATCAAGTTTTGCCATGAAAGACATGGGGGAGGCGGATGTGATTCTTGGTATTCGAATCAATTGTGAGAAAAAAGACTATCTTTAACACAATCACATTACATTGAAAAAGGGCTTAAGAAGTTCAATTGTGAGGATTGTTCCCCGGTGAGCACTCCCATGGATGCAAGTGTATAACTTATGCCTAATACGGGACAAGCGGTATCACAACTTGAGTTAAGGATGTCAATCGGGCTAGCCCGGCCCGGCCCAGTCCGAAACCCGTAAAATCCGCATATATTTGAGTTCGGTCTGGCCCGGCCCGAAAAAAATCGGGCCTATATTCCAAAGCCCGGCTTGGCCCGGACATGGCTATAGGGCTTTTCGGGCTTTTCTGGGCTTTTTTTTACAAACACAAAAATTCACAATTCTCATATGAATAATTAAAGCAAAATATTTATAAAAATAAATCTAAATTGAAATGTATTATATCATATCCAATTAAATTTAAAAGCAAAAGTTTGACAAAAAAAACAAAAAAAAATCAAATAAATTGTATTACCAAATTAAATATAAAATCAAAACACTTCAAATCTCGGTAGTAGAGTTTAGATTAGAATAACATTCATCATATTCTAAATCCTCATCACCATCAAGATGTACAAATAAAAAAAAAAAAAATATTAAGTTTTGACATGTATACATCATATAGAAATGTCATTGAAACTCTATAGATAATGATTCTAAAACAGTGAAGTAAATATGGATGAATGATAATGGTACAGAAAATATGTCAAACTATTATTTTTAGAAAGATAAATGGTAAAATAAAATCTCTAACTAATTAAAATGTAAAGTTCCGGGCTTTTCGGGCTAGCCCGTGCCCGTTCGGGCTAAGCCCGAAAAACACACTAGCCCAAATGGGCTTAGCCCAAAAGGCCCGATATTTTTTTGGGCTTATATTTCTATACCCGAGCCCGCTGTTTTTCAGGGTCGGGTCGGGCCGGCCCTCAGGCTTTGGCCCTAATTGACACCCCTAACTTGAGTACTCACAAGTAATTGGTTGCTTAATGTATGACATGGCGAGCACTAGACCAGATATAGCTTATGCGGTAGGAAGGTTGAGTAGATACACTAGTAATCCTAGTACTCAAAATTGGCAAGCTATAAGACGGGTGCTCAAGTACTTGAAAGTAACCATAAATTATGGTTTGACATATGTCGAATTTCCTTCGGTCCTAGAAGGGTATTCAGATGCAAGTTGGAACACCAACATGGAAGATCATTCTTCTACAAGTGGTTGGGTGTTCTTGATTGGGGGAGGTGATATTTCATGGGCCTCTAAGAAGCAAACTTTTATTACAAGTTCGACTATGCAGTCAGAATTCGTAGCATTAGCAGCCGCCGATAGAGAGGCGGAATGGCTACGAAACTTAGTCTACGAGTTTTCGTTATGGCCGAAACCGGTATCACCCATCTATATTCATTGTGATAGTCAAGCTATTTTGGCTAAGGTTTATAGCCAAATGTAAGTCGCAACACCTAGGTGTTAGACATAGCGCAGTATGTGAATTTATTACTCATGGAGTAATTAACATAGGGTTTGTTCGGTCTTACCAAAATCTAGCGGATCACTTGACAAAATGATAATCTAGAGACTTGGTGACCAAGTCGGCTAAAGGGATGAGATTAAAGTTCATTTGAAATCTTTAATGGTGGGATACCCAATTCCCCTCTAATAAAACGTTAGAGGCTGAATTCAATATGGAAAGCCCACACTTAGAGATTGAAACACAAGTTTATATCATCCCAAAGTAAGTGCTTAGACTTGAAAGAGAGGGTTAGGTTGAAGTTTTCTTCTTAATAGATCTTTTGAAAAATTGCATTTTGCAGGTGCAAGATTAAAAATATCTACCTATATGAGTTTGAAGTGTAGCCCCTTCAAGAAGTTTGGACTTAGTTTTGTATATACGCTCATGAATGGATAAGGACACATGGCTTATCTCTTATATATTAATTGAGAAGGATTGTTAAAAATAAACCTTACTTTGACATGTGATTTACAACATTGTCATGCTGATGTGTCATCATAAGAGAGCTCCTAAGACTAATACAAAAATAGACACAAATAGCTAGACTATTTACAACTTATATCATTCACATTAATTTGGTTAGAAAATATGGTAGTTTATATCAATTAATTATTTAATATTCAGCATTTAATTTATAAAGATATCTTATATCTTCTATTTGCTACCAAAATATTTATTGAAAAAATTGTATATCATATTAATTATTTCATTAACATTATAATTTTTCTCTCATATTTGTTTGATCTAATAGTTGAATAAAAAAACTAAATCATCACATCATCTATATAATAAAAAATTTATATTTTTTCATAAATATTATAAATTGATTTTTTTTTAAACGAACATTGATTACTCAAATGGTGAAAAAATATGTGTGACTAAGAAGTCTCACATCGAAAATAAAGATGTACGGTGGTTCGTAAACCTATTATAAAAAGACCCAAAATATATATAAGTGTAAGAAATCTCTCACTTAACTTAAAAAAAAATAAAAAATCGGTTTAATATAGTTTTTTTATCGAGTTGTATAATTAAACTTTAAAAGATAAATATTTAAATTTGATAAAATGTTTTTGTAATTATATTTATATACAAACCATTCACATATTCTAATAAACAAAATTAAGGTTAACTTTCACCCCGCACCTTGTGCGGGTAATCACCTAGTAATAGTGTAAAGTATAAACACTTATAGTAGTGTGTGAGTTCGTGTGTGTATTATTTTCATGTTCCCAAAATGAGTTGAAAGGATTCAATCCATAGGACATCCTAATTTTTGGGCATTTAAAATGTGTAATATCACTAAAATGAAAATTCAGTCGTTACGATATTTTTATTTATGCATGAGTTTGGCTTATGTGTTGTCTTTCATGTGAATCAAAGATTACACATAAATTGGGGAGAAATGTTGGAGATTTAAGTGTTATAGATATTAATTATATTAACCATTGTAACTTTTGGGTTTATGGTTGTTTTATTAAACCATTGCAACCATTAGGTTTATGGTTACTCTACTTCACCATTGCAATCGTTCCTTTATAACCATTGTTCTCTATACAAGATTGAAAGAATATTTGGAGAGAAAACATAAAAACAAAACACAAGAAATTCTATTTGTATTTCTTGTATCTAGTCGGGATTATGCCCCTCGGATTTCAATCGGAATATGGTCGGAAAATGTTCCGTCGGGAATCGGTCGGGATTATGCCCCTCGGATTTCAATCGGAATATCGTCTGGAAATGTCTCGTCGGAAATCCGTCGGGATAGTTGACCGTCATATATCGGTCGGGATTATGCCTCTCCGATTTCAGTCGGAATATTGTCGGGAAATATCCGACGACTATTACTATCGAGAATCAGTCGGTATTTTGGTACCGTCGGTAAATCGTCGGGAATTTCCTGACTACTAAAATCCGTCGGAATCTGGTCGGTAAATCGGTCGTCGGGAATCCGTCGAAAATTCCCGACCGAATTCCGACGGATTTTGATTTCTAACACGATAGTCCTGACGGTTCAAATCGGTTGGAAATTCGTCCGGAAAGCCGCTTTCTTGTAGTGTCTTAGCCTAGAACAAAATAGAATTTTGATTATCTTATCCTACAAAGGATTTTGTGTAACCCAAAGTTTTGATAAATGTCGAAATACTCTTTAAAAAAAGTGCTCTCTTACACGATTTAATCATTATCCAACTTCACAATTCAACGAGATCCGGATTGATACAACACCTTCTCCAAAAGTTGTCTCTCTGTCCTATTGCTAATTTTATTTTCGTCTCAATCGTGTGTTTGTTATTTATATGATTTTTGGTTCCATAAACTATAAATTTCTAAATTGTTGGTGTTTTTTTTATTCTAGGGTTTGTTGTTGAGGTTTTTACATATTAAACTTAATTTGGATGATCTTCCTCTTCCTTTGTAAGGGTTTAGAAAAGTTGATTTTGAGCGATGGGAATATGCAAACGATGATTTCGTGAGAGGTAAACCCGAGCTTACGGAAAAGAAATGAAAGTGTTGGCACAAAAACAACTATTATATTTCCGTTGCTCTGTTTCTTTTGTATTCTTCTTCTTCTTACGGATGTACCAGCTATCGAGCTTATCATTATATCAGGCTTATCGTTTTTCCCCTCTTTTATGTTCATAATCCTTTCGGGCTGGCGATGCTTTTAATCACACCGACTTTGAGACGAAGATAAATCTTTTGAAGCTTCCGCATTTTAGTGGTCTTAGTCTACCAGACAGTATTCTGAGGATGAAGCTGCAGTTAGATATCTTGAAAAGATTGATTGAAGAGCTTAAAGCTACTAAATGAGCCATTGAGCCACATTCACTCTAAGATTGTGGTATATCTAAGATTGTGCTTCGTTTAAGCGTTTACGAACATCGTTAACAATTTTTTCTGTATTGATTTATTTACTGTTGAAGTCTTAACGTTGAAAACTTATACAGCCAACTTTTCCATTCAAATTTAAAACTTTGTGGCCCAAAATACGCGTAAGACAAAAGACTATGACAGATAACGTTAGTTCATGTGGAAGTTTTGGTGCAGTTACGTGATTTACGTGAAACAAAATCAATAGCCGCCTTGTAAATTTAAATATTCTGGAATGAATTTAGAATTGAAAACAGTATATATAATATTCATTAATTCCAATCCTTCTGGGTAGTGTATGGAGTCGCGTATTGTTTGGCGAATGGAAACTATCACCTGTGGCTGTATATATGAATTGATTATCTGAAATGTTTTAGCTAGATGCAAAATATAAGAGACAATTTGCGATGTGGAAAGTATATACTTTCTTTCACAAATATCCGCAGCTTGAATCCTTTCCATTTTAACAAGATTTAAAGAACATTTTGGTAACTTAGTCATCCAATGACGAATATCATATATAGAGCATATTACCAATATCAAAATTTTCCTTTTTTCTATTAATAATCGTTGTTAACTCTTTACTATCATTTTTGAACCAAACTTATCACTTTCGAACCAAATTTGTCTCCATATGGTAGTCTAATTTTGGTATCTATTTGTAAAAATGATATGATACAAAATCGTAAATAAATAAAAGTTAATTTTGCAAATAATATGATATCATACTATATTTGTAAATAAGTGCAACAAATAGATTATCTACCTAATTAACTCAAGATTTTATGATTACTACACATAATCAAAAGAAAATATTCTCCAAATACATCAGCATAAATAAATAAATAAATATGAAATACTTCCGTCAAAGAAAGAAATCACAACAATACATTTCAATTTTTAAAAGTTAAAAACCACAATTTTTGAGTAATACTAAATAAGTTCATTTATAAAAAAAAAACTAAATAAGTTCATTGTTTAGATCGAAACGTTGTTTTATTCCAATCAAAAGATCATATAACAAGGCAAAGTGTGACTCATGGCTCAAATTCTTATACCTCTTTTATTCCGATTACCCAAAAATGCTCTCTCTTTCTCTCTTCTGAAAAAAAACTCTGAAAAACTGATTAAGAATCGTGTTCGACAAAATCCATTAAAGCTGAAACGGTTTTGCTAAACATTCAACAACAAAAGCAAAGAAGCAAATATTAAAGAAAAAATTTATAAAAACATAATAAGCTTAAATTACTGACCATGCAACCAGCTGATTTTGCCCATATATGAAAAATAAATAGGTTTGTATTTAAAATGTTTATTTAGTTGCTATAATTAGAAAATAATATTGTTTATTTTAAATGTGATATAGATAAAACTGTTTATCATCAATCTTACAAATTATTATTTCCGATTCACAAAAGATATCATTTTGACATATTTCACACATATTAAAAAAAAAAAAATTCTATTTAATATATTTATAAGTAATTTAAAGTAATTTTAATACAAAGGTAAATATCAAATTTGAAAATTCACATTAGAAATATAAAACGATATTATTTTTGAAACAAAAAAATTAACTTTTAAAACAATGCTTTTTGTGAAACGAAAAAAATATGTTGTAAAAATTATTAAAACAAAAACAGTTTTCTTCTTTCAGTTTTATAAAGAGTGTCATTCTACAAATTTTTATACATATTAAGAAAATTATCCAAAATTCTGTTTTATCTTTTATTAATACACTAAATAAGTTTATTTTCCTAACTAATATATATTATTAAAACAATAAAATTAAAACTAAGTTTTAGTTAAAAATATTATATTAGAAATATCAAATAATACTTTTTGTAAAATAAAAATAAAATTTTAATATAATATTATTTATAAAATGGAAGAAGTATTAAATATTCAACTAGAAGAGGAAAAAAAACATAAAAAACCTAAAATTACTGACCAACAAATCTAAATCATCACATTCCGTGTCACTCTCTTCCTCTCCCACGTTTTATCTTCCCCATTTATGGGTTTTAACTTCCCTTTCTCCTTCTTCTTCCTCTTCCGTTTTCCTCATTTCAAACCTCTCTCAAACTTTTCGCTCTCTCTGATCAACGACGATGAGGCTTTACGTCTACGTCTTACAAGCGAAGGATTTACCGGTGAAAGAGACGTTCGTGAAGCTTCACGTCGGGAAACACAAGTCGAAGACGAGAGTCGCGAGAGATACTTCGAATCCGATCTGGAATGAGGAATTCGTTTTTAGAGTTAGTGGCGTCGAGGAAGGTGACGATGTTGTTGTATCGGTTCTTCGCCATGAGCAGGATCATCACTCAAATGTCTCTTCGGGTGTTATTGGTAAAGTTCGGATACCGCTTTGTTCCGTCGCCGGTGAAGAGAATCAAACGCTGTTGCCGACGTGGTTCGTCGTTGGTAAGCCCAGTGATGGCGAGTCCGTTAACATCGAATGTGGTTAGTATCTGATTCCCTTAGTATTTGATTGTTGTTTATATTCGTAGATTCTGGTATTGGATTGATTCTGCAATCACTTGCGCAACCATTTAGAGGTCGAATGTTAGTATGAAATGGCATATTCGTGTCTACTTTGTTGATCATGAATTAAGCATTGAGTAAACGACTTGTAGATTCATTTTGAAATGGTGTTTTCTGGGATTAGGTGCGAATTTGAGTCTCTAATTACTAGGAAATGGCTTACCATTAGTGATATTAGCTTGAGATCGTATATGAGAATGTGCTTGATGATTATTTGATTCAGATTTCTCTGAATGCAACTGCGAATACATGAGAATGTGTTTGATTTCTGTATTGCCTTCTTTATGAGGATGAATCAATCTGAAATGTCTCTATTAAACAATAAGCTTTCTCTGCTATTACTCAAGACAGTTTGATATCTTCCCTTATTGGCACTGAGCTTTGTATCTGTGTGCGTATATGCATGTCTTGGTTTATCTATAGATATATAAACTTTACCTTTTTCTTGCAGGGAAAATCCTTCTCAGTCTGTCTTTGCAAGGGAAGTGGGAAAGTATCTCTGGTGACAAAGCCATCCATGATAAGCAGGATATCAACTCGGAGGGTGTAAAAGAACTCGAAGGATCTCCAAAAGATCCGGGCTGCTCCAAAGATGGGCGACGGCGTAAACACCACCATGACGGGAAGCATATAATGAAAAATATTGTCAACCAGATTGACAAGCTTTTTCATAAGAAAGAGGAAATTTCTAAGAGACTCAACGACGAGTCAGCAGGAGAAAGTGTAACCTCAAATTATGAGGATGCCACAGACAAGCCATCTTCCTCTGCTACTTGTACTAGCTTTGAGGAAGGCCTTGGTCTGATGCAGTCTAGCGACAGCGAAAAAGAAGAGATGCCTCAGAATCTTCTAGGGGGAATTCTTCTTGATCAGAAATATTTAGTCTCACCTTCTCATCTTAACAAATTTCTTTTCTCGCCAAATTCGCAATTTAGGAAAGAGTTGGCTGAACTTCAAGGTTTATCAGATGTACAGGAAGGGCCTTGGACAATGATACAGGAAGATAATCCTCATCTAACACGGGTTGTCACATACATGAGACCTGCAACAAAATTGGTCAAAGCAGGAAAAGCTACAGAGAATCAAGTTTACTGGAAAGCGAGTGGGCAGCAGTTTACTGTTTTTGTTAGTGTAAGCACACCAGATGTTCCCTATGGAAACACCTTTAAAATAGAGTTGCTGTACAAGATACTACCTGGAACAGAGCAAAATGCTGGTGGGGAATCTTCTCGACTGATTATATCGTGGGGAATTCAATTCAGTCAAAGTACTATAATGAAAAGTATGATTGAAGGAGGTGCTAGGCAAGGGCTGAAAGAAAGCTTTGAGAAATTTTCGGATCTCCTTGCTAAGAGCTACAAAACTCTTGATCCGGCTGTTGTATTGGACAGGGAGCAGGTTATAGCCACAGTGCAGTCAGAGCAAAAGACTAATTTGAAATCATCTTTTCTATACTTCTGGAGTTCCTCTGTCGTCTGTGCTGTTCTTCTGTCTGTATATGTTGTGGTACATATATTTCACTGTGAGCCCAGCAAAATTCAAGGAGTTGAATTCTATGGGCTTGATTTACCTGATAGTTTTGGAGAGCTATTCTCTAGTGGAATACTAGTTCTTCTTCTGGAACGTGTTTATATGATGACAGTCCACTTTATACAAGCTAGATTGCATCGAGGTGAAATGATAGTTTCTCTTTAAAAAAAAAACATCCAAACTTGTATTACTTGTGCAGTCCAATTGACGTCTAGTTTTTTTTCTCTCTGATTTCAGGAAGAGACCAAGGAGTCAAAGCCAATGGTAAGGGATGGATTCTGACAATAGCTCTAATTAAGGGCACAAATTTGGCTTCAGTGGAAGCAACAGAGCTCTTTGATCCTTATGTTGTTTTCACTTGCAATGGGAAAACAAGAACAAGCTCTGTCAAACTTCAAGATCAGGATCCTCAGTGGAATGGTAAATCAAACTTTTTCTCTTATTTATTTCTTCCTTTTCAGTGAAAATCCTCTGTCCCATTTTTCTATCTTTCATTTATAGTTTGTTTCCTTTTCTATTTCCACCATGCCAGAGGTAATTGAATTTGATGCAATGGAGGAACCACCATCAGTATTAGATGTGGAGGTATTTGATTTCGATGGTCCATTTGACCAGGGTGACTCTCTTGGGCATGCAGAGATCAATTTCTTGAAACATACAGCTGATGAACTTGCGGACTTGTGTGTTCCTCTAGTTGGTCATCATGCTCAAGCGTCTCAGTCCAAGTTACAGTTGAGAATTTTTCTTGAAAACAAGAACGGGGCTGAAACAATGAAGGATTACTTGAGTAAGGTTGAAAAGGAAGTCGGCAAGAAGGTAACAATACATTTACATCTACAATAATGAAGTATTAATTTAAGTCTTTGAGAATTATGTGCAATCCTGAAAATTGCTCTCATGTTGTATGTGTTAACAGTTGAACATTCGGTCACCTCAAAAGAACTCCGCTTTTCAGAAACTGTTTGGTTTGCCCCATGAAGAATTTCTTCTCAAAGAATATACATGTTACTTGAAGAGAAAATTGCCTGTGCAGGTTTGCGCCTGCTTTCTTTCCATATGGCTAATTCTTGAACTAGTTTTCCCTCAATACCAAAGAAATTTACAGCATTTGGATTTGACCAATAGATTTATTATGTAAATTTTATCTAAGATTTGTTTGCTACTATTGTTGACAGGGAAAGCTCTTTTTGTCCGCTAGAATTGTTGCGTTCTACTCCAATTTATTTGGACACAAGACAAAGTTTTACTTCCTCTGGGAAGATATTGATGACATCCAACTGCTTCCCCCAACTCTTGCTTCTTTAGGTAGCCCTTTGCTGCTCATTATTCTGAAAAAGAACCGAGGTCTCGATGCAAAGCATGGGGCTAAATTTCAGGACGAGGAAGGAAGACTTTGGTTCTATTTCCAGTCATTTGTGTCATTTGATGCGACTAGCAGGTACTTGAAGCAATTTGGTTTAAGGGATCATCAACCTGACCAAACCCATAGCGTTTAGTTCACTGTTTGTAGCTATTGAATTTGAATTTGAATTTGAATGGCAGGACAATCCTGGCTTTGTGGAAAACGAGGACGTTAAGTGTAGATCATAGAGCACAAATAGCAGAAGAAGAACTAGATGTGGCAGATCCCTTCCTCTTACCTGAAGATGTTGCAGTTGCTTCAGATGCAGATGCGTTAAAGATGTCGAAAGTGTACACGTGTGATCTACCTGGCGATGTATATCTTTCATTCCTCCTTATGTTTTACTTCACGTTTATACGTTTAATAGAGTCTTTTCAACAATGGAGTGTCAGACCATTCGTAGTAGCGTAGATCAGTTTGAAGATTCTCTTCTGTTACAGGTAGAATTGGTGATGAAGATCTTTGGTGGAGGAGAAATGGAGCGTAAGATCATGGAGAAATCTGGATGCCTCAATTACGGGAGCACAACATGGGAATCTAAAAACCCAGGGATCTACGAAAGACGCCTTGCTTACAAGTACAACCACTATGTCTCCGTGTTTGGAGGCGGAGTCACTTGCTCACAACAGAAATTCCCAGCTCCAAATGATGAAGGCTGGATCTTGAATGAGATTGTAGCTCTCCATGATGTTCCATTTGGAGACCAATTTCGCGTAAGTCTTGTCTTCTTCTTCCTCTGCTTTTAATAAACAAGTCCACTTCACATAGCCAATTAGTAAATGATTGTGATATGATGGAATGTAGGTTCACCTAAGGTATGAGGTGAAGAAATCAGGAGTTGATTGTAAAACAAGTAAATGTGAGGTTTACTTGAGGATCAGGTGGCTCAAACCAATAAAGTTTGAGCAGAGAATAAGCAAAAGTATAATGGAGAAATTCAGGAATCGATTGAAGGTTATATTTGATTTGTTCCAGAAAGAGTCTGTTGCAAGTTCAGCTTTGACACTTCTATGACTAATAAAAAAAAACTATACTTTGCTCCAATCATGTGGCTTGCACATGACTCAATTCCTAACATAGGAGGGCATAGAACATGAATTACAAACCATAGCCATATCTTTTGTAATATTTAATAATATCTCCAAAATTGGAGCTTAGATACACAATTAACACCAAGTTTATCATTTACTTCTGCAAACTCTGGAGTTTTGACATTAATCCTGTGGAACTACTAAACATCAATTTGATCAATTGTTTTGAAGTTATCAGAGTATATTTTTCAATGATTTAAGCTAAAATCTATTTCTATTGGTTTTTTTGTTGTTGCAAATGTCACACACCGGTCGTTGAAATTGGAAAAAGAAGCAAAAGGAATGTCGCAAACCAGAATATCATCTTGTAGAATTTGGGTCTTCGATTGTCAAGGGATTGTGTATATATTTGGTCTCATATATTCGTATTTTTCTTTCTTTAACGATTTTTGTTTTGTTTTTGGCTGACAAACTTCTTAACGATTTTCGTTTTCGTTATATTTAAAATGCAATCGTTTGTCGTTTTAACGATTTTATAATAAAAATATATATTTTACAAAAACATGAATTATATGGTGATTGTTGGGTCAAAATTGACTTCATGGTTTGAATAGTAAACCGACTAATGACCTATTTGAACGGTTATTGCTACTTTGTCGTGACTCAGAAGGTTTAATTCATTTTCAAGAATTAATGGGAGCCACGTGTCGTAAGGATGGTCATGTCGCTGCTAATCAGAAAGGAGCGATGGATGAGCATTGAAAAGAGATTCTTGGCATTGACGAAGCCTTTGGTACGATTGAGCATCGACCAACAACTTTTTGTGAAATAGAGGAAAGTATTAGTTAAAGGGGTTTTACCAGAAAACCCTTGATTGTAATTTGACCTTTTTTTGTTTTAGTAGTATAATAAAAATAAAAAAAATTGTTCGTTAGGTACACGAACTATACGAGAATGCATGACTATACATCCGAATTAAAATAATGTGTTGCTAACTATATCATCTATTGATATAGCATAAACACACATCCGAACTAACATGAGTCATGTGCCCAACACCATGACCATCACTTTCTTTGCTTTTCCGATGTACTAGTCGACGGACTCCGACGCTGACCCACATTAACTCATTAAATCCAACCCAAATTAAATAAAAACATAAAAATGAAAACATAAAAAATTACCTCCTGAGCTTTTTCTTCCTCGTCAATTCTGATTTACAGATATGATTTTGATTCAGTAGGTTCTCTCAATTTCATTGAATTCTATTCTTCCGTTCATTTAATTTCTGAGTATTGATGAACATCAAAATAGTAGGTGGTTAGGGTTTACGAAATTCCCAAAATGGTTTGCTAATTTGGGTGATAGGCGAATTAAGAAAATCCAATCCAAGCGAACCGCCATGAGCCATTCCCGTCACTCACAGTCATCTCTCGAACTCTCTTCTTCTCTTTCTCTCCGTACCAGAAACTTTATGGTTTAAATTTTCCTAAAATCTATACGAATTTCTTGGACGAACTGATCTGAAATCTCTTAACTAAAGATGTACTTGTCTTCCTCTTCTTCCAAATTTCTTTGATTTCCATCGGCGAGGCATCTCTTAACCACCACCACACACACCGCATCTACATTCATGCTTCGTCGTAGCTCCTACAGCGTCGGTGTGTTTCACAAGAAGCGTGCTCGTTTTAGACGACATAGTCGGAGCTTGGGTCTAGAGAGCAAACCACATAACTTTTTTTTTCTTTTGCGTATATGAAGCAAAAAGTAATGATCTGATCTTTGAAAACCCGTTTGATATGTATTGTGGAACTGGTGGTGGTGGTGCTGATGCGGTAGCTGTTTCCGGTGAGAATTGATCGGAGCTTGGTGAAATTTCCGGTGAGAATTGATCGGAGCTTTCTCAAAACTTTCGCTTTGGACCCTCATTGAAAGCGAAACATTTCGCTTGCCCCTCTTGAAATCGATGGTGGTCTTCTTCGCCGGAGAAGATGAAGCAGAGAACGTGGCCATGTAGATCTAAAGGATCTCGATCTCTACGGCAAGCTTTAGTGGCGGATGTGTATTTTGATTTCAATCGAGATTTCGGGAATCGAGCTTGTGAAATTGTTGAACCGAAGAACTAGGTGAACGAGATTTAGGATGTTGATTGTGACTAGAGAGAAATTTGTTGTTGCTAAGATCAAGTTCTTGAAGAGAATCTATGGTTTTGAAAGAATTTGAGATTTGACCAGAGAAGTAGGAATTTTCGTTGAAGAAAAAAAAAATGAGTCAACGCGGGTCAACGCCGGAGTCAGTCGACCAGTACACCGGAAAAGTAAAGAAAATGATGGTCATGGTGTTGAGCACATGATTTATGTTAGTTCGGATGTGTTTCTATACTATATCAATAGATGATGTAGTTATCAACACATTGTTTTAGTTCGGATGTGTAGTCATGCATTTTCGTATTGTTGCTGATATTCTTTTATCCATTAAACATTTTTTTAAAAGAAGAAAACAAAAACAAAATTCTTTGCTTTCTTTTGAATTTTATTTTCGTAATTGTTTTCTAATAATTTTTTTTGTAAAGAGAGACTTTCTGAAGAAAAAGAATTGCTAGCGATCCAGGAAATGCAGACAATAGCCATTTCCGAAGTAAATATGACATGATTAAGATGCCTTGGAGCCTTTTAAAATAAAAAGAATATTATTTTGGAGAAACATCGGACCCCGAAGTATACTTTGAGTGGGAGCACAAGATGAATGAATTATTCACTTTGTGCAACTTTCTAGAGTTCGAGAAAGTGTTCATTGCAGCAACCCAACTCATAGAGCAAGTTCAATATTGGTGGAGCATTGAAGGACAACAATCTGGTTTTGTATGATACTCAACTTGGCATGAGATGCAAAATATCTTGAGGAAGAGATACATCCCACGAGATCAATATCGAGAAATCAGAAAACAATTTCGTACACTCTACCAAGGTGAGAAGACAGTCATGGATTATCATAGGCAATTCATGTATCTCCGCATTCGACTCAATCCTGAGTGAGCGATGAGAACATCGTGGATCAGTTTGCATATGGATTGAGTGCTCCAATCCGGTTCAATCTACAAGGATACACCTAAAAAGATTTAGAGGATCAGTTCCAACAAGCCATTCAAATTGAGAAGTTCCTCGGATCAGAGAATGTTCATGATGAAAATCAGGATTTGAGGACAAATTCTTTTGCAGAGAGAGAGTCTGATGAGGACCTCAAACGAGAACAAGCCAAAATCACCACTTGCCTTGCATCTTAACGTATGGAGCCCAATGGGCCTTGCCACATGCAAGCCCAACCCATATTTGTAGAAGTCCAAGAAACACAGGACGTTGGAGAATCTCTTAGTCAATTAAAGGCTTCTAGAAGAAGTGGAACACACAAAATAAATCAGAAGTATTCTTGTCTCGGCTTGCATACTTCTCCCCATGCGATTTTCGTCTTTCTTGAATTTAAATCAGGTCCAGACAAAAGAAAACCAGAGTAGAACTTATCAATTTCTCGGATGCATTGACGTGGGAGGCGAAAAGCAGAGAGCAAAAAATTGGATAGACTAGATAACATCGAGCTAATGAGTTGTAGTCGACCATCAATGGAGATAGATCTAGTTGTCCAAGAGTTTATTCGTGTACGAATCTTTTCCAACAGAGGGAGATAATCATTTGTCGTCATTTGTTTAGTCAACAGTGGTAAGCCCAAGTATCTCACTGGGAGCTGCCCCAAACCA
Organism: Eutrema japonicum; assembly: GCA_030161315.1. Taxonomy (NCBI): domain Eukaryota; kingdom Viridiplantae; phylum Streptophyta; class Magnoliopsida; order Brassicales; family Brassicaceae; genus Eutrema; species Eutrema japonicum. Next base: position 32,809,638 of record BSQW01000012.1, read on the forward strand.
AGCTGAAAACGGATATATATCACTTCTCTAGTATTCTCCGATACTCCCGCAAGATATATCGTCGATTTCTCCAAGCTGATTTTTAACTCCGAGATTTTCGCAAACTCATCAAATACTCGAATTATACTCTCCACCGACCTCACATTTCCATCTGTTAACACCATAATATCATCGGTAAAGCTTAAGTGAGAAAGAACTTACCATATTTGGCCACAATCACATTTACTTTTGGTCAAAAGGCATGGGATATGCCTATCATTGCTCCATCTTACATTACATCCATTATCCCATCAAGATCAAGTATTCAAACCATTTCCAGCCAGCCAAATCGTCCAAGTGAGAAGGCCCATCATCAAAGCCACTTGCCTTATTCGATTTCGCATGAATCATGCTATGTTATGACCACCATTTAGGCACATGAGTTCAGCCAAGAATTCAAAGCTTCCAATCTCAATAAAAGGTCTCAATTACTCACCAATACTCAAGAGATTATGGACGTGCATCAGCTTTACAAGTTTGACTCCATCCACATTAAAACAGAATATATCAAAGACTCCACTTCAAAACAATCATATGAATATTCTTAATACTCTTAATACTCCACATTCCTCTGCGTAAGACTCTAGCTCTCACCATAGCATCTGGAATCTTGAACTTGATTGTCAAACACATCTACTTTGATGGATTTATCTCCCAAAATCCAAATTTTTTTTACCATCATATGGATCATCCCTATATGAGGAGTTTTTGACACGAATTTGCCCACAAGAAAATCCTCCCAAAGAGGAGGAGCATTCTCAAAAACGCAATTTGGCACATGGATCGTTTCAATCCCATTCACTTCCTCCACCACAACCTCATACTTCTGCAACCCATCATTAGCAGAGACTACAGAAGACCAAGACTTACCCTTGTTAGTCGCTTTGATCCTACCACTCTCACCTTCGTGCCCCGTCTCCATTAATTTTGTTAATGTCTTCAAAACCTCCAAAACTTGATTCTCCGGCAACACCTCTTTCGCTTTCTCCAAACAAATTACTGATGCTTCGTTAATCTCCTCCATCCTCGTCACTTCCTCATCAGACGGAGAAACCACCTAAAGACCATTATTTGATTTAGCTAATTACTCTCATTTTTGTTTAAATTTGAGTTAATTCTTTTAATTTATTTATTGTAAAGATTATATTGTGTGAGCTATAAAAAGCTCATTATTCTCATTGTAAAGACACCACAAAATTTGATGATAAAAACTTAAGTTTTTGATATGTTTGGTTTTTACCGTTTTTTAACACATGTTTTGGTATTCATTTTGAGTCTTTTATTGAGTCAAAATGTGTTTTATTGAGTCAAAGTGTGTTTTATTGAGTCAAAGTGTGTTTTTAGAGTATTTTAGTCTTTTATCGAGTCTTTACAGGTTTTAGGTTAATTTGGAGGAAAACAAGGCATTTTGGTTGCAAAATGTGAAACTGGGAATGCAGAGTCACGCATAAGCGTCAGACGTATGTCATTCTTTGAAGGACTTCCCACCGATGGATCGATCTGATATTTTGACACAAGATAGGGCTGTGAATTAGATTTCATTTTTAAATGGTTTAAATGAAATCCAACGGTGAGATCAAGAGTTATACCCGATTTACTGAAGACAGGTTAATATGCCTCACAGAAGAAGCACGCGCATAACTTGGAAGGTTGCATCGACCTGTGAATATTAGCATCGACCGATGCAGAAGAAGGCCGGTCGATGCTACCCCTACCCGAGAGGTTAGCATCGAACGATGCTAAGCTGGTATCGACCGATACCAGCCGATGAGAAAAAGAAATGAAACTTTTGTTTTCCTTATTTTGCCCTGGGAACTTCCTGTTTTGACCTAATTCGACCTATACCTATATATACTCTATTTTTAGCCTTTTGAAGGCAGCCAACTTTTGTTCTATTCAGACGTTTTGCTATTGAATCATTGTAAGCTTTGGAGAAGAATTTCTGCATCTATTGAGAAGAATTCTAAACCCTTTCTCCCTTTATTTTATATTATGATTTCTTCATCTCCTTGCTTGTTCTTCGTTACTATGTCTGAGTAGTTTCATAGTTAGGTTAGGGTTTTCAAGGGGATCCATGAGTCAATGAATTAGACACAGATAGGGATTTATCTTTTGTGGTTTTCGCTTATTGTTGTGTTTATTGCTTAGACTTGAGATGACCGCTAGATCTATGAACTAGGGAAATCTAAGAGTGCGGAAGTGTCTTAGGTTGCTAGAAAGAACATAAGTGAGAGAATTGTCCTTAGCCTGCGGAAGTTGATGTTAAGGCGATTCGTGAACCTATTGAACCAGCTCGCTAAGGCTGATATAGAATTCTATGCCAACGGAAGTTAGGATTTTAGGGTGCTAGATTTAGTAACCATGAGCACGGAAGTGGATTGGTTAGATATTTATGTTTGAGTTTGAAACTTACTTTTAATTATTCTTTGAATAGTTGTCTGATTCATGATCTCTGGATTCCTGCGAATAAATTTTCGACCTAACGCCTTTCCTTTATTGAATTTACATCGTTTTAATTGCTCTTGTTACTTTTCTAAAACAAACCATATTTCTGTCCTAGCTTAATTTCATAATTGTTAGAATAGTAGTGTAACCTTGGTCTCTGTGGATTCGATCCTAAAGTACTGCATTGACAACAGTTATGATTGCGATAGTGTGAACTTTAGTTTTAATTGACTGAGTTAAAACGCTTAAATCAATTTGGCGCCGTTGCCGGGGACCAATAGCGTTACCTTCGATTCTGAATTTTAAATTTAGTCTAAGATTTACTAACTTTTTATTTTCTTCGTTTTTGTTTCTTATAGTTGATGGCCATGGATTACAATGATTGGCCACAAGAAAAGGGTGCCTCATTTGATGATTGCATTCAAGATGAGCCATATGTGGAGCTACCATTTGATGAAAGTGTACTCACACTTGAACAGAAGGAGGAGCTAGATGAGCTTTGCAAAGAAAACCCGACATTGACAAGGGGTGACTCGCGATTATGATTCGTTTGAACCTCATGTCACATCGGGCATCACTTGAGGTAAAGGAGCTCACAATGTCCGAGATAATGGTAGCTCATGCGCTTAAAGAGGTAATTTATTGGGTTCCACCATGCCAACTAGAAGGTAATTTTGACTCAACCTTTGAAATCTATGATTATGAGGATAGTCATTTGCCTTGCATTGAAGATGTAGCTTCTAGTTTCCAAACTCATGTGCTCATTGATAAATGCTATAATTTAATATGTGAGTCTCAAAGACTAGATTTCTTAAGAGTAGAAAATCTTGTTAGAGATTATCATGAAGTATGTTTTGATATTAATTATCTATGTGCTTTGACTGTTCATGATCTCGAGTTTAAGCTTTCAATGCCTGAGGAATCTAGATCTCTTCTTGAAAAGTCTTACCTAGGGGTTGTGCTTGATGTAGATAAGATCTTGAATGAGATAGATGACCCTAAGGTTGAGATGGAATCTAGGAAGGAGGATATTGTGTTTTACATGATTAATGGAGATGAAGTTGACTATTTTGTGATTAACTCGTTTAAACCTGAAGTTGACTTTATTTTTCCATCAAATGCATTTGATCCTCATAAGCATCTCACCATCAAGGAAAATTCTAAAATATATGCTACATTCGTAGTAAACTCCCTTGATGTGAGTTTTGTTTCTTTGTCATGGATAGTTGCATGCCATGTTGCACATTTTGTTTCTTGCCCTAACAGGAGAAGGACCAAAGATGCATTGGCTCAACCTTTTGATTCTCATGATTAACATCTGAGACCGAAGTCAAGCTAACGACTATAAACAAGCGTTTGGTGGGAGGCAACCCACCAGTACGTTTTCTTTCATTTTTTATTTTTTTTTTCTCTTGAGTCTGTTTGGCCTTCTTCTTGGTTTATTTTCACACCGAGACGGTGTGAAGTAACTCTGGGGGAGGGTCTCTATCGTTACTAATGCTATTTATTTCTTTTGTTTTTCCTTTTTGAGTCATTTTGATGTTTTCCTTGAGTTATTTCGTTTTATTGAGTCAAATATTTGTTGGAGATGATGATCATGATCTTGGATTTCTTGTAATGATTTTTCTTCTAAGTCACCATTGTTGCAGGGCTAGTTTTAGATCATACTAATGGAAAATCTAAAGGCTTCACGGTTAATCAGAGGCATCCATGTTTCTAGAAAAATTCAAAAAACTTGAGCTAATTTCTGCGATCTTCTTTTTACCTCATCATCGTGATTGGTGTCTTCAGAGCTTGACTCCTCATTCGTATCTGACAAGACGACATGTGTGAAAGTATGGTACTCCTCCCCCTTATTTAAAATAAAAAGCAGAAAAGATGAAATGATTTTCTTTCGAGTAAAGGGCTAGAAAAATTTATATCGATCCCATTATTTTACTTCGAAAGAGATGATCACACTAAGGTTGGAAGCGAGGTTATGATCATTTCCAGAGATAACACTATTCGCCCACACCTTAGAATAAAAGGGTGGCATTAAAATGAACCGGGGATTCGGTGGCAAAAACCATCAATACTCGCGTTCCATCAGCCATTGACCCTACGAAAAGAAAGTGAGAAAAGAATAAGTCTGGGGGAGGGAAAAGGTACCAAAGGTTGTGTGACCGTCTTGTCATGGTATCGAAAGGGAAAGAGTCTATAAGGTTCTTGGCACTATGATCTGTGATGAGACCCATCAATGATAGATATTGAATTATTCTGTGAGACTATGTGTTGAATCTGGGAAAGCTGCAAATGCTTGCAGAGAAGTACATGGAGGTTCGATTTGGAGCTAGTTTGGCAACACGTGGATTACTAAGGTAATGGTCATTGCATAATTCTAAAGGAAATGTGAGTCTCCGTGTTTTTCAAACTTTTTCTTCTTGCTTAGTTTTCTATTTGCTTGAGGACAAGCAAAAGACTAAGTCTGGGGGAATTGATATGCTTGGTTTTTACCGTTTTTAACACATGTTTTGGTATTCCTTTTGAGTCTTTTATTGAGTCAAAGTGTATTTTTAGAGTATTTTAGTCTTTTATCGAGTCTTTACAGCTTTTAGGTTGATTTGGAGGAAACAAGGCATTTTGGTTGCAAAAGGTGAAAATGGAAATGCATAGTCATGCAGAAGCGTCAGACGTATGTCATTCTTTGAAGGACTTTCCACCGATGGATCGATCTGATATTTTGACACAAGATAGGGCTGTGAATGAGATTTAATTTTCAAGTGGGTTAAAAGAAATCCAACGGTGAGATCAAGAGTTATACCCGATTTACTGAAGATAGGTTAATCTGCCTCGCAGAAGAAGCATGCGCAGAACTTGGAAGGTTGCATCGACCTGTGCATATTAGCATTGAACGATGCTGAAGAAGGCTGGTCAATGCTACCCCTACCCGAGATGTTAGCATCGACCGATGCTAAGCTGGTATCGACCGATACCAGCCAACTAGAAAAAGAAAGGAAACTTCTGTTTTCCTTATTTTGCCCTGGGAACTTCCTGATTTGACCTAATTCGAACTAGACCTATATATACTCTATTTTTAGGCTCTTGAAGGCAGCCACCTTTTGTTCTATTCAGACTTTTTGCTATTGAATCATTGTAAGCTTTGGAGAAGAATCTCCGCATCTATTGAGAAGAATTCTAAACCCTTTCTCTCTTTATTTTATATTATGATTTCTTCATCTCCTTGCTTGTTCTTCGTTACTATGTCTGAGTAGTTTCATAGTTAGGTTAGGGTCTTCAAGGGGATCCATGAGTCATTGAATTAGACACATATAGGGATTTATCTTTTGTGGTTTTCGCTTATTGTTGTGTTTATTGCTTATACTCGAGCTGACCGCTAGGTCTATGAACTAGGGCAATCTAAGAGTGCGGAAGTGTCTTAGGTTGCTAGAAAGAACATAAGTGAGCGAATTTTCCTTAGCCTGCGGAAGTTGATGTTTAGGCGATTCGTGAACCTATTGAACCAGCTCGTTAAGGCTGATCTAGAATTATATGCCAACGAAAGTTAGGATTTTAGGGTGCTAGATTTAGTAACCATGAGCACGGAAGTGAATTGGTTAGATATTTATGTTTGAGTTTGAAACTTACTTTTAATTATTTCCTGAATAGTTGTCTGATTCATGATCTCTGGATTCTTGCGAATAAACCCTAGACCTAACGCCTTTCTTTTATTGAATTTACATCGTTTAAATTGCTCTTGTTACTTTTCTAAAACAAACCATATTTCTGTCTTAGCTTAATTTCATAATTGTGAGAATAGTAGTGTAACCTTGGTCTCTGTGGATTCGATCCTAAAGTACTGCATTGACAACCGTTATGATTGCGGCAGTGTGAACTTTAGTTTTAATTGACTGAGTGAAAACGCTTAAATCAGTTTTCTGTACAAAAGTTTTTTTCTTTTGTGTCTTTGTCAAATGAGTCTTTATGTGGATTCCTTTAGATTTCATTGTTTGTTGCTTGTTATTTCTAGTTTTGTGGATTCATTCGAGAATATAAGTGTGGATCATAGTCTAATGTGTGGATTCACATAGGCTTGATTTGTGATCTTATCAAATGGAATTACGCAACCCTTAGTGGGGATCTTCAACCCACCTTCAAGCTTGTCAACTTTGACATCTTGTGATCAATAAGATTTGGTGGATTCCAATCTTATATCAGATAGAGAAAAAAGTAAACACCTCCTTACTCTTCACGAACTCCTCCAAATGTAATGAGAAAACATGCCACTCTACTGGTGTAGACACCATCTTCACCACTTTGGAACAATCTATTACGAAAGCTATCATCGTCTTCTGATTTACATGATACAATACTTATGAGTGGTTCTAATTTAGCGTGTAAAGAAGAGAGACTTCTCTGTAGATTATTTGCTCGGATCAGTGATCCATCAACGTCTCTTTGAGAACAATACCAACTTAGTCCTGAAAAATGTCAGTATATTTACATGAACCATCTATATAACACTAGCACCTTTCACAACTTCAGATTGTTGAAGAAAAGACAATATTTTAGGATGTCATGTTTTGATCTATGATTTGTGCCGACTCCAATAGAGTTGCTTCAGTCTCTTGATTCATATTAATTGATTTCTTTTCATTATTTTCCTCCTCATTCCTATTGTCCATCTAATTGTCACTAGTCGAAGCCTAACTGTTTGGACAGAAAATTATGCTCCCAAAACAAAGATTAGAATTTTCATTGTTGGGATCTCTAACTAATAAATATTTAAGAGATACCAAACTGGCGGACATGGATCTCTAAGAACGGTTGGTGGGAGATGCTTGTGCACTGACTACCTGGTGAGTAGCTCCAAGTACTTGCGTAGGATGCCACAGTAGGAGAAAATTTAACATGTACTACATAGGAATAGTTGGGATAACTTCAGGACGACGATGGAGTGTCATCTCGAAGATTTTTTGATGCTCAAATCAGAAAAATACTAATTAATTGGTTGAAGGACTCAACAACAAAATGATGAATATATGTTAGTTCTAATATGGGCTATGAAATAATCTACATATTAATATGGTGTTTGTGAATTTGAAAAAGGGGAGAATGTGAAAGATGAGATCCTTGATATCTTGGCATTTTACATGATTTATAGCTATGTTTTTTCTTGTCTTTATGCATTTACATTCATGTTTAGGTAAAATTAGTTGCATTTGCATCTCTATTTGCATATATTATGTTTTGGAGTGGAATCAAGGATTTGAAGCTTACTTGGACTAAAGAGAAGTCTTTTGGGAGCTAAAGAAGCCTAATGGAGTTTGGAGGAAGATCATGGGGGCAAGAGGGACTAGTTTGGAGCAAAAGCTATGCCGAAAAATCAAGGAAAATGCAGAGTCCATCCGAAGTGACTGAAAGATCATATGAGATACATCGAATTTAGTAAAAACATATCTGTCTGGCGCGCATACGGACCACCAAGAAGATTATCAGGGAGCCGTATCGGGATGAAGCACACCAATACAGTCTGTCCGACGAACCACCAGTTGCATTATCGGAGTCTTATATCGGGCATAAGCACACCAATACGAGCTTGCCCATCCCTTGGCTAAACCGTATCCGGGTCTTGTATCGGGCAAAAGCACTGATTCGAGCTTGCCCGTCCCTCTTCTAAACCGTATCGGGATGGCGTATCGAAGAGATACACACCGATACCAGCTGTGCAGACCCAAAACCCTGTTTATTCTGGGTTGACCCGGTTTGACCCAAAATTCTATAAATACCCGTAAACCTAATTTATTTTTAAAAAGTTTTTTTCTATCTTGTTTTTCCCTTTTGCAAACTTGTTCCTTTTTAGATTTTAATACTTTTGTATTTGAATATTTGTGGTTTAATGCAATTTAATTAGTGTTCTTCTTATTCTATCTTTTAATCTTTTACTAATCATGTTTATTAACACTTTTCTAATGGGATTTGTTGGTTCTATTATGATTAGTGAGTAGATCCCTTAGGATCCTTGGGATGAGATAGATTAGGGTGATCATTAGTGTAAATCCATGATGTTAGGGCTTAGTTTATAAAATATTCTTTCTTATTAAGTGAGTTTAATGCTAGATCTTCTATGATTGAATTGATTTAGATCTTAGGAAATTTCATGCCCGTAAGGTGTTCGATGAAATTCTCCAAATAACTTTTTAAGAAATTTTCTTCTTTAACCTATGGAAATAGTTTTCTAAAGAGTTTATTGGTTGTATGATCTTATGATTAATGCTTGTTGATTGCTTAATCACAAATGAGAATTTATTTTTGATTAAGTAATTAACAAAGTAATTAGTGATCTAAACCAAAAGATTAACATTGTTTGAGTAATTGACATCATGAATTAGCTCTAGGATCACCCAAAATCAATAACCTCATTCTAGGATTCGCCTTTTAGTATTTCATTAAATCGTTTTAGCTTTATAGTTTATCTTTCCCGCTTATTTCAATTCCAATGGTCTTAGTCCTTTAATTGCTTTTGTTTTATGCTTTCATCTTACTTGTTTGTTCTTTAATTTGAATAGGATTGTTTAGAAAAACTCTTTTTGAATCTCTTAGCTCAATTAGTTTTCTGCATTCTCGGTGCGTTGCTCTCGTAACTCCTTGGACCGATCCCCAAATACTACAATGGTGTGAATATTTGGGTAATTGATTAAGGATCGAATTATCCGATTATCAATCCTCTCAAATGAAAATTAGTGACGGAGAGAAGAACTAGTATTCTATAGAGAATGTACTCTCTCAAATAAAAATATAAGACATGAATTCATTTATATCAAAGTCTTCCATGATCATTACTGTCTTCCATGTTGTAAACAAAATTATGTATTTTTTTTTTAATTATCATTAGGTTATGGGCTGAAACCCGTAATCCTCCTAGACCCGGAACCACATCATGTAATATTAGATCCGTTCCAAACGTCACTCGATCCCGTGACCTCTAGGAATTGCCTAAGGTAAAATTATGTTTCTTTCTATTTTCAATAAACAATCAAAATTCATAAATCAAAATTCAAATATGTTGTCACCTCTGCCTTTTGCAACATCATCTTTATTTCCTAAGAACAATACATATTACTTTTATTATTTGTATGTATAATGTAGTCTATATAAACTATTCTCCAAATTTCTTGTATCACTCTTTGATAAATAGATTTTTGAGGTATAACCTTTTATTTTCTTTTTAAAGAATATTAAAACGACTAATGTATTAATAAAATATTGATGGTACACTATTAATAAACGATTAATTTACCATCATATATAATCAATAATTATTAATAAAAAATTTCTTTAATATATTAATTTAAACTAAGAACACTAATATATTAATTGTAAACTAAGATTCTCTTAGATTTAAGCAATAAATATCTAAAATTAAATATAAAATTTAAGAGTGTTAAAAATAGAAAGTATATCAAATTGATCAAAAGAAATAAACCAAAAATCTTATGAGGTAAGTTACTCTTTCACTAATGGCCAATGCATTTAAATCATCTTACTACGAATATTGAATACAATATTAACCTTGTATTTTGAGTTAAGTATTGTTCCAGTTGGAAATACAACGGTTAAAATTTGTAAATAGGATAAACATAGGATTTTGGCTTATATTTAAGAAAAAAGAACCGATAGACCATCAAGCAATAAACAAAAAGTTTGTTGCTCAATGGGAACGAACCGGATTTGGAAGCGGTTTTGACAAGATTTTTGCGGAATAAACTAGCTTTATTATTTCGATTCCCAAGAGAGATTTTACAAGAACAAGAACAAAGAATTGCTAAGTTGTTTGAGTCGAGAGCTAATTGTAGTCAAAAGTGGTTGTGGAGAGTTAAATTCGGGTCCCTTTGCTACTTGCTCTCGTCATTGTTTTATACTCCGAGATCATGTCTAACGTTATCGTTTACTCCGCCTAATTTTCCATGAATGGTCTTTAATGCCGAGACTCCGGTCGTTACATTTAGGCGCCTTAATTTACCAGTTCAAACGAGTATTTGGTCTCGTCGGGTTGACTAATGGTTCTGCATTTAATGCCCTTTGACTGTAGACGTTCACTCCAATTGGCCTTTCAGCTCGGTCTGTCACCTTGTCTATTCCTTTGAGCTTGTCTGGTTACTTTGAGCCCGTCTATCTTCCTTGACTTCTTCGGGCCTTTTTAACTTTGGTTTATTGGGCCCATATGTACTGGACCGGGATTTTGATACCACAGTTAGCCCCCAATTCCTTAAACGCGGAGGTTAAAGTTCCTTTTAAGGAATTTCACTTTGCCATTATCTCCGCTAAGCGAAAATTTCGGCCAGACGATTCGGTTTCCTTCTTTTCTTTGATCTTCCTTTTTAAGTTGTTTGTCTCCTTGATAATTCATCCCATATTTCTCTTCAATGTCACCTTCTATTATTGATTTCTGGTCGCCTACTCGTTGTATCCGATATTCTCTATCTGTTCTTTACCGTGATAGCGATCTTTCCAATAGTATCATGGTGGTAATTCCTTCTACAGGTGAGAGTCCTGAGAGGGCTTGGAATGTATTATGTTGTGTATATGAGTCATTCTTCCGTGAAAGCGGCTTACGCTTCCCTCTTCTGAGACTCCTGATTCAATATTTGTATGAGACTGGCCTTTTCTTTCTAAACTTACACCGAGCTTTGTCCGTCATATCCTTAGTTTCATCGCCGGGGCTTATGATTTTAGTGCATCTATGATGATGAAGGACATATCTCGTCTAGATTTTGCGAAGACAGACTTTGTTCGCGCCGAGGCTTTGACTTTTGCCCCTCACAAGGATCGTGAAGTTATTTTCAATTTTTCGATGGATGATGGTGTTTGGTGGGAGGAGTATTTTTAATTCCGAGTTAACGATTTCTCCGGCGAACGAGGCTCGCCTCCTCTCTTCACTAACTGGGCAAAAGAATCAGGTTTTATTTCGTTACCTTATTTTACGTAGTTCCCATTTACTCCGATTCTGACCAAGTGATCCTTTCCTTTTTCATTGTTGAACTGTCGCTCTTCTGATTCCCTACGGTTTCACGTTATCCTCAAGAAACTGTGTTCCAAGCCCAAGGGTTGGAATGATCTTACTGGTGGGGTTTTACCTTCCTTTATTGATAACAGACAAAGGCAGGCTGCCAGCGCTTCCTCGGAAGGTTTGAATTTTCCTTCTAAATTCCTTGCTTGCGGGTTACCCTGATCGCATTTCCTTTCATTTGTTCTTTTTGGATATTTCAGGAGTCCTTCCTATTCGAGATGTTCCTCGGACTTTATCTTACTCATGGGTTGAGCGGCGGAGGGTTCTAGCTCTTTCTCTTTTAGATCAGCCATCTGCTTTTGAGGGCATATTCACTTCTCCTAAACGTCGCCGGGTTGAAGTATCAACCCTTTCTCGGGGTAAGTCGCAAGCTGATTCTCACGAAATAGAAACACTTCCTAGTCGGGAGCCTCTTACATTTTCTTCCTTCATTAAGATTGAACCGTACTAGTAGATCCCTAGACTTAAGGAAGCCTTTTTCTTATGTCATCGTTTGGTCCGCAGTCGTGAGCCCAACAACTTCTTCGAGGCCGGTAAGTGAATATTAACGAGATCTTCTTCTCTTTCATCCGTTATTCTAACCTATTTTCTTGCCTTTCTAGTATTTTTATGTGGTAGTCGATCCTTTTCATGAACGGAGGGATCCTTTGGCAGAACATGAGGAAGCTCTGGAGGAAAGGTTTGTCGCAGTTGAAAATAGGATCTTCGCGCTTGAGGATTCCTCATCGTTTGGTCCGCAGTTGAAAATAAGACCATGGATGAAGGATTCTTCTTCCCCACCCGTTTTTTTGGGAATATGCTTTTGGTTTTGAAGATGTTGTCTTATAGATCCGGGTTTTTGGATCTTCGAACTGGTGTAAGAATGTTTTTATGTTGATTTGAAATATTTGTCCCTCACCCATTGGCGTAATCGGAAATTAATTTTAATCCCTTTTGTTGTAACATGAGGCGAGAATACCAAATTGGTTCCACTCCCTTTTGTCGTAGCATGAGGTGGGAATACCAAATAAGTTTTATCAATTCTACTCTCTTTTGCCATAGCATGAGGTGAGAACATGAAATGAATGTTCGTTCTGCTCCCTTTTACCGTAGCATAAGATAAGAACTTTAAAATGTGATCGGCCATTCTGCTCCCTTTTACCGTAGTATGAGGTGAGAATATGGGTTGGGCCGGTTTGCTTTTACTCTCTTTTGTCGTAGCATGAGGTGAGAGCTCCGGAATGTTTAGATCATCTCCTCATGTAAATAGTGATTCTCTCCTCATATTACCAGTACATGGTTTTCGCTTTTTACCCGTGTATCAGATTGAATCGCGTTGAAATGGTGGATCCCCTTTTTCAAGTCGTTTGATTTTCACCGAGTCGTGTGGGGTCTCCCAATATTGATGGTTTTGACTCTGGACTGTAAATGACTTCTGGGAAAGTGGAGGGTCTCTCTTCACATTAAATACTTTTGTGTTTCCGAGAAACATAACTGGTACAATGCTTATGCAGAACCTGTTAATCCGGGAGATGTGGAGTGGGAGCCTCCTACAGATATACCAATTAAAAAGTGTTTTCCACCGATGGCAAAATGTGGTACTGGTAGACCGAAGAAGTCAAGATATCTTTCTACATTCAAAAAGGCGATGAGCAATCAACCACCACTCAAAAAGATGAAAAATAAATAATGTTTGATGAATAACCCACACAAAAGCCACACAAAGCTTACACATATTCACAATGTAAGAAAGCTGGACATAATCGTTCCAACTGCAAAGTAACTAGATAAACAATATGGTCATAATCGTTCACTTGTGAGATTTTTTTAATTCTTGATTTTATGCATTCATTTCAATTTGCGTTCATTCACTTCCCATCGTTGCCTACTATGAAAGTTGCTAAAATGGAGAAATATGCAAAACGGATTTTGTCTTCCCTTGGCCAGTTTACAACATCTTTGCACACCAGCTTCAAATGAATCTTGTTTGGGTTCCTATTTGCATTGACTTTCATCTTTTCCCTTAAGTCTTTATGTGCATTGGTTTTCACATGATCCTCAGTCTTAGGGAAAGATTCACAGTTCAAAGTAGTTATGTTTTGAAACTCTGACAGAGAGAATCGAGCAGGTGAACTACCAAACAAACACCATATCCCATACTTCTTATTGCAAACAAGTTGTTTAACAAGAAGGTATTCAACAAGTTTAGATGACTAAGCGAACGGTTTTTCAACAAACCGTACAATAACCCCCAAAGGCGAAGCACATATGTAGTCCCACACCTCTTTTCCAACAGCTACTGCAACCTCTTCCAAAAAATTACTCTTGCTATGGTAATTGATGCTTTTGGCAGGTCGGTTTACAACCATATGAATATAATCGCAAGGGGAATCCCAAATCCACATTTGTTTGAGTTGACACCCTGAAAAAATGCTTGAATCCATACAGAGAAAATATAAAACACACTTAATTGATCAAATCTAGAAGAAGTTGCAGAAGATACAATCGAGTTTGAAGTTCCACAAAATCTAAGGATTCATTACAAACATCAAAAAACACTAAATGACAAACTAAAACAATAAAACAATATAAAGTCATAAATCATATAGCAAAGAATTCGTTTAAAGCCATCATATATTAACTACTTCAAATTCCACTTCAAATCATCATTGAATCCCACTACCAGTCATAAAAAAAACAACTCCTTGGAGAATTCTCTCAAAATCCCAAAAACCCTTACTGAGACATTGTTCCCGAACCTCTGCTACGAAACTTCCAACTGCTACACAATAATGATCTGTGTGTGGTAGTATATAACGTTCTAATCTATTCAAATCTAGATAGTAAGCCCAAGCACATATATTCAGTAAGTTTCTTGAATCATGTAGCACTAATCACCATCATTTAAGATTCTTGAAGCAAGAAAATCTGTACTCATCAAGAGAACACTATTTTGTGGGACCAATTTACCTAATTATGTGTCAGAGTTCCCATAAGTTTTTGACTCTTTCGTAAGCTGTTGATAGTTGAAAATGGACGATGAAAATCCCTAAATCCCAATTAAAATTATATCATGATTCCATACCAGCGAGAATCCCAGAAATTGGATACTCAGAACACATATTTCCCAAAATGGAGGGAACAATAACATGTTGGGGAAGACCACGCGGCATGAACAACACACCATTCCTGCACATTCGAGCAGAATCTAAGTCACCAAATCAAGTTAAAACTAGTCACTAGTCTCCAAAATCAGCTTGTGTATTTATACTAATCACGAGATTGGCTACCAATCAATTTTCAATAAAAATTGTATATATCAAGATCAGTCGACAGTCACAATTTAAACAAATATTCTGGAAAATCAAAGTCAATTTTACTCTCTAGACCTCCTGTGACAAATGAAAAACTAGAATCTTCAAAGAATAATAGCTTTGGGAATTCACAATTAACTTTCACAAGATTTAAAGAGAGATCTATAATTACTTAACTGATTAGTAAGTTATGTGGGTAATAACAAATATAATGAGTTATTTTAGCCAGAACCTTTCTCTCTGAAGGAGATTTATATGATCTACAACACATGGGGAACCCGCTCTCTTGGAGAGGTACTAGAGGCACCTACAATGTCAAATGCCGCCTTGATAGAGCTCTCTCAAATAGCTCCTGGGCAGAGGAATTCCCCTCGGGACGTTGCGAGTACTTGAGTTTTGAAGGTTCTGATCACAGACCAATAATCATCTATTTCGACCCATTAAGGAAGAAAAAGGTATATTTCGGTACGATAGAAGATTAAGAGAAAATCCAGAAGTGAAACTCTTAATAAAGAAAATCTGGGAAGAGGAAACCCAACTCAAAGTTAAGCTAAAGATTGATAAGTGCAGAAAGGCAATTATTCTTTGGTCTCGGCAGCAGCAAAGAAATAGCAAAGCCGCATTGAGGAGCTAAAACAAGATTTAGAAGAGGCAATGACAAAGCTGATTCCAAATGAAGAACTTCTTATTAAAGTTAATGAAGATCTCAAAAATGCATACAAGGCTGAAGAAGAGTTCTGGAAACAAAGAAGTCGACAGTTATGGCTAAACTTAGGGGATAAAAACTCAGGCTTTTTCCATGCTACAACCCAGAAAAGAAAATCCTTGAATAAATCCTCAGTTATAGAAAATGAAGAAGGACAGGAGGTGTACTAAGAGGAGAAAATTGTAAAGACCATTGCCGGCTACTTCCAACAACTCTTCTCTACCCAAGCTTGTGATGACCAGGAAACAAAGAGAATCGTGCACTCTGCCATAAAGCCATTAGTGTCTACAGAAACCAACCAGCAGCTTATCAAGTCTCCCTCAAGTATGGAAATCAAAGAAGCTATGTTCTCCATTCATGCTAATAAGGCACCTGGCCCAGATGGCTTCTCTGCTAGTTTCTTTCATACAAATTGGGATGTGGTGGGACATGATATCGTCAAGGAAGTACAAGAATTTTTCCAGTCCGGATGTATGCTGAAAAACATCAATGAAACACATATCAGATTAATACCGAAGGTGGCTGGTCCAAAAAGGGTGAATGAATACAGACCAATAGCACTTTGTAATGTATATTACAAAGTCATCTCAAAGCTCCTTACCCGCAGGCTGTAGCTGATTCTGAATGGACTGATTTCGGAGAACCAGTTTGCTTTCGTTCCTAAAAGATCCATCTCAGATAATTTCTTGATCACTCATGAGGTACTGCATTTCCTAAAAAACTCAAAAGCAGAGGAACATTGCTCAATGGCTATCAAAACAGGTATGAGTAAAGCCTATGACAGGCTAGAATGGGAGTTTATTAGAAATGTTCTTCTCAGATTGGGATTCCATTCCATATGGATCAACTGGATTATGCAATGTGTGACCACAGTTTCATACTCTTTTATAATTAATGGAGCAGCTAGAGGATTCGTGAAACCGAAAAGAGGAATAAGGCAGGGAGATCCGTTGTCTCCTTACCTTTTTATTATGTGTAGTGAAGTCCTTTCAGGGCTGTGTTCCAGAGCCCAAGAGAGCGGCAATCTTCAAGGGATCAAAGTGGCTATTGGCAGCCCAAGAGTAAACCATCTTCTCTTCGCAGATGATACCATGTTCTTCTGCAGGGCAAACACTAAAAATTGCTATCAGCTAAAGGAAATACTCTCAAAATATGCTGCTGTCTCTGGTCAACTTATAAACAAGCAGAAATCATCTATCTCTTTCTCTAGAAAGGCCCCGCAACTCAAAAGGAACCAAATGATGAAGATTCTGGAAATTGAAAAGGAAGGATGCGTGGAAAAATATATGGGCTTACCTGAGCATTTTGGGAGAAAAAAGAAAGATTTATTCACCTCAATAGTAGACAGAATCAAGCCGAAAGCAGTGAGTTGGTCCACCAAGCTCCTCTCTGGTGCGGGAAAAATGGTTATTCTGAAGAGCGTCTTAGCTGCTATGCCAACCTATGCAATGTCTTGCTTTAAGCTCCCTCAATCCTTATGCACTCGCATCCAATCTGCCCTCACACGTTTCTGGTGGGAATCTTCTCCTGACAAAGGAAAAATGTCTTGGATAGCTTGGAGCAAGATGGCAAAACCAAAAAAGTTTGGAGGGCTGGGTTTTAAAGACATAAACAATTTCAATGATGCATTACTTGCAAAGCTTAGTTGGAGATTGCTGAAGTCTCCTACCTGTCTGCTAGCCCGTGTCCTGGCGGGAAAGTATTGCACAACCTCATCCTTCTTGGATAGCACAGTCCCAACAGTAGCTTCACATGGTTGGAGAAGCATAATCATTGGGAAAGAACTCCTTCTAAAGCAGCTAGGATGGTTTATTGGGGATGAAACTTCCATCAATATCTGGGCAGACCCGTGGCTCTCTTGTTCTGAGCAAAAACGTCCTTTTGGTCCACCTACAAAAGAGCACCAAAATATAAAAGTATAAGATTTGCTAATACATCAGTCTAGAGAATGGGACATTGAGAAAATTGATCAAATCCTCCCAAACTACAAAGACCAAATACTTTCCTTGAAATCGAGCCTGCTGGGAGCCACTGATGATCTTCGATGGCTTAAGCACCCGTCAGGCGAATACTCCACCAAGACAGGCTATTATGCAATAGCTGAAGAAGTTGAAAATGCTCAGCCCCAAAACCATTTAAATACATTTGATTGGAATGCTTATGTATGGAATACAAAGGCATCACCAAAAATCAAGGTATTTCTATGGAAATCCCTACACGGAACTATTCCTGTAGGAGAACAATTAGTGTCTAGACATATACCAGTATCATCTGCCTGCACCAGATGTAATGAACCAGAATCAGTCCTCCACCTCTTGTTCCATTGCCCATTTGCTCAAGAGGTTTGGAGAAATGCCCCATTCGCTTCAACTTCGAGTCTGTTCAGAGTACAGATACGCTCTCGGGAATAAGCGTAGTAAAGAACTTATTCACTTTACCCCCGATTGGATTGGATACTGGTAAACTATTCCCCTGGATCTGTTGGGCAATTTGGATATCGAGAAACCAAAAAATCTTCAGCAATAGAATTTTCTCGGCGAAGGAAACAATTCTCAGAGCTGTAACAGACGCCAGGGAATGGAACTTAGCTTAACCAGGGAAGTCTCCTTCTATTGTTAGAACGGTGAACCCCCCGCAAAGTCCTTTAATCCGTAGGGATGGGACAATCTTGTGCTGCTCTGATGCAGCTTGGAGAGCAGAATCAGGGATGGCAGGACTCGGATGGGTCTTCCACGATTCAGAAAATCGTTCATCCCACTCCTCTGTTTTTCCTTTCGTAGGTTCGGCTTTAATGGCGGAAGCTATGGCCATTAGAGCAGCTCTACTCTGCGCTAAATCCATGGGATATGACTCTCTGATTCTCCACTCCAATTCGCAACAGCTTATCAGAACGATTAATGCTCGAGAGATGATCTTGGAGATCTATGGGATTTTAACCGACATTTATATCTGTTTAGCCTCTTTCAATTTTATTAAGTTTAAGTTTATCCTTAGAACGGCTAATGTGTTAGTTGATTCTATTGCCAAACAGGCTTTCAAAGACCCGATTTGTAACTTGAATCCTTAAGTGAAAGTTTAAAAAGTTGCCCAAAAAAAAAGAGAGTTATTTTGGCTATTTAAATTAAAAAATGGGTTATTTTGGGTAAAATTTTCATTGCAAAATTGCATTGCTTTTTTAACTTGGTTCCGGTCCAACATGCAATTGATGATTCTACTTCAAACATGCTTCTTAATAAAAATCTTGGAAACCATATATGCTTTTGCACGTTCTATTTATGAAGAAACTAACTTCAGCATATGTTGATCTCTGTAAAAAAAAAAAAAAAAAAAATATATATATATATATATATATATATATATATATATATATATATATATATATATATATTGTTAAGAAACAAAATAAATAAGAAAATTTTATTTACCTATTTTTTAGGGAAAATTCCATGAAAATACTCTAACTAAATTACGATACGCTTTTTAATACCTCAACTATTTTTGTGCCCAGAAAAATACTCAAAATAATATATTTTTTCATTATAATACATCAACTTTTAAGATTCTACCCATTTAACAACTCCGATTTAACGGAGACATAACGTCCGTTATTTTTTATTTTTAATAATAAAATATTACATTAAATTTCAAAAAACAAATTCAAAAAAGTTGAAAGAATTCCGAAAAAATTAAGTTGAGAAAAAATAATTTTAAATTTTAGATAAAATATATTATGTTTTAATTTTTTGAATCTTTGAACAAAAAATTCCCAAAACCTCAAAAATACAAAAATATTCTCAATCGTATAAGATTCAATTTTGTAACTCAAATAATGTATTTTCCAAAATCACTTTTAAAAAAAATAAATGCTCAAATACAATATCGTATTCTAGAATTTATCACATATGGAGGGAAAGAAATGCTATAAGACATCGAACGAGTTGGATATTGCCTTAGCACATGATTTGCCTCATTGACAAGGCTATTCGTAACAGGATCGTATAGCTTGGCTATCATTCATACCATAAGTTCCTCAATTTGAAAAAAAATTCAAACTAATACAATTTACTAATCTCAAATTTTAATATACTTTTTGTGTGTTTAGAATATTTTTGAATTTTTCTATTTTTGAGTTTTTGGAGAATTTTTGGTTCAAAGATTCAAAAAATTAAAATTTAATATATTTTATCTAAAATTTAAAATTATTTTTTCTCAACTTAAGAATTTTTTGGGATTTTTGGAGATTTTGTTTTTTGAAATTTAATGTAAATTTTATTTAAATATTAATATTTTATTATTAAGAAAAAATAAAAAGATAACGGAAGTTATGTCTCTGTTAAATCGGAGTTGTTAAATGAATAGAATCTTAAAAGTTGAGGTATTATAATGAAAAAGTATATTAATTGGAGTATTTTTTTTGGGTAAAAAAATAGTTGGAATATTAAAAATAAAACCAATTTGTGTGTTCTAGTAAAAGACTTGCTATCATATATACCTTTTACTCTATTGTGTATGAACAAAAAAGAGAACCAATTTTTGTGTTCTAGTAAAAAATAAACTACTATTTATAACAAATAATTGTAAACTATGAAGAGTTTTTTTTTTAATTCATACGTTACAATAACAATTGCTCAGCCTTTAACTTCTCATTAAAATATGCTTTAAAAACATATCTTACTTTTTCCTATTTTTGAATCAAATAAATTTGAATATGAATAAATGTCTCTAGGTAATGTACAAATTAAACGTGTAGTTAAGTGAGTTTTTTTTCGGACGTGAGTTGTTTTTGTAAGCATAATTTTACATGAATCCTAAGATCTTCAGACATCTAGGTTATCACATAATAGAATCATAAGGAGGGTTAGGGGAGTACCTACATTCATTGTTGCAGTTAGGTCTTCTTGAACGGTATCCTGAATGGAAGGCGTAGAATCACTACAAGAAAACTGCGTTTTGGTGACTGCAGAGGGCGACTACATATTTAGTCGCTAAGGGTTGCGACTAATTAACGACTACTTTCCGACTATTTTGCGACTGATAAAATTTAGTCGTAATGGAGTCGCTTATTTACGACCAAAGTACATAGTCGCTATAATAGTCGCTATTTTACGACTAATGAATGACAACATTTCAAACGGGATATAATAATCGCGTAATAGTCGCTAACTTGGCGACTATTTCGGCGGGTCGCACTTTAGTCGGTAAACAGTAGTTAAATACCACACTACAAGAAAACTGCCCTTTTACAACTAACAGAATCGTCGTAAATCGGTCGTAAAACATGGTTTACGACGGATTAGCGACGAATAACAATTCGTCTTAATATGATCGTCGTTAATCGGAAATCGTCGTAAATTGGTCGTAACATTAAGGAGGACTAAAAATCGTCGTAAAATCATCGTATATTATTCGTCGTAAAATCGATGTAAATTTACATCGATTTTACGACGAATACATTACATCGATTTTACATCGAAACATTACATCGATTTTACATCGAAACATTACATCGATTTTACATCGAATTATACAATTTTTTTTTCGACAATCCGTCGTCAATTCGTCGTAATAGTATGAAACATTACATCGATTTTACATCGAATTATACAATTTTTGTTTTGACAATTCGTCGTAAATTCGTCGTAAATTATTGAACGATGTAAAATCGATGTAAATGATGAGTCGATGTAAACTCGATGTAATACACATATATATATATATAATATTATTTCTTTTTCAATTAAAATTAAAAAAATAATTAAGAAAATTATATTTATAAATTAAAATTTTATAAATCTATTCAGAATATAAAATAAAATTTAAAATACAAAATAAAATTCTTAATATAAACTATTCGGGAGCCGTCGCGGATCTAACCGATCTAAATAATCATGCCCCGGCGACTGCAAGATATCTTCGACAGTCAATCCCGCATACAACAACGGCGGTCGAACACCTGCTTCTGGAGGCGGCGCTGGTTTGGAAAAAGAATCCGGAACAGCGGACGGTGTTGCAGAAGATGACGGGAGTTGCGAATTAGCACTCGGTCCCGTCTCGAGAAACTGCCGATAGTGTGTCTTACGTGGCGCCATATCTAAAAAAATATTTTAAAATAACTCAATTACAATATAATATAATTCCATTCCTAACTAATAAGTCCAATCCTAACTAATAAAAATTACAATCATAACTAACAATTCAAAATCCTCACAAACAATAATATAATTTAAAAAACCAAAAAATAAATTTTTACCTTTTTCGTAGGTAGAGAGAGGTGAGAGCGTTTTAGAGAGAGAGTGAGTTTCTGTGAGATTGTGAGGGAGGAAAAATCTGGTCACGTATATATAGATTTTGTGGTCGTCGTAAAATCATTGGTAATTTACGACGATTTTACGACGATTCCGTCGTAAAATCGTCGTAATATTAAAACCGAAAATTCAACCTATCTAAAATTTTCCCCCACGCGGTAAATTAAATATTTCGATTTCCAACGAAATTACGACGGATTCGTCGTAAAATCGTTGTAATTTTTACAACGAATTTACGACGAATCCGTCGTAAATTCGTTGTAAAAGATTAAATCTATACCCTAAACCCTAAATCGCAATACACATATCCTGGAAGTAAGAACGAAGTATATGTGTGCATCTAATACTTCTAATATTTAACAACAGATTCAATAACGACGATTGAATCTATATCGTCACCGATTTCCTTATCTTACATAATAATGTATAGCATTCGTTCTTATAAGTATATATTCGTAACATGCATGACTTAAATAATGTAAATAATTTTGTAAAAACTTAAATTTGTTTATACTATGATTAGAACTTACGTAAAACAAGATATAAGATAAAAAAACTAAACATGTAAATCAAACCCTAAACCCTAAATTTTAAGTATTACAACGATTTTACGACGGATTCGTCGTAAAATCGTTGTAATTTTACAACGAATTTACGACGAATCCGTTTACAACGAATTTACGACGAATCCGTTTACAACGAATTTACGATGAATCCGTTTACAACGAATTTACGACGAATCCGTTTACAACGAATTTACGACGAATCCATCGTAAAATCGTTGTAATAGATTAAATCTATACCCTAAACCCTAAATCACAATACACATATCCTGGAAGTAAGAACGAAGTATATTTGTGCATCTAATACTTCTAATATTTAACAACAGATTCAATAACGACGATTGAATCTATATCGTCACAGATTTCCTTATCTTACTTAATAATGTATAGCATTAGTTCTTATAAGTATATACTTGTAACATGCATGACTTAAATAATGTAAATAATTTTGTAAAAACTTAAACTTGTTTATACTATGATTAGAACTTACGTAAAACAAGATATAAGATAAAAAACTAAACATGTAAATCAAACCCTAAACCCTAAATTTTAAGTATTACAACGATTTTACGACGGATTCGTCGTAAAATCGTTATAATTTTTACTACGAATTTACGACGAATCCGTTTACAACGAATTTACGACGAATCCGTTTACAACGAATTTACGACGAATCCGTTTACAACGATTTACGACGAATCCGTCGTAAAATCGTTGTAATAGATTAAATCTATACCCTAAACCCTAAATCACAATACACATATCCTGGAAGTAAGAACGAAGTATATTTGTGCATCTAATACTTCTAATATTTAACAACAGATTCAATAACGACGATTGAATCTATATCGTCGTCGATTTCCTTATCTTACATAATAATGTATAGCGTACGTTCTTATAAGTATATATTCGTAACATGGATGATTTAAATCATGTAAATGATTTTGTAAAAACTTAAACTTGTTTATACTATGATTAGAACTTACGTAAAACAAGATATAAGATAAAAAAAAAAATCAAACATGTAAATCAAACCCTATACCTTAATTTTAAGTATTACAACGAAATTACGAAGGATTCGTCGTAAAATCGTTGTAATTTTTACAACGAATTTACGACGAATCCATCGAAATTTTGTTGTAATAGATTAAATCTATATCCTAAACCCTAAATCACAATACACATATCCTGGAAATAAGAACGAAGTATATTTGTGCATCTAATACCTTTAATATTTAACAACATATTCAACAACGACGATTATACGATGGATTATCATGTTTATACTATGATTAGAAGTTATGTAAAACATGATATACGTTGATAAACCAAACATGTAAATTAAAACTAAATCGTCATAAATTCGTCGTAGTTTTACGACGATGTTACAACATAAATAGTGACATCGGTATCACGACGATTTCACGTCGACTCTAAGAATTTGGTAAAACACGGTTTCTTATAAATACCTTCGATGGTAACTCAAAAAAAAATACACACTAAATATATACATATCCACATTTCCTTGGGTTCTTATGCTGATCATTGTGTTTCCACTTCTTGATGATCTTGCCAACAAAGAATCCTGTGGGATCTTGTTTTCATGTAAAGACAGTCTTCATTACTACCATAGGTGAATGATTCATAGAATTAATTGGACATCTATGTAAATCGTAATATAAGGATGTCCAATTCTATGTATCTTTCACTTATGGTGGTTGGTCTTTATGAATGTAGAAAACTAGACCCCCAGAGTTCTTTGTTGGCCAGATCATCAGAAGTAGGAATACAACGGTCTGCTCCTTAACCCAAGAAGACATTACGACGATATTACGTCGTAATATAAACGTAATATGCAGAAGCCATATTCGTCGTAATATCGATGTAAAGTTACATCGATATTACGACGATTTATATTGTCGTCGTAATGTCGTCGTAAAATGGTCGTAATTTTACATCGAAATTACGACGACATATATTTACGACGATTTTACATCGAACACATATTTCGTCGTAATGTCGTCGTAATGTCGATGTAAAGTTACATCGATTTAAAACGGTCGTAAATTTTCGTTGGAAATTGACAGTTTTCTTGTAGTGACCGGTGGAAAACACGTGTAAATCGTTTTGGGTTGGCGTACCTGTTTTTTTGCGACTACTTTAGGTAGTCGCTATTCAAACGCCTTATAGTCGTTTTGTAGTCGCCATAAATGTCTATATAAGCAAAATTCACCCCATTTATTCTCTTCATCCGATCTCAAAAACAAAAAAAAACACAAAAAATAATTCAGTTTTTATTAGTTAAATAATGTCGGGAAATTACAATTATAGTAATTTTCGGGAGTGGATGTATAAGAGGTTTGATGAAGCGACGGGAAATTTCTCGGCAGAGTTTACAACGGGGGTGGAGCAATTCATGACATTTGCAAATAGCCAGCCTCTAACACAGAGTAATGGCGGTAAGTTTTTCTGCCCTTGTAGTGTTTGCAAGAACGAGAAATTTATCCTGGGGACAAGAATTTGGAATCATCTTTATAGCAGAGGATTTATGTCAGATTATTATGTTTGGTATAAGCATGGGGAAGAAATCAATATGGATTTAGGATCGAGTAGTTATCTTGATACGACGTATATAAGTGGGAGTGAAGAAGTGGGTAATGTAGTAGAAGATAGATATGTGGATATGGTGAATGATGCATTTCGTGATAACGTGAGTTTTGATAACTATCATCAGGATGGTAGTTATCAGAATGTAGAAGAACCGGTACGTAACCATTCAAAGAAATTCTACGACTTGTTAGAAGGTGCAAATAATCCATTATATGATGGTTGTCGTGAAGGTCACTCGCAGTTATCCTTAGCTGCTCGAGTCATGCAAAATAAGGCAGAATATAATATGAGTGAAAAGTTAGTGGATTCGGTTTGCGGAATCTTGAAAGACTATTTACCAGAAGGAAACAAGTCAACCGATTCACATTACGAGACATAAAAATTGATGACAATTTAGGTCTCCCATATCATACAATTGATGTTTGTATTAACAATTGTATGATCTTCTGGAAAGAGGACGAGAAGGAGGATAAATGTCGGTTTTGTGGTGCACAAAGATGGAAGCCTAAGAACGACCGGTGTAGAACCAAAGTACCATACAGTCGTATGTGGTATCTACCTATTGCTGATAGATTAAAGAGAATGTATCAGAGCGAGAAGACTGCAGCAGCAATGAGATGGCATGCCGAGCACCAAGCAAAAGAGGGAGAAATGGGTCATCCGTCTGATGCGGCGGAGTGGAGATATTTTCAAGATCAACATCCCCGGTTTGCCGAAGAACCCCGTAACGTTTATCTTGGATTATGTACAGATGGGTTCAATCCATTTGGCATGTCTCGTAATCATTCGTTGTAGCCTGTGATCTTGACGCCATATAATTTACGCCCGTGTATGTGCATGAATACATAGTATTTATTTCTTACAATTCTGAATTCTGGGCCAAATCATCCGCGAGCTAGTCTCGATATCTTTCTCTGACCTCTTATTGAGGAGTTAAAAGAGTTGTGGTCTAATGGCGTTGATGCATACGATGTGTCCTTGAATCAAAATTTTAATCTAAAAGCAGTGCTGATGTGGACGATAAGCGACTTTCCGGCGTATATCATGTTATCTGGATGGACAACCCATGGTAAATTGTCTTGTCCAGTTTGCATGGAAGATACTAAGTCTTTTTGTCTACCTAATGGAAGGAAGACGTGTTGGTTTGATTGTCACCGAAGATTTCTTCCTCATGGTCATCCACTGAGGAGGAATAAAAAAGACTTCCTAAAGGGAAAAGACGCTTCGAGAGAGTATCCGCTTCCGTCTTTGACGGGTGAGCAAGTTTATTTCGAGTGGGTGGTTGGTGTAAATCCATCAAAAACAAAGGATGTTGGTGAAAATGGTCACGAAAAGAAGAACTCGGGCTATGGGAAGCAACATAACTGGCACAAGGAAAGCATATTCTGGGAGCTGCCGTACTGGAGGGACCTTAATCTCCGTCATTGTCTTGATGTGATGCATATAGAGAAGAATTATTTTGACAACATCATGAATACTCTTATGACTGTGAAGGGTAAATCGAAAGACAACATCATGTCAAGATTGGATATAGAATGATTTTGTTCTCGACCACACTTACATATTGATAGTGCGGGTAAAGCTCCTTTCCCATCCTTCACATTGACAGAAGAAGCCAGAAAAAGTTTATTGGAATGTGTGAAGAATGCGGTTAAGTTCCCAGATGGTTATTCGTCAGACTTAGCTACTTGTGCTGATATGGACAACCAAAAGTTTTCAGGCATGAAGAGTCATGACTACCATTTTTTTATGGAGCGGTTACTTCCATTTATCTTTGCAGAACTCCTAGATCGGAATGTCCACCTTGCGTTATCAGGTACTAATTACGAAAATTTATTTAAATAAAATTATAGCAACTTATCTACTAACCTCATGCAATATTCACGTATATTGTAGGGGTTGGAGCATTTTTCCGGGATTTATGGTCGAGAACTTTGCATACAAGTCGCGTTAAAATTCTAAAACAGAACATAGTTTTAATACTATGCAATTTAGAAAAGATCTTTCCACCTTCATTTTTCGATGTGATGGAGCACCTACCTATACATCTCCCCTATGAATTTGAATTAGGAGGCCCTGTCCAGTATAGGTGGATGTATCCTTTTGAAAGGTTTTTCAAAAAGTTGAAAGGGAAAGCAAAGAACAAAAGATATGCGGCATGATCGATTGTTGAATCATATATCAATGACGAGATTGCTTATTTCTCAGAGCAATACTTTGCCGCGAATATACAAATGAAATCAAGGTAAATGCTAAAATCAATCACATCATGTCCACTTTGCCATTTAATTTGTATACACATGCTACTCATTTGGTCAGGTTAACAAGATTCGATGAAGGTGAAGTCCCCGTATATCATGTCCCTGGAGTACCTTCTATATTTACTCACGTAGGCCGTCCAAGTGGAGAAATGCATGAAATATGGCTCTCAGAGAGAGACTAACAATGCGCACATGCATATGTTTTACGAAACTGTGACTATTTTCAGCCAATTGAGAGGTATATATGTTGGCATCGCTCTCAGATTGCGTGTTAATATATTTAACCTTTGTTTAATTTCTCATATTTGTGTTGGTCTTGTGTAGTATGTTCGAGGAATTTATTTCTGCAAAATATCCAGGACTTTCCGAAAAAGAACTCGCCGCAAAAAGAGCTGACGAATATCATTTATGGGTGAAAGAATATGTATGTTTCAAAATTTTCATAACTATTCAACGCCACGAATCTATTTCCTACTTGGGTTCAAGAGATAGTGCATGGACCTTTGAATAAGGCCAAAACCTGGCCAATGTATTTTACAAGAGGCTATTTGTTTCATACGCAGAATCACGACGCTGGACGAAAGACATGTAACTATGGGGTCAGTGTTAAAGGTGAAAATTACACTGATGCATCTGATGCAGCTGATTTCTACGGGACCTTAACTGATATCATAGAACTCGAGTACGAGGGGATGGTCAATTTGAGAATCAAACTTTTTAAGTATAATTGGTATGACCCTGTTATCGGTAGAGGCACTCGGAGGAGCAATGGTGGCGTTGTAGACGTTCTTTCATCGAGAAAATATAATAAATATGAACCATTTATTCTAAGTACGTACTTATGACAATATTTATATATAGCATTTTATTAATGTTGATATACTTATGTATAACTTATACATACATTTATATTACAAACAGCCTCGCAAGTCCTTTTGCTCTCTTCGCCTTCACCCTTCGATCTCATCGCCTTCGATCTTCTTCTGCTTCGATCTTCTTCTTCTCCGATCTTCTTCTTTCATCTTCTTCTTTCATCATCTGCGATTGCATCGCGAATCTCTTCTTCGCTTTTCAATCTCTTCTTCTTCTTCTAACTATTATTCGCCTTTCAATCTCTTCTTCGAACGATGCCGGCAGAGAAGAGCAAACGAGTATGGAAGAAAAGATTCGCTCCCAATGTTTCTCAGAGAGCCGGAGTGTCGCCTTCTACGTCGCGAACACCAACCCCTCTATCGCCGCCGGCCCAACTTCCGAATCAGTCGTCAACACCTCAAGTCCCCGTGAACTCATAACCGGCATCGTCAGCACCAAGTTTCCGGAGCTTTCCACCGCCTTTACAACTATTCCAGGACTCGATGCCTCAACACCGTCGAGAAGAATTACCGGCGGCTTCGGCTCCACTGGAGAACACTCCGGCGTCACCACAACCGAACAGTCACAGCCATCCATCTTCTGGAGGACACATCTTCCATGACGAATCTGCACCAGGTTTGCCGGATCTCCAAGAGGACACACTACAGGCGCTGAATGCCTTGCTTATGGTGCCAGACCGGGATAGATTCACCACCGTCCTCTCTCCCACACCGACGCCGAACTCAACTTGGTATGTTCCTGATTTTTAGAGTTTGGTTCTGCACCTGATTTCTTAGGGTTTTTGCTTATGTTTGCTCAGGATTTGATTGTTTTTGTATTCATAATCGTGTTCTTCTCATAAGGAAGATATCTTATTAGTCATTGACTTAGGACATTCCAAAATGAGAGAGGTCAATGTGTGTAATGTTTTATGGAAATGCATTGTGCTGTGTTGGTTTGTGTGTGTGTGCAATGTTGGTTTGTGTGTGTGTGCAATGTGCTGCTCTTAATTCGGATCTCAGATTTTTGACAATGTGATTCTTTTTGTCAATGTGTGTGTGTGTGTGTGTGTGTGAGTGTCATCCGATATGATAGTTTTGTGTGTGTGTGTGTGATAAAAAATGAGAACAAAAAACTATATGTGTTTCAGTAATATAGATAGTTATGGAAATGCATTGTGCTGTGTTTGTTTGTGTGTGTGTGTGCAATGTTGGTTTGTGTGTGTGTGCAATGTGCTGCTCTTAATTTGGATCTCAGATTTTTGACAATGTGATTCTTTTTGTCAATGTGTGTTCTGTTTTGTGTGTGTGTGTGTGTCATCCGATATAGATAGTTGTGTGTGTGTGTGTGATCCAAAATGATAACACAAAACTATATGTGTTTCATTAATATAGATAGTTATGGAAATGCATTGTGCTGTCAATTCATTGACTAGCTTTTCGGATCTTTGAAATTGGCTTCTACTTGTGTTTCTCATAACTGACTATCTGATTGTTGTCTAGGATTTGGATGTGAAACAGATTGTTGTCTAGGATTAGGATCAATTACAAACTTGATCCGTTAGTAACCAATACATAGATTCTGAGTTGGAGTTGTCACGTTTCTTGTTTGTTGTCTAGGTTGGAGTTATAGTTGTCAAGTTTCTGATTGTAGTCTAGGTTGAAGTTGTCACGTTTCTGATTAGAGTTGTCTAGATTCTCTTAGGATTTGGTTATGTGTCTGTTTTTTTGTCTTTTCTTTACTTTAACTGTTTTGGAGTTTGTTTGTTTTATGGTTTATGTCTTTTCTTAGGATCTGGTTTGTTTTCGTTTAAGTAGTACATTACAGTATTGATTAAACTGCAATGTACTACTAAACTATAACTGTTTCTGGTTTATGTTCTTCTAAGTTTCTGACTTTCTGAGTTTGCAGGTTTACACGTGACAGAGGATCTAAACTGGTTAGGTCAATTACTAAAGTCTTTACAAACAAATTTGATGCTCCCTACTATAGCTGGACATGTGTGCCTCGGGAGAGGCAAGAAAGATACTTTCTCGAGTTCGTGGTAAGTTTTATGTTCTTTCGCATTCACATTTAGATTTGCTTGTGATGTTTTTACTAACATCATTATATTCTCTTTGTAATGTAGAAAACCCACACATGGGATCCATTGATAACAGGGACAGTTTAAGCCTATTTCGAGGAGATCTGTCAACGCAGGATGAAAGACATGGTTAGCAGCGTGAGGGCTAGTCGAGTGCGACCTAATTGGATCAAAGACACTCTCTGGGCAACGATGACAGCATACTGGGACACAGAAGAAGCAAAGCAAAAGAGTGTCACCTATTCAGCTGCTCTTCTGTCTGACCGTAAGGGTCTAGGTTATCACATCCACTTATCAGGGCCTAAGTCCTATCAACAAATACAATCCGAAATGGTTAGTAACTTTTCAAATTTTTTTTTTTTGTCATATTCCTTATGTAATGTCATAATCTGTTGTTCTTTGGTTGTATATTGTATTCTTTCCTAATCCTTATATTTTTTTGTAACATTGCAGGAAGAGGAATTAGGAAGACCGGTTAGTCTTGGTGAGGTTTTCAAAAAGACATATACAAAGGCAGATGGTACGTATGTCGATAGGAAGGAATAGAAAATTGTTGAAACATATGAGAAGAAGGTGCAAGAGAAGCTGTCTGACCTCGGGGCAGAGACTTCAGAAGTTTCTGACGGTGCGTCGCGACCTCGAGACCTAACACCAGATGAGTATACGACAGTATTTCTTCAGGTAATACTTCATATACTTCATATTTCACATTCCACAGTTAAGTCTTATATTCTGGTTTTTATATTTTCTATTGAATTCTGGTTTTTTCTCATAATTTTCACAGGTAACCGAGAAGGATTCAAGAGGAACTCCTTATGGGCTTGGAAGCCTGAAGGAGAGTCTTCTCAATGGCAAACGCAAGCGACCAGGAGACTCTTCCTCGTTTGTTGCACTGCAAGAGTAACTGAAGGAAGCTCAGAAGAAAATCGAAGAGCAGACTGCTTACAATGAACGGCGTGATGCTGAGGTTGCTGCCCGTGAAGCAGAGCACTCCAGAGATGTGGCTGAGCAAAAGGACAAGCTCGAGCACTTCTCATTGGTGGAAAAGTACCTGAGACAAACCGATCCGCGGTTTCTAGACTTCGTGGCATCTCATTCAACTCCAGCAACAACCGAAATGCTTACATCAGCCTCTCTACAAGATCCAAGGAACGTATCTTAGGTCACTAATCTCTGGTTTTTTTTCTGAACTTGAACCCATGAACTTGTTTTTATTTATGTTTTGGCTTTTGTGAACTCATGTTTGAAACAAGAATATTTGTAATGAAATGTTCTTTTCATTATAATGTCTTTCTTTTACTTTGTATATTTATCTTTGTAACACAGGTTTCAAACCATTTGAGAAACAAAACAAACATGATTCAATTGTACCATATTCTTGTTGTGCCAACAAATCTAGTCACTAAACAGTCGCCTATTAGTCGCCAAATAGTCGCAGAAGAGTAGCTGAGTAGTCGCAACATATTTAAATCCGCAAAGTCTAGTGACCCTAATAGTCGGCAAATAGTCGTTAAATTGACATAGAATAGTCTGTGATTAGTCACAAAATTTGCGACTACTTTACGTCTACACTGTCCAGTCGTTACGTAGTCGCCATTAGGCGACTATATTGACGACGACTTACTTTACAAATGTTGCGACAATCTTACGACTACTTAACGTCTACACTGTCCAGTCGTTACGCAGTCGCCATTTGGCGACTATATTTACGACTACTTACTTTAGCGACTAAACATTAACGACTACATGTTTTAGTCGCTATGTAGTCGTATTACAAGTTTTAGCGACTATTATGCGACTCTTTCTGCAGTCGCCAAATCGCTGTATTCTTGTAGTGAATCTGATATCTGAGATAGGAGTTTAGGTTTCTCTCCCCTTGCATAACTTTAGTTTTTTTTTGTTTTTGAGATGCCTTTATGATGGACTAAAGGCATATATTTATAGGTGGAGAGAGGACCTAATTCCTCATTAGGGTTTCCATAGAATTAATCTCAATCGTCTATCAAAGTAGTGATTGATTAAGAATTAACTCCATTATTTCCAATTTAATTGGTCACCAAATATATTAAGGAATAGCAATATTCCAATAGATTACAGATGACTATAAGACCACATAATAGGAAAAGGAAATATTCTTTACGGTCTCCCACTTGGTCGTTAGTAAAATCTAGTAATGTTTTCTCTTAGGATTCATAAGGCCGACATAATATGCTATACTCTTATTTTTCATTTGGTCATCATAAGTGTTGATCTTGGCTAATCTAGTAATCAATGGGAGTCATGGCGGTCGCACATCATTCTGCAATATGATCCCTTCCATGTACTACTGCACTGACTACCTTCATAGCTAGAGCATAAACAGAAGTAGGAGTTATCGTAATGGTCCTTTTTATGTCTTAAAATAAAGACTCATTCTGTTATCATAAAATCCAACAACAATAATGTGGCACATTGGATACAGAATATATAAAAGATGTAAAAATCATAAAAGAGCTCAAATAAATGTCAAATATAGGCTAAACAGAAACATACATTGTAATGAAGAGCTATCCTCAAGACTTATACTTTAAGCATGCTTCTTAAAAGTCTTTGGAGGTCATGCTTTCGTAAATATGTCCACAACCATAACATTAGCACCTATTTATACAATGACAAACTTTTCTCTTTTAACATGCTTTTAGTGACATATATTAAGCTTAATGTCCATATAATTGGATCCTTTAGATATCATGTCTTACTTAAAGAAAAGATTTGCAGCTTTCATTGTCACATTAAGAGTTGAGACTCAACGTCTCAAACTCAAAGACATTTATGCAAATATGTTTTCGTAATTAAAGCCTCATAAAATTTCCACATAAGTACTCAACCTCCTTAGTGGATGTATAAAGCAAAGCTCTTCTATAATATGACATCTCTGTTGATGAGATACATAGTCAAGAGTGTAGTGCCTACATCTATGATATCCACTAAAATCTGAGTTATAAAATCCAACCATCTGTGAATGTGTTGATTTTCAGTTTGTGAGCATATATTCACTTGTTTCTTTTAGGTATCTCAAAACCTTTTTTGGAGCTTACACATACTTGAAGAACACATCATCATGCCAATTCTCCCTAGAATTTTAATAATATATGTTTTCTGAGACTATCTTGAAATTCCAAGTGATCTATCATAGAATATTCATATTCTTTTATCACATAAGAAGTTTCACTCATATCTTTAATTTAAAATCTTGGAAAGATACTCTTAGTCTTAGTATTAAACCAAGATTATTGTTAGTCACTAAGATATCATTAACATACAATACTAGATACATAAACTTACTCCCACTGATCATGAGGTACATACAATGATCTATAATGTTTTCTTTGAAACCGAATTTCGTAATGGTTTCATCAAACTTTAGATACCATCACCTCGAAGATTGTTTCAGTCCATATTTTCTTTGATTTGCAAATCATGTCTCCCTAAACTTCGATTATGAAGCTTTCATGTCGACACATATATACTTTATTTTCTAAGTCTCCATTAAGAAAGGCAGTTTTAACATTCATGTCATGTAACTCGAGATCATTATGAGCTACTAATGCCATGATAATTATGAGAGAGTATTTTCTAGACACATGTGAAAAAGTCTCACTATAATCGATGCATTCTTTCTGATTAAAACCTTTAGCTACAAGTTTGGCCTTATATCGTTCAACATTGCCATTGCAGTCGAGCTTGGTCTTAAAGATCCACTTACAGCCAACTTCTTTGTGTCCTTTAGGCAATGGAACTGTAACATCCCGATTTCTTGTATATGCGGAGAGGCTTATAAGAATTGATTTGGCTACCTATGTCACCAAAGTGCACTTACCTTTTCCGATCACTTGCCCGAAAGAACTCCAGAGTTAAGGGTGCTTGGGCTGGAGTAGTCTAAGGATGGGTGACCTTCCGGGAAGTGATTCGCGGTAGCGTGTGAGTGAGGACAAAACACGGGGAAAGGTCACGTGGTGATTGCAGGGTCAGTAAACAAGTATTACAAGCCTCCCGGACTAACGCACCGGCCGTCGGACAAGGGTGGGGCCCACGGGCCGAGAGAGGGCATGGGGCCCACAGGTAGGGGCGGTCGGGGCGTTATAAGTGGTATCAGAGCCGAACCCAAACACGTGTGTGGAGTCAGGTGGGCTCACACCGTCTAGGGTGACGATCCTGGTGCGCAACGAGGACGTTGCGCTCTATGAGTGGGGGTGATTGTAACATCCCGATTTCTTGTATATGTGGAGAGGCTTATAAGAATTGATTTGGCTACCTATGTCACCAAAGTGCACTTACCTTTTCCGATCACTTGCCCGAAAGAACTCCAGAGTTAAGGGTGCTTGGGCTGGAGTAGTCTAAGGATGGGTGACCTTCCGGGAAGTGATTCGCGGTAGCGTGTGAGTGAGGACAAAACACGGGGAAAGGTCACGTGGTGATTGCAGGGTCAGTAAACAAGTATTACAAGCCTCCCGGACTAACGCACCGGCCGTCGGACAAGGGTGGGGCCCAGGGGCCGAGAGAGGGCATGGGGCCCACAGGTAGGGGCGGTCGGGGCGTTATAGGAACAACGTTCCAAACTTCATTCTTAGCCATCGATTCTATTTCATCTTTAATGGCATCAATCCATTTATCATAATTCATATCTTTCATGGCTTGTGAAAAAGAAACCGGATCTTTAATATCCAATTCTCCAGATTTTACTTGGTAAATCATATATTCATCGAAAATAACAGATCTTCTCGGACGAGTTGATCTTCTTATTGCTGGTTCCTCTACATGATCATTATTGGCGATGTTTTCATCATGGAGTGTGTGATCATTCAATGGGTTATCCTCATTGTCTAACGGTTCAACAACAGGAGAATTCCCAACATTCGAAACTAAGGGTAATGGGATATTAACCTTAATTTCCTGAATGACTACATCTTGAACTTTATCACTCCCACTAATCTCGCCATTCTCATAAAATATGGCATTACTGGTTTCTACTATTCTCGTACTATGGGTTGGACAGTAAAATCTATATCCTTTGGACTTCTCAGGGTATTCAATAAAGAAACCACTAACTGTTCTGAAGTCTAATATCTTTTCATGTGAGTTATATATTCTTGCTTCAGCTAGACATCCCCAAATTTAGAGGTGTGATAGACTAAGTTTCTAGCCTTTTCATAGTTCAAAATGAGTCTTTAGAACTGATTTGCTAAGAAAAATGTTCAAGATATAGAATGCAATACGTAATGCATCCATCCCCAAGGATATAGTTAAGTTAGCATGACTCACCATGGATCTAACCATTCCCATATAAGTACGGTTACGCCTTTCAGCTACATCATTCTGCCATGAAGAACCAGACATTGTGTATTGTGCAACGATTCCTAATTTCTGGAAAAGTCTGGCAAAAGTTTCAGGATGTTGTCCTGTTTCATCATATCTGCCATAAAATTCACCACCTCTATCTGACCTAATGATTTTCACCTTTCTATCTAATTTTCTCTCTACTTCAGTAATGAACACTTGTACAACATCCACATATTGAGATTTTTCATGCAATAGATAGAGATAACAATAACGTGAATAATCATTGATAAAGTAATGAAGTACTTTTCGCCTCCAAAACTTGGAACGTCAAAAGATCCACAAATATTTGTATATATGATCTCAAGAAGCTGTGTACTTCTTGTGGCTCCTCTCTTAGTGTGTTTAGTTTGCTTTCTCTTAATGCAATCTACACACTCTTTACTATTGGTAAAATCTAGATTTGGAATGACTCCATATTTTACCAATCTTTTGATTCTTTCACTGGATATGTGTCCCAACTTCTTATGCCACATGAAATATGAGTTATTTGCACATGTTTTACGCTTAACTCCACGTTTATCTTGCAGAGATGTGTTTCAAAAGGTTGATCAGCCAGATTTAGCATATAAAGACCATCAACTAATATTCCAGAACCAATTCAATTAGAGTTCAGAAATTAATTGAAACAACCATCTCATTAAGTAGATTTAAAACCAGCCAAATCAAGTTTACTTACTGAAAATAAATTACGGGAAATAGATGGAACATAAAACGTCTGAAATAAATCCAAACAAAATCCACTCTCCATAATGAGATAATAAGTACCAATAATTCAACTGGTGCATTAATTATCTCGATTTCCCTTATATAAGTAGTTTCACTTGAGTTGTTACTGATAAGAAATTTCTGCATGAAACATGAGACATGTGTAGAAGTACCATTGTCAATCCAACACAATTTTAGAAGAAACATAAGTAAGAGTAGATTCAGAAAATCTTAATGTAACTCACAAGGTCTCCTTTATTTCTGAATCATTCTATTCTTTTAAGGCAAATTTTATGAAAATGTATAAACTTTCTGCAAAATTTGCAAAACGTTATATTTCTTAGCCATTTTCTTCTAGGTAGTGGATTATAATCTTTAAGTCTGGGTGATGCTCTTTCACAGCTTACTTAAAGCCGTATTTCCAGCTTTAAGTCCAGCTCCTTAGACATAATAGGCAACTCTAATATCTAGACGCTTAAGCTCAATTAGCTTCCTCTTGTACCCATTTGTTAGCCAATTCATCCAACATCCACTTTTCATTAATGACATTGTAATGAATTTTGGAATGGTCTTTATTGAGGAGATAGTGAATTTAGGAAAATTGAACAAGAAAATAATTCTCCCACTCATTCCTAAATTATTTAGCTTAGGCGCTAGACTAGTCATTCTAATGCAATGTTTATGCATATAGTGTGTGCCATTATGTTTCAGTATTGTAAGATCTGCCATAAGTTTCCCAACAAAGGATTTGACTGCAGTCTTAAACTGTTCTTCTATAGAGTTTAGATAGTCCTAAAGCATTTTCAGCTGTCAGAAGGAAAGTTTTGAAATTGCTAACTATTGTCAACCCTTAAGAACATGATGCTCAATTCATTCGCTTTCTCCCACGCTTTATGGATAACATTTTCTTTCTCAGTACTACAAGAAAACAGGTTAGAACCGACGGCCAAATCCGTCGGAAATGGAAATCCGACGGATTTTGGCCGTTGGTTCGATTTCGTCGGAAAAAAAAATCTGTCGAAAATCCCACGGAAATTTCCGACGGGTTTCCGAGGGTAAACTCCGTTGGTAATCCCTCTCAATTTTCCGAGGGATTTCCGACAGATTAAAAAATTAAAACGAAAATATAAAATTAATTTATTTAATTTGAAATATTTTTTTTAAAAATAAAATATTGAATAATTTATTTATTAAATGAAATAATTTTAAAAGTAAATAGAAAATTAATTATATAATTAAAATTACAAAAAATATAATTTTAAAAAGTTTTTGAAAGTTGAAAAATTACAAAAAAAAATAAAATTGAAATCAAAACGACGGGTAATCATCGAACTTCGATGCGAACCACGCGTCCATCTTGTCGCTTTTCGTTTTAAGAGTCGAGAGCTCGTCCTCCAAAACTGTGACCTTCTGCTTGAGCTCTTCGTTTTGACGGATGAGTTCTGGATCCATCGAGAAATCGGCCGAAGAAGATGCACGTTGGGTCGCAAGCTTACCCAACCCCGGCCGACGATATTTTTTAACGGGTACCTCCTACGAAAACAATAAAAAAACATTAGAATTTTTTATTAATAAATAATTATCTAAATTGAAATAGTAATCTATATTTTTTACTTACCTCTAGGACTAGGTTGTTCATCTCGGCTCGAGTGATTTCGTTGGATCCGATGTAACCATCCTGCGATCTCTGGGTGAGAATCTTGTCTTGCACCTTCGTCATCTTTTCGACCATCTCCCTGACGGCTCCATCGTCAATTCGGTCCGTCTTCTTGTTGGTGTGCGTCCTCACATCACTTGTAGAAGATCGGGAGCTTCGCCGTATTCTTCCGTCGACAAAATAAATAAAACCGTTAAAGATAATCGTTTTCTTATAAAAAAAAGAACTAAAAACCGCAAAAATACTTATCATTTGATTTCGGCTGTCAAGAAGCTCTTTGCCCCGTTGTTGTGGATAGCTTCTCCCTTCCCGCCTCGGCGACTCTTCCGGTTCTGGGAGTTAGTCTGGATAGAGCTATGGTCTTCTCCTTTTGCCAATACGGAATGTATTCCGTATACACATCATTGTTCAAGCCTTTTGGCTTATCTTTCCCCTTTTTCAAAGCTTTCTTCCACTCGTTCATGTGGCGCGAGAATTGCGTCCTAGCCTCCTTATAAAATTCCGTCTCCACCGTCTTTGTGATCGTATGGTTCCAATTAAACTCTTGCTACAAAAAAAATAAATATAAATATAGATGTTAACAAAATCTCAAAATATATTACAAAAAATAAATAAAGATTTACGTACTTACCGCAAACGTACGAAACCACATGTTTTGTTCGTCTGCCGGAACCTCCGAAAATTTCGGGTATGGTTTGTCGAGGATGCTGTGCAACATCTTGAGAACCGACTTGCTGATGCGATTCCCGGAGAATCCAAACCGATGAAAAAATAAATTAAATAACGGTTATCAAATCTAAAAAATAATTAATTAAGAATAAAAAAAATTATTACCAAGTAGATCTTGGAATCCAGAGTTCCGGATCGAGAACTTTGAGTAGTTCTCGTCCCGGCTGTTGAACGAGCTCTTCGATGGTCATCATTCTCAGTTGAGCTACACTCTCTATGTCCGGAACAGTACTCTGGTTAGCACCTGCATCAGTACCCCTATGACGGTCTTGATCGAATCCACCGTAAGACCTACAAAAAAAAACGCGATCATTTTAAAAATATTTAACTAATCTTAAATATTTTTCTAAAAAACCAAAATTTTGTTTCAAAAAATACTTAAATAAAAATCGTTTATTATAAAAAAATTCTCAAAACTATTTTAATAGATAAATATATAAATTTTTTAAAAAATATATATTTATAAAAAACGTTTTTTAAAAATATAATTTATAAAAACGTTTAAAAAAATATAATTATAAAAATCGTTTAAAAAATATATATTTATAAAAAACGTTTTTTTATAAATTATATGTATTAAAAACGTTTTTCACAAAATA
Organism: Eutrema japonicum; assembly: GCA_030161315.1. Lineage (NCBI taxonomy): Eukaryota > Viridiplantae > Streptophyta > Magnoliopsida > Brassicales > Brassicaceae > Eutrema > Eutrema japonicum. Next base: position 32,848,910 of record BSQW01000012.1, read on the forward strand.
AAAAATATATTTACAAAAACCGTTTTTTATAAATATATTTTATATAAACATTATTTAATTAAATCTAAGAATTCCAAAAATTTAACATACACTAATCTAAAAACTAATCTAAAATATTAACACATATTCAACATAATCCACAACAAAAAACCACAAATCCACAAAAATCATGGTAATCTAACAACTTAATCTAACAACCTAATCTAATTAACAATCTAACAACCTAATCTAATTCCACAAATTTCACAAAATTTCAACCTAATCTAACAAAAACAACAAAAAATTATTAACCAACTTACATATTTTTGGTTTTGAGGAAAGGTCGGGAGAGAGAGAGACGGAAACAAGAAGAGAATAAGAAGATTTTGGATGCAGTCGGCGGAGATTGAGAGAGAAGATCGATGGTATTAGATATGTATAAAGATTTCCGACGGACTACCTCCCTCGGTAATCCGTCGGAAATCCATTTCAGTTAACCGCTCCGATTTTTCTCTTTTTTGTTTGGCGGTTTAATTTCCCGGGAAAATTTTCAGGATCCGTCGGAAATTTCCGAGAGATTTCCGACGGTTTAGGGTTTAGGGTTTATATTATGAAGATTTCATTAATTTTAGTGTTTAATAATCATTAGTGTTATATACTAATAAGAACAACCTTTTAAAAAACAATCAAAACAAATTATTTGGGAGTTTGTAAAAATCGATCGATGAAAGAGTTCAAGCATTCATAAAAACAAATAGAACATCTAAGGACATTTATGTTTTTGCTCTGGGTTTTAACTAAATAGTTTAAAACGTATGATTTTTAGAAGCATTTCACATAAACTAGTGTATATTTGTTAGTACTACATCTACGAAGACCTAACAACTTCAAAATCTGGCAAATTTGAGTTTTTATTCCCTAAACCGTCGGAAATACCTGGGAAAGTTCCAAGGGATTTCCGACGGATTTAAGGATTTTGAGTTCAGTTTTAGCCGAGGCATTCGAAAATGTCTCGGCTAAAACTGAAATTGGTTCCGAAGGATTTCCGACTGATACAACCAGTTTTAGTTTTATCCGAGACATTCAGGTTTTAGCCGGGCATTCGAAAATTTCTCGGCTAAAACTAAAATTGGTTAAATCCGTCGGAAATCCCTTAAATATTTTTCGATTCCGACGGATCCGACATGAAAAAGTCCTGGCTAAAACTGAAAAACATAATGTCTCGGGGGGAATAACGGCTTTAGCCGGGAGAAGTAACGGTTTTAGCCGGGGGAGTAACATGTTTAGTCAAGGGAATTTACGGTTTTAGCCGGGGGGATTAACGGTTTTAGCCGGGAGGATTAATGGTTTTAGCCGAGGGGATTAACGGTTTTAGCCGGAGGGATTTACGATTTAACCGGGGGGATTTACGGTTTTAGCCGGGGGGAATAACGGTTTTAGTCGGGGGGATTTACGGTTTTAGCCGGGGGGAGTAACGGTTTTAGCCGGGGGATTTATGGTTTTAGCCGGGGGGATTTACGGTTTTAGCCGGGGGAAGTAACGGTTTTAGCCGGGGGGATTTACGGTTTTAGCTGGGGGAATTTACGGTTTTAGCCGGGGGGATTTACGGTTTTAGCCGGGGGAGTAACGGTTTTATCCACGGGAATTAACGGTTTTAGCCGGGAGTAACAGTTTTAGCTGGGGGGAGTAACGGTTTCAGTTTTAGCCGGGACTTTTCAGGCACCTCAGCTATAACTGATTTAAGGATGTTCAAATCAGTTTTAGCCGGCGGATTCTGTTTTTCTCGGCTAAAATCCTAAACCGTCAGAAATCTCTAAGAAATTTCCGAGGGATTTCCGACAGTTTATGGTTTTAGCCGAGGCATTCTTTAAACTCCCGGCTAAAACTGATACCGGGCAAGTTTTAGCCCGGGGATTCAGTTTAACTCGGCTAAAATCCTAAACCGTTAGCTAAAACTTGCCCGGTGTCAGTTTTAGCCGAGGATTAAGTTTTCCTCGGTCCTACACCGTCGAAAATCCCTCCGAAATTTCCAAGGGATTTCCTGGGATTTTAGGATTTTTGCCGGGAAAAAGTTTATTAGAATACCAAGTATATATTCCCGGATTTTGCCAAAACAAGTTCAAGTTAAAAACCAAAATTAAATTAAACTCTTTATTAATGTAAAAGGAGGATCGGAGTTGAACATTAATATTTGAAAAATAGGCTAAAATGATGGGTTGGCTTCCATTTCACTATCGGGCGAGTCGTCTATAACCACTCGGCTGAGCTCGGTCTCCGCGAGGCGAGCATTCCGTAGGACAATGTTGATGCGCTCTCCACGGTCATGTAGTCCCATCTCGGTAAGATGCAGTCGAAGGTCAGGTCGGAGTCCTTGGAAAAAGATCATCGCCAATTCTTCTGCGGATCGGTGAAGCCCAAAGAGTCCCATAGTCCGCAAGAACTCCTCATGGTATTCTTGCAGAGCCTGGCTCCCTTGCCTTGCCAAGTCTAGCCCCCAGCTACCACTGCTGGTTGAAGCCACGTTTGGCTTTTTGGGGCCAGATGAACTTTGCTGACACTTGCGGGCCCTTCCCTCTTCAACCTCATCACAAATCCAAGGGTTGGACTTAATCTTGACCGTAGATGGACAAATGACTCTCTTACGAGCAGTTTCCCGCGTAAAAGACATTGTTTTGAAAAACGTTTTAAGAAAACAATTTCGCAAATGTGACAAAAGACGGGCGTATTTGTTGTGAATGAGGAGAAAAGTATTTATAGAGAAATGTTAATTTGCATGTTCTCTCCAACTATATATATACACATATATATATATCGAATCTTCAAAATACAATAGCCAGAAAAAAAAAAAATATATATTTATTTACAAACAAAGCAAACATATATGCAAGTAATATATCTGTCGGAAATCGGTCAGAAATTACCCACCGATTTACGACGGCCGTTAATCGGTCGGAATATTCTGACCGGTTTCCGAGGGAATATAGATTCGTCGGCCTTCCCTCGGAATACCGTCGGAATATTCCGACCAATTTTCGAGGGAAATCAATCCGTCAAAAATTTCCGACGGATTTTCGATCATTTTTAGTCCGTCGAAATAACCTCGGAAATCCATCGGTATTCCGTCGGAAACGCCGTCAGAAATGCGCTTGTTTTCTTGTAGTATCGTCAGTAAGTGGGTTTGGCTCATCTTTACGAAGTGCCAAATCCAATTCTAGTACTCCTAATGTGAACTCAACTTTCTTTTTCCATTATGAGAAGTTAGTACCGGTCCATGACTATCGGAGGCCCTACTCAAAAAAAAGTACCATGTTTAGTAAAGAAAAAAAATTGAATTTTCAGAAGAAAAAAAATTGAATTTTCAGGAAAACAAATTTAGTAAAGAATTTTTTTTTATAGTAAATGTACCCTAGACGGTCCACTACCCCGCCTATGCCCCGGGCCGGGCCTGCCAGTGAGGATTGGAACAACATAAACCATGGATGACAGATTAGTAGGAAAAGATGCTCCAATTTATAGATACAACAAGTGCTAATTTAGGCTTCAAAAATAATCAACACAAAGAAATAGAATGCACATGACAAGAAATTATAGTGTTCATGTGGTAAATCACCATAATCTCATGAAAAGTCATGGATTCTAGAAACTTTATTGAGCGATGTATTGAATTATTTAGACTAAGTTATTTTATAGATATCCTTGGTCTACACATATACAAGCACTCTTATAAGTTATTGATCATATGCTATGTTCATAGTCTACCTGTGGGTAACTAATTACTACATAAACAGATCAATACTTACTTAAACAATGGTTTTCCATTTGCAAATCATTCTAGGATAAAGTCACTGTGGTGATATCTGAACCCTAATTTGTACATTATATGAAACCAATGTTCTGCCATAAATTGTGCATAATTCGTTTCTGTAAAAATTAAATTGTTTCTGTATGGATGATGCACATAACAATATGATGGTTTAAGCATAAATCGCTTATGTACTGATAATGCACATAACGATTTTGCAGATTTTATGTACATATCGTTTCTGCACGGATTATGTACAGAACGATTTTGTCCATATCAACTACAGAACGATTTTGCACATAACGATTAATTTCGCACAGATTATGCACGATTCAGAATCTGCGAAAAATCCTAATTCGCAGACTCACGAAATTTGCACATAAAGATTAATTTCGTATAGATTATGCACGATTCATAATATACGAAAAACCCTAATTCGCAGGAACCTGAAATTTGCACAGAACGATTAATTTCGCACAGATTATGCATGATTCAGAATCTGTGAAAAAGCCTAATTCGCAGACTCACGAAATTTACACGGTTTCTTATCTTTGATAATATGTATAATTCACAGATTCACAGATTATGCACGCACAAAATTAAACATAGATTTAAATCTACAAAACCCTAATTTGCAGATTTTTTAGTTTCAATTATTCATGTCATAGATCTATTATACTTAATGGATTAAACAGATGTTCATAACATAAGCTATGATACCACATGTAAGCATAATTTTACATGAACCCTAATATCTTCAAACATCTAGGTTAATCAAATAATAGAATCATCAGGAGGGTTAGCGGAGTACCTCCATTCATTGTTGCATTTAGGTCTTCCTGAACGGTATCCTGAGTGGAAGACGTAGAACCTGATCTCTGAGATAGGAGTTTAGGTTTCTCTCACATTGCCTAACTTTAGGTGTTGTGTTTTTGAGATGCCTTTATTATGGACTAAATGCATATATTTATAGGTGGAGAGAATACCTAATTCCTCATTAGGGTTTCCTTAGGATTAATCTCAACCTTCCATCAAATTAGAGATTGATTAGGAATTAACACCATTATTTATAATTTTATTTGGTCACCAAATATATTAAGGAATATCAATATTCCAATAGAAAACGGATGACTATAAGACCACATAATAGGAAAAGGAAATATTCTTTACAATTTTTTCTAACTAAAACGGAAACAACACAATTACCTTTAGATGATTTTTCAAACGTTGGTAAGTGGGTAAGAGTGGGGTGTAATCTTTACAGATTTTGGAAGTTACATTTCATATATATGAGTGCGGTGTAATGTTTTTTTTTCGTTTTTAACGTCAAAATCTCTGTATATTATTACAATGATTCTAAATGGGTGGTCTTAGAGGCCATCCAGATCGAAATCAAAGAATTTACATGAAAAAAGTAATACCGCATGCTCGGGATCCTTTCGCAAGGGAATCGGCATATACATTTAAAATGCGAGGAATATGACAGCTATTAAAATGAACAAAAGTGGAACGTAAAAACTCATCAATTTCTGAAGCCAAAGCATGCCATTCTTCCTTTTCCTCGATCAACTTGACCATCTGGAGGCAATCTAATTCGAAAGACATAAATAGTTCTCCCATTGTTCGAACGGTCTTCATGGCCCATAATAACATGGTAAATTCAGCCAAATGGACTAATATATAGGAAGAGAATGAAACTCTTTTATATATCATACAAACTACGAAAATTCAAATTAAATTCGTGAATTAATATTTTTTAAATTGTGTATATATAAGTATAATTAAAAAAATGATTAATGTTTCTCTTACGTAATCCTGAATTGTAGTAAAAGAGTCATCTATGTTGTATAATATAATGAGATAAACTAGTTATCTGATAATAATCGTAATGTTAACAACTATGTCCAGTCCAGAGCTAAAAACATAATTACTGTATCACCGACGGGCACACTTCAGACCTACTAGATGGCGCTGATTCATCGTATTTTTCTTTCTGCCGGTTTTCCTCAAACTCGGCATTGCTCCACTTTTCCAAGTTTTACAGAAATTTGAAAATCGAATAGTTGTTAACTAGCCGTCGTTAACTAATTAATTAGATGTTGTCGATAATTTATAGGAAGTTAGCACAATAACTTTGTTAGTTCTGAAATAATTACCATGTGGTGGTAACTGCTATACCCTAAGTAAATAACAAATTGAAATCAGCGAATAACTTACAACTTCTCCAATGACAACCACAAATTTAAACGGGTTCATCCACGGGTTCATATGAAAATTGCCTACGAACTCAACCACCAGTAATGATAAATAGTTGCTAACCCAGTTGTGTTGCTTTTACTAAAATATCAAAAAGAGATTCAAACAATTTTATCATAATTCTACATGCTAAACCAATTATCTTATACTATTTAAACGGGTTTACCTCAACGAGAAGCGGCCAGCGGGTTTACATTATTGATAACTACCTTAACGAGAAGTGGCAAGTATATGCGGATAACTACCTTAACGACCAACATTGATTATCTAGATCTAAAATCACTATGAAACTCAGATCTAGATAGAGAACCAACCATCGTCATCAACCCACCATAAGAAAGAGATCCCGATGGCCGAAGTAAGAACCACCGGCGTCGCCCTTTAACCTTCAATAAATCACCACCTAGAGATGTAGATCTCTCCAACCATAACACTCCTTTAACAATGGAAGATGAGACTTTCTATAAGTGAAGAGAAATACCCAAGGAGAAACCTTTGTTAAGAGCACCGCCATCGGCGGAATTAGAGGGATTGAGATGAAGAGAATAAGAGAGAAGAAGAAGAGAGAGAGAGGGGAAAGAGAAAAGAAAAAAAAAGATGAAGAGAGAGAAAAATCTTACGTAATTGACCAAAAAGATATCTACAACATATTTGGCTCTGACATTTTCAGGAAGGGCCCACAAAAATCTTACGTAATCGACCAAAAAGATATCTATTACCTTTTGAATAGATATAGGAATTTATGAATCATTTCTCTGTGAACAAGGGTGGTTGCACAGTTAAAAATCTGTTGAGTTAATTTCCATGTTAAAAAATCATAGATTTTGCAATTACCCAAAAAAGAATCAAACTATATTTAGACAATTCTTCATCGATCAGCAGCCGGAACATACACTACTCCTCAGTTTTTGCCAGAGGATGAGGAATAACTTTGTTCCACCATTCCCATGCGTCTGTCTGTTCAATGTTCTTACCCATTTTTTTATTTATAATTATTATATTTAATAACAAAAAAACAAACAAAATAGTCACCCAATGCGTTTATGTGTTTCCTACTTCAATGAATCATTTCCTAAACAACCCATAAAACTCAACCTCTCCCATGTGCCCTCACATGCATTCCAATGAATTACCACTCACTTAATTTTCTTTTAAAATTCCATTAAGCATTGTTGTTAACATAAAATTTAAAACACTAACTTTTGATATCACATTCAACAAGCTATGGATCTTGGCAAAAGCAGAGCAACAACAACCACCGTTATTCTCTCATGTCTTCTCTTCGTCTCCTCGCTCTACACAATCTCCACCGCAAAATCAGTCACGAATCCGCTCTTGTATCAACTCCTTTTCCTTGCCGGTTTCGTTCTAGCAGCAGCTTTGTCTCTTCTGATACTTGTCATGGCTGCGCGAGCTACCATGGTCGCTTGGATAACAGTGCTCGTCTTGCTGGCCTTCTCGGGTACACGCCGCCGTGTTCTAGCGCGGCGGGGGAAGACGATCACCGCGGACGTGGCGATGTGCTTGGTCAGGGTTCTGTTTAGAGAGGCAGATCCTCGCGGTTAGTCTCATGGCGGCGTTAGTTTATTCTTTTTCTTTTTTCGTTAGTTCGTTGTTATATAGAGTTTATTTTTCTTTTTCGGCACGTTGAAAAAAATATGTCTCTTTGAGAATGATTTTCCAGTTTGGTTTTGATTATATGGAATCAAATGGAAAAATGTATATATGTGTGTATGTACGCATGTGCGGAGTTCTTTAAATTTTACGTTGGTTTTGTGTTTTGAGATTTCACCACATGGACTAAACACAAGATTTTGGGTTTTTGGTTTCTCATCAAACCCATTTTGTGTCAAAAAAGCAAAGGAGTGTTTTTTTCCTTTTATGAAAAACTATATTAGGCTCTGCGTTAGCCATGGGCATAATATCCAAACCTGAAAAACTGAACCGAAACCGATTCAAAAAATTCGGTTTGATCTATAAAAATATTCGAATGGGTCTGTAGGCTAAGTAACTTCGGATATCGGTTCGGTTCGGATAATACCCGATATCCGAAGTAGTAACCAAAGTAACCAAACCATGTTACTCTTTTTATTTAGTTATTTCACTTTTCATTTGAATTTTGAACCTTGTTATGGAATATGTATGTTTGAAAGTTTGAAACTCATCTTTTGAAGTTTCATTGATGATTTTTTTTTTTGGAACGTTTGACAAGTTAGATTAAAATCGGATCAGGTTTATTGAAAGTTTTGCTGTACAAGTGTCTGAATTTCGGGTAAATCAGATTGGTTTCGGGTATTTTGACAGGTTCGGTTATGTTCGAGTACATTATAACCGATCCAATCCGAACCCGAAATTTTGCCGGGTATACATCGGTTCCTAATTATAAGATCCAAACCAACCCGAACCCGATTGGAACCAATCCAAACCGATTACAAGAGATACAAAATACCCGAATGGGTCCTAAATCATAAATCAAATAGACCCGATACTTGAAAGACCCGACCCGAACCCGAACGGGTGATACTGTCGAAATGGTTACCGACGTGATGGGTTTACCCTTTTACTAGGATGCAAGAGTACAACACGCGAAATAGTATTTATGGATCGAATCCACGGGGCAACGTTGTCTAATTTCTAATGATTCCTAAGTTATGTCTAGACGTAAGATATATTTTTATGAGTTTTGTTGTTACGATTGTAGCTAGGAAAATAATACTAAATTAAGGGATGAAATAAAACAGAAAGTAAGCAAGCATATGATTAAGACGAGGTTGTAAAACAATTAAACGAAACGTTGGGCAACATGTATTCTCTATGGTTCATGGCCGATCTTTACTAAGACTTTGCTAGGATTTCTAAAGTGACAATTTTGTCGTCTTTGGATTCTTGAACTTGGAATACGGACACTATGTGTAGTCTACTTTCGTGCACCCTACAAATCTACAACTTTAAAACTCGACCGGTAGCTTTCGACTCCGTCAGCGCAAAAAGTTAGTGATTATACTCAAAACTCGTTAACGCTCACAACCCCTCCACAAGTATACTTTCGAAATCTTGTGACGGTTTTGCTCGTTTACCCTATGTCAAGCATATGGATCCAATAATTTCGTGTTATCAACTCCCCCAGACTTAAACCTTTGTTTGTCCTCAAACAAAAAAGAAATCTAAGCTCGGAAAGAGGTTTTCGAAAATATAGGAACTAACAAAATTCTCAGTGACCGTCCTTTTAAACCATAACCAACGTAATGCATCAACCGGGTCTAGTCTAGAAAATTCTCACTAAGTTAATGCAACGTTAGTCCACGGTATCCGTCATGCGAAAATCTAACCATTTGAAACCTAACTTTCAGTCAACTAGCTCTTTACATTCATTTAAAGGTTGCGTGATTCTTATCAAAAATACTAACCAAGACAATCGAGGCTAGGCATTAAGGGCATTTAGAGGTGAGGTTAAAAGTGTTTTGGGTTACCGTATTTTTGTCGGAGGATGCTAGATATTATGCAAACCAGCAAGAGATGATGGAGCTGTTGATATCCACTGTTTCTAGTCACTTCCTACTCGCACAAGTGTAGTTGAGAACTCTTTCTTCTTCGGGACTTTTCTCCCTTTGACATAACTTTTCTTTTTTTCCCCGGGCTTAGATTTTTCTCCGGAAACACTTCTCACTCCTTATAAACGAAACATGGTTGCCTCATAATAATTTCAACCAACCTAGACTCTTCTTAGGCTTTTATTTCCTTTCCCTTTCGATTATTATATTTTTTTAAAGGGGGAAACACCTTTTATTGATATAGAGTTTTAGGAGCACGAAAATTTACCATGATTTTGAATTTTTTCAAGGCATAACCAAGCTCTTATCTTTGTTAAATCTACCTCCACTAACCGCATATTGTCTTCGTCTTTAGTGACTGAAAATTGTATCGTTCCTCCCTCTCCGGCGTTTTTGCACATATCTGCACATAAGACACAAAGAGAGTTGCATGAGTTTTGAACAATGGTTAAGTTTCAGGGTGGGTACCAGCTAAAGATGAACTAGCCATCTAGGACAACAAAGAGTGATAAAAGGAAAAAGATGACCTAGATGTATGACTCGTTGTCTCGCCTAAAACCTTTGCTAAGAAAATTAAATATAGATTAAGTTCAAATAAAGTGAGCTAGTATATCCTGTCAGAAAGAATCTCTAGGGGTCGAAATCCTCTGGGGATGTTGCATTGCAAGTACTCTAGCTACCACCTAGTCTAGTACCAAACCACAAAAGAGTTGGCACATGGAGATAGCGTAGAAGCATACATGTCAAAATCATCATAAATTTTGTTTCAGTGTTTCTGAAAAATACTTAATAAAAATAGAAAAAAATTACATGAATTTTTTATAAATAAAGCGAAAAATAAGAAAATAAAAAAGATTAGTAACGGATAAAAATCTTCCCCCAGACTTAAATCACACTGTCCTCAGTGTGAAAAAGTTGGTGAGAAGATGGAAAAGACATCAAAATAAAATAGCAAAATAAAATAAAAGAGTTCGAAAATAAAATAAAAATAAAAAGATGAAAAGGGGAAAATATCGATTGAACCGTAGTGATAAAGTGTGTGGTTAGGTGTCGCCTGAGCTATATGTCTCCGGGTCGGGCACGTTGCCATCGAATTGGTGGTGCTCCTCGAGGAAGCGCATGAGGTTCTTGTATTGTCTCTCTTGTGTTCTCTCTTGTCGTGCTATCTTCTTCTCCATGGCTGCGTATTCGGGTCCGTGTGTCTGTGATGAGCTCGCGGGAGTGGATGGTGCATGGGCATGTGATTGTAGAAATGGCCGAGTACGCTCAGCAGCTGTGTCTCGTTTGGCCTTGGCCACTAGAAACTCGCCAATAGTGTACGGTAGACGCGGGGCGGTAGGTACATAGTTCATCGTCTCCGGTATCCATCTAGGTGATGCTCCTTCTCGGAGTATAGGGACATAGTTAGAAGGTAAGAAAAAAAAGTAGGACTCACCGATGTTAGTGCAATATTTGAATCCAAATCTATCGGGGTCGAGTGAAGCGCGAGAGATAGTGCAGTCTCATGAATGTTGCATGAGCTCGAACCAAGTTCCTTGAAGTGGAGTCTCGGCCGAAAAATCGAAGTAAACGGCTTGTAGAATTATCGTGATGATGCCTCCAAATGCGGTAGTAGTGTCCTCGGACTTTGTGGCGATCGGTTCGTGTTTCGCCTTCACCAAATTCTTCACGATGATACAAGCGAAGCAAGCATAGTGCGGGTCCTCGATGAATGGTAATTGAAGAATAACAAGCTCGCCTTTTCGGACACTTCCCACGCTTTCTCTCGAGAATATGGTGTGCTCTAAGAGCTTGTATACGAAGCGGACAACTGGATGCATGAGTAGGGAAGCTTTACATCTTCCGTTGTTGTAGTCGTCTTGTCCCATTATGCTCCATAGATATTTATCGGGATCCTCCTCGGGGTGAATCTCATCGAGATATTAAAGCTTCAAAGCTTCACAAAGTTATGGGATAGTTAGAGCATAAGAATATCCACGACGGTAAAAGTAAGTGTACCGTCATTCGCTCTCGGATTAGAGCATCCCTTGTAACACATGGTGACGGTTGCCAGGAATTCTTTGGTGAGATCTTCATATGTAGGAATGTTGAGCTCCATGAAAGGTCAAAGTTGAAGTGCGTCAAGATACCAAATCATGTATTCTCTAATCCCGAGTGCATCGAGAGTCGAGTAATCTATACTAGGTGTCGATTTGATATGTATCCTCTTGAGCTTCTCGTGATAATCGATATTCGGGTCCATAGGCTGTTTGACATATCGTATATTTTGTCTTCATTCCAGGTGGCGTTGGTTCTCGTGGAGGAGAAGGTGTCGTGTCACGTGGAATGATAAGTACACGAGTTCTAGTCGATCGTCTTCGACTTGCAAAGAACTCGCCAAGATTTGTGTCATCTTCTACGCTTGTTGTGTCCAAGCCACCTTGGCTCTCCTCCGGTCGCCTAAAGATTGATCTCCGGGAAGACTCTCTTGTGTAACCGCTCTTCTTAGATCGAAATGTGCGCGATCTCGCGTGGTCTATTGTTCCTACAAAATAGAGAAACAACTCGGCAAAAATATGAATATGGTTGTAATCGAATGGTTTCAATGCGCGAGGATATTAAATCGAGTATCAAGAGACACATTCGATAAACAAACGAGAAATATTGAGCATAAATTAAACAAATCGAGGTGATAATCATAAATTTCGGGTTTGTGATGCACTTGCATAAAAAATTCTAAGTATAGATTTTAAGCTTATTTTCATGCAATTTCAGTAGATTACCATTTACTTATTATCAATATAACAAGTCTTGTCCAAATTAATTAATATTACTCTCCAATTTTGTTTTTAGTTAAGCTCAAAATTTTCAAATTCCAAAAAATCTCAAATCCATAATAATTAAGTACTAAAATCAAAATCTAGACATACAAGAAGTTCAATCTCAAGTTCTCTAACAATTTCTAGCTATCATAGACATAGATCTAGTTAAATTAAGAGAAACCTTAGGGTTTAGCTTATATGAAAAAGTAAGTATTTAGGTTCATACTTTTATTGGAAAAGATGAGATATATCTCCTTTGAAAAAGAGTTATAATGGACCAAATAATTTTGGTAAAAGCTTTGAAATTGAAAAAATGGTTCTTGCTCAAAATCTCCAACTCTCTTGGAAGAGAAGAAGAAATAGAGCTTTTGATCTTGAAATACTTTTTTTGCCTTTGAGAAGTTGTATTTATGCAAAAAGAAGTTTTCTGTTTTTCAAAAACTTTTTGGGAACTTACCTTATCGGGACACGGGAATTAAACCGGAATGGTTCAATTTTGTGTCGGGAACATGTCGGAATTGCACTGTTCAAAGTTGGGAACGGTTCGGAAACGTCAGGTTGAAGTTCAGGTCGGAAACAGGTTGGCCGCGGATCGAGCCCACGCGACCGCGGCCAAACGCCTCTTTGCCGCGGGTCGGCTCCTTCCACTCGCGGTCGATGGCCTCCTCGCCGCGCGTCGGGCTGCTCCAGCCGCGACCGAGTGGCCTTCGTCTCGAGAGTGTTTTCTCCCTCGTTTCTTTGGTGTTTCTCGATCTGTTTCGAACGTCTTCTTCATTTTTTGTGTTTTCTGATTTTTTGAATGTTTTTGGGTTTTTGTGTTTTTATATAAAGCTTGAAATACTAAAAAGAAAAACTTCAATAGAAAAAGAACGGTAAAATAAAAGAAGAAAAAACGTACCAAATGGGTTGCCTCCCATCAAGCGATTTTGGTTAAAGTCGTTAGCTCGACTCTTGGTGGGATCTAGGCATGAGCAGAAGATGTCCCGGGAATTTAAAATGGGGTTCGCCTATGTCTTGTATCCCCTTCTTCTTTCTGCGTTTTCTCGGAATCTTGGTGTTTTGAAGAACTTGCTTCGGTTTCCCGATCATCTCTTCCACTCACTCGTCCTTGGAGTCTCTTAAGTCGGGTGGAATGGTGATCCTGATTTTTGTAAACGGTTTAGAAATAAAAGGTTGACTTACCTTTGGAGTTTTTGGCTTAGTTGACTCGCCTTTCTCGTCCTTCTTAGGAAGGATCGACTTTTTCTTCTTGTGCTTGTCCTTCCGGGACCGTAGGATAGAACTTTCTTCGATCCACATTCAAGAAAACAACATGACGGTTGGCATGACCAAGGATGGTGCCAATGGTAGCTAAGAACGGTCGACCAACTATCTTTGTCTCGATCCATCTAGTGTACTTGAAAATCAGCGGGAACAATCTAGTTCTCAATTAGTAGTTGAAGGTCATGAATCACTCCTTCGGGTTTCTTTTGTGATGAATCTCCAAAAATAACGCTCACGGTAGACGGTGTGAGAGTTTTTATACCAAGCTTTTCGACAAACGTCTTTGACATGAGGTTGACGTTGGCTCCCGAATCGCATCGACAATCTATAAAATTTATTCCGAAAATCGAGCAAGAGAAAGAAAAACGTCCTGGATCATCGGATTTTCTTAGCCTTTGAAACGGTGTTTGTTTTGGTACCTCAAATGGTGGTTCTAGAACCATGTTGGACTCAGTATTGGCTCTTCCATAGAGTGGGATGAATTTCTAAGTTTCTCTTTGCTTCGGTTCATTGTTGACTTCCTTCTTGGGCATGGTAGAAACCACGTTGCAAAATCTCTTCGGGTTATCTTATACTCTTTCGGGCAAAACTCTGTTCGATCTCTTAGATGAGTATGCGGTTTGAGAGACTTGCATATCCAACTTTTTGACATGGGTCGAAAGAGATTCAAATTTCTCATTCAAGTCATTGTACATACAATCCATTCTTACGTTGAAATTTTTCGCCGTCTTCTCGTTTCTTTGAGCGAGTAGTTGAATCGATTGCTCGAACTTCGCTATTTGGGCAGAAGTTGAGTGTTAGAAGTACCTTGTTGCTGCGTGTTTGAGTTATTGTAAGGAGCGGCTTGAGCGTTGAAAGGTGACCGTGGTTGGAAGTTCCCATTTCCTCCATAGTTCCTGTTTTGGAACCGGTTTTGAAAAGGCCTTGATTGTTGAGGATAGAGCTGATCTATGGAGTTGTCCACGTTCTGATTTTGGTATTAAAGATTATTGAAGTTGGCGCTGCGGAAGTTGTTTTTGAATCCATTGTTGAAACAGTTTTGAAAAGAATTTTGTGCTCCCACATAGTTAACTTCTTCTTCTTGAGAATACAAACTGTTGTTGTTGGGTTCGTAGTAATCATCATCTTCGCCTCAATAGTTAGCTTCACAAGCGTGTACTTGGCAGTTTTGTTTCTTGAGAAGTTTATTCATCATGTTCTTTAGCTCGGCTATCTCTTTGGATTCCGATGCATTCGATCTAGTCGATCTATCATAATCAGGAGAATTGTTGCTATTAACCATATCAAGATTCTCGATGAGAGCTCTTCCTTAATTTATGGTCTTCATGAAAAAATCTCCATTGCTAGCCGTGTCGAGAGAAAGTTGATATTTTGGTAATAAACCTCGGTAGAATGTGTTGAGCATATTTGGACCGAAAAAGCCGTGGTGAGGGCAATCTTTCTCGTACTCCTTGAAACGTTCTCACGCTTCATGGAAAGATTCCACCGGTTGTTGATGAAAATTTTGAATTTCATTTCTCAACGAGTTGGATCTCGACGTGGTGTAGAAATGGTTTAGGAAGGCGGCTTTGCACTCTTCCCAATTAGTGATAGATCCTGCGGGCAAAGATTTTAACCAACGGTGAGCTTTATCGGCTAAAGAAAAAGAAAAAAGCTTACAATTCACATAATCGGCGGAAACTTGGTTTGTTCTCGTCGTGCCACAAATCTCTTCTAAGAACTCGGCATGCTCCATCGGATGCTCGTTAATAACTCCATGAAATTGGTTTTTCTTTATCAAAGCAATGATTTGAGGTTTGATTAAAGGAAGTTGAATTGCGGCTCGGTTTTGGAAGTGTTGATATGGTGCATCAAAATCAGTAATGATGCGGTTACGCGCTTGTCTCCTTGGAGGATTAGTGGGTAGGATAGGACGATTGGCGTTCTCGCCATTAGGAAGAATCGGTGCATTAGCTTGAGAATCATTTCTCGGTGCATCACGATCGACGGGAAGTTATCGCCTCGGATTTTCAGCATTTCGGTTTTGCTTTTGGCTTTCTTCGAGATCAAGATGTGGCTGGTCATTAGCACCATGGACAGCCTCTTGGTTCTCCTCGTAATCCAAAATATCACGGTCATCCTCGTGATCAAGTTGATCACGGTTTAGTTGATCTTCCGGACGGTCGTCATCGGCCATCCTTAAAGTTCTTTTGAGTCTTCGGAGTTCTCTCTCGTGTCTATCGATATCGTTTAGTTGCGGTACAGTTTCTCTAGGAGTTCTCCTAGTGTTCATGCAGCTTAGAACAAAAGACAAAGATAAAGAAGAATGTCAAAAGAGCAACAAAGAGCTTGAAAATCAAAAGTGTATAGAGCATAAATTAGAATGCGAAGTTAAACAAGCAAATTCCCCGGTGGCAACGGCGCCAAAACTTGACATTGTCGGAATGGTTACCGATGTGCTGGGTTCACCCTTTTACGTGGCTGCAAGATTATAGCACGCGAAGTAGTATTTAGGGATCGAATCCATAGGGCAACGTTGTCTAATTTCTAATGATTCCTAAGTTATGTCTAGACGTAAGCTATATTTTTATGGGTTTTGTTGTCACAATTGTACCTAGAAAAATAATACTAAATTAAGCGAAGAAATAAAACAGAAAGTAAGCAAGCAAATGATTAAGACGAGGTTGTAAAACAATTAAACGAAACGTTGGCCAACATGTATTCTCTAGGGTTCATGGCCGGTTTTTACTAAGACTTTGCTAGGATTTCTAAAGCGACCTTTTTGTCGTCTTTGGATTCTTGAACTTGGAACACATACACTATGTATAGTATACTTTTGTACACCCTACACACCTACAACTTTAAAACTCGATCGGTAGCTTTCGACTCCGTCCGCACAAAAAGTTAGTGATTATACTCAAAAGTTGTTAACGCTCACAACCCCTCCACAAGTATACTTTCGAAATCTTGTGACAATTTTGCTCGTTTACCCTTGGTCAAGTATATGGATCCAATACTTTCGTAGTTCTAAAAATACCTAAGTTCAGTTGCAAGGAGATCAATCAAGCAAACATGCATTAAAAGAAAGGATAAAACGAAGAATCCTAATCGGTATCCTAGTCTAAAAATGATATATCATGGTTTTTACCCACTTTTAACCATGATATCGGTCTTATTTATAGAGTCTTTCTAGTATTTTTGGAGTCTTTTCGAGTCTTTACAAGTTTATGTACGTTTGGAGCTAAATTGGGATTATTGGAGCATTGAGCCAAGCAAGATCATGCAACTGAAGGATCAAGTTGAAGTCAACACAGACGCTGTGTATCGACCGATACCACTTATGGTATCGTTCGATACTGATCGCATGAAGAGAAGGATCGCGACTTTTTACAAGTCTGAGGATTCTATACTTTGGCCCATAAGACTTTAATAACTACAAGAAGCCCCAAAACGTGTTTTAGCATTATATTTAGGGTTTTTAGCCACTTATTTTGGCTACGCTTTATTCTACTTTGGTTTTGGATAGAGAGAGCTTTTGAGGGAGACAAGTCTGAAACTCTGTTCGTCCGAGAGAAGATTTCGAACCCTTGTTTTCTTTCTCCTTTATTATTAATTTCAGAGATTTATTCAATCATGTTGTTTGTTTCAATCTCCATGTATGAGTAGATCTCCTGTTAGGTTTAGGGTTCTCAATAAAGGATCTCTTTGAATGTTAGGTTAATTAGTTGGTTAGGGTTCATAATCTGAATTAGTTCTTCACCACAGGTTGTTCTTAAAGCTAATTCTAGATTGATCACCTGGAACTTAGATCTTAGGTTAATCAATTAGGTACGACAGTGCAATTGATAATCTGATAGAGCAAAATAACAATCTGCAAAGAGATTTGGTTTAGTTGTTTTATGAACAAATCAAACTTGAACTTAATGCTGGTTTAGACTTTAGAATTTGCAAAGAAATTTGGAATTATGGAATTTAGATTTAGATAATTCTCGCAACGACAGTTGGTTAGTTATAGTTTAGTGATTTGAGTTCAAGAACCGCGCTTAATCTGAACCCTAACTAATTGGTTTACCTGCATTCTCTGATTTCCTGAGAAATACCCTGAACCTATCTTCCTCCATTGAATTTACAACTCTTAATTACTTTATTGCTTCATGTTTTATTGATTTACTTAGCTTGATTCGAACCTATTTAATCTAATGTGTGATTCTTAAGTCTCTGTGGATTCGACCCCTAAATTCTACAATCGACAAAGCTGTTAGTACTTTAGGGTATTACATTTGAGCTTATCAAATTTGGCGCCGTTGCCGGGGATTCTTAATTCGCCATTAGATTTTAGTCATGAATTTTGACTAAGCCCATGTATCGATCGATACTAGTCAGTGTCGGTCGATACTCGTCGTTTCTTTTTACTTTTTGTTACTTACGTGTCTTGTCTTTTGTGTTTCAGGTGTATACCTACGCTAGAAACCATGAGAAACAAGAGCACTCAGCTAGTTAATCTTTCCAACAAGGAGCTAGCAAACTTGGAACGTGCAAACAGGAAAACAAAGGGTCCAGCAGAGATGAACAATCTAGTGGTATTGACTCGTGATGATGTTGGAGCTTTAAGAGACCAAGAGGGTCAATTGTACAATGAGAGAAGGCAACGAATTGATGGGGATGGAAACATCATTATCCCTGCAGTTGTTGTGAGTGTTGGGAATGATGTGGTTAATCGTGGTAGAACGATTGGTGAGTACAACACGCCTGATCAGTTCTATGCCAATCGATCAGCGATTCGCCCTCCTGCTTTTCAGAGGAATGGCTTTGAGCTGAAACCTGCATACTTCACTCTTGTGGGTCAGCACCCTTTTCATGGTCTTTCTCATGAACACCCCATGGATCATATTGTGAAGTTTGAGGACTTGGACACTAGCATCAAATACAATGGAGTGTCCAATGATTTCCTCTTCTATAAGCTCTTCCCATACTCTCTTGGTGGAGATGCAGCCTATTGGTTGAAGCAGTTGCCGCCTGGATCACAGACTACCTGGGAAGAGACCAAGAATGCCTTCTTGAACAATTTCTATGATGATGCAAGGTTTGAGGAGCATAGGAATAAGATTTTCCGATTTTCTCAAGGATCAACTGAGGCATTCAAGGCTGCTTGGGTGAGATTCAGATCATATCAGAGGGACTTTCCACATCACGGGTTCACTAATGTTCAGCGGCTGGGTATTTTTTTCAGAGGGATTGATTGGAGGTACCATATGGCCTTAGATGATGCGAGTAATTGGAACTTCAACACCAGATATCCTGACGATGCTTATGTGTTTATTGAGAACTTGGCATCGAGCAATAGTACTAAGAATGCAGGCTTTGAGCGACGAAAGCAGACTGGGAGTATGGATGGATCGCATATTGCTGAGGTTCAAGCTAAGTTGGATTCAGTGCACAATCTCTTGATGGAAAAGACGATGAAGGCTGTTCACTTTGCTGATGAGGTTTAGACCTTCAACGAGGATGAAGTGGAAGATGTTAACTACATTGGTGGTTCTGGTTTTCAAGGTCAGGGAAATCAATACCACCAGAACAGCAACCGAAACATCACCAGCAATGCTCAGCAAGGAGGGTACAAGACTGAAGGAAATCAAACTGGTTTTGGAACTAATCAATTTGTCCAGAAACCATTCCAGAACAGTGGCTACACTCGCACCTATGGAAATTTTTCTTATCAACCTTTACCTGCTAAAACCCCATAGAGCAAAGTTGAGTGTATGCTTGAACAGCTTCTTCAGAGACAGCAGAAGATGACAGTAGATTTCAATGGAAAGATGGATGCCATGTACAAATACCTGAATGGAAAAATAGAGGTTCTCAGTATTCATCAGTAAAAGCTGGAAACTCAGGTTACCCAAACTGCAGGTGCTGTGAAGAGGCAAGACAGTTCTCTTCCAGGGAAAACAGAAGATCCAAGGGCACACATTAATGCGATCACCTTGAGGAATGGAAAAGAGGTCAATCTAGGAGTGAAAAAGAGCCTAACTACAGGAAATCTCGTCGATCTTATGGAAGATGAAGATGAGGATTCAGAAAATCCCAGGGTATCGACCGACACCACCGAGTATCGATCGACACCTATCCAAATTCTTTCTCGATACGCTTAAAAGCCCCGAGTGTCGACTGATACCAATCCTGTATCGATGGACACCCACCCTGAAGTCGAGAAGACACCTGAGCTGATTGAAGAAAGGGTTTACAAACCTAAGATACCTTACCCTAGGCCTATCGGGAAGACCAAGAAGGAGGTGGAAGATTCAAGATGCAAAGCGATAATGGATAAGTTGATTGTTGAGCTTCCTTTTGTCGATGCCATCAAGACTTCTCCAGCCTTTAGGAGATATGTTAAGAGGATGGTATCAAGCAATGTGAACCTTGAAGAAATAGTTTTGATGATTACGCAAGAGTGCAGCGCGATTCTGCTCAACAAGATCCCAAAGAACTACCCGACCCAGGAAGTTTTATGTTAGATTGTACGATCTTCAAAGAAAGATTTGAGTGTTCTCTTTGTGATCTTGGCTCAAGTGTGAACCTCATGCCATACTCAGTTGCTAAGCGGATGGGGATTACAGACTTCAAGTCCACTAGGATCTCACTAATACTTGCTGATCGCTCAGTTCGACTTCCCGAAGGATTGCTCAAAGATGTTCCAATTAAGATTGGGAATTGCTTCATCCCAACTGATTTCATTGTCTTGGAGTATGATTCAGAGCCCAAAGATCCTCTTATTCTGGGAAGGCCATTCTTAGCAACAGCTGGAGCGTTGATAGACTGCAGGAATGGGAAGATAGCCCTAAACATCGATGATTTGGTTTCAACATGGAGAAGATGATGAAGAGACCAACCATCGATGGGCAGACGTACTTTGTTGATACTTTCAGCGATATAGCTGAAGAGTATTTTCTGGAGATGCATCATGAGGATCCATTAGAGATAGCATTGGTCTGTTCAGCTGATTCAGAGGTGTATTTGGGTGATGTTATTGCTGGATACGCTAAGATGCTCGACACAATAGGAGCAGTATCGATCGATACTCACTTAGTATCGGTCGATACCGGTCGACACCACCTACGAGCTTGCGAGGAGTTGGCCGAAACTTCTACGAAAGCTGCTGTGCTTGGTGATTGGAGTGAGGAGAAAGCTCCTAAGATCGAACTCAAACCACTTCCAGCAAATTTAAGGTATGTTTTTCTTGGTCTGAATTCTACATATCCAATGATCATTAATGCTTCCTTAAACAACGCAGAGATCACATTACTGCTGAGCAAGCTGCACAAGTATCGCAAAGCTCTTTGCTATTCTCTTGATGAAATTTCAGGTATCTCCCCAGACCTGTGCATGCATAGGATTCATCTTGAGGACGAGTCAAAGTCTTCAATTGAGCATCAGAGGAGGCTGAACCCGAACTTGAAAGAAGTGGTTAAGAAGGAGGTAATGAAGCTCTTGGAAGCAGGGATCATCTATGCCATCTCGGACAGCTCTTGGGTCTGTCCAGTGTATGTTGTGCCTAAGAAGGGAGGGATAACTGTGGTGAAAAACGAGAAGGACGAGTTGATCCCTACTAGGACAATCACTGGGCATCGAATGTGTATTGACTACAGGAAGTTGAATGAAGCCACAAGGATAGATCACTTCCTATTACCATTCATTGATCAGATGCTGGAGAGGTTGGCGAGTCATCCATACTATTGTTTTCTCGATGGGTACTCAGGTTTCTTTCAGATTCCGATACATGCAGAGGACCAAGGAAAGACAACCTTTACATGTCCTTATGGCATATTCGCTTACAGAAGAATGCCATTTAGATTATGTAATGCTCCAGCCACTTTCCAGAGGTGCATGACGTCTATCTTCACAGAAATGATTGAGGATTTTATGGAGGTGTTCATGGATGATTTTTCAGTGTGTGGGTCATCATTCATGAGCTGTCTTGATAACTTGTGCAAAGTGCTACAGAGATGTGAAGAAAAACACTTGGTTCTTAATAGGGAAAAGTGTCACTTTATGGTTCAGGATGGCATCGTTCTTGGGCACAAGATTTCTGCGGCTGGAATAGAAGTTGACAAAGCCAAGATTCAAGTCATGACAAGCCTCCAACTACCAAATTCTGTGAAGGACATTCGAAGCTTCCTTGGTCATGCTGGGATTTACAGAAGATTCATCAAGGACTTCTCAAAACTAGCCCGCCCACTCACCGCCCTATTATGCAAGGAGGTCAAATTTGACTTCACCCATGATTGTCTTGCAGCCTTTGAGGAGATTAAGAAGGCACTGGTGAGCGCTCCTATTGTACAACCTCCATATTGGACTCTGTCTTTCGAGATTATGTGCGATGCTAGTGATTTTCCTGTTGGATCAGTTCTGGGTCAGAGGAAAGATAAGAAACTTCATGTTATCTACTATGCCAGAAGGACATTGGATGATGCTCAGCGTAACTACAGCACCACCGATAAGGAACTACTTGCAGTTGTTTTCTCCTTTGAGAAATTTTGGTCCTACCTGATTGGGAGCAAAGTGATTGTTCATTCGGACCATGCTGCTCTCAAATATCTGCTGCATAATAAGGATCTCAAACCTCGCCTTTGTCGTTGGGTCCTTTTGCTCCAAGGCTTTGACATTGAAGTTAAGGACAAGAAGGGCATAGAAAATGGGGTTGTTGACCATCTTTCGCGGATACGAATCGATGAAGACGTTCCTATTGATGATTTCCTACAAGAAGAGGGCATCTACTTCATCGAAACTGGATTTCAAAGTGTTTCTGCCGAACACCTGCACTTCTCACGAGTTGAAGGTCTTGGTATCGATCGACATCCCCCTGGTGTCGGTCGACACCCGTCGCCATTCGGAACAATTTTGTCGATGGATCACGATGATGCTTATGATGAGCATCTAGCTGCTGTGACTGTTCCCGTTCGATCTTGGTACGCTGATATCGCCAATTACATTGCTGCAGAGGACGAGCCAAAGCATCTCAAGAAATATAATAGGAAGAAATTTATGCGCTGTTAGAGGGGGATTTAGCACTCCCCCGGTTTAACTCGGTTCGAACCGAGACCGGTTTATTCAGTTCCGTTCTACGAAAGTTCGGATAAGAGGAAGATGGACCTGGATATGTCGGGCTGAACTCTAAAGACCAAGACAAGCCCGCTCATCTTTATTACCGAAATTAATTGCCTAACAAGGGCCCAGTCCGATATAACATGGCAGAAACCGACCTCCGAGATATACGGAAGATTTCCTTATCTCGAAGGGGATTCAGAATATTTCCTTTCCTAATCGAATTTGGAAAAGGGAAATATTCTCTAAAATAACCGACTCAAAATCCTATAAATAAGAAGGAGGCAAGCTCGAAGGGAAATCATCCACAATCATCTGAGAGACAGAAGAATAGAGAGAGAGCTTTATCAAGCACCGATCTCAAGTTCTTTAGTCTCCTTAGTTCTTTTTCACCGAACCTCTGTTGTAACGCCGAATTCAATCAATAAAACGAGTTTCTGATCAAAGTTCTCTGTTTTACTCCTTGTGTGATTTACGAATCAACAATTGGCGCCGTCTGTGGGGAGAGAAATAAAACAGAACTTTCAGATCTCGATTGATTGATTTTCACCCATTAGACACTCCAGTAGTCATCATCGACGACGTCGATCAGAAAAACAACGGGACCATCCCGAAGGATACCGATCTGTAACCTACCGGAGGAAACCCTCCGAACTTACCTACCGGAGAGGACAGTCCTCCGAACCCTCCGGAGGTCACGCCAACAGCTCCGACGTTAGCCGATCCAGCCACGCTCCTAGAGGCCATAGCGGCTCAACTCGCGGAAATCTCTAAAAGGAACGAAGAGCGGTTCGAATCTCTGCTAGCTTCACAAGCCGAACTCAGAAACCTGATCGGAATATTCTACCAGAACCCGATCACCCCTGAAAACGATCTCCGTCGGAACCTCTTACCCGAGCTGAACGGTGCCCAAAATCCAAACACGGCAGACCTACCAACGAGAAGGTCCACGGCCAGTCCAGGAACCTGCATCGCCGATCAAGCATCCATAGGCCTAGAGTTTGAGGATGTCCGAGCTCAGCTTCAAGATATCCGATCCAAAGTACATCAGGCCACGAGCTCAGCACCAGAGATCGATCGAGTTGTCCAGGAAACACAAAAGACACCGTTCACAGATCAGGTCTTCAATACTCCAGTCCGACGCCTGGAGAGAGTTAAGATTACTCCATACGACGGACACACCGACCCGCGTCACTTTCTGACCTCGTTCGTAATCATGATGAACCGTTTTCGCTTATTTAACAAGGAAGAAAAAGAAGCGGCCATGTGTCAGCTGTTCGTGGAAAATCTTTTCGGAACCGCACTCGACTTGTTCTCACAACTCGATGCGAACTCAATCAACAACTACAACGAGCTTACAACGAAATTTCTCAAACGCTTTACCATGTTCATGAAACAGAAAACGAGAAATGCGGACCTCTGGGCACTCGAACAGAAAAGCGACGAACCTCTACCCAATTTCATGAACCGCTTCAAAGAGGTGGTATCTCATTGCACGATCGACGATGAAGCCGCGATAGAGGCCCTTTATAAAGCAATCAGGTATCGGTCCGATTTTCACAAAGAAATCAAACGAAACTGGCCGAAATTCTTGGAAGATATCCTGCATAAGTCGCACATCTACATCCTCGAACAAGAGGAGGAAGCCGCAAAGGATAAGCAGTACGCTCCTCCAAAGCAACTCCTCGTCAATGAAAAGCAGTACGCCCCTCCGAAGCAACCGGTCAATACCGTCCAATCACAACAACACTGGAACATGTGGATCCGATCAGACAACTCAAAGGAGTCCGACAACGAGTCAGGTCCGTTCTGCCATTTTCATAATCGTGAGGGCCATACCACCGAAGATTTCTGGCATCTCCAGGACTTTTTACTGATTAAATACAAGAAAGGAAAAGTCCCGGTAGAAGGGGCGTTCCGGCCTATGAACAGACCCCGCCGCAATGACAACGGATGACGACGTCGTGACAACGGCAAACCGAACAAAGATCGCGAACAAGCAAAAGACGCCGCCGACGTAGGTTAACAGAAACAAGATCGGGAGGAACAAACGGAAAACCAACACACCCCCCAAGTCCGGAAATGCGTCAACATGATCATGGGATCATTGGAATCTTGCAACTATTCCGTCTGTGTAATTAAAGAATATAGTAGAGAGGCACTAGCCGCACAACGCGAAAACCGAACTACAATAAGTGGATCGTCCATCACCTTCTCTGAAGCCGACACTGAAGGGCTGCATATGCCGCACATCGACCCACTAGTCGTCGAAATACTTATCGGAGATGTCGCCGTCAGACGAATCCTCGTTGACACCGGAAGTTTGGTTAACGTAATATTCAGAGAAACGCTTAGAAACATGGACTTCCCGGATGCCAGATCATGTCGAATATCGAACCACTAATAGGATTTTCAAGCGAGCAGACCATGACCGCGGGAAAGGTAAAAATTCCCGTTTACGTTGGTGGGGTCATGCAGATGGTCAAGTTCCTAGTCCTGGATAAACCCGCCATCTACAATGTCATACTTGGAACGCCGTGGATATACATGATGAAGGCCGTCGTCTCGAATTATCACCAATGCTTAAAATTTCCAACACCATCCGGAGTCTTCACTCTGAGAGGCAACCAAGTTATGTCTCGAACTTGCTATATCAACGAGTACAAGTTGAGGACAGCACCCCGCACATGCGTATTCGACACGAAGAAAACCGTTAACAACCCCGATCTGCCGAGACGAGAAACAATTATTCAAGTCAACATCGACGAACTCAAACCCGACAGATGTGTCGGAATCGGAGCCAAACTCGATGAAGAGATCAAGTATGACATAGTCCGCTTTCTCAAAAGGAACGTATCAACCTTCGCCTGGTCAATCAACGACATGCCCGGGATCGATCCAAAGATCACAAGTCACAAACTCAACATCGATTCCACCTTCAAACCGATCAAACAGAAACGACGCAAGCTCGGACCCGAGAAGTCCCGGGCTGTCAATGACGAGGTCGAACGGTTACTTGGAGCAGGATCAATTACGGAAGTTCGATATCCGGACTGGCTGGCAAACCCAGTCGTCGTTAAAAAGAAAAACGAAAAGTGGAGAATCTGCGTTGATTTTACCGATCTCAACAAAGCCTGCCCAAAAGACAACTTCCCACTCCCACATATCGATAGACTCGTCAAAGCTACAGCCGGGAACGAACTCCTCTCTTTCATGGATGCGTTTTCAGGCTATAACCAGATACTCATGCATCCAGGCGATTGCGAGAAAACATCTTTCATCACCGATCGCGGCATCTATTGCTACAAAGTCATGCCATTCGGCCTGAAGAACGCCGGAGAAACATACCAAAGACTTGTCAACCGCATGTTCGCTAGCCAGCTCGGCAAAACCATGGAAGTTTATATCGACGATATGCTCGTCAAATCGCTCGTCGCTAAGGATCATATCAGACATCTCAACACGTGTTTCGACATATTGAACTAGTATGGCATGAAGCTCAATCCAACTAAGTGTACGTTTGGAGTGACATCAGGAGAGTTCCTCGGATATATCTTCACTCAAAGAGGATTCGAGGCTAATCCTAAGCAGATATCCACGATCCTCGATTTCCCATCCCCGACAACGAAAAGAGAAGTCCAACAGTTGACCGGCCGCATAGCCGCACTTAACAGATTCATCTCACGATCTACCGACAAGTGTCTCCCCTTCTATCAGCTGCTATGCGGCAACAAGCACCTGGAATGGGACGACCAATGCAAAGAAGCGTTCAAATAAATCAAGGAGTACCTGTCCACTCCACCGATCTTAGCCAAACCCGTGTGATAATGAACTTTTTACGGTTCGCACAATTAACCCATTGTGCACAATACCACAATCTAATGGTATGTCATTGTAGCACTTAGGGATCGAATCCACAAGGAGGCACGAGAACAACACACAGAGAATGCGAGACACTTCTTAATCTAAGCTAATCGAATAAAGGTTTTCTAATGATCCTAATCAATTTAAAGACATGATAATAAACAACCCAGCATATAACAAATGTAGTTAAAAGACTAACAAGTTTTGCACTAAAACGTAACGAAAACGATTTAAACAAGAATAAGCAAACGAACTTCGGGTAATGGTAATCGACTTGGACATTCTCTAGCTAAACCATGATACTCAAACAATGCTAATCCTTAGGCCTTAGATCACTAATTTAGACTAATCCACTTCCATGAAAATAATCACTTCACTAATCACTTAATTGAGAACAGACTTCCATTTGCAATTAAATGATCAACACGCATTAATCTCAAGTCTAAATAACCATTAAACACCCTAGACATCCATTTCCATAGGCTAGGAATGTAAAACAATTGCTAAGTTTGGTTGAAGAATTTCATCGAACACCTTCCGGGCATGAAATTCCTTAAGTTCTAAATCAACTTTGTCAAGGCTAATCTAGCATTAATCACACCTAACAAGTAAGGATTCTTCATAAACTAAGTCCTAAGCATCATGATTTAGCAAGAAAACATCTGAATCTACCATACCCAAAGTTCTAAAGAAACTACTCACAAACCATGATAATCTCAACAAATCCTATGTAGGAGGTGTTTAGATTCATGGTTAGATGATTAGAAATAGATAGATATATGAAAAGAAACAAGAACTTTCATAAAAACACTAAGAATCTCTTAAAATCCCCAAACTCTCTCTAAGAAGAGTGTTTTTACAAGTTAAAAATGAGATATCTCACAAATAACAAGTTTTTTGGCCTAAATAGCAAAGTGGGTCGCAGGAATCACATCGGTCTCCTGCTCCCGATATATCCGGCCGATGTGAATTTCTGGTTTTGCTCCGTTTGCAGGTCAGACGGACATGCGCTTGATAAAATGTCGTATCTCTTTAACCACTGGTCAGAATGACCTGAAACCACTCCCATTGGAAAGCTAGCTCAATTTCCTATAACTTTCATGAAGATCTCCAAAGCTATATCCAAATGGAAAGTCTTCTTCTGACACGATCTTTCAGTCCCCTCGGACGGACTCTGCATTTTGCTCCGGAGGAAACCATATCGGTCGGCCTCTGCCCGATACAACGCACCGATGTGAGACTCTGATTTTTCTCCTGTTTTCCAGCTTCCATATCGGTCGGTTGTATCGGTCGGATGCACACCGATGGACTTCTGCCATTAGTCCAAATCGATGCCAGACGGACCTGTGCTCACTAAATGTGTCGTATCTTTTGAACGGCTGCTCCGAATGACTTGGAAACACCTCCATTAGAAAGGTATCTCGATTATCTACGACTTTTATGGAGATTCTCGAAGCTAAATCGGAGCTCAAGATCTTTGTCTGAGCCGATCTTTAGAGCACGTCATATGGCCTCTGCATTTTCCTTGATATTTGGGCATAGCTCTTGCTCCAAACAGGTTTATTTTGCCCCATGATCTTCCTCCAAGCTCCAAAATGCTTCCATAAGCTCCAAATGGTACCTAAAAGACTCCATAGCACACAAACATATGCAAGAACTAACCTAAGACCCACTAACTCTAAAATGGATGCAAACTACACCAAAAACAATGAAATGAATGCAATAAGTCACAAAATGCTAACTAAAATGTATGCTAAAATGGGCTAAATTATGTAACTATCAACTCCCCCGAACTTGCCTTTTGCTTGTCCGCAAGCAAACAAACAAGAACAAGTCGAAGAAGAGGTTGGTATGCGGGATATCATATCCGAGAATATTAACAAAAGAATTCAATTCAATGCCCTTGGGAGTAGTTATGTGATGCACGAACAACCTCTACTTCAAAAGATTTAGCCATACTCGTCGCTACACGAATTGGGTCTAAGCCTTAGCATCTACAAGTAATCATATTCTCTAACTCTTTAACATTCATTAATTACAATGGTGAATCATGCTTAATAAAAATCAAGTGAACTCATTTGGCTTAGGGAGAAGGTTTTGAGATGAAAATAATCTCAATCATGTGGGTATTCCAATGCAATGGGATCTCTCACGAAAGAATGAACTTTGGCAAAATGCTAAGAGTAAAGAACAATTGATGCGTACAAGGATGACATCCGTCTACCCAATGCCCCAATATGAACTCCACTCCTATTTCTAAACCCATCAATATTCATTCTAAACTACCCATATCACAAGGCATTTTGCCTTCTTAGACAACATTTCTTTATTAACTTAGGGGATTCTTTTCTTCTTCTCTTTCAACAAATGGATTGGCTCTTCATCTTTTCCTTTTAGCTCTTTTTCACTTTCATAACTAGTCTCTCAATCATCATTTAGATGCCTTAGCCATATATATATATATATATATATTTTTTTTTTTTTTTTTTTTTTTTTTTGGCTCTTTCTTTCTTCTACACACATAGAGACTTATACTTTCAACACCTAGAGCTATTCCACATTTTCATGCCAACCAATCCAAACTTTTTACTTTCCCCTATCCTTTTTCTCAATCTTTTCCTTTCTCCACACTTTCTTTTCTTTACATCAACACCCAAATCACCAACCTATCTATCAACTCCTTGTCGTTCCAAACTCAACACTTTTTGCTAAGTTCATTCAAAATTAGGCCTCACGACACACACAAGAGATGAAGGCTTGAAGGAAAGGCTTAGTTAAGGGTGTGGTTAACCGTTCCAAATATGGGAATCAGCTATTTGAGCTAACAAGAGAGTGGTAAAAAGGGGTAAGATAGCTCAAATATGTATATGACATCCATGAATTCAACTTTTCAATGTACAAGCATGATAATTTCAAGTCAAGATTAGAGTTCATGTAGATAGAATTAGATTCAATTCAAAGCATGCTTCAACCAAGACAAAAACATTCAAACCGCAAGATCAAAGCATGGATCATCCTTAACTTCGTGATCGCTCAAATGCATCAAAGAACTCCTAACGAGGGCATTAATTCAAGCTCTTAAGTTTATATTCTACATGGATAATTCTCCCAATGCAAGTGAATGCAAACCTATATGCATCTAGACTCAATCTTAAACATGCAAAATGCAACTAAATATTTTTTTTTATGGTTTTTATATGCACTTATATGAATGAATGAGACTCAAATATGCGAAAAGAAAAATAAGATCACAAAACACAATATCAAAAGACACAAATCCTTCCCCCGAACTTGAATTGCAACGTCTCGGTGCAACACAAATCAAAGAGAAGGTAAAAATATGCAAAAGTATGTACAATGAAATGGAGTTTGGATCATACCTTTGGATTGGAGAGGAGTGTGACGTGCTGTAGCTCTATCCATTCATGCATTAAGCACCATGACCTTGGACCCAAGAAAACTATAAACATCAAACAAAAACATCAAAAGGAACAAGAACGAACGAAAATATATACAAAGATAGTCATGGGAATGCCTCCCAAGAGCGCTTGTTTTACGTCGCTACGCTTGACGTTTCAAACCGTTTTAGGCTTGGAGAGAAGGAGTAGTGGAACTCCATGGCGGGTCTTCGAGCTTGAGTGTGAGAACCTTGCTCATGATCTCTTGAATTCCCGTTGGACCTTTTTCTTTGAGCTCGGGTGTGATGATTGCTCTAACCATGGCAAACGGTTTTGACCTTCCCTGACACTTGATCTTGTACTCAACCACACCATCTTCATATCTCCACGGTGTCAAGGTCATAGTGGTGAGTTTGGGAAAAAATGATCTAACCTCATTAGGCTTGCTCGTCATGCCTTTGACAAGGGTGGGAGGGTGTTTATCATTGGGTTTCTTCTTTTTGGCCTTAGTGTCCTTACCCTTCTTTTGAACCTTTATACTCTCAACCTCATTTTCCATAGCGGTATGGAAAAGATATTCCAAGCAAACACCATCCAGCGCTAAGGCTTCTTCAACATTACCATAACCCAAAGCTTTCTCTTCATGAGAATTTTTCTTCTTTTTACAAGCTTTTGGGGGTGAAACCAAATTCATCTTCTCACAACTTCCCACATACTCAACCTTTTTAACTTCCGCTTCATCATCCTTACAAACAATGGTGCCACAAAGCTTAGTGGAAGAGGGCTTCATGGAATATAAGACTTTTTCATTCACGTTCTTGAGAACGACCTTCTTGTTTTGGAAGTCCATGCTTGCACCGGTGGTATTGAGGAATGGAGTTCCAATGAGGAGGGGGAGTTTGCTGGTTTGCTTCATCTTCATAACTATGAAGTCGGTTGGAATGAGACAATTTCCGATCTTGAGAGGATAATCTTCAACAATGCCAAGTGGTTGCTTAGAAGAAGAATCTCCAAAAGTGATGTGTGATGGGTGGTGCTTCATACTCTTGATTCCAAGACTCTTCACCAATTCAAGTGACATCACATTCACGCTTGATCCCGAATCACACATGGCGTCATCAACATTCAAATCACCAAGGGAGCAAGAGATGACAAATTTACCCGGATTTCCAAGCTTGGGAATCGATTTAGGCTCACGTTGAGGAGGTTCAATGCAAGAAGTCTCTTTCCTCACAAATGTCTTGGCCTCCACATCTCTTTTCTCAACTACTTTGTTGCTAGAAACCACTACGACTTCGTCTTTGGATTCATGGAGGACTCTCTTGATCTCTCGTATAGCTTCTTCAATCTCGTCACTTGAGAGGATAACATTGCAATACTCCATTGGGTTTGCATCGATTTTGCCCTTTAGTTTCTCCATGGGTCTACTAGAATCGGAATCTCCTTGAGTGCGTTGTTGATCCAAGTGTTTGATTCTAGAGGATAGATCTTCAAATTTTGCGTTGAGATCGTTGTATGAGCGATCCACCTTAGTGTGAATCTCGGCCATCTTCTTATTCAACTCATTTGCTCCATGAGCTTGGCCCGTCAAGAGTTGTTGAAGCATACCCTTCATTTCGACATCTTGTTGTGTCGAGTTGCTTCCTTGCTCTTGTTGAAGTTGAAGTGCAAAAGATGGTTTGTTTGGGTAACCACCTTGGTTTCCTTGGAATTGGTTTCGAGGAACAAACCCTTGTTGCGGGAAGTTGGAGTTGAAGTCTTTGTTGTAACCGCCTTGGTTTCCTACAAAGTGAACTTCCTCTTGGTAACCTTTGCAATCCCTTACATAGTTCACTCGCCTTTGTGTGGCTTCCAAGACCTTGTCTAACTTCTCATTTAGGGCTTTCATCTCCCTTCTTGTTCGGTCCTCATATTCTCCACTTCCTCTCAAAGCTATATCATAATCCTCACCATAATTCTCATTGCTTTGGGCAAGATTCTCAACAAGCTCCAACCCATCATCAACTTCTTTTCCCAAGAAGTTGCCATTGCTTGCGGTATCAAGGAGCATCCTAAACTTGGGGAAAACTCCTCGGTATAGAGTGCTTAAGAGCGATTCTTCGGAGAAGCCATGGTGTGGGCATTGCATTGTGTAGCCTTTGAATCGTTCCCACGCTTCACAAAAGCTCTCATTCCCTTTTTGAGTGAAGCTCGAGATCTCGTTTCTCAACCTTGACGTTCTTGTAGAAGAGAAGAACTTGGCTAGAAAGGCTTTCTTACATTGATCCCAAGAAGTGATGGATCTTTGAGGTAGGTTCTTCTCCCATTGGTGGGCTTTGTCTCCAAGAGAGAATGGAAATAATCGAAGCTTGAACCCATCCTCGGAAATTCCGTTGATCTTGACCATTCCACAAATTCGATCGAATTGATCCAAGTGGTCTAAGGGATCCTCCACCGGTAAACCGTGGAACTTGTTTCCTTGCACCATGGAAATGAGACTCGCCTTGATCTCAAAATTATTACTCTCCACCGGTGGTGGATGTATACCGGCGCGATTTTCATGGGCGTTGTTGGGAGCATCACCCGCTCCAATCAACCTCGGTGCTCTAACCCTTTGAGCAACCTCTTCTCGATTCTCATTTGCATCTCTAACAAGTGGTGCTTGATCCATATTCATACCTCGCCTTTGAAAGTTCATGCACCTATAGAGATAAGAGCAAACAAGGTGGAAAGATTAGTAAACAAAGAAAAATAAAACTTAGTCTCAAAAAGAGTCCTAATCCCTATGGCTATTGCTAAACCTCCCCGGCAACGGCGCCAAATTGATAATGAACTTTTTACGGTTCGCACAATTAACCCATTGTGCACAATACCACAATCTAATGGTATGTCATTGTAGCACTTAGGGATCGAATCCACAAGGAGGCACGAGAACAACACACAGAGAATGCGAGACACTTCTTAATCTAAGCTAATCGAATAAAGGTTTTCTAATGATCCTAATCAATTTAAAGACATGATAATAAACAACCCAGCATATAACAAATGTAGTTAAAAGACTAACAAGTTTTGCACTAAAACGTAACGAAAACGATTTAAACAAGAATAAGCAAACGAACTTCGGGTAATGGTAATCGACTTGGACATTCTCTAGCTAAACCATGATACTCAAACAATGCTAATCCTTAGGCCTTAGATCACTAATTTAGACTAATCCACTTCCATGAAAATAATCACTTCACTAATCACTTAATTGAGAACAGACTTCCATTTGCAATTAAATGATCAACAAGCATTAATCTCAAGTCTAAATAACCATTAAACACCCTAGACATCCATTTCCATAGGCTAGGAATGTAAAACACTTGCTAAGTTTGGTTGAGAAATTTCATCGAACACCTTCCGGGCATGAAATTCCTTAAGTTCTAAATCAACTTTGTCAAGGCTAATCTAGCATTAATCACACCTAACAAGTAAGGATTCTTCATAAACTAAGTCCTAAGCATCATGATTTAGCAAGAAAACATCTTAATCTACCATACCCAAAGTTCTAAAGAAACTACTCACAAACCATGATAATCTCAACAAATCCTATGTAGGAGGTGTTTAGATTCATGGTTAGATGATTAGAAATAGATAGATAGATGAAAAGAAACAAGAACTTTCATAAAAACACTAAGAATCTCTTAAAATCCCCAAACTCTCTCTAAGAAGAGTGTTTTTACAATTTAAAAATGAGATATCTCACAAATAACAAGTTTTTTGGCCTAAATAGCAAAGTGGGTCGCAGGAATCACATCGGTCTCCTGCTCCCGATATATCCGGCCGATGTGAATTTCTGGTTTTGCTCCGTTTGCAGGTCAGACGGACATGCGCTTGATAAAATGTCGTATCTCTTTAACCACTGGTCAGAATGACCTGAAACCACTCCCATTGGAAAGCTAGCTCAATTTCCTATAACTTTCATAAAGATATCCAAAGCTATATCCAAATGGAAAGTCTTCTTCTGACACGATCTTTCAGTCCCCTCGGACGGACTCTGCATTTTGCTCCGGAGGAAACCATATCGGTCGGCCTCTGCCCGATACAACGCACCGATGTGAGACTCTGATTTTTTTCCTGTTTTCCAGCTTCCATATCGGTCGGTTGTATCGGTCGGATGCACACCGATGGACTTCTGCCATTAGTCCAAATCGATGCCAGACGGACCTGTGCTCACTAAATGTGTTGTATCTTTTGAACGGCTGCTCCGAATGACTTGGAAACACCTCCATTAGAAAGGTATCTCGATTATCTACGACTTTTATGGAGATTCTCGAAGCTAAATCGGAGCTCAAGATCTTTGTCTGAGCCGATCTTTAGAGCACGTCAGATGGCCTCTGCATTTTCCTTGATATTTGGGCATAGCTCTTGCTCCAAACAGGTTTATTTTGCCCCATGATCTTCCTCCAAGCTCCAAAATGCTTCCATAAGCTCCAAATGGTACCTAAAAGACTCCATAGCACACAAACATATGCAAGAACTAACCTAAGATCCACTAACTCTAAAATGGATGCAAACTACACCAAAAACAATGAAATGAATGCAATAAGTCACAAAATGCTAACTAAAATGTATGCTAAAATGGGCTAAATTATGTAACTATCACCGTGGATGGTGAAACTCTCTATCTTTACATCGCAATTTCAACCTCGGCGGTCATCGGAGTTCTCGTTCGGGAAGACAGAGGCGAGCAGAAGCCAATCTTCTACATAAGCAAATCACTCGATGGCGCTGAGAGCCGATATCCAACCCTAAAAAAAACTTGCTCTCGCCGTCGTCATTGCTGCTCGGAAACTTAGACCGTATTTTCAATCACACTCTATCACCATCTTAACCGATCAGCCACTCCGAACAATCTTACACAGTCCAAGCCAAATTCGGTCGACTCGCCAAATGGGCAATCGAGCTAAGCGAATATGATATCAATTATAAGAATCGGACAAGCCTCAAGTCGCAAGTCCTCGCTGACTTTCTTATCGAGCTACCACAGGAGTTCGTCGATACTGACGTTATAGCTACCAAACAATGGATCCTCCACGTGGACGGATCATCATCCCATCGAGGGTCGGGAGTAGGCATATGACTTCAGTCTCCAATCGGAGAAATCTTGGAACAATCATTCCGCCTGGCATTCAATGCGTCAAATAACGAAGCAGAGTACGAAGCATTACTCTCCAGACTCCGCTTAGCCAAGGCCATCGGTGCAACTCGCATACGTGCCTATTGTGACTCGCAGCTCGTCGCCAGCCAATTCAGCGGAGAATATGATGCAAAGAACGATCGAATGGACGCGTACCTCAAACTCTTGAAAAAAATCGCCACCGAGTTCGAATACTATGATCTCACCAAAATCCCAAGAGGGGAAAACGCTCCGGCCGACGCACTTGCCGCGTTGGCATCAAGTTCGGATCCTCATCTTAAAAGGACGATACCAGTCGAAAGTATACCCGAGCCGAGCATTGGAAAGATAGAGGAATGCAATATCACCACTCACATGCATAGTTACGAAGATTATCCCGTAACCGAGCCTGCCCCACGAAGGCAAAGGCAAACGCAAATAACAGACGACGAACACGACAAGGAAACCGAACACATTGTCGAGCCAACACAAAACAACTCCGACGACGAAACCGAGGAACCATCAGAGGGCCTTCATGTGCCAATGAACATCAAACCCTTAAGCGAGCTTACACCCACA
Organism: Eutrema japonicum; assembly: GCA_030161315.1. Classification (NCBI taxonomy): domain Eukaryota; kingdom Viridiplantae; phylum Streptophyta; class Magnoliopsida; order Brassicales; family Brassicaceae; genus Eutrema; species Eutrema japonicum. The sequence continues at coordinate 32,884,621 of BSQW01000012.1, forward strand.
GATTGGACACAAGAAATCAAAATATATTTCATCGACGGGATAGTCCAGTCGACAGATGGGCAGCCCGGGGACTCAAAATGCGAGCTGCCCGATACATACTTATCCGTGACGGACTGTTTCGTTGGAGTGCGGCAGGCGTCCTTTTCAAATGCGTGTCCGGAGATGAGATTCACAAGGTGATGAAACGAATACACGAAGGCGATGGCGGAAAACATGCTGGAGCTCGCTCCTTGGCCAACCATGCAAGCAAACTGTGATAAATTCGTAGCCAAATGCGAAAAATGTCAAAGACACGGCTCGATGATACATCTCCCACCCGAACTGAAAACTCCATCAACAGCTCCATACCCGTTCATGCGCTTGAGAATGGACATAATCGGTCATCTGCGACGTTCCACCACACCAAAAAAATCATCTTCGTTATGACGGACTACTTTACCAAATGGGTCGAAGCCGAGTCATACCCCGAAATCCATGCCCTCGATGTGAAGAAGTTCATCTGGAAAAACATCATATGCCGACACGGAGTCCCGTACGAAATCGTCACCAACAACGGGTCGCAATTTATCTCAACATTGTTCGGCAATTTCTGTGCCAAGTGGAAAATTCGACTAAGTTTCTCCACACCAAGATATCCTAAAAGCAATGGCCAGGCCGAATCAACGAACAAAACCATCATTGACGGATTCAAAAAACGTTTGGACGTCTAAAAAGGTCGATGGGCTGACGAACTCGATGGAGTCTTATGGTCTTATCGCACCACTCCAAGACAATCCCCTTTCTACCTGGCTTACGGAGATGAAGCTCTATGTCCCGCCAAACTAAACGTTCCAACAATACGCAGGACGATGCTCGTGGAAAATCCTGGTATAAATGATGAAATCATGCTCGACAACCTCGACACACTCGAAGAACAATGCGATCAAGCTTTGCTTCGCATCCAAAACTATCAAAACTTAGCAGCACGCTACTACAACAAAAAAGTTCGAGGACGCCACTTTGAAGATGGCGATCTCGTCTTACTAAAAGTCTTCGAAGGCACCGAAGAGAAGAATGCAGGAAAACTCGTCACTAACTGGGAGGGACCCTATCAGATCATGAGGGTTGTCAAACCCGGAGTGTACGAACTCATGAAGTTGTACGGAACACCGATCCCACGATCATGGAACTCGATGAATCTCAAACGCTACTACTACTAGAAGCCAAAAAAAAAAAAAAAAACACACCGAGCTCCTTTATGCTCGATTTTGACAAACGATGTAATATGAACTACGAATGGCTTGATCCTTCTTTCGAGGGTACGTAGGCAGCCCACCTTGGGTTCAGCTGTTACTTTAATAAAATTTTATCCAGGGCAAAAGCCGAACTTTAAACAGTTCGCCGAATTCTAAAAATTCGTATCATCGAAAGCCGAATTTTAAACAAGTTCACCGAACTCCAAAATTTTGATAAGAATGAGCCGAACTTTAAACAGTTCGCCGAATTCTAAAAATTCGTATCATCGAAAGCCGAATTTTAAACAAGTTCGCCGAACTCCAAAACTTTGATCATAATAAGCCGAAATTTAAACAGTTCGCCGAATTCTAAAAATTCGTATCATCAAAAGCCGAATTTTAAAAAAGTTCGTCGAACTCCAAAAGTTTGATCAGAATAAGCCAAACTTTAAACAGTTCGCCGAATTCTAAAAATTCGTATCATCGAAAGCCAAATTTTAAACAAGTTCGCCGAATTCCAAAAGTTTGATCAGAATAAACCAAACTTTGAACAATTCACTGAACTCTCAAAAGTCCGGACCCTCTAAAGCCGAACTTCGAACAATTCGCCGAACTCCAGAAGTTCGCTTTCAACCATCACGGTTCCCACATCGATGTCCTGGCCAGAGGATCGATAAAATCAAATTAATCCGAGCTATTGCTCGCATGCATCCTCATGGTGCTATGGATAAAACACCTTCCATGTATAAAGCCGAGACCAGTCTCGCATTTAACTTATTCTCAGATCATATGATCTAAATAAGCCGAGCCTGTCTCGGACACTCGGATTCGATCTGAGAAAACCTTGGAGTATCTTAAGACGAGTTGTTCACGTACTCTTATGCCGAGCTCCAAAGGTAAAGCCGAACGCCATTCCTCGCAAAAATCTAAACCGATTTCTCAACAATCGCAAAATTCTAAGCCGATTTCTCAACAATCGCGAAATTCTAAGCCGATTCCTCAACAATCGCAAAGCATAAGCCGATATGTTAAACAGGCCGCCGATTTCAAATAAATCGTAGAATCAAGTCCGTCCTCTTCACCCCGGCTAAGACCGTACTGTTTACGGCACCATTTTGTGTACGACATATTTGATAAGTTCGTATAGATTTACGACTTCAAACAAGGCGAGATTCGATAAAATGAATATTCCAAAAAAACGATTAAGGAATGTCATAATCATGATTATAAAGAAAGTCATACAAAAAACTAGCGGATACCAGACTATAAAAACCCTCCGGTCCAAAAGGTCAAGTTATAAGCCTCCTTGGCCAAAAACAAAAAAAATATAAGGCATAAGCGCCACAAATAACCGAGAGATACAAGGCACATAAATCAAACATTTTGATTCTGCATGGCGTCGGCTCGGTCACCAGACATCGCAACCCGGTTAGAACCAAACATGTCAATATCCGCCGGGACCTCAGTGCCTATTGGGAGAGAGATCTCCGTATGAATCGGTTCAATGAAAGGCAACACCACCAGGTCTCCCACGGCAAGCTCGCAGAGATCGACCGCCTCGTATTCACCCAACTTCACGGCTTTGATTTTCTTGAGTCTCTCAATACAAGACGGCGGGACAACGATACCGTGCTTCGCCTGGAGACTATTGCAGAAGTTGAGAACCCCTTGAACTTGATTAATAGCAAGGAACGATTTTTTAACCCGGTCAAGGGCCGCCAAGTGATCCTTGACCTTCTGGAGCCGAACCTGGGACTCCTCGGTGACCTCCTTCCTCTTAATAATCTGCTGAGTGCGACCAGCTCGCAGACGAGATTTTCCGAAAACAAGGTATGGGCAAGGGCATCCCTATCCTTAGCAAGCTCGGCGCCTTCAGCGCGGCTATCTCCCTTGTCAATTCGGCAACTGCGAAATCGCCAGCCCTTGTCGTTTCATGCTCGACAAACAACGCCTTGCGGAGCTCTACGGCATGTACGCCGGTCTTAAGTGCCCTTTGGCGGACGGAATCGAGCTCACGATCATAGGTGCTGACGAGCTCATTTGTTTGCGCCACCTTCTGAAGAAGGAAAAAGCCCGTCACTATAGGGAATCTAAAAAAAAAAAAAAACTCATCATTCAAATTCAGAGAGCTCATTTATCCCAACAGTAGTCTGAGCCAGCTTTTTGTAAGCTTCGGACTGAAAAAGATCCTCGACTGGAGGGAGCACCTCCGAGCTGAAGTTCAGTTGGCGATACAGATCGGCGCAAGCCTCTGCATCACTCATCATCGGCTCATCCTTATCATTGCCGAAACTGACATAATATGTCATGGCCCCAGAAGTTCGCTGCCTCTTCGATGCAACGGAGCGGTCCGATATGACCATCGTGTCATTTTTGACACTCCGAGGTTCGGCACCCTCCGCACCATGCTCAACAGCTTGCTTGGCCGGCCTCTTGGCCTTCTTCTTCCTTCTCCTCATCTTTGCCACATCCGCCGAAGAAGTGCGTTTCTCAGCAGGAACCGGTTCCCCACCCGGAACATGTTCTTCGATGACTCCCACGTCGGCAGCAGTTTGCCCGTCCTGAAGAGCAGACGGGACTTCAATGTTCTTCTCTTCGCCGTCCATATCGGCGGTCAGATCAGGGATGTCGTCAAGCTTCATTTTTCGTCGACGAGAAGGATGTGCTGCATAAAAAATGTATATGTAAAACGGATCGACACCAGAGAAAGCAACCGCCGGATTACGAAGGAGAATTTACCGACATGTACCTTTCACAGCTCGTTTGGCTTTCAAGTCGAGTTTTTCCTGGTATGCTTCAGGCCACCGAACTTTCCCAGCCGCACTTAACTGCTTCGCATGAACAAAGGTTAATCCAGGTGTGGTGATAAGGAAGCCCGGTACGTGACGATCTGAAGACAGAAAGGGAAACATAACTTAGGCAAAACAAAACAAAGAATAAAGATCGAGAAACCAATATCTACCAATAGGAGTCCTCCACTGATTTCGGTAGCTCTCGTCCGGACGCTCAACAGAAGATTCGTCGAACTTAAAATAGAAGTATCGGGAACTCCAGTTGTTGACCTTGCTCGGATTGTTCCCGGTAACAAGATCATACTCCGGCTTTGCGTTAGCCGACAAAAACAAAGGCGTGGCCTTTGACAAATTCACCCGAAACAGCCTCTCGAATATCTTGACCGTGATGGGAATACTGCACTCCTCTCCAAGAGCAAGGAGACCCATGATGTTGATTATCGTGGCCGGCATGAGTTGGGAGATCGCGACATGTCGTCTTTTGCAGTACTTGTAAAGGAGCTCTGGGAGAGGAAACTGAAGACCGTAGCTTCTAAAATACTCCTCATAAACGCATAGGTAATCTTCAGGGGCATCCCAAGGATGATCGGTAATCTTCGGAATCTTTAAAACCAGATCGTCCCAAGCGTTGCATCGCTCCAAGGTATCCTGAACCGTCTCTCTCTTTGAACGAGACGGCCCGATGTTCGAAGGCCTTTCAATCACTCGTCTGGCTGTCGTCAAGGGGATATCGTCTTCATCACCTTGCCGAACTGCTGATAAGGCAGCATGATCATCCGGGCGAGCTACATCTTCACCCTCCGCAAGCCGAGCTGCAAACTCCCGATCCGCCCGAACTTGATCACCCGATTCGGCAACCCCTTCTTCGAGCTCATCCTCATCGATAAGGTGAGGGACCTCGATGACGACCCTTGGGCTGCTCGGTCCGGCAACAGCATGCAGAGAATTGCGCCTGATTAGTTCCTACCGAACAATGCTCAGGGCATCCGAACTCGAGTCTGAGATATCAATAAATAACTCAAGACCGGGGAGCTTCGGTGGTGGAGTTCGGTCATTAACAGAAGAGGAAGAAATTTTCGAACTCATCTCAAATGAAAAGAAGAAATCGACGAAGAACAGAATGAAGATCGATGAAGAACATAATGAAGATCTGATGAAAAACTTGAAGATCTTCGAACAGATCGGGAAAATCACGGCGGAGGATTGATCGGATAACAGGAAAAATAAACAAATCTAGAGAGAAAGGAGAGCGCTAGAGAGAGAAAGTGAAAATACTTTTTTGAAAGCAAGGAAGAAGTGAAGAATGGAGAAAGATCGAGCGTTATTTATAAAGAAAAATGTAATGATGACAACTCCGCGAATTCTGTGACTAAAGAAGACGAATCGACATCCCCTTAGCCCGAGAAAGATCCCCCGAACTCAAAAGTTCAGAGACCCACCGAACTTGAAAGTTCCGAAGATCCACCAAACCCGAAAGTTCCAAAATCGATCGCAGCTTCAAAAGATCCGCCGAACTTGAAAGTTCCGAATCGGATGCGAACTCGGAAGAATTTTGAACTCAAGAATCCCGAGATTAATTTACCGAACTTGGATTCACAAGGCAGGAAATATCGAACGAACCACACCGATCTCAATTTTAACCGAGCTAAAAAATACTCCTAGAAACCTCGCCGAACTCAGAAAAACTCTTTCGCCGAACTGAGGGGGGGCCAATTGTTAGAGGGGAATTTAGCACTCCCTCGGTTTAACTCAGTTCGAACCGAGATCGGTTTATTCAGTTCCGATCTACGAAAGTTTGGATAAGAGTAAGATGGACTTGGATCTGTCGGGCCGAACTCTAAAGCCCAAGACAAGCCCGCTCATCTTTATTACCGAAATTAATGGCCCAACAAGGGCCCAGTCCGATATAACAGGGCAGAACCCGACCTCCGAGATATATGGAAGATTTCCTTATCTCGAAGGGGATTCAGAATATTTCATTTCCTAATCGAACTTGGAAAAGTAAAATATTCTCTAAAATAACCGACTCAAAATCTTATAAATAAGAAGGAGGCAAGCTCGAAGGGAAATCATCCACAATCATCTGAGAGACAGAAGAATAGAGAGAGAGCTTCATCAAGCACCAATCTCAAGTTCTTTAGTCTCCTTAGTTCTTTTTCACCGAACCTCTGTTGTAATGCCGAATTCAATCAATAAAACGAGTTTCCGATCAAAGTTCTCTGTTTTACTCCTTGTGTGATTTACGAATCAACATGCGTGGCATAAGGAGATTCTTTTGGGATGAACCTTACATGTACAAACACTGCTCTGGTGGGATGTACATGAGATGTATTGCAGAAACTGAGGTACCTGAGGTGCTATTTCATTATCATGGATCTGAGTATGCTTGACACTTTTCTACTTTCAAGACAGTGTCCAAGGTTCTTCAAGCAGGCTTATGGTGGCCTACGATGTTTAAGGATGCTCATGCTTTCATCTCGCAGTGTGATGTTTGTCAGCGGAGAGGGAAGATCAGTAAGAGACATGAGATGCCACAGAACTTTATCCTTGAGGTTGAATCTATGATTGTTGGGGCATCGATTTCATGGGTCCTTTTCCTTCATCATATGGGAAAAAATATATCTTGGTTGCTGTAGACTATGTGTCTAATTGGATGGAAGCAATTGCTAGTCCAACCAATGATTCTTCGGTGGTCCTTAAGATGTTCAAGAGCATTATTTTCCCCAGATTTGGAGTACCTCGAATTGTTATAAGTGATGGTGGCACTCACTTTATTAACAAGGTCTTCGAACAGTTGTTGAAGAAGCACGGTGTGAATCATCGCGTAGCTACTCCCTATCACCCATAGACTAGTGGGCAGGCTAAGGTCTCCAACAGGCATATCAAGGAGATCCTGGAGAAGACAGTGGGTCCTACTCAGAAGAATTGGTCTGCAAAGCTGGATGATGCACTGTGGGCTTATAGGACTGCCTTCAAGACACCACTTGGGACTACACCGTTTCACTTGGTTTATGGGAAAGCTTGTCATCTCCCAGTGAAAATAGAGCATAAGGCAGCATGAGCTACCAAGATGATGAACTTTGACATCAAGTCTGCTGCTGAGAGGCGATTGATTCAGCTGAATGAGCTGGATGAGATTAGGCACCACGCCTATGAAAACTCAAAGCTGTACAAGGAGAGGACTAAGGCGTATCACGACAAGAAGATCCTCTCTAGACACTTTGAACCAAATGACCAGGTACTTCTGTATAACTCCCGTTTACAATTGTTTCTTGGAAAATTGCGTTCTCGTTGGTCAGGTCCTTTCACAATCAAGGAAGTCAGACCACACAGTGCAGTTATCCTGCTAAGTACATCAGGCGAAGAGTTCACTGTCAATGGACAAAGGGTGAAACACTATTGGGCGAAAGCCGAGATTCCAAGAGGACACATGGTTCATCTGGATGATGCACCCGCCGCCTGATCGTCAGTAAAGTCAAGCTAGTGACGTAAAAGAAGCGCTTGGTGGGAGGCAACCCACTGGTAAGTCTGTACATAAGTTCTTTTGTTTAGTGTTTTTGGTTTTGTGTCTTGTGTTCTTGAGTGAATCAGATGAAAAGGGCCTGTGTCGACCGACACCATTACTGGGTATCGATCGACACCAGGAGAAACAGGCGTTGCATCGACCAATGGTCCTTGTATCGATCGATACCAGTAATGGTATCGGTCGATACCCAACGCGCAAGTAAGTTTTCTTTAAAACCCTCGGGATTTCTTTTCTTCTTCTCCGCCTCCATCGTTCGATACCTTTCGAAAAACCTCTCCCCAAAATCGAAATTCCTTCCACTACAAGAAAACAGGCAATTTGCAACTATTTTTTGCGACGATTTTATTTCGTTGCAAATTGCCATCGGTTTTGCGACGAATTTACGACGATTCTAAAAGACGTCGTAAAATCGTCGCAAACTTGGGACGAAAAGTTTCGTTGTAAAATCGTCGCGAATTAGCGACGATTATACGACGATTACCGACGACATTACGACGATAATCAAAATCGTCGTAAAATCGTTGTAATTTAGCGACGATTTACCGAGGTTTGTATAAAACGTTGCAATATCGTCGTAAAATTACTCACGAATTAGCAATGATTATTATAAGTTGAATTTTACATCGATTTCCCAACGATTAATAAGTTAGGTGAGCACGTTTTAAGCTCACGGTGTCCGGTTAGGTAAACATGTTTAATATCGTTGTAAAGTCGATGTAAACATTTTTAAATTCGTTGTAAAATCGATGTGAAATCGATGTAAAATCGTAGGTAATTCGATGGTAATGAAAATAAAAATCTATATATAGTGGCCAACTTCATAATAAAAATTTCATATTCAAAAACATTTACTTCTTTCTGACCAACAAAAAATGTCAATATACGAAATTAGAAGATGGATGTATAATCGTCTTGATTCAGAGGGATCGCTAACAAAGGAGTTCAGTGATGGGGTGTTGGGATTCATGCATCAGGCAGGAAGTATACATAATACGATTATCAGTGGTAAGATGTACTGTCCTTGTGCCAGATGCTTGAATAGGAAATTTATCATTATCTCGAAGGTGTGGTCGCATATATTAAATAGAGGGTTTATGCCGCATTACTATATATGGTATTATCATGGAGAGGGTCATGGGGGAAATGCAGCTAGTAGTAGTAGCAATTATCAAGCATCGAATTTTGATGAGTCAAATAATTTTAATCAATTTGATGATTATGCGGAGCAGCATGGTGAAGATAATGATAGGATTCATGACATGGTTACGGATGCATTTCATGAAACCGTAAGTACATTTGCACATGATCATCATGACGAGGAACCCAATCTAGATGCAAAATTTTTTTATGATATGCTAGATGCTGCAAATCAGCCACTCTACGATGGATGTAGAGAAGGACATTCTAAATTGTCGTTGGCGGCTAGGATGATGACTATTAAAACTGATCATAACTTAGCTGAGGTTTGCATGGATGATTGGGCTGATTTGATTAAAGAGTATTTGCTAGAGGACAATTTAGCTGCTGAAACTTACTATGAGATACAGAAGCTGGTTTATAGTCTTGGGTTGCCTTCTGAGATGATAGATGTCTGTGTTGACAATTGCATGCTTTTTTGGAAAGATGATGATAAGTTGCTGGAATGTCGATTTTGCCATAAGCCAAGATATAAGCTGCAAGGTACTGGTCGGAGTAAGGTACCGTTCCAGCGGATGTGGTACCTTCATATAACTGATAGATTAAAAAGAATGTATCAGTCTGAGAGGACAGCTGCATCGATGAGATGGCATGCAGATCATTTGCAAACAGATGAGGAGGTTACTCATCCTTCAGATGCAAAAGCGTGGAAACACTTTAAGACGGTACATCCAGACTTTGCTAGAGAGAAACGTAATGTGTATCTTGGTCTTTGCACATATGGATTTAGTCCATTTGGTATGTCTGGTAGGCAATATTCTTTATGGCCAGTAATCCTAACGCCTTACAACCTACCCCCAGATATGTGCATGCAAAGGGAATTTTTATTCTTGAGTATTTTAGTACCAGGTCCGAAGCATCCGAAGCGTTCCCTTGATGTGTTTTTGCAGCCTCTGATACAGGAATTGGAGCAGTTGTGGTATACCGGGGTTCGGACATATGATTTTGCAAGGAAATTTTTTTTTACAATGCGTGCGGTGCTTATGTGGACAATAAGCGACTTCCCTGCGTACGTGATGTTATCAGGTTGGACTACGCATGGGCGATTGTCTTGTCCATATTGTCTCAATCGGACAGATGCGTTTCAATTGAAACATGGACGGAAAACAAGTTGGTTTGATTGTCACCGCCGATTTCTACCGATTCATCATGCATATCGAAGAAATAAGCGGTTGTTTAGAAAGAACAAAACTGTTCGTGTTCCTCCTCCTGTTTATATTTCCGGGGAAGATCTAGAAGCAGAAATTGATCATTATGGTGCATTGGAAACAGTCAATCGTGGTGGAAATTGGCACACTCCAGCTAATATTCCGGATGGATATGGGGAGCATCACAATTGGCATAAGAAAAGCATATTCTGGAAGCTTCCGTATTGGAAGGATCATTTGCTTAGACACAATTTGGATGTCATGCACATTGAGAAAAACTTTATTGATAACATCATGCATACATTGTTAAACGTGCGTGGAAGGACTAAAGACAGCGGTAAGTCAAGGTTAGACTTGCCTGATCTTTGTTGTCGGAATGAGTTACATATTACAAGCAATGGGAAAGCACCTGTCCCCATATTTCGAGTGGGTGCGGAAGAAAAATCAGCTTTGTTCAAATGGGCGACATCTGATGTGAAGTTCCCGGACGGGTACGTATCTAATTTAGCTAAATGTGTTGAGAATGGCCAAAAGTTTTCCGGGATGAAGAGTCATGACTGTCACGTCTTTATGCAACGTCTACTTCCTTTTGCATTTGCTGAACTTCTACCAGGAAATGTACACGAAGCAATTGCAGGCATTGGAGGGTTTTTTCGGGATCTTTGTACCCGTACTTTGTCAGAAGATGTTATTGCACAACTTGATGCTAGTATTCCTATTTTGTTGTGCAACATGGAGAAAATATTTCCCCCAGCCTTTTTTGATGTTATGGAACATCTACCTATTCATCTACCTCACGAAGCAGAACTTGGGGGACCTGTGCAGTATCGATGGATGTACCCATTCGAGCGATTCATGGGACATTTGAAGCGGAAGGCTAAAAATCTAGCCAAAGTTGAAGGGTCAATAGTAGCAGGAAGTTTAACAGAAGAAACTTCTCACTTCACGGGGTACTATTTTGGCTCGAAGGTTCGCACACGGAAAAGGGCAGCACGGCGATATGATGATGGAGGTGTAGGCCGAACATATGCTAATGAAGGTGTCCCATATATCTTTTCTTCAATCGGTCGATTATGTGGAAGAGTGAAGTCAGTTTGGTTTGCCAATGAAAAAGACCATCATAGTGCACAAACGTATATCCTCTTAAAATGCGAAGAAGTTAGTCAATTTGAGACGTAAGTGTATAAACATACGTCTTATATATATGGCTAAATTATATATATGCTACCTTTATACCAATTACAAATACTTTTGTATGCAGTGAATTTGTTAGACAAGTCCGAGAAGTCATTGAAGGAATCTCAGACGATGAAATCAACAAGCGTAAAGATCAACATTTTGCCCCGTGGTTGAAGACACAAGTACGTAGAATTTTAAGTACTAACTTGGACAATTAACCTAATACATATTTTGATTACTTTTTAATTAAATTAATTAATGATATAGGTCGAGTATGGGGATACCGCATATCCACTATGGTTCCATGAGTTAATAAAAGGCCCCATATCGAAGATAACGAGTGCACCCATGTATTGCACACGCGGATATATATTTCATACATTCAAATACGGAAATCAAAGAGCTACTGCCAACTACGGGGTATGTGTGCAGGGCGAAATAGATTTTTATGGAGTGTTGCAAGACATAATTGAAGTTGAGTACCCTGGTTGCTTAGGTTTGAAATGCGTTCTGTTCAAATGCGACTGGTTCGATCCAACAGTTGATCTAGGCGTCCGTAAGAACAAATTTGGGGCAGTAGATGTCAACCAATCACGACGTTACAATAAGTATGAGCCATTTATCCTAGCATCACAAGCAGAACAAGTCAGCTTTGTTCCATATCCGCGAGTTCGCACCACCCGTATCTCATGGTTATCAGTTATAAAAGTTTCTCCGAAGGGTCGAATTGTGGGGGTTGATGAGGAACTACCAATGCAGCAAGATCATTGCTCTGATATGCCAGAACTAAATGAGAGCAATGAAGACATCCTTTTGATAGATCCTCAAAACAGGCAAGTTGAATATCTCCCAGACGATACAGAGGAAGAAGATGAGGAAGATGAGTTTGAAGAAAGTGATGAACCAGATGATCAAGAAACGGATGTGTACTACGATTCGTCCGAAAATGAATCAGAGTGACCGCGCTAGCTAGTAATTATTGTGAATTTAATGTATTAATATAATATTGTGATCGAGTAGTTATTGTGAAATTTAAGTGATATGATTTCTATGAAATCCCTTAAACCCCAAACTAAATTCCATCTCCGATCTCCACTCCTTTTCCGCCGTAGGTGCGGCGATTTATAAATTACGAGACATATGTGTCATGTAATTTATTAATTGCCCCAACAACGGTGGGAAATGAGTGGTGATCGGAAATGGGATTTAGTTTGGGGTTTAAGGGATTTCAAAGACATCGTCGCTAAATCGTCGCTAAATATGATAGTCACTAATTCGATGCAAAATGGCGACGATTTCGCAACGAATATTGACAAATCGTGGCTAAATCGTCGCAAACACTGAATGTCGCAAAATCGATGCCAATTCGCGACGATTTAGCAACGATTTGTTATAAACCCTAAACCCTAAACCCTAACATATTATCATCTCATTGTATTATGCATCTTTCACTGAAATTGATCGTGACTTTAGAGAATTGTCCGGAAATGAAAACTCGGTCAATCACAATAATTTCCACAAACTGAATCATTGTATTAATAATCTCTAACATATACGCAAACTATATGTTTTACTTATTTTTCTATATCGATGAACTTATTGATAATTTCATGAATTTGGATTTACAGTAAACATGTCAAGTTGTTTATGGAACGTTGTAATCGACGTTACAATTTTGTACCTATACCCTAAACCCTAAAACCGATTTTACAAATATCCTCACTAATTCGATGCAAAATAGCGACGATTTAGCAACGAATATTGACAAATCGTGGCTAAATCGTCGCAAACACTGAATGTCGCAAAATCGATGCCAATTCGCGACGATTTAGCAACGATTTGTCATAAACCCTAAACCCTAAACCCTTTGCCCTAAACCCTAAACCCTAACATATTATCATCTCATTGTATTATGCATCTTTCACTGAAATTGATCGTGACTTTAGAGAATTGTCCGGAAATGAAAACTCGGTCAATCACAATAATTTCCACAAACTGAATCATTGTATTAATAATCTCTAACATATACGCAAACTATATGTTTTACTTATTTTTCTATATCGATGAACTTATTGATAATTTCATGAATTTGGATTTACAGTAAACATGTCAAGTTGTTTATGGAACGTTGTAATCGACGTTACAATTTCGTACCTATACCCTAAACCCTAAAACCGATTTTACAAATATCCTACCTAATTCGATGCAAAATAGCGACGATTTAGCAACGAATATTGACAAATCGTGGCTAAATCGTCGCAAACACTGAATGTCGCAAAATCGATGCCAATTCGCAACGATTTAGCAACGATTTGTCATAAAATAGACCGCGTGTCGGTCAATTAAACTCCCGCGTGTTTGAAAGTCACAAAATCGTTGCAAAGTTAGCGACGAATTAGCTACGGTTCAATTGCCTCGATACAGCGACGACACGTAATCTTATATATACACGCGAGTTCCTTGCAAATTCATTTACAAACAAATCAAAAAAAAACTGATCATAACTTCTTTCCGAATTCCTTGCGAAAAAAGGTAAATTTTTTTTTTCAATGTTTTTAATTAATTAGTATAGATAAAAATTAAACAATTTAGGTCGGTAGAAACGGTATCAAATTAGAAAAAATAGCAGACTGCCCGGATGTTTATAGATAGTAATTGTTTTTCATTTTTATGCAGATGGGCCAGCGTCGTGCACATTACGCTCAGTTTTTGAGAGATATTGGTGATGCTTCGGGTACCGGGTTGCCTCCGTCTTCTGAGGCTACAGAGACGGATTTTGTCCCGGTGACGCAACCTCCGCCGCCTCCACAACCACCTCAGATTCCGCAACCTGGAGGCCATGCCCCGGCCCCGTATGCACACATGACGGTTCATGATTTGCTTGCACAGCCGGGGCGTCATAGGCTTAAAAGATTAGATCCAGATCATACTGACGGGTCCGAATGGTAATATATATAAATATATATTTTTTACATTTATTTCTAACAATTCAAAATTTTACAATTTTTTGTTTCAGGTTTGGAGTTGAATCCAAAGTTGGACGCACCGTTTCCGACATCATCAAGTCTTATTTTATCGAGCCGCATACCAATTTTACCCAGCTTCCTCTACACGTCAAGGAGACATGGTTCAAGATGTTTGCGGTACGTATGGAAAAAATATTTTTTTCTCCTTTAATTATTTTAATTATATTTAAATATATATTTAATTTAATTTTATAAAATATGTAATTATTTTTGTTTCTCATGCAGCAAAAATATCACTGGGATCTTTCGCTTCATGGCGAGGTCGAAACTTTATTTCTCGAGAGTGTGAAGTTTCGTATCCAAGGCGTGGTTGGTGAGTGGAAGAAAGCATGGAAGAAAGATGGCGACGAAGCAAAGCCCCTGCACATGGATAAAGCCGTTTGGGACGGCTTGGTGCGGTATTGGATGGATCCGAAGTCCATCACGACTGCTGAGAAGTGTTCGGCTTCCCGCAACACCGTTGATTCGGACGGGAGACTCAAGGCTATGCCTCATATAGCTGGACAAACACCTTTTGCGGGTGTTCGTCTACAGATGGTAATTAAATTTATTTAAATTAATTAATTTATTTAATTTACTTCGTCAATAACATAGTTTTTTTCTTTAGGCCGCCGAAGACGGAGGTGTACTCCCTCCGATGACAAGGGTTTTTGAGCGGACGCACCGGAAGAAGGATGGTTCCTTTGTTTCCGAGGCTGCCGAGCACATCTTCAATGAGGTGACTTCCAAAGTCACCGAACGAGAGACACAGCTCTCTCAACAGCTATCTCCCGGTGGTTCGTCGGTCATGTCTGGAGGGTTGACCACACCCGATATTGACCGGATCTTCGAGCAGGTATATAGAATAGTTAGTACTTATTAATTTTTAGTTTTTGATTTTATAAAGTTTTCTAATTGTAAATTTAAATATAGGTTGCCCCTAAGAGAAAGGGGAAGGTTGTCGGGATGGGATCTATTCGAGATGTCTCGGCTGCTTCTTCATATGCTCCGCGGCGACGATCGCCAGAATATGATCCAGTCGTGTTACGTGCCACGATTACGAGTCTTCAGGAGCGGGTTGAGACCGAGTCTCATGCATATCAGGCGAGGATTGCGAGTCTTCAGCGCCGGGTTGAACAGGATGCTACGCAGAATGAGGAACTCTTCGACATCTTGGCAACAGGAAACCCGACAATGCAGGCCATGCTACGGGAAAAACGAAGACTCCGAGCAGAGGCAGATGCAGCGGCAGCGGCAGAGGCAGGACCATCCAGTTCATCGAGACGTCCCGAAGACGATGTAAATCTCGACGATTACGATATAGTTATATAGATTTAGGATTTCGATTTCTAATTTTGCTTTTTTTTGTAACAAATTATAATATTTTTTTTTATAAAATATTATTATATATTATTTTTATAATTTTTATTTTATAATTTCGAATTTAATAAAATTTTAAAAATAATTTTAAAAATCATATATATAAAAATCGTCGTTAATTCGATGGCTATAATCGTGGCTAATTTACATCGAGTATACAACGATTTATTACCAACGACTATACGACGATTATTAGCAACGATTTTGCGACGAATTATTAGCAACGATTATACGACGATTTATGCGCAACGATTTTGCGACGATTCATTAGCAACGATTTGGCGACTATTATTTAGCAACGATTTTATGACGATTTATTAACAACGAATTAACGACGAAAATATTTTCCCATCGAATTAACAATGAAATATTTGCCATCGAATTTCCATCGTTTTTACGACGTATTTATATTCGTCGTAATTTCAATGTAATATTTACGACGATTTAGCGACGAACATTTACCGACGATTTAGCGACGAATTTGTTTCCCTCGCACTTTCCCGACGAATTTACGACGATTTGTGGTTTGCGACGATCAGTTAACGACGATCTCTAATTCGTCGCAAATTCGATGCACATCCTCTTTTGCAACGATTTTACAACGATTTCGTTCGTTGCAAAATGGGTGTTTTCTTGTAGTGTTCAATTCTTCACGGATTTGAGTGATTCAAGGGCCTAACCTTGTTAGATTTTTGTGCTCTTCCTATTTTTGACATCCATTCTCTCGATCTGCAAGGTATGACACACAAATTTCTCTTTTTAAATCCATGACACAAGGTTTGGGTTTTCAAATTTTTGACTCTTAGAACTTGGTTTAATGGATAAATCTGCCTTACCTAAGTTGTTCTAGAGGAATTTCGATACCCCTTATGCTTGTATATGCCTTGATTGCGTATTTTGGATAATGGAGTTTAGAATCGCCTTGGTATCGATCGATATCCACTTGGTATCGGTCGATATCCGGTGACTTATGTCGTGTTTGCTGTGTTTGATGGAATTTTGAGATTTATTCTGTGTTTGTTGTGTTCTTTGGCTTTTATTGCAGATGTCTTCACGCAAGAAATCACGAAAAGTTGACACCTTGAGTTCACACCAACCAGCTGATTGTGTTCCGAAAGAGTACCGCTTGCTGACTCAGGTCGAGGCGTTTGATGGTGTGGTTTGGCATAGAAGGATAGTGAAGGAATGCTTCGCCAACAACCGTTACAAGGTGGAGATTACTGGAACACAGGAAGTTCTTATCCTTCCCCACTCTTCCTTGCGCGACATCTCTGCACCACACGTGCCATCATCCTCACCACCTCTTTCCACTCCTGCCTCTCGTGCGACCCCAGACATGACATTTAGGCCTCATTTGCCTAGGAGGAATGAGAAGGCCAGGATTCCTCCGACGAGATTCTGGGATGGAACTCCCAAGGAGATTGCAGAGAGTGAGGACTGCGTCTTCAAGCATATCTCTAAGACCTGGGATGACTATGACACGATGTTCTACAACGCGTGGCAGAACGTTGATGTGCAGCCCGCTAGGTTTGTTTACACTCACACCATGCGTCGCTTGGGTATTGACAGGGAACTCGGGCGTTTTGTTGGGAAGATTGGTTTGGGTACTATGCATGTGCAGCAGTATGATCTTTTCCCCGACTTGGTACGTCAGTTTCTCGCGACAGTTCGCGTCTACTATCAGGATGAGGTTCTCAAGGACGCACAGAAAGGTTTCTGATTCGAGGAGTGAGGTACAGATTGCCACTCTCAGATCCCTGCGACATCTATGGTTTTCGGAGGGACTTCAGGAGGGTTGCTCTCCCTACACAGTTGCACGACGTGTAGGCTTTCTAGGAGCATTTCGGGAATGGAGCCTATCACTCCAAGACTTCCACTCATATGGATGTGCGCCACCTGGTTCTGCGATCCCTGGTTCGGATTCTGAGCAACACCATCTTGTGCAAGATGGAGCCTAACAAGATGCGACTGTCTGAGCTTATTATGTTCTCCATGGCTGTTGGAGATATCAATGAGGTCGAGAACTACGAGTGGCCTGAGCTTGAGCTAGAGGTCAACCTGGGGGCTGTCTTTTCACATCATCTGGTCTCTTTGAAGACCAAACCTTTCCAGGGTGCCAGTCGCGGTGCAGCTCGGAAGACAGAGACAGTGGGTAGTCTTCTCACCCCTATCTTCCAGCACTTCAGGATTAGCACAACGAGCTGCTCGATAGTCACCACACGCGCTCTCATGGATGAGAGACATCTGCAGAACCTTAGGTAGTTGAAGCCTGAGCGACGTTGGTGTTTCTCCAACACGGATGGAGACTTTCTGGTTCAGCTTCATAATACCGGGTTGACCGACATAGGTGATGATCCCCTTCAGCTCTGTTTTGAGCCTGATCCGCGTCTTTTGGTTATTGCACCACCCACTCGCCAAGGCCAAGGCTCTTCCACTAGAGCACCTGTTGCTGCTACTGAGGATGCACCTGTCCCTGACCTTGATTGAGGTCAGTCACGACGAGCTAGAGATCCATCCTCCTCTGCGACTGCTCTCCCTACACCACCTGTGATTCCTATCGAGACAGATGCCTTTCAGAGGTATGTGGTTGAGAGTTTCCAGAGCATCTGGAGCGCCATCTCCACTCTTTCTCGGTGCGGTTGCATTGCACCATCTCGTCCACGTTCACCATCAGAAGCAGACCCCTCTCACACTGCTGGAGTCGACGATGACTCTGAGGAGGATTAGTTCCTTCTTCTATTTGGTTTCACTTTTCTTTTCTTTTTCTTTTTCTTTCTTTTTCTTTTCTTTTGTCCTTTTGAGTTTGTTTTGTCAGCAGTCTATGATTCTGAACTTTGTTGGATTCGATTATGATATCTTGTTGCTTCTAACTTGTGCTTGAGTGATCTAACAGTGTTAACCATTTCACGTTTGGGTCCTACGTCACATTTTAGAGCAACATTGAGTCATTGACGATGAAAAGAAGTCACATGTGTCGACCTAGGCCTGGTATCGATCGATATCGGTGCTGTGTGTCGGTCGACACTCATACCCAACCCGGTAACTTCTTTGCTTTTTACGCCTCCACTCAGTTCTTATGATCTCTTTTACCGACTCTAGACTAGATGACACTGGGGACATTGTTGTTTAAGTGTGGGAGAGGTAATTGCTGACAGTGTGTTTTTTTTTTTTAGAGTCAGTCGTTTTTGAGTCAAAAATCGTTTTATTGAGTCAAAACTTGTTGGAGACTATCACTACAAGAAAACACAGTTTTTGCGACTACCAAAATAGTCTCAAAATAGTCGCAAATATCATTTGCGACTATTTTGAGACCAAAAAAATTAGTCGCTAATATTTGGTCGCTAAATTGAATGGTCGCAAAACAGTTGCTCTTTTGCGACTAATATGTGACTAACATATCAGTAATAATTTAAAAACTGATTTTGCGACTAATTGTAAAAAAACAAAAAATTAAAAAAAAAATACAAAATACAAAATACAAAAACAAAATATTTTTATTAATTAAATTAATTTTTACAAAAAATGAGAAAAAGAAAATATATTTTTATTAATTAAATAATTAAAAAAATGAAAGAAAAAAAATAAAACGATGAGCCCTCGCCGCCGGTGAGCCCCGTCGGTCTCCTCCTCGCCGCCGGTGAGCCTGATATTGATTCCGGCACTATCATATGACGTTTCTCTGAATTGCCTTGCCCGCGTCTCTAGATGTCACCATCCGATCTTCTCCCTCATCTCCAAGGCTTTCCAATCTCTCCCCAAATCGCCTTTGCTATACGCCACAAGATCTCTCGTCGGCGCCACCGAGAATATCCTCTATGTCGCAATCCGCTTACCTCCTGAATCTGGTGCGTGTTGGTTCACTCTCCTCCAGAAACCCAATCGAACCGCATCGAGCTCAATGAACTCGAATCTCCTTGTTCCTATCACGTATTTTCCTTCACCGTCTCTTGTCGGATCTGCTTACGCCGTGGTGGATTCAGATATTTACGTAATCGGTTGATCTATCAGAGACGTGCCTTCCTCGAGCGTGTGGGTTCTCAATTTCCGGTTTCATATATGGCGACGAGTCTCTAACATGAGGGTCGGTCGCGAATTCGCAGCAGCTGGTGTAATCGACGGAAAGATTTATGTGATTGGAGGATGTGTGGTTGATAACTGGGCTCGTTCGATTAACTGGAAAAAAAAAGAGTGAGAAAGGAGATAGCAATTTATTTGTCGAAGATAAGGAAGAAGGAAGAAGGAAGAAGGAAGAAGGAAGAAGGAAGAAGGAAGAAGGAAGAAGGAAGAAGGAAGAAGGAAGAAGAAGAATTGCAGAAGGAGAGAGAGAGAGATAAACTGATTTAAAAAATAAAAAAAATTTGTCCGTTGGATTAAACCAATCAACGGTGCATATCTCAATCCTCGTCTCAATGAAGTAGCCAATGAGAAGCTTTCATTATTTTTGAAATTTTGTCGCAAGTTAGTCGCAAATTTGAGATTATTTTGTGACTACTATTAATAAAATCGACTAGAGTTGTAAATTAGTCCCAAGTTTGGGACTATTTTGTGACTACTTATACATGTTATGAGTATAATCAAAAATATTTACCCTAAACCCTAAACTTTAAGATCCTATAAGGTTTAAATATCACTTTACAATAATTATGTGTATATAGATGTTCAAAAGTATGTTAAAACTTAAAAATAAATAAATTTTGAGAAAATTTCTATTTTTCAAAATCATTCCTTATAAAACACATGTAACACGTAGTACATGTTATGATTAGATTTGAAATTTTTGTAAGTTTTATATTTTTGTATATTATTTTATGTTTATGTGTAAGATAGTTTACAATTTAAGATTTAGAGTTTATGATTAAGGGTTAGAGGTTTAGGGTTTATAATTTTGGGTTTGTGAAATGATTATATTTAAAAGATTTGTAAGAGTTGAATTTTTTGTATATTATTTGATGTTTATGTGTAAGATCTAGTTTACAATTTAAGATTTAGATCAAGTTTATGACTAAGGGTTAGAGGTTTAGGGTTAAGGGTTTGTGGTTTGGGTTTAGAATTTATTTTTTCTAAATAAAAATCGAGTGGAATTGTAAATTAGTCCCAAATTTGGAACTATTTTGTGACTACTATTAAAAATTAGTCGCAAATTAGTCACAAAAACTGGGTTTTAGATTTAGAGTTTATGATTAAGGGTTAGAGGTTTATGATTTAAGATTTAGAGTTTATGATTAAGGGTTAGAAGTTTATGATTAAGGGTTAGAGGTTTATGATTTAAGATTTATATTTTAAAATTTAATATTTAGAGTTTATGATTAAGGGTTAGAGGTTTAAAGTTTATAATTTAGGATTTATAAAATGATTATATTTAAAAAAATGTAAGTGTTGAATTTTTTTTGTATATTATTTGTAAGATCTAATTTACAATTTCATATTTATATCAAGTTTATGATTAAGGGTTAGATTTTTGGGTTTATGGTTTAGGGTTTGTGGTTTGAGTTTAGAATTTATTGATTTCTTAAAAAAAATCAAGTGGAGTTGCAAACTAGTCCCAAATTTGGGACTATTTTGTGACTACTATTAAAAATTAGTCGCAAATTAGTCTCAAATTAGGTACAAAAACTGGGTTTTAGATTTAGATGTTATGATTAAGGGTTAGAGGTTTATGATTTAAGATTTAGAGTTTATGATTAATGGTTAGAGGTTTATGATTAAGGGTTATAGGTTTATGATTTAAGATTTATATTTTACAATTTAAGATTTAGAGTTTATGTTTAAGGGTTAGAGGTTTAGGGTTTATAATTTAGGTTTATAAAATTATAATATTTTAAAAAATTGTAAGCGTTGAATTTTTTTGTATATTATTTGATGTTTTGTATATTATTTGATGGTTTAGGGTTTATAATTTAGGGTTTAGAAATTTTTGTATATTATTTGATGTTTATTTTTAAAAAATTGAGTGGAGTTACTAAACCGAAGCAAACCAGTCATAAATTTGGGACTACTTTTGCAAGTCCTTAAACAGTCGTAAATAAGCGACTCTTGTCTGACTAATTTTTTTAGTCGGTAATTTGGGACTATTGTGCATTTACTTTATGGGTAGTCGCTTATTAGTCGCAAATCAGTCACAATATTGTCCCTTTTTTTTGCGACTAAAAAAGTAGTCGCAAATGGTAGTCACAAAAACTGTTTTTCTGTAGTGTATGATATTTTTCTTGAATCTATTGTTCTGACTTCGCTTCTAAGTGGCCATTGTTACAGAATCAGTTTTAGATCGGACTAATGAAAAATCCAAAGGCTGACCAGTTAACTAGACGACGCCCATGCTTCCAGCAGAATCATTTATAGCCTGAGCTAATTCTTTGCACTTCATCGCGGTGGTCAATGTTCACAGAGCTTGATTCTTCATTCATATATGACAAAGAAACCCATGTGTAGAAAGTAATAGTATCCCTCTCCCCTGTTATAAGTTAATAAATAAAAGCATGAAAATATGAAATGATTTTCTTCTCAGTAGAGGGTTAGGAAAATTTCCAACGGCCCCATTATTCTACTTGAAAATAAATGATCACACAAAGGTTGAAAGCGAGGTTAGGAAAATTTCCTGTGATACCATTATTCGCTTACACCTTTGATACATTTTGAGGAAAGAACCGGGGATTCGGTGGCAAACACCATAAGTACTCGCGTCTCAAACCTTAATATGTATATGCAAGAGAACATGTTGTGAAATAAGTCTGGGGGAGAGGAAACAATACCAAAAATTGTGAAAATTGGGTGGTTCTTTTGTCATGATATCGTATGGGAAAGAGCCTAGAAGGTTCTTGGCATTGATTACAGCGATGAAACTGGCGATGAGGGCTTTATTGGACAATGCTGCGAAATTATATGTGGATTATGGGGAGCTACGAATGTCTACGGAGAAGTATATGGTGGTTAGATTTGGAACTGGTTAGGTGATATGTGGAGCACTAAGAAGAAAGGTCATTGCAATGTTTCAAGAACAAGTGAGTCTCCGTGTTTTTCAAACCTCTTTCTCTTGTTTAGCTTTCTGTTTGCTTGAGGGCAAGCAAAGGCTAAGTATGGGGGAGTTGATATATCATGGTTTTTACCCGCTTTTAACCATGATATAGGTCTTATTTATAGAGTATTTCTAGTATTTTTGGAGCCTTTTCGAGTCTTTATAGGTTTAGGTACGTTTGTAGCTAAATTGGGATTATTAGAGCATTTTGGAGCCAACACAGACGCTGTGTATCGACCGATACCACTTATACTGATCGCATGAAGAGAAGGATCGTGACTTTTTACAAGTCTGAGAATTCTACACTTTGGCCCAGAAGACTTTAATAACTATAAGAAGCCCCAAAACGTGTTTTAGCATTATATTTAGGGTTTTCAGCCACTTGTTTTGGCTACGCCTTTATTCTACTTTGGTTTTGGGTAGAGAGAGCTTTTGAGGGAGACAAGTCTGAAACTTTGTTCGTCCGAGAGAAGATTTCGAACCCTTGTTTTCTTTCTCCTTTATTATTAATTTCAGAGATTTATTCAATCATGTTGTTTATTTCAATCTCCATGTCTGAGTAGATCTCCTGTTAGGTTTAGGGTTCTCAATAAAGGATCTCTTTGAATGTTAGGTTAATTAGTTGGTTAGGGTTCATAATCTGAATTAGTTCTTCACCATAGGTTGTTCTTAAAGCTAATTCTAGATTGATCACATGGAACTTAGATCTTAGGTTAATCGATTAGGCACGACAGTGCAATTGATAATATGATAGAACCTAGGGTGAGCAAAATAACTATCTGCAGAGAGATTTGGTTTAGTTTTTTTGTGAACAAATCAAACTTGAACTTAATGCTGGTTTAGACTTTAGAATTTGCAAAAAAAATTGGAATTCTGAGATTTAGATTTAGATAATTCTCGCAACGACAGTTGGTTAGTTATAGTTTAGTGATTTGAGTTCAAGATCCGCGCTTAATCTGAACCCTGACTAATTGGTTTACCTGCATTCTCTGATTTCTTGAGAATTACCCTGAACCTATCTTCCTCCATTGAATATACAACTCTTAATTACTTTATTGCTTCCTGTTTTATTGATTTACTTAGCTTGATTCGAACCTATTTAATATATTGTGTGATCCTTGAGTCTCTGTGGATTCGACCCCTAAATACTACAATCGACAAAGCTGTTAGTACTTTAGGGTATTACATTTGAGCTTATCAAAAAACTTAATAAGAAATCGAACCATGAGAGCCCCTTCGAAACCTTATACCCAACAAGAGAACTACTCAACCATAGCTAAGGTAAACATAATCAATCAGTTGAAAAGAAAACAGTAAAGAAAAGGGATGAAGAGCTCGAATCGATAATCTTCAATTCAAACTGAAGAACAAAGTTGTAAGAGTATTGCTTCTGTCTCAAAGCGTGAAAGAAAAATGTCTAATGATGTGTTTCTGTCATAAAAGACTAAAAATAAGTTTATATAGCCTTAGCTTCGTTTAGGGTTTGATGTGGAAAGACGGTTTTGACCTGGGGTGAAGAAAAGACTCGTTTTAGTCGCAACAGGGTTTGGCCGTGGGTGCGTGGCTTCTGGCCATGGCGAACAGGTGATTGGACGCGGGAAGAGCTCCTCCAGGCGCGGCAAAATGAAGCTTGGCAGCGGGTCGGGGCTCTTATGCCGCGGTGGACTTCTCTTCGGGGCAGCTTCATCTACCTTCAGTGTTTCGGGTATATTTAAGGATCCAACCATTGGATCGTCTCCAATCCAATTGCATTTGAAATCTGGTTGCATTTACTTTGTTGTGTCCAAATTTGGTGATGATCAGACGTTGAGAATGTCTTCTTTAATTGCAAGACTACTGACATTCCGAGTTTATCCAAAAACGTACTTTGGTTATGAAATGCACTCTCTTATCCCAAGTATCCTGAAATGTCTTTCGAACTACTAAAACATGTAAATCATTTGAAAACCATTGAAAACGGAGTTAAAACATCTGCATAAGATATTAAAGTGATCCATAAAAATGGTCAAAAACCGGTGTTATCAACAGGTACCTGAATGCCCAGGGCTACTCTGCGTATATGTGGTGTTTATAATTTAAATTTTATAACTCATGTAACAAGAAATCGGAAAGGAAAAATTGAAATCACCCGTGAAAGTAAATCAAATAAGATTAGGAACGTCGATACGAAATCACTCACCGATAGAGAAGCATAATAGAGTAACATTTATTTATTTATTTTGAACCTTTTTTATTATTATTTGGTTTCACTCGTGAAAGTAAATAAAATAAAATTGGGAACGTCGATACAAAATCACCCATTGATAGAGAAGCCAAACAGAGTAAAACTTGTTTATTTATATTGAATCTTATAGATTTTTCTATTATTTGGTTTCCAGTTAAATTTTGTCACATGTTTCCAAATATTTAGTTTTTTCTATTCCTATTTGAATTATGTTTATTATTATTTTTTACTAACTCTACCTTTTATGATAAATTTAAATTTTAAATTTTTACTTTTGTTTAGTAACCTTACATTTTATATTAAGAATCGGTTATAAATTTTTCTGAATCTTTAAATTTTCTCTTTTATTAACTTTAGATTTTAGGATAGATCTACATTTTTTTATTTTTCATTTTTGTTTAGTAACTATATTTTTTAGTATTAGGAATCGATTATGAATTTTTCTTTTTACACGTGTTAAAATTTGATCGATTGACATTACACGTATTACGATATGGTGCATTACTAACTTTTAAACATTCAGCTTTATATAATGAGATGTGTGGTTGTCGAGACAACATTATCAACTCACCTTATTTTCTTCTTCAAGACAAGAGAGAGAGAGAGAGAAAAAATATCTAAATCCACGAAAGAAAAGCTCTAGATCAAGTGAAGAGAGAAAGAAGACATCTTTGGGTTATAGGGAAGGGTGGAGTCGTATGGCTCCTTCCGTAAAGCTTACTTTCCCTTGTTTGGTTGAGTTTGGTTGTGGAGAGACAAGATGTGTCTAAGGTGAAACAACCAATTGTGGCTCTTCGTTAATGGTGCAAATGAGAGGAAGGTGTTGTACAGCTCTTCTTTGGTGAGCATCATTGGGTTTCGTGGGTGTTGAAGAAGCTTGTTGATACATGAGTGTCTTTGTTGGAACACAAGCTATATCTCTTTGTTGAATGACACGAATCTGAGAAGGAAATGAGTTATAAGACTCATTTCGGTGAACTATGGAGCATCTCACTCACAACAACTCAAAAAACAAGAAGAACCAATTCTGAAAAAGTTTATGAGGTAGTCTCTTAGGGAGTTTGGTGACATAAACATGGTAAGGTTTTGATAGTGTTTAAAGGTAGATTGGTTAGATCCTTAGTTACACTAACAACATGTTCTTGAGTTGCTTAAGTAGTTTGAACCACTTGTATACTCATAGTTATGTTATGTAACTGAGTGTGAGAGTGAGATGAAAACAATCATGTACATGGATGATGATTTATAGTGGATGTAGTTGAGGGACAAAGTTTCCCTTCCCTGAGATGTAGCCATTCTGGGTATGCGAAACTCAACATATTGGTATCAGAGCCAGGTTTATAACCTTTCAAAAGGCTCAAGCTTTATACTATTTGTCATGAAGAAGAAATCTCTGAATCAGAATAAGAAAGCTATGGAGAAGAAGAAGAAATAACAGAGCAAGAAAAAGGAAGAGGAGAACACACAAACATTTAACGAATTCAATGAATCAAACCAACACCACGTACATCTCGCGCGAGACTTTGCTCGGAATCAACTAGAAGAAGAACAGGTTTACAAGATGATACAAGTGATTCCCAAAACACCTACTCGCCCAAGAACTCACTATATATATATCACTCCATGTACTACTTGAGAAACTATCCCCAAATCTTATGCTTTTACAAGTGTCTTTCATCCTTCTTCTACATTGTGTTGTACTTTTCTTTGCTCTCTCTTCATCAGCCTCTCACACCTAGAACACCTATTTATAGTGGCGCAAACCATGGGATTTATTATACCGCCCCTACTTGTGGGCTCCACGCCCTCTCTCAGCCCGTGGGCCCCACCTTTGTTCGACGGCCGGTGCGCTAGTTCAGGAGGCTCGTAAGACTTGTTTACTGACCCTGCAATCACCACATGATCTTTTTCGTGTTTTGTCCTCACTCGCAAAATATCGCGAATCACTTCCCGGTAGGTCACCCATCCTTAAATTTCTCCAGCTCAAGGACGCTTAACTCTGGAGTTCTGTCTGGACAAGTGACCGAAAAGATAAGTGCACTTTGGTGACATAGGTAGCCAAATCAATTCTTATAAACCTCTCCGCATATACCAAAAACTGGGATGTTACAATCACACCCACTAACAGAGCGCAACGTCCTCGTTGCGCACCAGGACCGTTACCCTTGACGGTGTGAGTCCACATGACTCCACACACGTTTTTGGGTTCGGCTATGATACTACTTATAACGCCCCGACCGCCCCTACATGTGGGCCCCAGGCCTTCTCTCGGCCCGTGGGCCCCACCCTCGTCTGACGGCCGGTGCGCTAGTCTGGGAGGCTCGTAAGATTTGTTTACTGATCCCGCAATCACCACATGATATTTTCCCGTGTTTTGTCCTCACTCGGACAATACCACGAATCACTTCCGCATATACCAGAACTGGGATGTTACACTTATGCTGTTGCCAAACACAAGTTGGCAAATTGACCTTTTGTGTCCTAACCTGTATCACTTCTTTATTGTCTGATGCAGTAGCCATTTGCTTTTCTTGTGGTCCAAATGCTTAAACTAACTTGAGTTAGCACTTGTGTCTTTGATAAAACTTGTTCATCAAGTTCTCATATTCACATGTTCATTATTTTATTCTAGTTGTGAGCTAGTTTTTTTTTGTCACAAATTATAAAATAATTAAGAATTCTTCCAATACGATTTTGTTTTTTGGTTTTACTGGATAGCAAAGTCGTTCAGAACGTAGATCCCATATCCGATCATAAAAACGATTAATCTTCTAATATATAATAGTTGAAGGGAAACTCTCTAGCATTGACACATCATTTCAGAACAAATAAAAAATAAACATGTGTCCAACTATTAAATACATATAAAAAGTATTTAATTTAAATTTTAACTATTTTAAAAATCATTAAAACATCAACAAATAATAAATAAAATTGTAATTTTTTTAAAAGCATCATAAACCTATAAATATTAAATAACACAGGGTTATAATGCATATTTTCATTTTTATGTTATTTTAATCGTCATATCCAAACTAACAAAGATAATTCAATTTCAATGCAAGTGGAAAAAAAAGGGCATGTTATGAGACGAAAAATAAGAACAATGGGTTAAAAAAATTTCAAAAAAAAAAAAAACTAGAAACCATAAGACATAAAAGAACTTTAAATTACCAATGGAATAGATAACAATTTTTTTTTTATCAACAGATAACAAGTTATCAAGAATAGAGAGAAGAAGATGACAAGACAAAACATAAAAAAGAAGCTGGAAAAAAGAAATATACAAGATTTTTGTTTTTAACGCTGGTTTAATTAGATTGGTTCATATGGATACAAGACAAAAGGATATCAATAGGCATCATACAAAACGATTTAAAGACTCAAAAAACAGAGTTCTGAAAACCAGCCGTAAACAGAAGAAACATAGAGGAAAAAAGAAACTATGATCGAATCATAGGGGAATAAAGACAATATATGGATAGAGAGAAACGTTTGACTAGCCATTTACTGCGTCGTCCTCAATGCTGTTGCGGAGCCAGACAGGACCAGCTTGGGAAATGTACGAAGCGTAGCGGTTATCCCTCGTGACACTGATCGCTATAGCATTTGCTGGGCCATTTCCTTCCATAGAGATATGCTCCAAACTCCAAGACTCAAAACATTGAAGATGAGAGAAAATGGAGTCAAGTAGATACCGCAATGTAGGAAATTGGTGAGGATGAAGAAGAGCTTCCCTTGCCAGAATAAAGGGAGATTCAAAAATGACTTTCTTTTGATGCATATTCCTTAGAGATTCAATAGCCCATAAGAAACTCAGTAGCTCCGCTTCCACGGGATCAGATATCCTAGAGTAGGATCGATGGCTATGAAACAGAGCTACACCATCATGATCACGAACAAGCCACGAGACTCCACAATTCTGATGTTGGCTAAACCAAGAACACCGATGTTACAGTACTTAAGAACCTCTTGAGGCAGTTTTTTCCACACCCCTGGTCTTGCTTGGCTTTTGGGTATATTGCCGTCAGAGCCAAGAAGGAGTTCTCAAACACTATAGCATTCCTAGCTTTCAAAAGTTGCCAGAGAACCCATGGGAATGATAACCGCACCTTCTCATCAATCACTATGTTTTTCTAACGTTAAGGAGATGATACAAATTAAGTAGAACAAATTTTGAAGAAAAACCAGAAGGCGGGAGAGGAATATTATAGAGATTCCACACTTCCATTGCTCTGCTACAGTTGAACAAAACATGGCATATGCTTTCCGCAGCTCCACCACATCATATGAAAGTCGTATCAATCATGATACCTCTTGTCAAGAGACGCTCTTTTATCACTAGAGCACCCGACAAAGGTCTCCAAAGGAAATGTCTAATTTTCGGGGATGTATTAATCTTCCAAAGATTTCTCCATAGTTGTTTCTCAATGGGCGGCATCGAATGGAACGTCGGCGTTTGAAGATCCTGCATCAAATCAAGTAACCGATAACCACTTTGAGAGGTGTATGAGCCATCTTTCGAGAAACCCCAAATATAATTATATCTTCCGTTCTGCGAGATTCTCATCCATAGAATACGTTCTGCATCCTCAGCTTCAAAAGTAAGATTAACCCGATTTGCATCCCATTGCCCATACCTCTCATATATCATATCAGCCACCTTCAAAGTTAAATCCACAACACTGTTTTGGCGGTATTGCGGAGCTCTTGGTAAATTGTCAAAGATCCAGTTCTCTGTCCAGATAGAGGTGTCATTACTGTCACCTATTGATTTGATTAAACCATGTTTAAGAAAATCACGACCATGAATAAAACTTCTCCAAGCATACGATGGGCGGCTGCCCATACCACATACTAAGAAGGATAAATTTTTGAAATAACGATATTTCAAATTCTGCGCTAGGAGAGAGTCAGGTCGATGCCATATCCGCCAAGCTTGCTTCCCGAGAAGGGATTGATTGAAACGACCAATGTCATGAAACCCAAGGCCAACCACTTCTTTTCTTTTTCAAAGTTTTTGCCAAACAACCCATGTAATTTTTCCTTTGTTGTTCCGACCACTCCACCAAAATTCGGTCATAACACTAGTGAGCTTTGCAGAAAGATCTTTCGATAATTTGAAACAAGACATATAAAAGACCGAAAGTGCCATAGCCACTGATTTTAATAGTATCTCTTTACCACTTTGTGACAATGCTTTCACATACCATCCATTAGGACGATTTTGAAGCTTTTCTCGAATAAAACTCAAAATCATTTTTTCGAGCCATTGAAACATTCTGGAAGACCAATATATTTACCTTCACCACCATCTGTTTCTATGCCCAGGGACTGTTTAACTTCCTCTTTCACTGGCTCATTCACCCCTGACCCGAAAATTATAGATGATTTCATGGTGTTGATCATCTGACCCGAGGCGTCACCATAAAGTTTTAAACAGCAAGTAATTTCATATGCCTCCTCACTTTTTGCTTTACACATGAGCAAACTATCATCAGCAAAGAGAAGATGGTGGACCGAGGCTCCTTGAGAAGCCAATCTGATTCCGTGGAGCTTCCCACTTGCTTCCGAGTTGTTAAGATAATTTACCAAAGTTTTGGCACAAATGATGAACAAAAACGGTGAAAGCGGGTCTCCTTGTCTTATACCCAGTTCTGATTTTATGAATCCATGGGAACGACCATTTGGAAGGACCGTATAAGTAACCGAGCTAACGCAAGCCATAATCCAGCGAATCCAAACTCTGTCGAAGCCCATTTTTTCATAAGTATCTCCAGAAAACACCATTCCACACGATCATAAGCTTTAGACATGTTTGTCTTAATTACCACAAAGCTATCTGAAGCATATGGATTGGTGCAGAGGCCGTGAACCATTTCATGGGCAATGATAATATTAACCGTAATCAAACTACCTGAAATAAAAGCACCCTGAGTTTTCGAGATAATAGACGGTAGTGTATGCTTCAGTCTCTGACAAATAATTTTGGAGATAATCTTGTAATGAACTGAGCATAGACTTATTGGACACATATCTTTCAGAGTTGATCTTTGGGATCAAGCATATCTGCGTGTGGTTCCAACCTGGAGGCATAATAGCTGACTCGAAAAACCGTTTATCTCTTCTGTCACAGCATGCCAAACTATGTGCCAAAAACACTGATAAAAATACCAGTTAGACCGGCTTCTCCAGACGAACTACTGCCCTTGATGCCGAACACTGCTTTTTTATTTCCTCATTCATGACATGTGCAGTCATGATCGCATTCTTAGTTGGCGAAACTCTTTCAGTGAATCCTTGAAACAGCGAATTAAGGTCAGCAAGATTGGTACTCATGACTGCTCTTCAAGTACTTTGACATGGGCAGCAAGATCATCGGACTTCTTGTTGAATTCGACAGACATCGAATCTACCTTCTCATTCAAAGCAGCTCCGGACTTAGCTTGGGATTCGATTATTTCTTCGAGTCGCTTCAAACGAGCGCTGAATTCCAAGCTCTCATAGTGCTGGTCCGAAGGTGGTGTTGATGATGGTAAGAGTTTTGTCGAGAATTGACAAAAGAAGACGCAAAAGGCTCGTCTCGGTAGTAAAGAGGCTCGTTGTGTCTTTGAGAGTAGATGGTCGTCGGTGCCAGTTTCCGATCCATGTAGAACGAGTCACAGTTGGTGTGTGAGTCGTGAGAGTAGTGAGCACAAGATGGGTCGTTGCAACCCTGCTCGCAGTAGCAATCTCGCTCCAGAGGCGAGTTCATGTTTCAAAACTTGAAACGAAGAAAAACAAAAACAAAAATTAAAAAGAAAAAATTTGTTCTATAGTCGATTTACTAACCGCTAAGGTGTGACAGAACGAATAGAAATTGCCTCCCCGGCAACGACTCCAAAAACTTGATGCGGTCGGATTGTTTCGGAAACTTGAGGTTTTAAATTTATAAACCTAAAAGTTCCGCAAGTTCACAGATGTGCGTTGTAGTACTTTAGGTATCGATCCAAAGGTGGGAAAGCTGTTCTGAAAGACCTTAGACCGAGAATTAGCAAGGAAGTCTAGAACGAGAATAATTTTTATAGGGTTTTGTCACAAAAATTGTAAAGAACAGAAAAACAGAAAATTGCTTGTAAAATAACCTAAGAAAATCGATGGCATAAACTAAACGGGAAAATGATTTGTAAACAATATTAAAACGGTGTAGGGTCAGCATGGATATTTTAAGGTATGCTCGATTCAATCACGACCCCTAAGCTCTTAATAATACGATTCTAGATTTTAATTCCACGAACTGGACAGAATAAACGGCGTAGCCTACTTTCGTACATCTTACGCACCAACAATCTATATACTCGACTAGTAGTTTTCGTCTCTGGCCGCGCAGAAAATCATGCTGTTCGCGCTAGTTCTTCTTAATTCATGGCACTCCGTAAGTATACTTTCGTATCTTATGACGCGACACGCTCTTATAGATGAACGATTAGAACATTTAGATTCAAAACTTTTGGTGGTACTTAACACATAGGAATCAGCCTCTAGTTCATGACGCTAGATTCATACATTAACAACGATCTATAAGAAAGAGCTCTAGAATTCGGCTAGGGTTTTACCATGTGAAATCCTTATCGAACATAGAATTCTCCTTGATAATCCCTTTAAACCCAACAATTAAACTACTTGCACATAGACGAAATAAAAGACATGATTAAATAAAACAGGAGATTGATGATGGAGCTTCTCGAATTTAAGAACGATGTCCGGAGAGAACCTTTTCACCAATCTCGAAAGTAAAGAACAAAAACTTAAGAAAACACTTTTAAAAAGTAAACTAAAGGAGGCACAAAGATGACACCAAGATGACACACGAAATTGTCTTTAAAACGCATATTTATAGGTCTTGAGCTCTGCTTTCGTCGGTCTTTAGGGTTTTTCCTTGACGAGAATTGAACGGGCCTTGCAAATGAGCTTACAGGACGAAATGTACTTGGCCGCGGGAGCATGGTGTCTGGTCGCGGCGGATTGTGATATACTCATATATTGCATGTTTTAGCATGCATTTCATTTAGAGTTTTGTGTAATTCGCATGCATGATCATGGTCTTGTCTTGCATTTAGGTCTCATTTAGAGTAATAGGTATTTGCATTAGGTCTTAGTGAGTTTTGCATACATTTGGAGTGTTTCTAGGTGTCTTGGAGACAATTGATGATGTTTGGAGTTATGGAGCATAAGAGGAATGCAAAGCCCATCCGAGACGCCGGAAAGATGTAGCTGGACGAATGCCCTCCGTTATGAATCAGCCTCAACGGTCTTCATAGGAGTTGTAGAGGAGTGTCTTTCTACAGGAGTTGGATTCAGGCCATTTGGACATTTGGTTGAGGAGTTATCGCGGATTTACTGAAGACGTCTCTGCTTGGCCGAGGAGCTTTCTCTTATCTCCCTAAAAACTCCTTAGCATCGACCCATCTCTTCCCACAGGTCGATGTTGATGCTGGATGCAACATCAGGGCCTTAACATCGACCCAGCTCCCCTTCACATCGACCAACAAATCGATGTTCAGCTTCAGGGTGTTTACATCGATCCAGTTCCTTCCCACCGGGCGATCACTACAAGAAAACATAATTTTTGCGACTACCAAAATAGTCCCAAAATAGTCGCAAATGACTCATTTATGACTATTTTGAGACTAAAAAAGTTAGTCGCTAATATTTGGTCGCTAAATTGAATGGTCGCAAAACAGTTGCTCTTTTGCGACTAATATGTGACTAACATATCAGTCATAATTTAAAGACTGATTTTGCGACTAATTGTAAAAAAAAATTAAAAAAAAAACAAAAAAACAAAAACAAAATATTTTTATTAATATAATTATTTTTTACAAAAAATGAAGAAAAAAAAGAAAAAAGAATTTTTTCATTAATTAAATAATTACAAAAAAAACAAATAAAACAAATAAAACGATGAAAGCCCTTTCGGTCTCCTCCTCGCCGCCGGTGAGCCCTAACCGGTGAGCCCCGTCGGTCTCCTCCTCGCCGCCGGTGATCCCTCGCCGCCGGTGAGTCCTCGCCGGTGAGCCCTCGCCGATGAACAGCCGTCGATGAGCAGATCTCTTTCTCTTTGTCGCCGATGAGCCCTCGCCGATGAGCCCTCGTCGATAAGCCCTCACCGCCGGTCATCCTTCCTCTCGATCTCTTTGCCGTCGATTCCATTCCTATTGATGAACCTGAACCCAGAAACACAAATAACATTAATGGAGAAAGAGAAATCGAGGAAGAGAAAGAGAAATCGAGGAGAAACCAACCTGGATCTGGAAAAAAAAAGTGAGAAAGGAGAGAGCAATTGATTTGTCGAAGAGAAGGATGAAGGAAGAAGGAATAAGGAAGAAGAAAGAAGGAAGAAGAAGAATCGCAGAAAGAGAGAGAGAGAGAGAGAAAGATTAATTGATTTAAAAAAAAAAAAATTTTGGTCCGTTGGATTAAACCAATCAACGGTGCATATCTCAATCCTCGTTTCAATGAAGTAACCAATGAGAAGCTTTCATTATTTTTGACATTTTGTCGCAAATTATAGACTATTTTGTGACTAATATTAAAAAAAATCGACTGAAGTTGCAAATTAGTCTCAAGTTTGGGACTATTTTGTGACTATTTATACATGTTATGAGTATAATCAAAAATCTTTACCCTAAACCCTAAAATTTAAGATCCTATAAGGTTTGAATATCACTTTACAATAATTATGTGTATATAAATGTTCAAAAATATGTTAAAACTTAAAAATAAATAAATTTTGAGAAAATTTCTATTTTTCAAAATCATTCTTTATAAAACACATGTAACACTTAGCAATTGTTATGATTAGATTTAAAAAATTGTAAGTTTTATATTTTTGTATATTATTTGATGTTTATGTGTAAGATAGTTTACAATTTAAGATTTAGAGTTTATGATTAAGGGTTTGAGGTTTAGGGTTTATAAAATGATTATATTTAAAAGATTTGTAAGTGTTGAATTTTTTTGTATATTATTTGATATTTATGCCTAAGATCTAGTTTACAATTTAATATTTAGATCAATTTTATGACTAAGGGTTAGAGGTTTAGGGTTTAGGGTTAAGGGTTTGTGGTTTAAGTTTAGAATTTATTGTTTTCTAAAAAAAATCGAGTGGAGATGCAAATTAGTCCCAAATTTGGGACTATTTTGTGACTACTATTAAAAATTAGTCACAAATTAGTCTCAAATTAGTCACAAAAACTGGGATTTAGATTTAGAGTTTATGATTAAGGGTTAGAGGTTTATGATATAAGATTTAGAGTTTATGATTAAGGATTAGAGGTTTATGATTAAAGGTTAGAGGTTTATGATTAAGATTTATATTTTAAAATTTAAGATTTAGAGTTTATGATTAAGGTTTAGGGTTTAGGGTATAGAATTTAGGATTTATAAAATGATTATATTTAAAAAACGTAAGTGTTGATTTTTTTTTTTGTATATTATTTGATGTTTATTTGTAAAATCTAATTTACAATTTAAGATTTAGATCAAGTTTATGATTAAGGGTAAGAGTTTTAGGGTTTAGGATTAAGGGTTTGTGGTTTGAGTTTAGAATTTATTGATTTCTAAAAAAACATCAAGTGGAGTTGCAAATTAGTCCCAAATTTGAGACTATTTTGTGACTACTATTAAAACTTAGTCGCAAATTAGTCTCAAATTAGTCACAAAAACTGGGTTTTAGATTTAGAGTTTATGATTAAGGGTTAGAGATTTATGATTTAAGATTTAGAGTTTATGATTAATGGTTAGAGGTTTATGATTAAGGGTTATAGGTTTATGATTTAAGATTTATAATTTACAATTTAAGATTTAGAGTTTATGATTAAGGGTTAGAGGTTTAGGGTTTATAATTTAGGATTTATAAAATTATAATATTTTTAACAATTGTAAGTATTGAATTTTTTTTTTGTATATTATTTGATGTTTATTTAAAAAAAATCGAGTGGAGTTGCTAAACCGAAGCAAACCAGTCACAAATTTGGGACTACTTTTGCAAGTCCTTAAACAGTCGCAAATAAGCGACTCTTGTCTGACTAATTTTTTTGATCGGTAATTTGAAACTATTGTGCATCTGCTTCATGGGTAGTCGCTTATTAGTCGCAAATCAGTCACAATACTGTCCCTCTTTTTTGCGACTAAAAAAGTAGTCGCAAATGATAGTCACAAAAACTGTTTTTTCTTGTAGTGGATGCAGCCGAAGTGACTCAAAGATCAGGCCAAATGAATACCTTCCTTTGCCCAGTTTAATCTGAAGTCTTCATGAACGTTGTAGCCAAGTGCGTTAGCTGACTACATGAGATGGTTTCGGGTCATTCGAATACGTGGTTCGTTAGATATGGCCACTTTACTGAGAGTATGTCCGTCTGAACGAAGCCACCCGACATACCTCAAAAACCTAGCTGTACGAATGGTCTCCAGTCGGATTTAGCCTCGGTGGCCTTCACAAAAGTTGTAGCCATGTGTATTAGCTGTCCACAAGAGATAGTTTGAGGCCATTCGGACATGTATCCCAGGAGATATCATGGTTTTAGCGAAGGTTCTACACAAGACCAGATTTGACCCATTTCGACCGGGTCAATACCCGGTTTTTTCCGGGTTGATCCGGTCAAATCTTCATATATTTAAAAACTCAAAAACCCTAATTTTCTTTGGATCCTCTTTTTGGTCTATTAACCCTTTTTTCCTTAGAGAGAGTTCTTAGATTTTTGTAAGAGAGATCTTCTATTTTTATGCAATCTAGTAGTTGTTTTCATTGAATCTCTCCTTCTTATCTTCTTTTCTTGTTGATTATCCAAGATCCATCCATGAATTCTTTTCTTATCAAAATCTATTTAGAGGGGTTCTTTATGGGTCTTGAGTAGTCATTTTAGGATCTTAAGATGGGTTAGATTTAGGTGATTCAAAGCATGATCTAAGGTGTTTAGGATTAGATTATCTATTATCCTTCTTTGTTTAATGTTCTTAATGAGAAATCTAGCTTGAGAGAGTGGATTTAGATCATAGGCATTTCATGCACACCAAGTGTTTGATGAAATGCCTTGATCAATTATTCAAAGGATTTATGTTCTTAGCCTATGAGAATAGTTGTCTAAGGCATATTTTTGGTTGATCTAGTTTATATTCTCAATGCATGTTGATTGATAATTCACAAATGAGAGTTTGCTAATGAATTTGATTAGTGCCTTGAAAGAGAACTAATCAAGATTAGAGATCATTAACCTAGGGATAGCTTCTTTGAGTGAATGAATGCCTTGGATCATGTTTTGGTTTCCTAATATCGATTACCCCATCTTAGGATTCGCTTTGCTTATTTGATTTACAACTTGTTCAATTGCTTTTGCTTGTTTCAATTTGGTTACTTAATCAAACATCCTTAATTAGCTTAACTCATTTAGTGCCTTGCATTCTTGGTGCTTGAAATCATTTCCCAATAGGTTCGATAACCTCTTATGCTCAATCGGCATTTAGAGTAATTGATCTCTAGACTTGCAAAAGTCCTTTATCAATTTGGCGCCGTTGCCATATTGGGATTTGATTTTGATATTAAGATTTAGGTTCTTTGTGAGATTAAGCATTTTTCTTTTCTTTTGGATACTAATCTCTCTCTCAAGCTCTCTCTTGTAGGTACATGAACACAAGGTCTAGAGGCGAAGCAAATCTTGTTGAGCCTAGGGAAAATATTCACCTATTGGATCGTGATATTAGAGCAAGAAGAGAGAGGGAACGGCTTGCACACCTTGCTAGGCTTGATATGGAGCATGTGCAAGAACACCAAGCTCAAGAGCATGGTCAAGAACGTGGCAATGGAAACCACCAAGACCAAAACCCCCACGCCCACCATCCACAACCTCACGGCCCCAACCCAAACCCACCCGTCTATCAAGCTCAAAACATTGTTGGCGAGGGTGATGCGGCAAATGCTCATTTCAACCGCCAAGGGATTCATGCACCACCGGTTGAATGCAATGACTTTGAGGTCAAAGCAAGCTTCATCAATATGGTGCAAAGTAACAAGTTTCATGGCCTTGCGGTAGAAGACCCTCTTGATCATTTGGATAATTTTGACCGTATTTGTAGCTTGACAAAGATTAATGGAGTGTCGGAGGATAGCTTCAAGCTAAGGTTGTTTCCTTTTTCTCTTGGAGACAAGGCAAGGCAATGGGAAAAGAACCTCCCCCAAGGTTCCATAACCTCTTGGAATCAATGCAAAACCGCCTTCCTTGCCAAGTTCTTTTCCCACTCAAGAACGGCCAAGCTAAGGAACGAGATATCAAGCTTCACTCAAAGAGCGAATGAGAGCTTTAATGAAGCATGGGAGCGGTTTAGGAGCTATACATCGCAATGCCCTCACCATGGATTTTCAGATGCTTCACTCCTAAGCACTATATACCGTGGAGCATTGCCCAAGATCCGCATGTTGCTTGACACCGCCTCTAATGGAAGCTTCTTGGGCAAAGAAGTGAATGAAGCAATGGAGTTGGTAGAGAACCTTGCATTGAGTGATGGCACTTATGGTGATGACTATGACCAGTCTACAAGGACCACAAGTGATCATGAGGAGCAAAGGAGAGCCAAAGAGATGAAAGCTTTCAATGACAAGATGGACAAACTCCTTAATGCTTCTCAAAAGATGGTTCACTTTGTTAGTGATTCGGAAGGCACTCATCGAGCACAAGAAAATATGGTGGATTTGAGCAACACCGAAGAAGTGCATTACATTGGGAACAATGGTGGCTATCAAAGAGGTTTCAACAACACCTATGGCAACCAAGGTCAAGTCCCTCTTAATCACCAACAAAGCTATGCTCCCAAAAACAACTTCCAACCAAAGCAAGGTGGTTATCAACAAATCTTTGTCCCACAATCTCAAGGCACTAACTCCATGCCTCAAGACCTTGATGTGAAAAATGTTCTTCAACAACTTCTCCAAGGCCAAGCAAGTGGAGCATTGGATATAAACAAGAAGATGGAGGAAATAAATACCAAGGTAGCTTGCTCATACAATGATCTCCACAAGAAGCTTGAAGCTTGAGGCATTGAGTTCCAAAGTGCAAGAAATGGAGACCAATGGAAACAATGGAGACAAAGTACAACAAAGCACTTCAAATGGGAAAGCAAAGGAGTATTGCAATGCCATCTTCTCAAATGAGCCACGTCCCATTGAAGATCATGAAGCCGCCACTAATGAGATTGAGCTTCTACTCTATGGATCTCAAGCTCCCTTGAAACTCAATGAAGACATTGAGGAACAAGGTGGGGGGAGTGACCCTTGAGAAGAATGATAATGTGACATTGGTTGAATACAAAGACTCACCTAGCTCAACTAGGATCGAGCCTAAATCTCTCCCCAAGCTTGGTAATCTCGGTAAATTCTCTATTGCTTGCTCTCTTGGTGATTTAGACATTGAGGATGCTTTGTGTGACTCCGGATCAAGTGTGAATGTGATGTCCAACGAGATGCTCAAAAGTCTAGGGATAAGGATCCTCACCTATCATCCATCACCTATCACCTTTGGAGATGCTTCTTCGAGAAAGCCATTGGGTCTTCTTGAAAACTACCCACTCAAGGTAGGGTATTGCATAGTCCCAACCGACTTTGTGGTCATGGAGATGAGAAAGACCAACAAACTCCCTCTTCTCCTTGGAACACCGTTCCTCCTCACTACCGGTGCTAGCATGAACTTCAAAGAGCAAAAGGTAGTTCTCTTGAATGTGGATGATAAAGTGTACTACCCAATGAGGACTTCTTCCAATAAACTTTGTGGTACAATCACCATGAAGGATGATGAGTCTCAAGAAGAAGAAATATTATATGTGGGTAGATGTGATATGGTTGAAGAAGCTCCACCCCCAAAGGTCTATGAAGAGGAAGATAAGTCTCTTGAGAGAAAAGATTTGGGTTATGGTAATGACAAGGAAGCTTCGGAAGTTGACATGATCACTCGTTTGGAACTGATCCCTCCCACCACAATGGAGAAGGACGTTGAGGGTAGCAAGGGCGCAAAGAAGAAGACGAAAGCCAAGGTTATGATGCGAAACGGATCGAGTAAGCATCATGGGTTTAAATCCGAGCCGAGCCAACCTTCTATGATGACTCTCACTCCTTGGAAGCACAAGGATGGAGTGATTGAGTACAAGATCAAATGCAAAGGCCAATCCAAGCCCTTTGCCTCGGCCAAGGAAATCCTCACTCCCGAGCTCAAAGCAAAAGGAGAAGCCGGTCTTGAAGAGGTAATGAGCAAGGTGCTCAAGCTCGAGCTTAAAGATCTGCCTTGGAGTGCTCACACTCCTCCCTCACCCGCCTAAAAGGGTAACCAACGTCAAACTTAGCGACGTAAAACAAAGTGCACTTGGGAGACATTCCCATGTTTATCCTTGTATATATTCTTTTGCTTTCTAGTTTAATTTCGTGTGTCTTGGGCATTGATGGTTTTGTTGAGTGGTTTCAAGGTTCTCGATTGTTAGCAAGGTCACGGAACGGTGTCAAGGGTGTTTGATGTCGGGAAAAGCCCTCCATGCTCTCCATTCACATAGTAGCACTCCTCCATGTAAGTATCTCTTCCCTTTTTAAAGTCTTAGCATATTATATTTTGGTTTGGGTCTCTTCTTTGAATTTATTTCACACCGGGACGGTGTGATTTAAGTTTGGGGGAGAGACCGGTATTTGACATCGTGTTTTATGCTCTTATCTTCTCTTTTTCACTTGAGTCTTATGCATACCATGCAATTTTGAATAAATTTTGAATTTTTTTAGCATTTAGGATTGCATATTCACTTGTAAATGATGTCTAGTTTGCATTTTCATAAGCATGGAGTAATGACAACCTTGAGAGTAGCTCAATTAGAAATTGATTCAACGCCCAAGTTATTAGTTGTTTGATGCATTGAAGTTGAATCTGAAATCAAGGATGAACCATTTGTTAGAGCACATGCATCATTGCCTTTCCTTGGTTGAAGCAAGCTTGAATTGAATCTAGCCTCATCTAAGTGATAACCATAACTTGACATGTAATTATTGTGCTTGTGCAAACTTAAATGGAATCGTGGATCACTTATACATATTTGGACATTCTTCTTCCTTTTCACCACCCTTGCTTGTCCAAATAGCCAAATCCCATATTTGGATTGGTTTCCCCACCATGCCAATTAACTCGTTTCTAGCCCGTAATCTTTTGTGTGGGTCTTGTGAGGTCTTTTTGGAGTGAACTTGACAAAACGTGTTAGGTTTAGGGCGACAAGGAAGCACTCTTGTATAGACTTAGTTCCAACATCAAGGAACTAATCTAGAACTAGGTTAGATAGGTGGCGGTTTTTAAAGTTTGAGAATGGGGAAAGGTTAGAAATATTTAGGGGAACGGCTTGATCTTTGATGATTATGGTGGAATGAAAGAAGGAAGGAAGGACGATGAAGAGGGGAATACAAAATGAATGGTATGGTTGGTGCAAGTGTGATTAACAACAAGCTCTAAATAACTAAGAAAAGCCTCAAGAGACAAAGAAGAAAATAAGGCCAAAAAGGCCAAGCTACAAAGAAAAGAAGAGGCATGAACCAAAAAGAAGAAAAAGAAAAGAGCTAAGTGAAAACGAAAAAGAGCATCAACCATAACCAAAATGAAGAAGCAAGCCCCTAATGAGGAAGAAGGCGAAAAAGGAAAGCAAAGAAGAGCGTAAGGGTCTAAGAAGGCAAAATGCCTTGGGATAAAAAGGGTAGCTTATGATCGGGCAAAAACGGGTTATATTGGGCTAAAGTTAGTGATACTCTAGGCATTCGGGGTAGGCGAGAGTTTTTCCTTGTATGTATAGGTTGCCTTTTACCTTTAGCATTTTGTTAAAGTTTGCTCGTTCATTGAGAGATCCTTGTGTTTATTTACCCTTGCATATTGATGAGATCACCTTCATCTCATAACCGGTCCTTTAGCCAAGCGGTTTCATCTAAATTTTGCATAAGCACAATACACGGATAAAACCAATAATCAATGTTAAGAGGCTAGAGAATAGGATGGTTTGTCTAGGTTGAGGTTTGGCTTTGTTGCATGTTGTGAAGGAAATGGCTAACTCCTTTTGAGTAGACAACTTTGGTGCATCCTAGAACTAGTAACTTGGACGTTGAGTGCGATTGTTTCTTATGCTTCTTATAGGTTCGAGCTCCACTTGCATTGCATTGCATATCTCATTCTTGATCTTGTTTGCTTGAGGACAAGCAAAGGTTTAAGTTTGGAGGAATTGATATACTCATATATTGCATGTTTTAGCATGCATTTTATTTAGAGTTTTGTGTAATTCTTATGCATGATCATGGTCTTGTCTTGCATTTAGGTCTCATTTAGAGTAATAGGTGTTTGCATTAGGTCTTAGTGCGTTTTGCATACATTTGGAGTGCTTCTAGGTGTCTTGGAGACAATTGATGATGTTTGGAGTTATGGAGCATAAGAGGAATGCAAAGCCCATCCAAGATGTCGGAAAGATGTAGCTAGACGAAGGCTCTCTGTTATGAATCAGCCTCAACGGTCTTCATAGGCGTTGTAGAGGAGTGAGTCATATTCTTACAGGAGTTGGATTCAGGCTATTTGGACATTTGGTTGAGGAGTTATCGCGGATTTACTGAAGACGTCTCTGCCTGGCCGAGGAGCTTTCTCTTGTCTCCCTAAAAACTCCTTAGCATCTACCCAGCTCTTCCCACAGGTCGATGTTGATGCTGGATGCAACATCAGGGCCTTAGCATCGATCCAGATCCCCTTCACATCGACCAACAAATCGATGCTCAGCTTCAGGGTGTTTACATTGACCCAGTTCCTTTCCACCGGGCGATGCAGCCGAAGTGACTCAATTATCAGGCCAAATGAATACCTTTCTGTGCCCAGTTTAATCTGAAGTCTTCATGAAAGTTGTAGCCAAGTGCGTTAGCTGATTACAGGAGGTGGTTTCAGGTCATTCGAATACGTGGTTCGTTAGATATGGCCACTTTACTGAGAGTATGTCCGTCTGAACGAAGCCACCCGACATGCCTTAAAGACCTTGCTGGACGAATGGTCTCCAATCGGATTTAGCCTCGGTGGCCTTCACAAATATTGTAGCCATGTGTATTAGCTGTCCACAGGAGGTAGTTTGAGGCCATTCGGACATGTATCCCAGGAGATATCATGGTTTTAGCGAAAGTTCTACACAAGACCAGATTTGACCCATTTCGACCGGGTCAATACCCGGTTTGTTCCGGGTTGACCCGGTCAAATCCTCATATATTTAAAAACTCAAAAACCCTAATTTTCTTTGGATCCTCTTTTTGGTCTATTAACCCTTTTTTCCTTAGAGAGAGTTCTTAGATTTTTGTAAGAGAGATCTTCTATTTTTATGCAATCTAGTAGTTGTTTTCATTGAATCTCTCCTTCTTATCTTCTTTTCTTGTTGATTATCCAAGATCCATCCATGAATTCTTTTCTTATCAAAATCTATTTAGAGGGGTTCTTTATGGGTCTTGAGTAGTCATTTTAGGATCTTAAGATGGGTTAGATTTAGGTGATTCAAAGCATGATCTAAGGTGTTTAGGATTAGATTATCTATTATCCTTCTTTGTTTAATGTTCTTAATGAGAAATCTAGCTTGAGAGAGTGGATTTAGATCATAGGCATTTCATGCACACCAAGTGTTTGATAAAATGCCTTGATCAATTATTCAAAGGATTTATGTTCTTAGCCTATGAGAATAGTTGTCTAAGGCATATTTTTGGTTGATCTAGTTTATATTCTCAATGCATGTTGATTGATAATTCACAAATGAAAGTTTGCTAATGAATTTGATTAGTGCCTTGAAAGAGGACTAATCAAGATTAGAGATCATTAACCTAGGGATATCTTATTTGTGTGAATGAATGCCTTGGATCATGTTTTGGTTTCCTAATATCGATTACCCCATCTTAGGATTCGCTTTGCTTATTTGATTTACAACTTGTTCAATTGCTTTTGCTTGTTTCAATTTGGTTACTTAATCAAACATCCTTAATTAGCTTAACTCATTTAGTGCCTTGCATTCTTGGTGCTTGAAATCATTTCCCAATAGGTTCGATAACCTCTTATGCTCAATAGGCATTTAGAGTAATTGATCTCTAGACTTGCAAAAGTCCTCTATCAGATTGCCTCTTGGCTGCGACTGGGGCTGCTCTAGGAGTGGTCTATTGAGACTTATTGATCTTCATGTATCTTTTGATTGAACCGTTGGATTGTTCTCAAATCTGTTGGAATGGAAAGGTAACTGGTCCTTCTTGAATATATCCAAAATTAGGATGGAT
The DNA here is from genome assembly GCA_030161315.1 of Eutrema japonicum. Lineage (NCBI taxonomy): Eukaryota > Viridiplantae > Streptophyta > Magnoliopsida > Brassicales > Brassicaceae > Eutrema > Eutrema japonicum. The sequence goes on from BSQW01000012.1 coordinate 32,928,616, forward strand.
CAGACTGTGATAAAAACCTCTTTGGCAATTGAACTTCTGACAGTTTGACTCTGAGCCGAAAATCTGGTTTTTCTCCAATTTGCAATGTTTTCGCCTAAATAACCTGAAAAGAGTCTTGAAACTATAAATATGCAAAAACCGTAATAAAAACATGTAAAAGTAAATGAAACACTTATTAAAGTGTTCTAAAATAAATAGTAAAACGAGTAATAATACGGTGTTATCACTTGTCCGACTTTGAACTCTTCTAGCCTTGTGCTAAGGTTTTCATGAAGATTTGAAGCTTTAAGATCTATGCGACTTTGCCATAATTGCAGCTCTTATGTCAACTAAAGTCTTCGAACAACACAAGCTCGGTTTGTTGTAAGGCTAAAAATCCTCCAAAAGTTACAATCTGAGATTTTTAATCAAACTTAAGTGAACGATTTCAAAGAAGACTTACTTGACTTAAGTCTTCAATCTGTTTAGCCAGTTTTTCGGAGGCTATAGTACAAAAGTCTAACCAAAATCCAAGGATGAATGCGATCGGTTGAAATTGTCATGGGTCGGTTCTGATCTGACAAAAGAGCACCTAAAAGAACTTCACAAATGTTTTCGACCGAGCTTTATATTTTTGTCGGAGACAAAAAAATAGTCGTTACTTTCTGCAAAACATGCAAGTTTATTTTGGATACGACCATGTTTTTACAGTTGAGCCGAGAGGCCGAAGCGGAGGATTAACAGTTTTTTATATGGAGGAGTCCAAAGTTACAATTGTTTACTCGGATGATCGTATGATTGATATTGTATCTACATTGGAAGGTCATAAGATCTTTATGACATTTTGTTATGGAGATCCGGTTGTAAAAAACCGAGAACGAGTTTGGGAAAGACTTACGAGGATCAGTCTTAATCGACAAGATGCATGGTTCATGATAATGGATTTTAACGAAATTACGGGCAACCCTGAGAAACAGGGAGGACGCAGAAGATCGCAAAACTCCTTTATACCATTTCGTACTATGCTCAAAGATAGCGGGATGCTAGAATTCCCATATAAGGATAACTCATTTTCATGGGTGGGAAAACGCCGGTCCGGAAAAGTAAAATGCCAATTGGATCGGGCGGTATCTAACAAGGAATGGCACTATCTTTTCTCCCACACTTCTGTGGAGTATCTTAAACTATGGGGATTAGACCACTGGCCAGTCCTAGCTCGAACCCAAGCAAGCAGTAATCTCGGGATGGAGCCATTTTGATGGTGTTCCACGTCGGGACATCCATAAAAAATAGCCTCATGCCGCAGTATTATATCCAGTTGGAAGAAGACCCTCCCTACAACCACGGCAAAAATCATTGAAGAACTGAAAGTTCAATTAGACAGAGCTCAAGATGACGAAAATACTACTGTGGAAGAAATTGAAAAAATTAGAATACTACTTTGTACGACCTTTTGTGAGGAGAAACAATTTTGGCAACAAAAATCCGAAATCTTTGGCACACAAAAGGAGACAGAAATACAAAATTTTATCATGGCATTACTAAATAGAGATGGGCGCATTATTTGCCTTAAAGATCGGAATGAGAGATGGGTCGAGAATGCATTTGGTATTGAAAGAGTTGCAACTAATTATTTCAAGAACTTTTTACCACCTCACAACCCTCATATCCCGAGGTTTTACTCCGGTATATTACCAAAAAAGTTTCAGCATCTACGAATCATGCACTAGTCATGGATCCATCAGAAGACGAAATCAAAACAACCTTATTCGACATTAACTCGGATAAAGCCCAGGGAACTGATGAGATGACAAGTAGATTTTATCAAAGATTCTCGCAAGTCATAAACCAAGACATAGTCAATTTGGTTAAGGACATCTTTGCGACAGGTCATTTTGACTCTAGACTTAACCAGACAAATATTTGCCTCATCCCTAGAAAAGAGAGACCAAGAACTATGGCAAAGTTCAGGCCGATTAACTTGTGCAACGTGAGCTATAAAATTATTTCAAAACTCCTTTGTATAAAAAACTAAAAAAGCCCTCTCAAATTTAATTACGGAGACCCAATAGGCCTTTATGGCTAGACGTTTAATAACAAATATCATTCTCCTCGCCCATGAAATTTTTTATGTACTTCGTTACGTCTACAGAATTTTATGGCCATAAAGACGGATATGAGCAAAACTTACGAATCAGCAACTTTCCGCCAAAAGAAGTAATATGCCAATGTTCTCCAAGCCTCAAGAACTGTGCCCGTCTCTTGAAAATCGCAGATAAACACGCATAAATCAACCTGAGATCGTAACCGCTCACCACAAATTCGTTAAGAAACTTCAGCTCCAACCACAATAACGAAGCCATATGAGTATACATGTATACATCTCTATGTATGTGTAGTAAGCAAATGATAACATTCATAATAATGGTCTTCCGTTTGTAACATCATAAACGAGGGAACTGCAGTCTCTATGATGTTATCATTTGCCCATGTTATCACTGTCATATTCACTTGAAAATGGCAAAATGCATATTTGCCTAAATATACCTAAGATTGTCACTAGCTCCAAAGACACTGTTTCAATGTGTTTTCTGTATTACTTTGGTTCAAACTTCAAAGCAAGGAACTTGAGTTTCACTTTGAATATTTACATTGAACGGTTGATCATACATCGCACAGAGTCTCTATATAGATGTATCCTTCATCGCGCAGAGTTTCACTTTTACAGGCGGTGTTTGACTAATATGGACAAAGCTCTTTTGGTGTTTGGTTTTGGAAGTCAAGAACAAAATGAAGCAAAATGCAGCAACTTTATCCAAATATAAGTCATCCAAAAACATAATCACATTTTCACCAAAATGTTTCATTCATCCAATCATGTCATTACTATTATGATATCATAACTCTACCGAAACCAATATTAATCAATTGATAAAATCAGAACTATGAAATAACAACAATTAAAAGGTATAGATCGGCCTCATTGAGAAGATTAGGCTTATCAACACTGATTAATTCAGACATATGCTTGTCTTAATCGATTTAATCATCGGCCAATTCTAAGAAGAAAAAAAACCAAATTCAAAAAGAGAGAAATGGACTCAGAATATGGGTGGTGATATAACAGAAT